>JBAIAA010000003.1:0-1200000 GCA_037893245.1 Crossaster papposus | reverse complement strand
ATAAATTTAAACTTTTAACGATCGTATTTTAAAGGTAGGAAACACCTTTTGCAGATATCGAGAATATATTTACTACCGAATTATTAAGAAATATCTTACTCAATTGAAAGTAAATAATGATTCTAGGCATTCAGCAAAAGGATTGCTGTGGAAATATTTTTTTTCTAATGGGAAGGCTAGGGTGTGACGTGTATGGTGCATACATGATCGACCCACATGAATTTAGATTTTTAATCGTGGGTGAGCCATGTTTTAATTTCAAATTATTGGAAGATAGGGTGTAACATGTTCACTACATGACTCGCATCAAAATGTGTCGAGTGGCCATTTTGAAGAAAAAAACTAAAAACAAAAGGTCTCTTTTTTTTTAAAAGGCCTGACGCTAAACATGTTTTGTTATTTTGCCTTACAGTGGTAAAAATACTGCAAGATGTTCCATTACTGCAAGGCCACCCAACAAAATTGAACAACAAAAAACAAATTAATAATAAGGAAATAAATGTGTGGTTGGGCGATTTTGCATTCATGCATATTTGCATACATATTTTAGATACTTTGGCCTGGACATGTTAATGACCGTACCTGCAAGGCATTAACAATGTGCCCTATGTTGGCGGTCTCCCAAATTGTCAATGTCTTCGTTCGAGGGCGCAAGTCAGAAGTCATAAACACCAGTATGCTGTGTGGCCAGGGATCACACCCGATTTTACGATACAACCCGGGAAGTGATATTTTGGGGATCACTCAATGAGCATATGACTTGTTATCATAATACACACAAAAAAACACAAAAATGACTAGGGAAATTTGCATAAATTTCAAAGTGAACTAAGAAAATTAGAAAGGTGAACTTGAACCTGCAACCTCCAGGGCCCAATTTCTTGGCTCTGCTAACCACAGAATTCCTCGCTTACGGTCACCATTTTCCGCTAACCGCGCTAGCAGAAAAATTATTTGCTCACCCGGTAAGCACAGAATCCTTAGTTACGGGATGTACGCATGCTCAGAGACCAAAATTCCTTGCTAACGCGTGAAATACGTTTACCGTAAGCACCAAATTTTCTGCTATAGTAAGCAGGGATTTTTCGCTAACGGTAAGCAGAGCCAAGAAATTGGGCCCTGATTACCGGACCAGCGCTCTACCAACTGAGCTAAATGTATCTTGCCCTATGTTGGCGGTCTCCCAAATTCTCCGTATCTTTGTTCGACGGCGCTAGTCAGAAGTACAAGCATCCTGAAGATCGTAGCTTCGAGTCCGACCTTGACAATTTCTTTGTTCACTTTGAAACTAGTTATTTAAGCAGAAAGTATTAAGCAAAAACAAAAGCTCAGCAAGCAGAAGCAAATGTATGTATAAATTGCTTAAAATGTGCATAGTTTTTATACGTATACATGTAACCATTATAACCATTTTGCTTTCCAGCTTTTTCTAAAGCTTACCTACTTATGTTTTTAAAGGTTCTGAACAGTAGCGCTAACTGCTTTAATTAATGGCAAAAGCAAAAGTGTTTTTATGTAATAAATACAGTATACATACATACATTTTGCTAATCTGGAAAACATTTGCTTGCAAGAAACAAGCTTGCTTTTGCTTAAAAGTATTTTTTTTTGCTTGCTAGCAATTTCTTATTTTTATGTATAAAAAGGTAAGCAAAAGCCTAGAAAGAGCAATTGCTAGTTTTAATATATTCGGCCCAATTTTCTGATAGCTGTTTAGAGGACATACACTGTACATGACAGCATGCAACGAGATTGCTACGTAGCATGTTGATACAGTGAGTTTATGCAAGAACCTAGCTGAGCATCATTTAAGCTGTGTTTGCACTGGACTTTTTTGGGAGGAAGGTTTTACTGAGACGATGGTAAAATAAAAATTGGTCAAATGTTACCACTGTTCGCACTTGGACATTCGACACGGGAGAATTTTACCGAGTCCGTGGGAGAAGTAGCCGAGCTGTCATTATAATGACTCATGAGAGCGCTTTGCGTGACCTTTCTGCATTGACCCCGGTGTACCCAATTCGCGCGCATGTGCTTTTTGTCCGATCGATAATTGACACCATCGTCGACACTACTGTACATGTAGTAGTACAACTACTCCACGCTCTTTTCTGTTTTTGTTCTTTTTGCAGAACCACGTATGCATGCGAATGTGATCACAATGCGATGTGCATGTATCAGCGCGCGTACGTAAACAGTGCAAAGAGCGCATGCGCGGTGTCTTGTGTAGCATGACCTCGCACTAGGGGGCCGGATTTTGTACGTTTTCCTGAGCCGCTTTTACCGACTCGCGCTGTTCGCAATGGACTTATCGTCTAGGGAAAAGTTACCTGGGAAGTTTTTCCCGGGCAGCAGTTGGCCGGTAAAAGTAACCACTGGACTTGGGAAAAGTAACCGAGAGGAAAACGCCCTAGGCTGTCCGCACTGGACTTAAAATGGGAAAAGTACCCATCGTCTCGGTAAGTTTTATCAAAAAAAGTCCAGTGCGAACAGGGCTTAAAGGATTACAGAAATAGAAAAATAAAAAGTCCTTATATGATATAAAACATAGGTTACAGTATCAATACACCCAATAAAAAAGATTGTGTGTGATTTTAGGGTTATTTGAGCCATTACAAATTTCAAATTTCTCTTCGATCGCCCTGCCCAGAAAAATTCCTCCTGTCGAAGTCGTGACGTCACGTAAAGAATAGCTTTCTTCGCGATTGATCGCGATCGCGTGCGTACATACGTAACCACGCGATCGCAATCAATCGCGAAGAAAGCTATTCTTTACGTGACGTCACGACTTCGACATCCAGGCATTCTGTCAAAGGAGGAATTTTTCGAAGAGAAATTTGAAATTTGTAATGGCTCAAATAACCCTAAAATCACACACAATTTTTTGTATTGGGTGTATTAATACTGTAACCTATGTTTTATATCATATAAGTACTTTTTATTTTCTATTTCTGTGATCCTTTAAGAGACACAGTACATGTATGTACTGGTATAAATGCCCACTGGCAAAGTCAGAATTCACTTTGTAAGACCACAGCAGTGTTCATTGAAACTTTGGTTGTTTTTCAGCACTTTGGAGAACCCGGCAAACTGATGACACTAAAAAGGACAAGGAGCTTCACGTTAAGACCACCCTGAGAGAACTCATCATTTACCTGGTGTTTCTGGTCTTCTTGTGCCTGTGTAAGTACATGATAAACATTCTGCTCTTAACAAAGTTACACCTCAATACATACTTGTACATGTACTAGTACGTACATGGATGTGTACACGCATTCGCATTTTTTGTATCACTGTGGAGACATGACTTTGTTCTCGTGTACAAAATGGTTAGAAAGTCGAGCACGTTTTACAAAATGCTCCCATTTTAACCATAATTTTTTTCCTGGGTTGAAATTTCGACCCAATATACCCTATATTATACCCTAACACTAACCCTAACCCAGTAACCCACATCTCAAACCTAGTTTTCGAGTAATTTGAGTACAATCCCAAAATCTAATTCGTGAAATTCCCAGTGGAGACCTATTCATCTATAGAAATTTACCCTCTGGAGACGTTTTGTCTCCATTGTACACAATGTGTTCATGTCTCCAAAGGGTACCGTATTTCGCACCATGTCTAGTACCCCGAACACACTATCTGGCGGGACTGTTTATCTAGGCTGAATGGGCCAGATTTCAATCTTGTTTGTACCGGTTACAGGTAACTATAATGTATAATGTTTACGCTTTCGATGGTACATGTGTAATCGCGACAATTTTTGTCAAGGACCATCTGTGGGTGGTACTTTAGGTGTGTGCAAAGTCCCAAGTTTAACAGAGTTACCTGTAGTAAAATGCCGTAAAATGCCGTAACAGAGGTACATGTACATTTAATATAAATCCTTGCTAAATATTGCGAGGTCAAAATATCATGTTTGAAAGGATTGGTTCTGCAAAATAACAATTACAAAATGTTAAAGATTGCGTCGCGCATTAAACGCATCGACTGCAGCCCTAATTAAAATGTGCCAATATATGGCACATTTAAATTAGACAATTCCAGGGGTTAAGATCATATCGCAGAAAACATGGCGCAGCAAGATCGTAGCCATGGGTACGAGGTTGCATTTACTCCGAATAAACAAGCCGCATAAACTGGTCTCCGTTCAAGCTTCAAACAGATTCTTCAGCATGAACACTTGCACTTACAATGTCGTTTATGTTTGGAATTAAGACTAGATTTGTGTAGCGCTCATCGATTGCGCATGTACGGTTACGTTGCTATGGTCTTGACAGGTCTCCAGGGTAAAACCCGAGACCGTGGTGACTGAAACCAAAACCGAGACCCAAGCATTTGAGACCAAGAACAGCCCTCCAAGACCCGAGACTTTGTTAAGACGAAACCGAGACCAAGACCTCTAAAAAAAGTTCTGAGACGGTTTTGAGACCTACCGGTACAACACTGCCTGTCCCAATGGTTTGGGTCACTCTTTCAACAATTCTTATCAACTGTTATTTTAGAATTGTTTGTAAAGGGAATTTATAAGTTAAAATATTGTTTTTAAATGTGTGCCCCAAATAATTATATATTTAAGTTTCAGTTTTTACCCAAGTTTTTGCCTCAAAAATATGTTATGAATGTTCATCTTTGTACGAGTGCTTCCATTCAACAAGTCCACAAGGACAGTACTGTATACCGGTACATACAATTTTTGAAACTGAGAGATCATTTTATGGCACGATAATTCTCTTTTACGTCACGATAATTATCTTTTAGTTTTACGTCATGCAATTTTTTTGTTTTCATATGCTACCGTATCAGTACATGTACATGTAGCAACAATTTTACAAAGGACTTTTTTGGGGGTGATTTTCGGAAAAAAATCAATATAACAAAAATAATTTCAAAAACTTTGACTTTTACACGCTAATTTTTCTTTTCGAGGTCTCCGAAAGCGCGCCAGCAGGGGTCAACTGTTAGGCTACATTGTATATTGAGCTTTCTATGTACACAATACATACGTATTGTAGAATCATGGGCGAGTAGTCTCATCAAATTGGCATTAAATTGTCTGCAAAATCACCAACTGAATTGCGCAACTTGAAAACAATGCACCTTTACACATGTGTTGTACTATGTATAATTTTGTAAAAACAATCCTATTTGTGTACATAATGTATGTACAATGCTTCAGCAAATAGTCTCTGCATTTGTATACTTGCACGTGTACATCAACAAAACTCTGAAATTGTAGTCAGGTTCACTTTGTGTAAGAACACTCATAAATTTGAGAGCTTTAAGGTAGGATACACCATTGGTAATTGCTGGAATTATCACGAATGGGTAAATTTAAGGGGTTGTATTTTATAATAAATATCATTTAACTGACCTGTCCGAAGTTTTACAATCATGGATGCCGAGAAAAGCTAAAAAAAAAGCGTTTGTTTTCAACCGGCGTCGAGCAGTTATTCTTATGTGATCTTTGTTTTTTCGCGATCGCCATCCGGCGATCGCAAATTTGTCTTTATAAAATTTAATTTTTCGGAATAATTACAGGATATCTAGCGCAATCATTTTGCTGGATATCCACATGTAGAATCATTATTTACTTTCAAATGAGTAAGAAATTTCTTAATAATTCGGTAGTAAATTTTTTTGATATATCTGCAAATGGTGTATCCTACCGGTACTTTAAAGGGATCGTATACGTTCGGTAATTACTCCAAAAGTTAATGGCAATAAAAACTTACTTCGTAAGAAGTACAGCAGCTTTGGATACTACATAATGCATTTTTTGGAAACTTTTCACTTCGAAGGACTGCGGTATTGGAAAAAGATATCACTTTTTATTTTTAATTTCCATCTTAATTTTAATATCACTTTTTAATTTGAATCTGAGAAGCGTTACTGCAGTGACGTTTCTCAGTATGTATTCCAATGCAGATTATTCTTCCTGCATGGCCATAACCGCTCCAGATTTTCGGCAATATCTCAAAATTGCCAACACCTTTTGAAATGAAATGTTTACAGGTTAGTTTGATGGTACCGGTATCTACTGTATTTAGTATAGGATTGAAACAAACAGTGGGTTTCAATTACCAAGCGTATAAGATCCCTTTAAAGGTAAGATACACCATAATTAAACATTTTACTACCAAATTATCAAGAAATACTAAACTAAATTTGAAAGTTGAAAGTAAATAACGATTCTAGGCATCCAGCAAAATGTTTGCACTAGATATATCCTGTAATTGTTGCAAAAAAAAAATCTAAAATCTCGATTACCCAGATGTCGATTGCAACAAAAAAATAGAATAACAACAAGAACCATTGCACGATGCCGGTTGAAAACGAACGCCGTTTTTCTTGCTTTTGTCTTGGCATCATGATTGTAAAACTTAGAACAGGTACCGGTACAGGTACATGTAAGTTAAACGATATTTACAATAAAGTACAGTACAATTCCCCTAATCCACCCATTCCTGATAATTCACGCAATTACCAATGGTGTATTCTACCTTTACACCCATCCATTCCTGATAATTCAAGCAATTACCAATGGTGTATTCTACCTTTAATAATGTAGCGATACTGCCATCTCCAAGTTAACAGGCAGCTGCAGTTGCCATGACAACTGGTCTGTTGATTCCAGTTTCCATGGCAACTATTGATCAGCCTTGAATCTGTTTACGCAGACTGAGCCAAAGAGTTTGCTGAATATTAATTGCATATTTATAGAGTCAGGTGTGCTTCCAAATAACGGAGAGAGTTGTAATTTAAAAAATAATTATCCTCCAGGTCTCTGGTACATGTACATGTAGTCGTTCCAACAACCTGTGCGTAAATACTATTGACGTCAAGCCGTTGCTAGACAACGGAAAACACATCGATTTTTTGGAGGACAATGATAAAAAACAAATTTTAAATGTTGCAAGGTGACTATTCATTTGTTATAAAATAAAATTCCCAAATGAGTCTTGAAATGTGTAGCAAGAGTTTATATTCACTGACTAATTACTAGTACACGTGTACATGTACGATTGTACGGTACATGTAGTAGAGAAATGTTAAGATTTAAAGGTATATGTACATGTAGGATAAACCATTTTGCAGATATCAAAATTGTTACTACCGAATTATTAAAAAATATTTTACTTATTTGAAAGTAAATAATGATTGTAGTCATCCAGCGATCGCGAAAAACACAAAAACAACATGAGAACCACTGCCCGACGCCGGTTGACAACGAACGCTGTTTTTCTTGCTTTTCTCAGCATCCATGATTGTAAAATTTTGGACATGTCAGTTAAACGATATTTACTATAGAATACAACCCCCCAAATATACTGTAATTTTATTATAAAATATAATTTGATAAAGAAAAATTTGCCGGACAGCGACCGCGTAAAAACAAAGATAACTTAAGAATAACTGCCCAACGCCGGTTGAAAACAAACGCTGTTTTTCATGCTTTTCTCGGCATTCATGATTGTAAAACTTCGGACAGGTCAGTTAAACGATATTTACTATGAAATACAACCCCCCAAATCTACCCATTCATGATAATTCAAGCAATTGACCATTTGCGTGTGAAATTTAAATAATATCTGGTACACTGACTTGTTCACACAGCTTGGCACAGTTTGACTTAAAATTATCTAGACCAAATACACTGTTGCTATATCACGTGATTCGGGGCAAGCTCTTGCATAGTTACGTTAGAGACGCTCAGCACCAATACATTGTTCACAATGGTTGAGAATGGTACAAATACACCAGACCATTCCAGAGCCGGGGGTTGCTAGCGTAAGGCTAGCCCCGAATCACGTGATATAGCAACAGTGTCTTTGGTCTGGAGAATTTAAAGTCAAACTGTGCCAAGCTGTGTGAACAAGTCAGTGTACCAGATATTATTTAAATTCCACACGCAAATGGTCAATTACCAATGGTGTATCCTACCTTTAATTTGTACCGTAATTGTTCATGGGAGATGGTGTATGGGTACAATACATATATTCACAGGTACATGTAGTGCTTGTAGCCAGAGGCTGTGCGCACACACTCTCAGTAAGGAGAATTTAGTACTATTGTTCACAGTGATGTTGGACTCACAATGGCTAATGTACTGTACAATCTTTAGGCGACACAGCTGTTTTTTACATGCCTACTAGTAAGTCTCAAAATGACTTTTTGAGATATGCACATGGTGAGAAAGGAAATTTCTTAAGCTTTCTAATGAAACCAATTACAAGTGTGTATCTGTTCAGGTTAACGAGTTATGGTCTGATAAAGATGACAGGTGTATATTTATTTGCCGAATCGACATTTCGAGAAAATTGACAAAAATCATACGGACAGTGAACACAAATCCTCTTCATTTTTATCTTTATTGATCGTTTTCACATACAAGACAATAATGACAATAATCTGTTATAACTACACTTCCTAAAAATACAATGTTCAGAAAATCGACTTGGTCACGATTTTCACCCATGCGTTCACTTCAACGGCCGATTGCGTAAAAAGGCCTCAGCGACTTATTCCTGATTACGATGGAGCGGGTCACATGTACAGGGGCCAATTTCATAGAGCTGTTAAGCAGAAAAATGTGCTTACATGTAGCATGAACATCCTTCCTTATCAAAAACAGGTTTACAAACCAAATTTGTAGGCAACATACATGTACTGTATATTGTTTCAGTTGTTTTGTTTTGCTTAGCATGAAATGCATGGAGTTTTGGCTGCCAACCCGTTTTTATAAGCAAGACTTTTTGGTGCTAATCAAATTTTTGGGCTTAACAGCTCTATGAAATTGGCCCCTGATATTTATGTATTCCATTTCTTTACCCAGGGTGTGCCCTGATTTTCATTGGGGCCCTGCATACATGTACATTGTACAAAAACAAAATAACAGTACATGTATACAGTCAAACCTGCCTTTGCGGCCACCTGGCTTCACTGGCCACCTTTGCTTGGTCCCAGTTTGATTCTTGCATAAACATATACCTAACCACGTCTTGCTAATGCGGCCACTGCGTAACGCTGCCAGCGGCCAACCTTTAATAGCCCACAGCAAATAAAATGTGTACAATTGCATTGCCGTAAAACCTGTGTACTCCGACCTTCAAAATGTTGACTTTAGAATTTCCCCTGTTGTTTGGTTCCTGGACTTCATACTTGTGTTTTACACAAACGGTACCGAGCGCACAGACTAAAATAGTTTTTGTCATCACGACACATGTAAACGTACGTGTTCATGGTTTTAAAATAAATAAATACAATTGGACAAAAAATAAACACAAATTCTGTTTCAGAAAAATTATGTTTCAGATTGATAATAGTTGTGTTGTTCATATGGTCATATGGTGGGCACACGTGTATGTACGTACATACATTCATTATGCGAGCACACGCATCAATGTGTGTACATGTACCGGTACATGTACCGGTACATACATACATGTGTACGTCTTGCTATAGTGGCCACTTGCGTATAGTGGCCACGAAAACCGGCACCGTCGATGGCCGCTATATCAAGGTTTGACTAAATACAACAACAATTTACACAAACGTACCTACTATAAGGATGTTTACAGGAATACAGAACATTGATACTAATTCTGATTTATTTATGTAAATCATGTCATGTGATGTACCGGTACAACATTGCATCTTACTAGAATCAAACAAATAATCAAATAAATTAAACTTCTACCATAAGTTACGGTAGTTAAAGTGATTCACAATGTTTAGAAAGTGTCTCCAAATGTAATTGCCCATAAGTAAACAATCTAAAACATGAAATCCTGAATGATTTCAGGACATACACATGTAGTTCCTCCTTTAAAGGGAAACTCCACTCATAGTTTATAATTGTATGATGTTAAAGAGTATCAATTTCCATTGTGACTTGATTTTTATTTCAGAGATTTCCTCGCACTGCGCTTACCGTCATGCGAGCCGCCATTTTGTTCTGGTTTATCGGTACATCCGAGATATTGTGACATAGTGTCTGCACCAACAGTATGTGAAGCCCGATCGATAGCGGCCATGCACGCGCAAGGAATACAAGTGAACCTTTTTGTGTACGGCATAGTGTATACACAATGTGTACTGTACCGGTATGTGAAAGTGGGCTCAAAATCATACGGAGAAGGACCTGATGCCATAATTACTAGCTCACATATTTTCTATTTTTCTCAGAAAATACAAAAAATAAACGATAGTTTGTGGCGCGTCAAGTCGATATTCTGCACAGAAATGCAATACATGTACATGTACTCGCAATAGTCGGGCGCCGTACAACATACATCTGCATAATGTAGTTGGCCGCGTCAAGGTGGGATACCAGTGCGAACAACACACAATAAAGCGATGTGCATTAAGGTGCAGACACTAAGTCATAATGTCCTGGATGAGGCAGAAAATTTGAACAATATGGACGCGCCCTTAATTGTACTCCCGAATGGCAAGAAATTGTGAAAATAATAGGCTCGTGAGTCGTTCTCGATAACAAATCAAAACAAATTCTCTGCGTAGTCAGTTTGTTACCATAAATTTGTTTAGACTACATGTAGGTAAAATATGAATGAGCCTGGAATTTCCGTTTAAGAACTTGGAAGAACAGAATAATATTGTGTACATTTTTGCTTTTTCTACTTTTTTTCTCCAGTGACTTTTGGAATGACTAAACCGACGATGTATTACTACACCAAGGTGATGTCTGAACTGTTCCTTGACGCACCCTTTCCGGACACCAGGAATACTTTCCGTGGAATCACAACAATGAAAGATTTTTGGAGGGTAGGTACTAGGCCTGCAACGGTTACACGGTTAACCGACGTTCAAACGGTTATAAATACGGTTACATTTTTCCGGTTCGGTTAACTTTTTTTTTTTTTTTTTTTTTTTTTTTTTTTTTTTACATTGGTTACGGTTACGGTTAACCGTAACCGTAAAAAAAACATACGATTACACGGTTAATTTAATAACCGAAAACAGAAGCCTTAGTAGGTACATGAAGACATGAGATTTGACTGCTTGTACCATACATTAGCTTGTTCTTAACCCCAACTATCCCCATCCAACCAAACTCCAAGGGTTTGATAGAGTCCTGGGGCCAATTTCATAAAACCTGTAAGCACCAACATTTGCTTAGCATGAACATTCTTCGTAGGAAAAAACAGGGTTGAAAACCAAATTTTTTGTAGATGTTGTTTGTGAATGGTATTCAGCTGTTTTTTGCTTTAAATGAAAAGCACGTGGAGTTTTGGCCCATAACCTGTTTTTACTGAGCAAGACTAGGATACACTATTGGTAATTGCTTGAATTATCATGAATGAGTAGATTTGGGGGGTTGTATTTTATAGTAAATACCGTTTAACTGACCTGTCCAAAGTTTTACAACCATGGATGCCGAGAAAAGCACGAAAAACAGCAGGTTTTTTCAACCGGCGTCGAGCAGTTATTCTTATGTTATCTTTGTTTTTTCACGATCGCCGTCCGGCGAGCGCAAATTTTTCTTTATAAAATTCTATTTTTCGGAATAATTACAGGATATCTAGCGCAGTAATTTTGCTGGATGGATGTCTAGATTCAATATTTACTTTCAAATGAGTAAGATATTTCTTAATAATTCGGTAGTAAATATTTTTGATATCTGCAAATGGTGTATCCTACCTTTAAGGCAGACAGGTTTGGTAAAATTAATAAGAGTCATTGTAAATTAAAAATGTTTGTTTCACATTTAAATTTCTGTCATGTATACATCTTATTTAGTTTGCCGAGACCCCACTTGCCGACGGCCTGTACTGGGAGAAGTGGTACAACGATGACAATGTGACCGGCGATTCCCAGGGTTATATCTACTACGAGAACAAACTGCTGGGCGTGCCTCGCATCCGACAGGTCAAGGTCACCAACAGCTCTTGCCTGGTACACAGCGATTTCCGTGAAGACATCAAGGAGTGTTATGCTCATTACTCGGTGGAAGTAGAGGACACCGATCCATTTGGGCTCATGAACGGAACTGCGTAAGGCTGACTTTTTTATCTCGCCTGAACGGAGTTCGGAAAGAGACTATGCAATCACTATTTCTGTATGTACCAGTACACTCAAGGAAAAAAAAAAAAAACACGAAAAATGCTCATTTTTTTTTAGGAAATAGGACCAGCATTGTAAAAATGTGACCTGTTCCAACGAAACCCGGACAAAGTCGACTTTTTTGTTTTTCAGATTTTGCTTTTTTCAAATTTTCTAGGTTCTCAGCTTTAAAATGATGTATCATTTACATATGTACCCCCACCCTATCTTCCCTGGGGTCTGGATTTAGTGATAAAACCCTGACAACCTAATTATGAGATAACAGCTTTGAAGTTCAGAAAAGGCAAAGCGTATTATTTCTATACACAAATGTTTCACAAAATTGACAAAAAAACACACTTCTGGTAGACGGATTTTGTTCAAATTTGAGGAGATTGTAGATTAATAGTGAGTGACTTAGGAAATCCTAAAACCTCAAAATGGTAAAATCCATCCCGAAATGACTTCAGGAGTACATTGTGACAAAACACATTGTGCGACTTTGTCCGGGTTTCGTTGGAACAGGTCACAAATGGTACATGTTCTAGATTTTGAGCAATTTAGAGATAAACGTCGATCTTTATTTTTCTCGTTACGGCTGAGTGATTTAGGTGAGTTCCAAAACTGTGTTTGTGCATTTTATGCTAATGGTTTATACACATGAGAGAATCCTAGAGATGAGTTTGACCACTCCTGTCCTGAACACAACCCTTGTCTATAAAAAGACACCAAAATGATGCCGAAAACACTTGTATCCATGATGCCACATTAATGATATTACTGTCAATCCATGAGGCGACGAATTACAGCTGTTCTTGACGCGAATGGAGGTCATGTTAATAATTATTGAACTGTAAATGCCACTTTTGTGAGCGGTGGTGCTAACTTGTTTTGTTTTTGTTATGAAATAAACATTAGATTACTGGGCTAAAATGTCCTTGATTCAAACACATACATTGGATTTCACAAAATTCGGGCAAAACTATAAAAGAAAATCAGTGGTGCGGTTTTTTTTCCTTTAGTGTAGTTTGTCTGTCTGTCTGTCTGGCTCTCTGTGTGTACAATGTATCGTCACTTTGTAACCTTCATATCAAGGTTGAGTACTGAGGTCAAAGGTTCTTTGAGGTCAAGTTTGAATTGCAATTTAACATCTCATTTGAAAACTTTAAGTCCAATGCGCCGTATTTTTTGCCGCATGAGGGCGCTGTAAGACGCCATTTTCTGGGTACCCAACATAGGCAAAATCGCGTTTATTCATGTAGTTTTAGTAACTTTACTTCTATCTAAAAATCGAATATTAGAAAAAAATATATTTGGGAGCTGTAAGAATATTTAAACTGACGAGAATTATCTCCTAATCACTTTTAATTATACCCCCAAATACCGTGAGCACAGTGCCCTCTACGTTCAATAATACGGCCTATTGCAATCAAACGTGGGTCATACATTTTTCTTTTCTTGATTACGTTAGCTGGGAGTACAGCACGGAGGAGAAGTTGGAAGGGTCCGGCCACTCTGGCCGATTGGCCTCGTACGGTGGCGGCGGCTACTACGTAGATTTGAAGCACGGCAAGGCGGAGGCTTTGGCCATCTTCAGTGAACTCAAACAGAACCTGTGGCTGGACCGAGGAACCCGGGCCGTCATCGTAGATTTTTCTGTCTACAATGCTAACATCAATCTCTTCTGCATCGTCAGGTGAGAATTGCGCAGACCTCTCTCAAAGCCAAGGACTCTAAAATCAGGGATGTAGTCGAGTCCATCACAAGTCCCTGCAAGTCCCCGTAAGCCCCTGCAAGTCCACCACAAGTCCATCAGTTCCAATTCAAATCACAAGCTATTCAAATCAGCTTTGACAAAAGCATTCCTTTGTCATTGTTCATCCAGTTACTTGTGACTGCCTTTATGAAGGGACTTGTGACTGGCTTTACGAAAGGACTTGTAAACGAACTTGCAGTGACTCGACTAAAACCCTGTCTAAAATACGGACTCGTTTTGTGGTATTGTGCAAGCCTTGTGAGATAGGTGGAGTGTCGTGGCCGGGCGGTTAAGAGCTGGGTTTTCTGTTCCGCAGAGAGTGAGTTCGAGTCCCGGTGTCGACACATGTGTCCTTAAGCAAGGCAATTAAACCACTATTGCTTCGTCCTTCGGATGGGACGTAAAGCCGTAGGTCCCATGTGTGTGTGTGTATAATGTATATTGAACATGGACACTCGCGTAAAAGAACCCAGTCACACTTATCGCTAAAGCGAAGGTGTTCTTGTATCGTATTACGATCGAAGATCGAAACACAAAAGAGAACAAAGGGAACAAAGGATCCTCGATCGACGGTTTGCTTGTCCGAATTCGGTCTTCGATCGACGGTGCAAGCGCAAAGCAATGGGGATTGGGTATAGTAAAGGAACAAAGGAAAACACAATATCGATCCTCGGTCGTTATGTGGTTCACGACTGTGTGTTCGCCCCGGTGTTTCTGGCATTTCGTTAATCCTCCTACTGGTTTCTTCAGGCTTACGAGCTACATTGCCTTGGGCGCTTTTGAGGAATCCTCGGTTTCATTGCCGAAAAAGAAATAATAATAATAATAATAATAATATCAGGCGACCAGATTTCACGGGCGTCCAAATTGTATGTGACATCGGAAAGGTGTTTTATTATCTGTTTAAAACTGGCCACGTAACTTCGAGAGGTTTTAATCACTCTGTTTAATACCGCTTGGACTCTGGGTGGTGATAATTACCTGAGCCGAAGGCGAGGGTAATTATCAGCACCCAGACTCCAAGCGGTATTAAACAGAGTGATTAAAACCTCTCGAACACACATTTATTCCCATTCATAAATATCTTTTTTGTAAAATCCAGCCCAAAAAGACCCGAAAATCACAGAAAATTGTTGCAAGTAAATTTTGGTGTTTCGCCATTCTGTGTGTGTCAAATGACATGTTTCCGCCTCTGTCGCTCTACACAATACATGCAATAAAGCGTATTTACTATGAACCAGACTATTACTGCCATTGGCAACCTCGTTCCCAGGGTGTCGCGCCCAACAACTACCCGCTCTTACTATTGGAGACGAGGTACGGTTGGAAATAAAGTAAGCCCTGTGGACGGGTGCCAGCTGGGTTTAAACACTTCCAGCCATGTCTTTATCGTCCGTTTAATACCGGCCACGTGACGGGCTCTCGACCAATAGGAATGCCTAAACTGTCCCATATATTTATGAATATCCGTTTAAAATTGGCCACGTAACAGGCTCTAGACCAACAGGAATGGTTAAATTGTTTAAGGGGCTGTCCAAAGTTGTCAACATTTTTAAGGTCGTACAAAGCGTACTACTTTTCAAGACCCCCCTCCCTTCCCCCAAAGTAGTACTTTTCAACATTTAGTCCAAACACCGGTAGAGCGCGGTGGGGCATTGCGTGCACGATGTCCATGCACAGCTGTGGAAACGAGTCGCAGTACAGTCGTATCAAAGGTTATTCATTCACGCTTGGCACATCCGCGCGCTTATTCAGGGCTAGTATAGGGCATCAATACATGTGTGTATGTACACCGCATGGTTAACGTTGTGCTATACTAAATCATTGCCAACTCGGTCGCCGCGGCGTGTAGGGCGGGCGACGTCAAAAGTATCTCATCCTCGCAAGCTACGTATAGCTAGCCAGGGACGCATCGGATTTATTTTCTCGGAGTCGAACAATAGCTGTTAACAAGGTATAACCTGCCGAAGCAATCATTTTTGAACAGCGGACTTTGTATCGCTTCTGATTTTAAAAAAATAAGGAAACAAAACCAATCATATAATTTTCCTTTGCTGATTGTACGGTACAAAATCAACATTTTATTTACAATTTAAAGTCGTACGCGGCCTCCGACCCCCCCCCCCCCCCCCCTGTCGTACGCTTTGTACGACCATTAAAATGTTGAAAACTTTGGACGGCCCCTAATGTCTTTATGAATGTTTTTAAAGGTTGGTAGTCGAGTTTCCACCAACTGGGGGTGCCATTCCATCGTGGACCTTCCGTACTGTCAAGCTGTTGCGCTACGTGACAGCCTTCGACTACTTCATCATGGCTTGCGAGGTTATCTTTACCCTCTTCATCCTCTACTACATCGTGGAGGAGATTCTGGAGATTAAGGTTCATCGCTTGTCTTACTTCAAGAGCACCTGGAACTGTCTGGATGTCATCATCATCATTGTAAGTAGACTGTTATCATCAGGACCCGATGTCTTTAGAGGGTCTTTTTATGGAATTTTATAGAACTAAATGTGACCTGTCACCACAAAATGAGAGTAAAGTCGCACAAGGTGATTCGGAGATATGGCCATCCAAAGTCAAAATTTGTGACCTGTTATCACAAAATGAGCGTAAAGTCGCACGGAGTGATTTCCCAGTACGGCCAGTCAAAATTTGAAGGGGTGGTCGATTTTGAGATTATATGGGTTTTTTTAAGACTAAATCCCCAACAATCAATTCCCAATTTTTCAGGACGATCAGATAAAAACAAAATTAGTTTTTGAGACAATGTTGACTATGCCTTTCTATGCCTTTCACATAATTTCTCGCAAGAAATGCCCGTTTTTTCATAATCTCTGTATTAAGACTCTAGACTAAAAAATAAAAATAAAAAAAATATTGAGTATCAAACCTCCAAGTGTTATATACCATTGGAAAGATCTGTTTCCACAGAATTTAGAAAAACCCATATCTCAATTTTTGATTTTGCCGACTTGACGCTTATTTTGTGATGACAGGTCACATATGAAGAGGTGGTAAATGTTGAGATTTTGCGTGATTTAGAAAGCCAAGGTCCACCTCTACATATTCCCATTTTTTGGGGTGAAATCAGATGATCGAAAACCTCTTAAATTACACGATTTTGCGTAGTGTTTGCGTAGTTAGTGTTTGGATAAAGTCCACCACTGGTCTTATTAACACGGTAATTAAATATGCAAATCAGGTACTTGTAAGTATTCCACGTTTTCGAAATTTTGATAATTTGTTGTTTATACAATAGTTTGTATGTGTGGAAAATTTCAAGAAGAAATAATATTTAGAACATAGCCGTTGCTATGCTTAACTGAACCTTACTTGTCCTGTTTTGTAATCTTTTGCTTGTTTTGTTTAAGATGTTTAGAGTAGGTTTTCTCACAAACACGTTTTGTGAAACCCATGACTTTCTAGAGCGCTGTAAAAAGTATTTATCGCAAAACCCCCAAGTGTTATGTACCATTGGAAAGCTCTCTTTCTCAAGATTTTGAAAATACCAATCTCTCAATTTTCAATATTTCCGACTTTACTCTCATTTTGTGGGCTGTGGTGACGGGTCACAAATGTTTGTCCTTTCCTACCAATAGGTATCCGTGGTGTGCATGGCCTTCTACGTCTACCGTACCTTGAAGGTGGACGAGATGATCGAGGACCTCCTGAGCCGCCCCGATCAGTACTCGGACTTTGAATTCCTGGGCTACTGCCAATCCATCTTTAACAACGTGATTGCCGTGGCCGTATTCCTGGCTTGGATTAAGGTGAGGAGTTTAAAAGAAGAAACACGGGACCAATGTCAACCTTTGAACCTGCATGTTAACACTAAAGTGAGAATGTTGCTCAGACGTCATTTTGAGGAGTTAGACTTTAACCCTAACCCCCTAGGCTCTCGCACTAGGAAGCATACCAAACCTAACAAACTTCAACAGCTCACACATGTTCAGTAATTTTTGATACACTGTACTGAACCTAACAGTACTAAACCTGCCAAACTCCAACAGTTGAAGTTTAATTGACTTGGAACAGTGATAACTGGCCAGTGGTATTATGTGTTTTAGTGGGGACACACATACAAGGTGTAAGTGTACATACACTTACAGTTGACCAGGAACTGTGCCGTGACAATGTGGGTCACTCGCGTATAAATGCCTGTGCATTCTCAAAATTTCTAACATTTTGACAAGTCTCATGCCTTTCTGTCCTGAACCTCACAGAATTCAACAGGGTCTCCCTGGGCCTTTAGTACTGAGTCAAACAAAGTCTAACAACAAGTTGTTACGGTTTGGTACCAAACCTGCCAAAACCTAGCGAAAGCTGCAGTTGGAGTTTGATGGGTTTGGGGTAGTTAGACTTTAAAGGGATCGTATACGTTTGGTAATTACTCCAAAAATTAATAGCAATAACAAATTAACTCGGTAAGAATTACAGCAGCTTTGGATAGTATAATGTATTTTTTGAAACCTTTCACTTCGAAGTACTGCGGTTATGGAAAAAGATATCACTTTTTTATCCCAAAAAATTTGAATCTGAGAAGCGTTACTGCAGTGACGTTTCTCAGATTGTGTATTCCAATGCAGATTATTCTTCCTGCGTGGACATAACCGCTTTTCTGCAATATCTCAAAATCGCTACCACCTTTTGAAATGAAATTTTGACAGGTTAGTTTTATGGTACATTGTATATATCTATAACTATATAGGATTGAAACAAACAGTGGGTTCCAATTACCAAACGTATACGATCCCTTTAACCTAAAATATATAGCAAGAATAAGGTCTTGTAATCTCTGTATGTACGGTACTGTGTCCTAAAAGTAAAGGCCTATTCGTACTTGCCTCGAATGCGAACAAAGTCGCGGCAATTAATGGTGCTGCAAATTCACACCAAAAAAAAATACATCTAAACTCCTGCGAATTTGATATCAATGTTTAACCAGTTCGCGTCGGATGATGTATATACCATAGAGCTATATTAAATTACTAGAACGCTAACTTCTCATTTTTACGCGCGGAGATACATTGAATCTATCCTGTACGCAGACATTTTAAATTCATGTAGAACATAAACAAAAACAATGGATTTAATTTTGACAGTGTACTCTAAATGCAACGGGCGAATTACTGAATTGCAATGATCTCAGGAGTTCATCCACACGCGCACTTCTCTGTTTTAGCCACCGTACAATAGTGACTAAAATAATCCGGTGATCATCACCGTTTATGAATTTGGCCCTTTGTGTTTATATATTCGTCATCTGGCGTGAACTGGTTAACATGCTTTGCTGTCCCTTTTGTTTGTTCTCCCAGGTGTTCAAGTACATCAGCTTCAACAAGACCATGAACCAGCTCTCCTCGACCCTGTCCAAGTGTGCCAAAGATGTTGGTGGATTTACCATCATGTTCCTCATCATCTTCCTGGCTTACGCCCAGTTTGGCTACTTAGTGTTTGGCACCCAGATCAAGGATTTCAGCAGTGTCGGTGATTGTATGTAAGTTGCGGCTATAAGGTATTCCGATCTGCCAACCAGTACGATTTGGCCGTATTTCATATGGGAATTTGTTAACCAGTTCGCGCCAGATGACGTATATAAACGCAAAGTTTTACCCAGATTCAAAACGAATGATGCACAAAAGTACAAACACGCCACGAGCAAGGCCGGAAATGTCTGTCAGCAGCGAGCAAGGCCAGAAAAGCATGGGTGTGCTTCCCGACACTATTGGCCTGAACCCGCTTCGGATCGAGTTTCGTTAAAAATAATCCCGCCCCTCGGCTCGGTGATGTTAAAATAATCTCGGCACGAAATGGTTAAAGGGGAACTCAAAGGTTTTTTTTCCCTTTGGTTTTTTTTGTTTTTGTGGCAGAGTATAGATTAAATAATAACTAACACAAAAATTGGGTAAATTAAGTAAGAAATACGTTTTTTAGAGGCATATTTTTTTTCTGCGCCTGCACAGCCAGAAATCTGAAATGTGCGAGGTCAAATCTCTGTCTGTATGTAAAAATACGGTGGCACTGTATACATATGTATGCAGTGCCACCGTCTCCCAGAATGTCGTCATATGTTTACATGCAGACTTTTTAGATTTTTGGCTGTGCAGGCGCAGAAAGAAAATGCCTCTAAAAAACGTATTTCTTATTTTTCTATTTTTTTATTTATTCTATACTCTGCCACAAAAACAAAAAAATCGAACAAAAAAAATAACTTTTAGTTCCCCCTTTAAAATTCAGGTTTTATCCTTTTTGATGCGCCCGAAAAAATTTTCCTAGTTTAATGCGACTTCAAGTGTAGACTATGCTAGAAATGACACAGGTCGTTTTTTAAACTCCAGCTTCATTTCCATTGTGGCTTCGTTGATGCAGTTTGGCAATGGAACGTAAGCTGAGGTTTGAAAAATGGCGACAAGGCTCGACATCGCAATCTTTTAGGCTATGGCGTCAGTGATTGGTACATTGGATGCAAACAAATGCATTTGGAAGCGTTTTAACCAATCGGAACGTTGCATTCGTAAGCGCTAGGCGTTACGATAATGGAAAGTCTGTGGACAGTGGCTGCTTCTAACAGGAAGTATAAACGCGTTTGTTTATGGTGTAAATAGAGGACACATACCTGGCGACACGAAGGTGAATTGGGGTTAGGGTTAGAATCGAGGACGACCTCGATTGAGATTCGTGTACAAAACCAATGAGAGCCGTCGGAAAAAAGGAAATTATCGAGAGGAACAAAAGAAACTCCTCAATTTAATACATCATAAACAAACGCGAGTGTACATGTACATATTATTTTTGTACATAACGTTATGGTGACACTCTATATTGTGACACTCTATAGGGTGTACTGAGGAAAATCTCTCTAAACTCAAGAAATTGGCAACGCAGGACTCGAACCTGCGTCCTCCAGAATACCGGACTGGAGCTCTACCAACTATAGATATCTACTATATTGCTACAGAAAAAAATATGACTAATTTTAAAAGTTGTTTTGACTCAAACTGTACATGATAAAAAGGCGGCTTTACAGATCTATTCTTTTCCTTTTGTTATATCTCCTAGTTTCACCTTGTTGCGTATCGTTCTCGGTGACTTCAATTTCCATGAACTTCAGGAAGCCAATCGCGTTCTGGGCCCGATCTTCTTCATGACCTATGTGTTCGTGGTGTTCTTTGTACTGCTGGTAAGTATTTAAACTTTCTATTATGCCTGAACTTTTAAGGTACACATGTACATGTAGTATATGTGACCTGTCATCACAAAATGAGCGTAAAGTCGCACGGATTGATTTCCCAGTACGGCCAGTCAAAATCAAAATTTGAAGGGTGGTCGATTTTGAGATTATATGGTTTTTTTAAAGACTAAATCCCCAACAATCAATTCCCAATTTTTCAGGACGATTAGATAAAAACAAAATTGTTTTTGAGACAATTTTTACTATGCCTTTCTTTGCGCGTTCACACAATTTCTCGCAAGAAATGCCTGTTTTCTCATAATCTCTGTATTAAGACTCCAGACTAAAAAATAAAAATAAAAAAATATTGAGTATCAAATCTCCAAGTGTTATATACCATTGGAAAGATCTGTTTCCACAGAATTTAGAAATACCCATATCTCAATTTTTGATTTTGCCGACTTTACGCTCATTTTGTGATGACAGGTCACATATGCTAGGTTCCCACTATCACGATTTGCGCCACGATTGAAATCGTGGTCTTAATCGTGGAGTAATCGTGGTGATCCTATCAGATCTTATCAGATCTTATCAGATCTCGAGGTCAGTCGTGGTAATCGTATGGATCGTAGAAGATTTTTGGACGGTTTAAAAAAAATTCCTCCAAAATCCTCGTTTGGATAAATACCCAAGTAACCTCAATCCTGCAAAATCATCCAGCATTAGTTTATAGGCCTTATGACCTGGACCCTGCATTATCCTCCAGTGGCAAAAACCCCAAACGCCCTCAATCCTGCAAACAGCTGCGATACATCAACTCCCAAGTGACCTCAAACCTGCCAAATCCTACATTTTGCGAAGAGGAATTTGGAGGATCTGGGATTGGTTAGGGTTTAATTAAAGTACATTTTATGAAAAATTACACCCGTCTTATTCTCACAGAATATGTTCTTGGCCATCATCAACGACACTTATAGCGAGGTCAAGGCAGACATTGCCAATCAGAAGTCCGAGTTTGAGATCTCGGACTATTTCAAGAAAGGTTACGAGAAGATGGTTGGCAAGCTGAACTTCAAGCGGGACAAGATAGCTGACATTCAGGAGGCACTAGCACATGCAGACGCCAACGCAGACCAACACCTGGACTTTGACGAGTGGCGACACGAGCTGAAATGGTAAAAGCTCAGGCGGCATCTAATATTTTTAGTGCGGACAGCCTAGGACGTTTTCCTCTCAGTTACTTTTCCCCGAGTCCAGTTGTTACTTTTACCGACCAACAGCTGCCCAGGAAAACTTCCCAGGTAACTTTTCCCCAGACGATAATTCCAGTGCGAACAGGGCGAGTCGGTAAAAGCGGCTCAGGAAAACGTTCATCCGGCCCCCTAGTGCGATTTCATGCTACACAAGACACAGCGCATGCGCTCTTTGCATTGTTTACGTGCGCGCACGCTGATGCATGCACATCGCATCGTGATTACATTCGCATGTGGTTCTGCGAACAGAAAAGAGCGTGGAGTAGTTGTACCATAGACATGGAGGTCTTTTTTTTTCCTCCATGTCTATGGTTGTACTTGTAGTGTCGACGATGGCGACAATGAACGATCGGACAAAAACTGCGCGCGCGCGAATTGGTTACACCGGGGTCAATGCAGAAAGGTCATGCAAAGCGCCCTCATGAGTCATTATCAGGGTTGTCACCACGCCGGGCGGTGCTACCCAGCTCCCAAAATTTCCGCCCGGTACTCAAGGTCAAGTTGAGCCTTACCGCCCGGCTCAAATTAACTCGGGCCTCAACCTTGCCGCGATGCCCCAGCCAATTGCCGTGAAGCCCCTTATAAAAACACGTACCTTACGGCCACTTGGCCGTCGTTCCCCTTTCCATTTTAATTATACTATGTATTCGAAAGTGTTAACGTTAACGTTGTGACCCATTATGAAAGTAAAATTGTACGTAGCGTACGCGCGCTCCCGCACACTGGTTTTCATAATGCTGCTTGCCATGGGTTGCCACGCATCGCGCACCGAAGTACATTTACTTACCTTCCTGCAGTGGAGAACCGAACGTGGCATGGCAACCATATCAAAGTAGTTGAGTTGTTTACTACTAATAACACGGCACCAGACTATTCTCATGTATAGACTGGCTACAGGGGCCAATTTCACGGAGCTGCTAAGCAAAAAATTTGCTTAGCACAAAAAAGTCTTGCTCATTAAAAACAAGTTATCAGCCAAAATTCAACGTGTTTTTCATGCTAAGCAAAAAAACAGCTGATTATCAATCAAAAACAATAAAGATAAGGTGAAAATTTTGTCTGTAACCTTGATTTTTACCAAGGAAATTTTTTTATGCTCAGCAAATTTTCGTGCTTGGCAGCTCCCTGAAATTGGCCCCAGGTCCCTACACTGAATAGGTCGTATTATTGAACATTGAGGGCGCTGTGCTCGCGGTATTTGGGGGTATAATTAAAAGTGATTAGGAGATAATTCACGTCAGGCCGCGGATCGATGGCACAAATTACCCGGCTCTATAAATGGTCTGGTGACAACCCTGGTCATTATAATGACAGCTCGGCTACTTCTCCCGCGGTCTCGGTAACATTTTTCCGTGTCGAAAGTCCAAGTGCGAACAGTGGTAACATTCGACTATTTTTTATTTTACCATCGTCTCAGTAAAACCTTCCCCCCAAAAAGTCCAGTGCGAACACGGCTTTGATGTCTTCGCCATGCTAGCTGCATCTCAATTCCTTAGCCATGCTAGCTGCATCTCAATTCCTTAGCCATGCTAGCTGCATCTAAATTCCTTAGCCATGCTAGCTGCATCTCAATTCCTTAGCCATGCTAGCTGCATCTAAATTCCTTAGCCGTGCTAGCCGCATCTAAATTCCTTAGCCGTGCTAGCCGCATCTAAATTCCTTAGCCATGCTAGCTGCATCTAAATTCCTTAGCCATGCTAGCTGCATCTAAATTCCTTAGCCATGCTAGCTGCATCTAAATTCCTTAGCCATGCTAGCTGCATCTAAATTCCTTAGCCATGCTAGCTGCATCTAAATTCCTTAGCCATGCTAGCTGCATCTAAATTCCTTAGCCATGCTAGCTGCATCTCAATGCTAGCTGCATCTCAATTCCTTAGCCATGCTAGCTGCATCTAAATTCCCTAGCCATGCTAGCTGCATCCTACATTTTAATTCTTTAGCCATGCTAGCTGCATCTCAATTCCTTAGCCATGTTAGCTGCATCTAAATTCCTTAGCCGTGCTATACTGCTAGATTTCTAGTTGTGGAAACTGACAGGAATGTGTGACTTTTTTTCAGTCGTGGGCATGCCGATGCAGAGATTGAGGCCGTGTTTGCCAAGTATGACGTCGATGGCGACCGCATCCTTGATGTAGAGGAGCAGATGAAGATGGCGGCAGATCTCGAAGGACAAAAGGTAGAAAACAATGAATGAGAGAACCACTTTATATCCACCCCAAGGTGTGTATGTGAGTTTGTTTTTTATTGAAATAGGGGACGTATAACAATAGAGGACAATAGGGTCCCCTATTTCGCTTGTGTGTGTGCTCTTGCACAACATAACGATCGAGGGTCGAGACACAAAAGAGCACAAAGGGAACAAAAAAACCTCGGTCGACGGTATGAATGGCAAAATTCAGTCCTCGATCGTCGGGGCGGGCGCTAGGCAATGGGGTTTGGGTATAACATAGGAATAAAGGAAAACAC
The DNA here is from genome assembly GCA_037893245.1 of Crossaster papposus. Classification (NCBI taxonomy): domain Eukaryota; kingdom Metazoa; phylum Echinodermata; class Asteroidea; order Velatida; family Solasteridae; genus Crossaster; species Crossaster papposus. Next base: position 1,175,288 of record JBAIAA010000003.1, on the reverse strand, counting down.
AATATCGATCCTCGATCGTTGTGGTTCACGACTACATGAGTTAGTCTTGCATACGCACTGTGGACCTCCGAACAATATAGGTCCACATGATGCGGGAAGAGGTCACGGTTTGTGGACTTGCCCAGGTCCACAATCCGTTTTTCAGTTTACGAAAAAGAGCGCTAGAGGAAAAACGGGTTAGGGTTATATATAGAAAAGATAGAAGGGACAGCTGAGAGGCCCATAATCCAAATTTGAGGGTAAATTTGTTTTGGGGAAGCGAGAAAAATGAGTATTTAGTCAAAGTTTGTTAACTACACGAATACAAAGAAATGTCCACAGTCCGTATGTAAGGTAAAGCTATGTACGTTTGTATTGACCGGCAATCGTGGTCGTCGGACAAAAGAATTGGGAGTCAAACAATGGGTCCACGATTGACACAACGTCCACGATCTTTTCTCGTGTACAAATCCTATGGCGATCATCCGAAAACGTTAGAGTACAAACAAAAGAGGGAAGACGGTCGGACAATGCCCCGTCCATGATTGCCGGTCTATACATGACTGTGTGTGTGTGTGTGTGAGTTTGGTTGTTGTTTTTAAATAGGGGACGTATAACAATAGAGGACAATAGGGCCCACTATTTCGAAATGGTCCCCGATTTGTGTACAAAACCTATGGGACGCCTTCAAAAAAAATATAAGAGGGACAATAGAAGGTCCTTGATTGAACTTGAAGGCCTATACACGCAGTCGTGAACCACATAACGATCGAGGATCGATATTGTGTTTTCCTTTATTCCTATGTTATACCCAAACCCCATTGCCTAGCGCTTGCCCCGACGATTGAGGACCGAATTTTGCCATCCATACCGTCAGCCGAAGGGCTTTGGTTCCCTTTGTTCTCTTTTGTGTCTCGACCCTCGATCATTATGTGGTGAAAGAGCACACTTGCGTGTGTGTGCGTTTTGTTTGAGGGGGAGGGGGGGCGGGTCCCAGTATTGTAAATTGTTAATATGTGACGCGATCAAGCGGAATGAGTCGGATGTCGGGAAATCCCAAAAATGTTTTATTCAGAACTGTGTTCTTCGTTGGTATTTAAACAAATTTACAAAACTCGACAACAAAACATCGTATCAACATGGGGTTTTCAGTTTTTCAAGATGTCCTCTTTAAAACTACAAGAAAACTTGTTTTTTGACCGGGGCCGACTCAACAAAAAAGGGGTATTATGTCACAAAAAAATTGATTTATATGCAATGGTTGGAAAGTCCACAACGTACATGTAAGTTTTCATTTGGTATATAATAGACCTCCATAGCCCCTCTCGTCAGAGATGTTACGTGTTTACATAATTATTGACTACTTCCTAGGAGTTCAAGTTACACAACTGAGAAAACAGACTTTAAAATAGCCGGCTCTGTAGTACAACAGAACGATTGCCCAGGGGCACAAACACCATGCCACTGGCCGGGTTCAAACCATCTTACATGTGTCGAACACCGTAACCTCTGGGCCATGGCATTTATATGCAGTCAAACCTTGATATAGTGGCCACCCACGGTGCCGGTTTCCATGGCCACTATAAGCAAGTGGCCACTATAGCAATTACATGTACAATGTACATGTACACTTGTACATGTACATGTGCACAAAGACATGCCCTCCCTTCAACATTTTTGTTTTTGCCTTATGGCATACACCTTTCTCTCTAAAGGCAGATCTTTCCGACCCATGGATAACAATTCACACTTTGAAATCAACGACGAAATAAAACCAAGCGCCCTCGATCTGACGATCAATAAAAACCAATGGTATACGTTCACGATCAAGATGTGTCACGACGACAAGAACTAGCGAATGCTATTTGAGTCTGTGCACTCGGTGCCGTTTGTATAAAACACGAGTATGGAGTCTGGGAACTAAACTACGGGGGGATTTTGAGATCAACAGAGGGTGCACTTCATTTCTGCGGCCGGAGTACACAGGTTTCACGGCAATGTAATTGTAAACATTTTATTTGCTGTGGGCTATTATGGGTTGGCCGCTGGTCGCATTACGCAGTGGCCGCATTAGCAGAAATGGTTATGGTATGTTTATGCAAGAATCAAACTGGGACCCAGCAAAGGTGGCCAGTTTAGCCAGGTGGCCGCTGTAGTAAGGTGGCCGCAATGGCAGGTTTGACTGTATCAGGAAGAATCAATGCATTACTGGATTCTGGTACAGAGTTAAACCACGGATGATCTTCCCTTCCACTTTTCTTTCAGAGTGATCTCAACAACCAACTGGCAGAGTTGGAGACAGCCCAAGTGGCCACTGCCAATCAGCCCCACGCCAATCAGCCCCACGCAGCTGGCCGCAGCAAAAGCCGCGTCAGCTTTAGTGACGGCTTGGACAGTGATGACGAGGACTCGCATGCCGAAGGGGGGCGCGGCGCGGTCAATGGCGTCTCCTACGAGGAGTTTGTTGTGTAAGTTACGCTCGGTTCAAACAGGCGTCCAACAGTTAAGCCTGCCAGTTTGCGGTTATTAAATTATCCGTTAAACGTATGTTTTACGGTTACGGTTAACCGTAACCGTAACCAATGTAAAAAAAAAAAAAATTAATAAAAACAAAAAGAATTAAATAAAAAAAAAATGCACGGGTCTGTAATGCATATCTAATTAGCGCTGCTAATTTGCGCTGTTCTGCGATTGCTAATTGTCTGCATCAATTTGTGTAATGTATGCCGACTATATGTTAGATAAGCTATCAGTCCATACACAATTGAATCAGTTGTACTATTTGTGACCTGCTCCAACGAAACCATCCCTTTTCCCAACCAAAGCACCAACAAAACCCGGACAAAGTTAACAATTGGTAGGTTTTTTTAATTTAAAAAAACAATAATAATATTTAAAAAAAAAAAAAAAAAAAAAAAAGTTAACCGAACCGGAAAAATGTAACCATGTAACCGTTTGAACGGTCGGTTAACCGTGTAACCGTGTAACCATTGCAGGCTTACCAACAGTCGCGCCGAACCAAATGAGTGAATTGAGTCCGACGTCTGAAACGAATAAGGGCGACAAGGCGCGCCAGACGGCGAACGATCGACTGCTGGAGTTGTTAGAGCGACTCAGCAGCGACTTGATTTCAATTTGGTTCGGCCGACTGTTATTTCACTTACAAATACAAGTGTGTTCGATTCACAAAATTAATGGAAGTCTTTTTTTATAGAATAAGCTCAGACATCTGTTCAGAGTCCGAATGATGTCCTAAATGTAATCTAGTGCGTTAGGAATTAATCGCGAGAAAGCAAATACAGGGGAATACTGCTATAATAAACATCACGTGATCCACAGATTTTGTTTGGTTTAGCAATATGTGACCTGGCACCACAAAATAAGCAGAAAGTTGCACATTGCCTAAACGAGTTATTGGCCGAAACGTCAATTTTTCAAGTGGGAGGTCGTTTTAGAGTTGTTAACCTTTTTACATACCAAAAAACCTTCTTTATCATATCCCAAAATTGTATAGCTCAATTTAAACTCTAAAGTGGTTTTTTTTGTAGCTGAATTGCACTGATTTGTGTTTACAATCAATAATACATGTAGCTTAGCAAAATTACATTTACGATTACATATGTGACCTGGCACCACGAAATGAGTGGAAAGTCGCACATTGCCAAAACGAGTTATTGGCCGAAACGTCAATTTTTCAAGTGGGTGGTCGTTTTGGAGTTGTTAACGTTTTTACATACAAAAAAAAACTTCTTTATCATATCCCAACATTTTATAGCTCAATTTAAACTCTAAAGTGGTTTTTTTGTAGCTGAATTGGTAGTATAGTTGGCACGGTTCACAGACTTTGAACTTCGTTTTCTCAAAACAAAACAAAGGAACATGACTTCAGCAATTTCAAAGGAGTATAGCGGCGGCTAGGAATAAGCTACAGCAACACACAATACATCATTTGAAAGCTTAGGACTTCTTCTTTCTAGAGATGTAACTTTTTAATTTCGCGACTTTCCACCTATTTTGTGGTGCCAGGTCACATATTCAGGCGCCGATTCGTTGGGTGGCCATTTATCAAGATGGCGTCTGTCCTGTAAAATAGCTCCCTACTGCACTTGAAGTGCAACATCTTTGGATTGTAATTGAAGGTTTTATTCAAATTTTCTGCGTATTTCCCCTTTTCGCTGCCTGGATATATACCGGTACAATGTTTGTAATATTTTTTTAAGAAACTTTTTATCACGAAAGAAAAATTGTGGCTGTAAAGATTTAGTAAGGGAAGAAATCAGGCCTTCATTTTAATAAATCTGAGGAGAGCTGTGCATCGCTCTCCTTAAATCAAAAGGTGAATTAAGGAGAGTGATTTTAAAATCGCTCTCCTTAAATCAAAACAATGAATTAAGGAGAGTGATTTGCTCTCGCTTACAAAACGCAAGTTTAAAGGCCCTGGACACTATCTGTAGTTACTCAAAATGACAACCAAAGGTGTCTATGCCTTTAATAAACACATACTCAAGAAAAGGAACACAACATTCACCAGTAGTTCAACTTTTGGTTAAGAGAATGATGGCGCTTTCCCATCCAGTGACATTTCTCTCTCTGTGACTTGTATGGCTTAATTAAGCGCGAATTAGTCTAGACCCGTTATGTCCGAAATAAATGGAATGGGCGAACACGAAAGACTAGATGACCGTTGTTGGTATAATATAAATCTGATGTGATTTTATTTGGGGGTGCGAGGAGAGAATTGTAATCGCAAATTCTCTTGTGTTAGCAATAGCAATGCTTTCGTGTCTTTACTGTTATGACACTCGTCAGTTGCAGGTAGGTGATTCCTTGGTGAGGAATCGGTTTTAACTCGCAAGGTGTGTGGGTTTGGTGTGGTACAATCAATGAACGTGAATTCCAGGTATTTGGAACTTAGCCATATTATTTATTTTGGGTCCGTATTATTATTATTTTTTTAAATATTTTTTTGCTCTTGTTAAAATTGTAAGAAGCGCTTTTTTTTGCTCTCCTTAAAAATTTTAAGGAGCGCGGAGGAGCGCGAGCGCGATCGCGCTCCTTTAAAATGAAGGCCTGATAAATATGTGGTTGGCCGGTTTAAAACGTACCTTTAACCAGTTCGCGCCGGGATTATTTTAAACATCACCTACCTGTAGGCGCGAGTTTATTTTTAACAAAACTTGATCCGAGGCGGGTTCAGGCAGATAGTACCGGGAAGCACACCCACGCATTTCTAGCCTTGCTTGCTGCCGACAGACATTTTCGGCCTTGCTCGTGACGTGTGTTTATGCGTCATCCGTTTCGAATCTGAGAAAAATTTTGCGTTTATATACGTCATCCGGCGCGAACTAGTTAAAGGTAAGATACACCATTGGTAATTGCTTGAATTATCATGAATAGGTAGATTTGGGGGGTTGTATTTTATAGTAAATATCGTTTAACTGACCTGTCCGAAGTTTTACAATCATGGATGCCGAGAAAAACACGAAAAACAGCGTTTGTTTTCAACCGGTGTCGAGCAGTTATTCTTATGTTATCTTTGTTTTTTCGCGATCGCCGGCCGGCGATCACGAATTTTTCTTTGTAAAATTCTACTTTTTGGAATAATTACAGGATATCTAGGTGTATACTACCTTTAAGTATAAATATACAAGGTGTCCCCCCCAAAAAAAGTGGAAAGTTTTTTGTTTTAATGCACTGCAGGTAAAACATATCTGTGAAGGGTTTTCTGAAATTTTGTTCTTTCACATGTTTTTTTCTCTGATGTTTAGGTTGGGTCGACGCGTGGACCGCATGGAACACTCCATTGGCAGTATTGTTTCCAAGATAGACGCCGTACTGGTCAAGCTGGAAGCTATGGAACATGCTAAGCTGAAACGTCGTGAGACCATGGGTAAACTTCTCGACAGCATCACAGAGGTACGTTGACCAGACACTCGGAGCAATTGTTACCTGTCACCACAATATGAGAGTAAAGTCGGAAAAATTTAAAATTAAGATATTGGTATTTTCAAATTCTTGAGAAAGAGAGCTTTTTAATGGTATATAACACTTGGGGATTTTGCAATGATTACATTTTACAACGCTTTAGAAAGTCGTGGGTTTCACTAAACGTGTTTGTGAGAAAACTTACTTAATAAACATTCTAAACAAAACACACAACAAATTTCAAAACAGGACAAGTAAGGTTCGATTGAGCATAGCAACGTCTATGTTCTAATCATTATTTCTCCTTAACCAGTTCGCGCCGGGTTTATTTTAACAGCGCCGAGCCGACGGGCGGGATTATTTTTAACGAAACTCGATCCGAAGCGGGTTCAGGCTGATAGTGCCGGGAAGCACACCCACGCATTTCTGGCCTTGCGCGCTGCTGACATACATTTCCGAACTTGAACTTGGCGTGTTTATGCGTCACCCGTTTTAAATTTGGGAAATTTTTTGCGTTTATATACGTCATCCGGCGCGAACTGGTTAAAACGTTCCACACATATAAACTATTTTATAAACAACAAAATATCAACATTTTTAGAACGTGGGACAGTTAAAAAGACCTAATTTGCATATTTAATTACGGCCGGCCTTGCGGGACCCATTCAGACAGGGTGCCGTGTGTCTGGGGGATCCAGATCCTCCGTGGCCGCCTCCCACGGGATTCCCACTAGAAAACTGCCCAGAATCAGTCTATCGTTATACTTCTATACAATGTTTTTTTTCATTCTTTTGAAACGTTCTCATCCTTTTCCTGTGTGATAATTGTTCCTTCTGACTTTCTCCACAGTTCACTTGATTGTTTTCTATTACTAACTATTGTCTTACATTTGTACACATTCCCGTCGTGAATATGGCCACTGATGCCGGTACGGCGTTAAACCCAAAACTCACTCACTCACTTACTCACAGAGGTATAAAAGCCCTCGCAATAAACTCCCCGCTCTTCCCTTTATACCTTGCTCCCAAACAGCTGACCGTTTGCTCGTTCGCTGCTTCACTACAGTTTTACTTTTGTCAATAGTGTGTAGGTGACCAATGATGTACAGCTCACAAAACAGCAGCCGTATAGCATGGTACCTTAAGTGCCGCTTGAACCCTGGTTGAACCGGTGACACAGCTTTTTGCAAAGGAAAGTGCTGCCCCACGAGTATCTCATTACTTTGTGTACATAAAGGGGCTATTCAAGTCTGGGTTTAACCAGACCTACCCAAGCAATTAATCATGCTATTGTTGCCTTGCCCCATTCAACAACACCAGCTGGGATCGAATATATTCAGACACTATGGAACAGTACTGTGTTGACATATAAAGCCATAAAACCGAACAGCATGGGGGTTACACACGAAATACAACCGGCTAACTACGATATTCGGTAGTCGCTTGTATTTCGTGTATACCCCCAAGCTGTTTTGGTTTTACGGTTTTATATGTTCACACAGCCCTTTATCATACGTCAGAGACCCAGAAACCAGCTGGTGTTGTTGAATAATGCAAGACAACAATAGCACGATTGATCGCTTGGGAAGGTCTCGCGGTGAAATCCAGACCTCAAAAAGCTGTGACGACGTGCCGCCATATTGTTTATACACCAACCTTCTACGTACTATTTTCGATAGTCGCTTGTATTTCGTGTATACCCCCAAGCTGTTTTGGTTTTACGGCTTTATATGTTCACACAATATTCGGCATGCTTTGAACTATGAATACATGTAACATGAGATTTGTTTGACTTTAGATTTTTTTACGGCAAATCGACTATTGGAAATAGTACGGTGGCACGTCGGAGGGTTGAATGATATTTACTATAAAATACAACCCCCCAAATCCACCCATTCATTATAATTCAAGCAATTTCCAATGGTGTATCTTACATGTACCTTTAAGCATCATATAAGTTAAGAGGGCCTAATATTTCGATCTTAACAAAATCTTCTTCAGAGACTAAATGGCTGTGTACAAGAAACAAACATATAGGGCAACATACAGCATGATGCACATCAAGGATGCTGAAGAAACGCAAAAGAAAAAGCACAGAGTTCAATGGACCAAACAACAAAAGGAGGATTAGGCTGAGGGATTAAAGGGTGAGGTCAGTGTGGGTAGGATCAAAGGCAGGGTAGTAACAAAAACAGAAGGGGTAAAACCACAAGGAAGGGGGTCCAGGGTGGAGATCAAAGGGAAGAACTAACAAAGAAGTATGAATAGGAGTAATGTAGACAGGGAAAACCGACAGGGAAAACCAGAGCATCATGTTAGGTTTGTTTTGTTAGGTTTGTTTTTTTCTGTTTGAATCTCAGGACCAGAGTGGAGGGGGTAACGTGAAGCGAGAGCAGATGGAGCGTCTTGTCCGTGAGGAACTGGAACGCTGGGATTCAGACGCCTCCTTCTCTCAGGGCAGCGGCCGGGCTGCCAGCAGGGTTGGCAGTGCTCAGCGCTCTCGACCCGCCAGCTCTGGATCTCAGAGGCTCACCCTTGGGGTAAGTTACTTTAAATTTTCTGTGGATAACACTTTTTTTTTTTTTTTTTTTTATTTCATTTTATTTTAAAACTTCTCACAAATATCAACACCAGCGGGTCCAGGCCGGCAGTCCATGGGCAGAACACTCACACCACACTCAATTAGGCTTACCTTACATACGTACTGTGGACATTCGTTTGTCCTCGTGTAGTTAACCAGTTCGCGCCGGGATTATTTTAACATCACCGAGCCCAGGGGCGGGATTATTTTTAACGAAACTCGATCCAAAGCGGGTTCAGGCCGATAGTGCCGGGAAGCACACCCACGCATTTCCGGCCTTGCTCGCTGCTGACAGACATTTCCGGCCTTGCTTGTGGCGTGTTTATGCATCATCCGTTTCGAATCTGGGGAAAACTTTGCGTTTATATTCTTCATCCGGCGCGAACTGGTTAAAACTAGTCCGCGCTGTTTTTTGTTTTAAAATTATTTATCGGACCCACGCGCAGGATTATTTTTCATGAGCATCAACCCCAGCGGGCCCAGGCCGGCCGGCAGTCCATGGGCAGCACACTAACACCATACTCACACATGCCAGCAGCGAGCCGGTCGCCGGTCCCTGACAGATATTTCCAGCCTCGCATAAACACGTCACAAGCAAGGCCGGAAATGTCTGCCAGCAGCGAGCAAGGCCATAAATGCGTGGGTGTGCTTCCCGGTACCATCGGCCTGAACCCGCCTCAGATCAAGTTCGTTAATGATAATCCCGCTCCTCGGCTCGGTGAATGTTAAAATAATCCCGGCGCGAACTGGTTAATACTATTTTTGTTAACTGAATTCTATTAGCAATGTTAACCACAATGACATGATGACAATCAACACTTTTTCTCTACTTTCTACAGGACTCCAACATGTCAACAAGCAATGTGTAATTAAGCTGTGATAACCTTCAACTGAACGCAACGTTAACACATCGGCCAAAACCTGTTCAGTTCATCGTGGACATCTCCATCAAGAACGGCGATTTGTTCAGTGAGATTGAATTACAAACGGTTTGGACTACAATTTTTGAAGACAGCACAGCCTACGGATTACAAACTTTAATTTGTGACCATGATCTATAATTTGGCTGCAATAATGATTAGTACTTGAACCAAAACTACTTTTATGCTTCTGTTTTCACTTGTTTTTCACCACAGTTGCCATTATAAGGTAGGATGCACCATTCGCAGATATCGACAAATTTTACTACCGACTTATTAAGAAATATCTTACTTATTTGAAAGTAAATAATGATTCTTGGCATCCAGCAAAATGATTACGCTAGATACCCTGTAATTGTCCGAATTTTGTTTTTGTTATAAAAATTAAAAATCGCGATTGCCGTTCGGCGAGAACAACTCCAAACGCCGGTTGAAAACGAACGCCATGTTTGTTATTTTTTTTCTCGGCATCCATGATTGTAAGATTTCTAACAGGTCAGTAAAACATTATTTATCATAAAATACAACCCCCAACTCCACTCATTCGTGATAATTCAAGGAATTACCAGTGGTGTATCTTACTGCACCTTTAAGTCAAAGTATTAAAATAGATTATTAAATGAACACATTAAAGGGATCGTATGCGTTTGGTAGTTGGAACCCACTGTTTGTATCAACCCTATATATTTGTAGATATATACCATAAAACTAACCTGTACAAATTTCATTTCAAAAGGTGGTTGCGATTTTGAGATATTGCCGAAAATCTGGAGTGGTTATGTCCACGCAGAAAAAAATAATCTGCATTGGAATACACAATCTGAGAAACGTCACTGCAGTAACGCTTCTCAGATTCAAATTTGTTGGGATAAAAAGTGATGTCTTTTTCCATAACCGCAGTACTTCGAAGTAAAAAGTTTCTAGAAATGGATTATACTATCCAAAGCTGCTGTACTTCTTACCAAGTACGTTTTTATTGCCATACATTTTTGGAATAATTACCAAACGTATACGATCCTTTAGAGTCAAGGTATTAGAATAGATTATTAAATGAACACATTACATTTATATTTCTTGGTAAAAAGTGTGAATATGTACCATAGGCCTGTTGTTGTAGATGTCCATTGTACAAGTACATATATACAAGAATAATTCAATTCTCAATGTTGTAAGATGAAAATAAATCAGTCACTTTTCGCATCATAATGTATAATCATAGATGTTTCAAGGTTTTCACTCTCAGGAAAAGCTGTGTAATTCATTTAAAAACCAAAAACTAATTTTGTGAATAGTTTAAATATACGGTAAAATCTACTTATTCATGAAAAAGTGAGTTATATGTATGTACTATAGTAATTGTGAGATTAGACTAATTTCTTTGAATTACATTTCACTGTACATGTATTCTAATTGTTAAATAGCCGGTTTTTCCCTAGCATATGTTATCGAAATGAGCGGAAAGTCGCACATGGCCAAAACGAGTTATTGGCCGAAACGTAAATTTTACAAGTGGGAGGTCGGTTTTGAGTTGTTAACGTTTTTACATACACAAACAAACTTCTTTATCATATCCCGAAATTGTGTAGTTCAATTAAAACTCTAAAGTGGTTTTTTGTTTGTTGCTGAATTGCACTGATTGATAGTATAGTTGGCACGGTTCACAAACTTTGAACTCCGTTTTCTCCAAACAAGGGAGCATGACTTCAGCAAATTCAAAAGAGTATAGCGGCGGCTAGGAATAAGCTACAGCAACACACAATACATCATTTGAAAGCTTAGGACTTCTTCTTTCAAGAAATGTAATAATGTCAATTTTTTGATTTTGATTTTGCGACTTTCCACCCATTTTGTGGTGCCAGGTCACCTTTCACAAGTTGTATTCACAAATTGCCATGAAGAAAAATGAACCAAAAATGCCTTTTAAATGTTGTATTTGTACAAATTGTCTTGTGTTTAATTGTGATAGATTAGACACGAATATTCCTTGCATATTTTGTGATATACCAGTACAAATTCAACATGTATGTATGTACTGCAGTACTTAAATTGTAACAGTTCACCAAATTTAGCTTTAATACCAATGATATTTAGATTTATGTGGGAAAGTATAAAAATAATTTAGCTACATGTGTATTTTCTAATTTTGCTTGTTAGAAATTCAAAGCCTTCTAATTCTTGTCAACGTTTGGAATTTGCACTTTTCATGTGAAATTGTGGGTATAATTCCATTTTTTAAAACCATCTTTCCGTTTTCCATGCCACAAATTGCTCGAAAATTGCCTTGGTAGCCCCTGTCCCTATCAAAGTAACCTTTCTGTGTATATTGTAGAATATTTGTCAAATTATGGCAAATTCCATAGAGCAGGACAGAGTTTTATTTATATTTTATTTATCTTGAAGATAATCGATTTCTGATATACTTCTTTCAATCACAACTCATTTCACGAACAAATCTCGCCGCTTTTAAAGTTTTTTGTTTTTACATTTGTATATAATATATATGCACACTGTTTAGTTGTCACATGGGGCCAATTTCATAGAGCTGCTAAGCACAAACCTTTGCTTAGCATGAACATTTGTCCTTGGCAAAAACAAGGTTACAGACCAAATGTTCACGTGATCTTTAATTGTTTTCGATTGATAATCAGCTGGTTTTTGGCTTAGCCTAAAAAACCTGCAACATTTTGGCTGGTAACCTGTTTTTAATGAGCAAGACTTGTTTGTGCTAAACAAATTTGTGTGCTTAGCAGCTCTATGAAATTGGCCCCTGTTTCATGAATGGACGGGCATGTCGATATGGGGGGGAAAAAACAGGTTTCGAGATAATTACAAGTTTTTTGGTTTAGAATTGCAAATTGTACCACAATGCATTTTACTCTGCGCAGTACATAAAATGTCAGCAGAACTTTCTGTTGAATGCAATAATAATAATGAAAACAGTGGTTTCTTTGCGAAAATTATCAGCCAAAATAGCCGTCTTTATCTTGTCGCGCGCGTCTAAAATGTATCAAAGATGTCCATCCATTCGTCGAAACGGAAATTGCAGTACTGCTTTTACGCCCATACGTTGATATATTGATTTGCGCAGCAAGGGCACATCTCTTTATGAAAACAAAGAATGCAATTATAAAGATATCTGCCCCTTACAACATTAATGTTAACCCTCCTATATACAGTGCAGTTACCATAGAGCTGTCAGACCTTTCAAAACCTTTCAAGTTTTCTGGACCGAAGCGTTTTGAAAGGTGAGAAAGCTGTCTGACAAATAGAACCTATGAAAGGTTTTGAAAGGTAAAACAACTCTCTGAACAAACTGGTGTTAAAAAAAAAAAACTTTCAAAAGGTTTTGAAAGGTGTAGTAGTGCAGTAGCAAATAAATTCTGGAGCGTTTTGAAAGGTTCATACTTATTGATAGCCATTTTGCCCATTAAGCAGATTTTGAAAGGTTTTGAAAGGTTTTGAAAGGTAAAACCATAAGAGGGTTAAGACATGACGCATGTTTTGCTCCTAGAAGCTAACCAGAACGGTTGAGTGTTTTAAAGCCAAAAAGCTCTTAACAATATGCATATATAAAATAAATAATAACAAAATTAGAGATTTTAAAAAATATTGTTGACATGCCCGTCCCTTCTTGAAGACGGTGACGATTTGTCGCACTAGAGTATTACAATTTTACTCTCTATTCTAATTATCGGTTTTTTCCCCCAGTAATTCAAATTTATTTTCGTTAAGGGAAAGCAGGGTTTTTAATTGCTGTTATCTTAAGTTTTAGACCACATTCCACCATCTTATTCAGGCTTATTTAGCCTAACACAAATTTGATTCCTACACAATTTGGTTTTCTTACAGACTGTCTTTCACTACAAGCCATTTTTTTTTTATTACAACCTTTTTTTTCTTTTTATTATTATTATTTATTTTTTTTATATTTTTTTAATAGTAATTCGACTTCTTGTTTCGTGTTGCAGTATGTCGTCTTGAAATGAAATTATACTGTTTATATTTGCCCTTTTGTAATTCCAGCAAGCTTTGGACAGTGCATGTACTATTCGTGTGCCTTTACCATTTGTATTCTATCTTTCAACTGAAATAATAGTTTTCACCTTGAACAATTACAAAGTGTGCCTTTACCGTTTATATACATTGACAATATAAAACAAGTGCCTGCGTTATTACAAAGGTAAATTCACCAGTCCTCGGATTGGACATATGCTGCGTTCCAATCGCGTCGTGTTTATCTTGTTCACCGTGAATTTCTCCATGTTCACGAGTGGGTTGATTTCCAAACGCTACCGTACCAAGACGCACGCGCACAGTCGAGTTAGTCGTGCGGTAAGGACATTCTTTATTGAGCAAGAACTCGTACGTGAACCAACACGCATGCGCGAGTATTTCATTCGTTCATGAAGTCGTGAACATGGAGACAAAAAATTCACCTCGAGTTCACCACTGGTGAACACGAGTTACCAGGCGATTAGAACGCCATTATACGACTCGTGAACTCGTGAACTCGTGAACACGATAAACACGACGCGATTGGAACGCAGCAATAGTATTACTATTATACAGTGTCTCAAGAAAATGCAAAGAATTATAATGGGATGCCACACATAGAATGTGTAGCCAACATAGATAATAAAGATATGGTTTGAAAGATATACCTTTCCGCTTTAAAATGAGATATCAATTGTCAAAATCTGATAATATTTGACAGAGTAATGAGTATTCTCCCAAGAGAGGTCGAATTGACCGTGGGACCAAGTTTTCAATTTTATCGGGATGCTGTGCAATTGTTCCCATGTGGATGAGGTGTTGCTGATCAGCAGCTACACACACATGTCCAATTACCTAAAGGGGTCGTATACGTTTGGTAATTGGAACCCACTGTTTGTTTCAATCCTATATAGTTAAAGATAATACCATAAAACTAACCTGTAAAAATTTCATTTCAAAAGGTGGTAGCAATTTTGAGATATTGCCGAAAATTTGGAGCGGTTATGTCCACGCAGGAAGAATAATCTGCATTGGAATACACAATATGAGAAACGTCAATGCAGTTACGCTTCTCAGATTCAATTTGTTTGGGATAACAAGTGATCTTTTTCCCTAACCGCAGTACTTCGAAGTGAAAAGTTTCTAAAAATGCATTATACTATCCAAAGCTGCTGTACTTCTTACCAAGTAAGTTTTTATTGCCATTAATTGTTGGAGTAATTACCAAACGTATACGATCCCTTTAATGGCCAAACATTGTTTATCCTGATGCTAAACATGTTTACAATCATGAATTTTGTTTACTTGATACTGGCAGTTTTTGCAGCGTTTGCCAGGCAATTATGCACACAGAGGCATAGGCTACCCTTGTCACAGCGGCAAAACTTGGTCCCATGGTCAATTTGACGTCGTTTGGAAAATTACTCATAACTCTGTCAAATATTATCAGATTTTTACGTTTGTTTAAAGTGGAAAGGTGCATCTTTCAAACTATACCTATATTATCTATTTTGGTTGGACATGTGTAGCGCTCCGTTATAGTTTGTTTGCATGTTGTTTTAATGTAGCTTAAAACAGTAGCGTATAATTATTCACAAACGTTTAAAGGAAACATGCAGTCTAACATTTTCATTACGCAATTTTTGTTTTAAATTTATAGATTTATGTGTATTAAATGTGAATAAAAAGCAAAACTAGTTCTAGTGTACGTTTAGTGTGGTAATTTGCCGTCCAAAAATGGACCCCCCTTTTAAAATTTCGCGGCCACTAAAAAGGAGTGACGTAAACCGAGGCAGAACCCGGACAAATTATCGATAGTCGGTACGCGACGTCTAGGTACGAGACGGGTTCGCGTGGCCCCGTACGCACACATCAATGTGTGTGGGTGAGTTAGTCTTGCATACGCACTGTGGACCTCCGAACAATATAGGTCCACACGATGCGGGAAGAGGTTACGGTGTGTGGACTTGCACACGTCCACAATCCGTTTTTCAGTTTCCGAAAAAGAGCGCTAGAGGAAAAACGGGTTAGGGTTATATATAGAAAATATAGAAGGGACAGCTGAGAGGCCCATAATCCTAATTTGAGGGTAAATTTGTTTTGGGGAAGCGAGAAAAATGAGTATTTAGTCAAAGTTTGTTAACTACACGAATACAAAGGAATGTCCACAGTGCGTATGTAAGGTAAAGCTGTGTGTACCCATAGTGTACGAATCGCGTACACGGTATTTAAATTTCACCTGGACGGCCGTGAAAGTTCTTCTTCGGTTTTTGGTGAATTCGACGAAAACAGTACCGATATGTCTGATTCGAATCACAGTATTTCTTAATCAGACACGGACTCGAGCGAGGATAAAGATGGGGTCCCTCTATGCACGACCGCTTAAAATGGTCGCTGCAGAGGGTCGAAAATCACTAGGCCCGGACCACTTGCTCTGGTAAGCTTTACTTTGGCTGTCCAAATCCCCCGATATTTAGGATCAGCCGGAAACAAATGAAGGCTTACTCCATCCTTAGTAGTTTTGCTACACCTAGCAGCTGCACACCTAGTGGGCATGATCGAAAACTGTTGTATTTTTACCCTGATTCAGAATGAAAAACCATGTAAAGACGGACACTTGTTGCAATGCGCACAGTCAGTATACGATAGGTCGCGTAGCAGCACGGTGAGTCTCTGCCTTGATTTTCGTCATACCCCTCGCGAGGTTTTATGTTAATGAGGCTTCCCTTCAATGGGCGGTTTGACCAACATTTTCAAAAATTATTTCCCCCCATTTATCACAGAAAATAAACACAACCACACACATAATGTTGTTGTCAACATTATACTTTATTGATTTAAGCATACAAAACTTATTACATGTTTCCTGCAGACTGGTTTTTATTTGTAATTAACTTTGTTTCACTACTTTCTTTTCTATTTGCAAGTTCCACAAAAAGCAGATTTTACTTCACCTTCAATATTTAAGATGGCCGACCCGTGTATTGGATGCTTTTATGTGACCAGTTTTTCCTACTTTTGAAATAATTTCTTGTGCTTACATTAAAGGTAGTATATATATACATGTATACACCATTTGCAAAGATACAAAACTACTGAGTTATTATGAAATGTCTTATTTGACTGTAAGTGAACAAAAGTCCTGTGAAATCACGGCACCAGGGGCCAATTTCATAGAACTGCTAAGCAAACAAATTTGCTTAGAACAAAAAAAGGTCTTGCTCATTAAAAACAGGTTACCAGCCAAAATCCTACGGGTTTTTCATGCTAAACAAAACATTTGCTTATTATCAATCGAAAACAATAAAGATCACATGAAAATTTGGTCTGTAACCTTTTTTTTGCCAAGGACAAATTTTCATGCTAAGTACATTTTTGTGCTTAGCAGCTCTATGAAATTGGCCCATGGTCTGCGTCACAATATTTAGTATGCAATATGAATCCTCTACCCTATCCATTTAAAAAAAATTGCAGCAAAAGCAAATGGTGTATATATGTATTACCTTTAATGCAGGGATGTAGTCGAGTCCATCACAAGTCCCTGCAAGTCTCTGTAAGTCCATCACAAGTCCATCACAAGTCCTTCAGTTCCAATTCAAATCACAAGCTATTCAAATCAGCTTTGACAAAATCATTCCTTTCCTTTGTCATTGTTCATCCAGTTACTTGTGACTGCCTTTATGAAGGGACCTGTGACTGGCTTCACGAAAGGACTTGTGAACGGACTTGCAGGGATTCGACTATACAGCCCTGCTTTAATGTGATAAAGTTGACGAGTATAATTCTCAAAAATGTAGATTTCTTTAATAAGTTGTCAATGTTATTTATTATATGTTGGACAGACTGTGTATAAAAATGAATTCCACATTTGGCGTTTCCTTTCCTGTAGCTTTGTTGCGCCGTAACAATTTCACGAAGTGACAACAACCATATACAAACTTACCAATAATAAGTAAAGGCTCCGCGTATTGTGTTCTCACGAATTGCACAAAAGTGTTATTGACAAATTACTGTTTAAAGGTAGGATACACCATTTGCAGATATCCAAAAAAATTACTACCGAATTATTAAGAAATATCTTGAAAGTAAATAATGATTCTAGGCATCCAGCAAAACGATTGCGCTAGATATCCTTTAATTATTCTAAAAAATATAATTTTATAAAGAAAAATTCGCGATCGCCGGACGGCGATCGCGAAAAAACACAAATAACATAAGAATAACTGCTCGACGCCGGTTGAAAACAAACGCTGTTAACTTTGGACAGGTTAGTTAAACGATATTTACTATAAAATACAACCCCCCAAATCCACTTATTCATTCAAGCAATTACCAATGGTGTATACTACCTTTAAATAACAGACGTTTTTAACAAACAAGACAGTATGATTTAGCAACGAGAAAAGTATGAGTTTATTTCCGAATTCTGTTAATGCAAAGTAGTCGAAAATGTCTTGTAAAAATACGACAAACTTCAAATGCGATGATCTCAAGATGAATATTTTTATTTTTAGAGGTGTTGTCACTTCGTAAGTTTATCGACGGCAATATAGAAATAAGTGTGGGTCAAAAGTGATTGTGCCGTATTCCTGGTCGCATGAGGGCGCTGTAAGACGCCATTTTCTGGGTACCCAACACAGGTAAAATCGCGTTTAATGAAGTGGTTCAGTAACTTTACTTTTATCTAACAAATGGAATATTGAAAAATTTAGATTTTGGAGCTGTAAGAATACTTAAACTGACGTGAATTATCTTCTAATCACTTTTAATTATACCCCCAATACCGTGAGCACAGCGCCCTCAACGTTCAAAAATACGGCCTATTACAAACAGGAAACACGTATCAAATTTGCAAGACTTGTTTATAAGAATTATCTACATGGTAAAACACATTTCTGTTTTTATTTAGGCACACTATGGTGGTAGCGCCAACAATAATAGTATTGACATGTTTAGTAAAAATGGTCTTTGTTTTATTACTAAGGCCGTGTCCGAAACGAGTGTCTAGGGCTACAGCTACGTCTACGTAGGCGCTAAGACAAGTGGAATTCGGACGCGGCTACGGTAGAGCCTACGGCTAGTTATTGCGCCCCCAAGCGATGCTTGAATTAGTGTTGTAACAATTTACAAAAATTATCGTCTGCTAGATGTTACGCAATGTTTGTTTACAGCCAGTCGAAATACCTGATGATATTGACGTATTTGTCGGTCTGTTGGTTTCAATTCAATGCACTATTATCGAAAAATAAACAAACATTTGCTCCAAAATTAACGTTAGTGCTGCCGCCATTTTGTTTTGCCTGGGCTATACAACTTCTTTTATAGCCTTGGTCAAGGCGTTCATCGTTACCCGTCCGTACGTACAGCGCAGCGGTAATCGGAGCTCAAACAACGACCTCACGCGGCCACTATTATATGCAAACTAACTGAGGATACTCGAACGCCTTGGATCATTAGGTTTTGGGGGCGGTGCTCATTATGCTAATAGATTAAGCTGACCTTTATAGTCGTTTTCTTATTGGTCGATCGTTGCGTAGAAACTGCATAATTTGAGCTAGCGGTGAAAGGTCATAGCTAGCTCGCAAGTGTTTACGAACACCGCCATCGTTGACATATTTTATCGGAGAAAGTTGAGTGATTTGTACGAAGGCTTGCATGCTTGTAGGAATTAGACATGAAGATTTGAACTGTCTTGCTTGATTGGTGAGGGTCGCAGTTATTTTCGCTCGTTTTGCTGGGTATTTTCTTGAATGTTGACAATGTTTTGGTCAAAACTAGTTGTGTTTAGCTGCTTAGTTTTAAGTTTTCAACCACGGTGACTGGAGAAGGCCGCGACTCTATTGAAACGTGTCGAACTCGGCCCTATATTATGTCGCACACATCTAATCCAGCTGATCTGAAAACCGTGGCTCGGTAAAATGCGGAACTCTGATAATTAAATGCCTTGCCGGCTGAATTTTGCCAAGAAAATAATCTGAGGAGTTATTGGGGATATAAGACACTTGTCCCTGTTTAAATTACGATATTGCGATCACTTTGAAGGTTGGTTCTGCAGCCGTAAACATGCCCCCTCCCCACAGCGTTGGACCATGCTTGAACCACAATGTGGCGATACCGCACAGACCAGCATGCCTGGGTTAATGCCGATTATGCGGCGATAAGAAACTGACCGAACACGCTGAAAACTGACGCTGAGTACCTGGCCGTACGTGCGAGCACCGAGCAAAATGGGGCTCAGGCTGCCTGAAAAATGACGGATTTCCCATAACCTGTCGGCAAATTCACAAAGACCACGAAGAAAGGATTCTAATGGCCTTTCGCTGCTCAGGTCTAAAATCTTCGAGGGATAATATTTTCGCTGCAAAATTCAAACAACACGACAGATCTTCGGACGAAAGACGACGCTGAATATCTGCCATTTTGTCTTAAATGTCATGCTGCATCAAATTTGATGACGTCGGGTTTCAACCGCGTTGTGATTGGACACTCCACATCTTAGCCCCGCCTATACTTATCTGTATTCGCATACGAGGTCATGCGCCACAAATGTGGCGCAAAATATAGGAAAAACATAAGATTTCAAAAACCCAATGATCCAAGGCGAAAAAGTAGCCTCAGTAGATTTGCATAAATAGTGGCCGTATGAGGTCGCTGTTCGCGCTGTATCTTTGCATGGGGCGCAAGCTAGCAGCATATGCGGGGCGCGCGCACAGTGTATTTCTGGACGGATAACGACGGACGGATAACGACGAACTCGCCTTGACCAAGGCTACTTCTTTTACGGCTACATTTTTGTGACGTAGCCGTAGCTGTAGCTCTAGACGGCATTTCGGACAGCGCTACAAAATGGCCGACGCAGACAATAGCCGTAGCTGTAGCTCTAGACACCCGTTTCGGACACGGCCTAAGCATTGTTTGAACGATTTGAGTCTCGCCTCAAGCTTAAAGTTGCTTATATTATCCCGTGCTAAATTCGAGTTTCAGCGTGGACATAATACAAATTTGAATCTTGATTGCTATTCACTGCTAGCAATACAAACATTATTCAGTCTTGAATTTCGTACAATTTTAATAAAGTATAAGTTTACAAATATCAAGTTATTTCAGCTCCACAAAAACTTATGTTATCTTATAAACCAACCCATTAAATGTATAAACATATAGTTTTATTTGGTTAAAAACGTTCGAGATGGAGGGAACAAATTAGGTTGTTTTTCCAGTTGGAATAAAACATACGAAGTGTAGATTCAAATAAGTTAAGAGGGCCTAATATAATACTTCGATCTTATCAATTATATCTTCTTTGATGACAAAATCGCTGTGTACATGAAACAAACATATAAATGGGGACACGTATTCGCATTTTTGTATCACTGTGGAGACATGGCTTTGTTCTCGTGTACAAAATGGTTGGAAAGTCGAGCACATTTTTCAAAATGCTCCCATTTTAACCATAATTGTTTTCCTGGGTTGAAAATTCGACCCAATATACCCTATATTATACCCTAACCCAAACACTAACCCTAACCCACATCCTAATCCTAGTTTTTGAGTAATTTAAGTAAAATCTAATTCGTGAAATTCCCAGTGGAGACCTATTCATCTATAGAAATTTACCATCCGGAGACGTTTTTCTCCATTGTACACATTGTGTTAATGTCTCCAGAGGGTACCGTATTTCGCACCATATATGTACAAGCGTGTACAACTAAAGTTTAATATGTGGAAGAGCACGGTTAGAGCAACTTTAAGACGAGAGAAGGGTTGATTTTAGAGGACGATATTGTTAGAATAAAGTAATTACATCAGTCAAGCGTTCGATGAAACTATTTAACACAACTCGACACTCGCTAGTCAGACGGCTCGATACTATAGTTAGGTCGATGCGAATTGAATGGCATTGTGTAAAGTTGTGTAAAGTGAACGGAGTATTAAGACAAATACCAGTTTGGATAAAATAAATATTTGATCGGAGAACAAATGTATAAACTTGCAAATGGAAGAATCTGTAATAAAACATTGACCAAGTGTGATAGCATTTGATTTGCTTTTCAATTAATGATGAAGTGTTGTCACGATTTGGGACTTACTCGGGAGAGGCACGGGGCTCTACCTTGGATAACTTCGCTCTCCAGCCTATGACCCCTATACCTTGGCAACCTTCCCCTTCGCTCACTTCCGTAAATAGGATTGACACACCTCGATGATTATCCAGCATCCCTAGTGGAGTGTCGTGGCCGGGCGGTTAAGAACCCGGTTTTCTGTTCCGCAGAGCGCGAGTTCGAGTCCCGGTGTCGACACGTGTGTCCTTAAGCAAGGCAATTAAACCACTATTGCTTCGTCCTTCGGATGGGACGTGAAGCTGGAGGTCCCGTGTGTTGTGTAATGCAGGTCAAAGAACCCAGAACAACTTATCGCTAAGAGAAGGGGTTTGCCCCGGTGTTTCTGGAGGATCAAGACAGCTACCTTCTGATCGTGGTGATCCGGCTAAGAGAAAAAAAGACCTCTCGAACTAAAGCTGTCAATCAGGACTTCGGTCCATACGACAACATCCAGCATCCCCAAAGGGCTCTGCATGAGTTTCCACAGTCGGGCTTTATAACTGCACAGACAACATAATAACATAATAACATAATAACATCTCCTGACGATGGCAGAGGGATACCCACTATAAAGGCCTACACACTTCACACTATTGTTACGTAACACAACTCGTTTAAACCTGAATAGAATGTATACGCAAATAAAACGCAAACAACTGAAAAGAATTCATAAGATTTCGAGAGCTCAAAATATTGAAGAGGGGGTGGGGGGCAGGATCCGCCTTCACGTCAGATGACGGATATACTCGTGAAGTGTTTTTTTTTTATTCTCGAAGGTTAAAACGAATGACGGATAAACACGTCACGAGTAAGGACGACGTTATATCACGCGCGCCCTGACTATATATACTATAAACAGTGGTTAGTCATTGGTGCTCATAAATAATTAATCAAAATTACTAATTTAGATTAGTCAGGGGCAAATTTCATAGAGCTGCTAAGCAAACAAATTTGCTTAGCACAAAAAAGTCTTGTTCATTAAAAACAGGTTACCAGGCAAAATTCTTCGTGTTTTTCATGCTAAGCAAAAAATCAGCTGATTATCAAACAAACAAAATAAAATCACATGAAAATTTGGTCTGTAACTTTGATTTGCTAAGGACAAATTGTCATGCTAAGCATATTTTTGTTCTTAGCAGCTCTATGAAATTGTCCCCGGGTCTCGATGACTAATTAAATCAACACAGGACTAATGCTCAGTCAACAATGACTAACTTAAGCTAGTCATTACTGAGGTATGTGACTAAGACAAGTTAGTCATCCGTTTTGGGCTAAAATTCAAGTCCATTTCAAGTCCATCAATGCTTCAGAAGCATTTACATCATTAATTTCATATAGTAAATTGTCACTTTTTATCGATAATTACACTTTTTACATATTATTTCATTCATTTAGTGATAATTTAGTGATTCAATACAATTGCGAATAATTGCTTTGCCAATGACTAATGTGGCTAGTCATTACAAAATAATGCTATGACTAATGTAGCTAGTCTAGCAATGCTGATTTCCCATTGGTTGAACGTAACTGGCACCCTAACTGGTGGTAACCAAAATATAGAACTCGGGCTCTATTTCGTAAACACCTGAATTCGTAAACGGCCGTAGACTCTGTAGAGACATCAATTGCGCCCTCTATCTTACGATTCTAAAATTCATCATGGCGGCCCCCGGAGAGATAGATTTGGAGCTAAAAAAGGTGAGTAAATGTTTGTCATTTCTACCATTTGAGTGCATTGGTTCGCATGAGAAAAACAAATGAATATACTAGGAGTTTCAAACAGAAAAATATTCCGCCGGTAGGTTTGTGTGGGTGGATGTTTCCTACCTCCATCATGGGTGGACGAACTGAGTGCGATAGGCCTGACCGTGTCATGTGCCTTGGGACGGCTTCCGACGCCCGCAGGCCGGGCGGATAGATAGAGAGGGGTTTTACAGGTTAACCGCCGTTAAACAATAGAAACCATGCACAACTTACAGGCAATTACTCCCATACTGCTGCACGGTCTACCTCCAAACAAATTTTTTATGAGTATTTTATAAACTCACCCAGCCGCTGCATGCCTCAATAAAACCGGTCTCGCCCAATTACTGTAAAAAAAAGTGAAAACTATCCCCGTTCCGCAAACGCGACTGTTACCTTAGACTCTCGCGTAATTTCAAGCCGCAGCCTAGACCCAATAATTGGGGCGTTTTCACTCCTTTTTCGAATTTTGGATTTTGTCTGTCGTTCTACGCCCCAACCGTTGTAAAGCATTGTGCCAATTAAAAAAGAAGTTGTGACCACAAAAGTTGCTAAAAACATGCCAAATACTTGACAATGTATATTGGAAAGCGCACACTGGCTTCTATACATGTTAAAGAAGAACTGTTATGGCTTTATTGGTACTCACGGTTATTTGGGGTTGCAAATCCGAGCAATTTTGACCAGCTTTTCAAAACAATGATGCCTATAAGTACGTCGCGGTCTATATAAACTACATAGACGTCCCGACAGCACCCGACTCACGTAAAGAGCACACTATGCGAAGACGGGGGACACGACAATGGCTTTTCGAGCGACCACCAACGACTGTTTTATGGTGCAAGAGCGCAGGCTTGCATCGCTGCACTGTATAGCGCGCATGCGTGTGCGCGCGTAGCGGTACTTGTACAAAATAATGCAAATTCGTATTGAACCGGGCTAATTGCTGGCACACGATCAGGGGCCAATTTCACGGAGCTGCTAAGCACAAAAATGTGCTTAGCACAAAAACATCTTGCTCATTAAAAACAATTTATCAGCCAAAATTCTACGTGTTTTTTACGCTAAGCAAAAAACCAGCCGATTATCAATCAAAAACAATAAAGATCACGTGAAAATTTGGTCTGTAACCTTGTTTTGACCAAGGACACATTTTCATGCTAAGCACATTTTTGTGCTTAGCAGCTCCGTGAAATTGGCCCCTGGTCGTGTGCCAGCAATTAGCCCGGTTCAATACGAATTTGCATTATTTTGTACAAGTACCGCTACGCGCGCACACGCATGCGCGCTATACAGTGCAGCGATGCAAGCCTGCGCTCTTGCACCATAAAACAGTCGTTGGTGGTCGCTCGAAAAGCCATTGTCGTGTCCCCCGTCTTCGCATAGTGTGCTCTTTACGTGAGTCGGGTGCTGTCGGGACTTCTATGTAGTTTATATAGACCGCGACGTTATAGGCATCATTGTTTTGAAAAGCTGGTCAAAATTGCTCGGATTTGCAACCCCAAATAACCGTGAGTACCAATAAAGCCATAACAGTTCTTCTTTAACATGTATAGAAGCCAGTGTGCGCTTTCCAATATACATTGTCAAGTATTTGGCATGTTTTTAGCAACTTTTGTGGTCACAACTTCTTTTTTAATTGGCACAATGCTTTACAACGGTTGGGGCGTAGAACGACAGACAAAATCCAAAATTCGAAAAAGGAGTGAAAACGCCCCAATTATTGGGTCTAAATCCCATACTGCTGCACGGTCTACCTCCAAACAAATTTGTTATGAGTATTTTATAAACTCACCCAGCCGCTGCCTCAATCGTTCTCGCCCAATTAGTATTAGTACTGTAAAAAAAGTGAAAACTATCCCCGTTCCGCAAACGCAAACGCGACTGTTCCCTTAGACTCTCGCGTAATTTCAAGCCGCAGCCGCATTGGCTGTTTTCAGAACACAAGCTTCATCTTGCGACTTTGCGAGGCCTTATAATATTCATACAGTTTAGCAATCATGCGCCAGAGCCACAGCAGAACCGAAGCCAGGGTTTGGAAAACAGCCGTGTCATTGTTGACAGAAGCCATGTGATTGGTCTGCACTGACCCCGGCTAGCGGCTGGGGTTACGGTACGGTTATCCACCATCTTGTAACAGTCGCGTTTGCGAAACAGGGATAGTTTTCACTTTTTTACAGAAATTGGGCGAGATTCGACCGGTTTTATTGAGGCTGCGGCTGGGTGAGTTTATAAAATACTCATAAAACATTTGTTTGGAGGTAGACCGTGCAGTAGTATGGGAGTAATTGCCTGCTTTTTGTGCATGGTTTAACCAGTTCGCGCCAGGATTATTTTAACATCGCCGAGCCCACGGGCGTGATTATTTTTAACGAAACTCGATCCGAAGCGGGTTCTGGCTGATAGTGCCGGGAAGCACACCCACGCATTTCCGGCCTTGCTCGCTGCCGACATACATTCCCGAACTTGAACTTGGCGTGTTTATGCGTCATCCGTTTTGAATTTGGGGAAATTTTTGCGTTTATATATATAATATACGTCATCCGGCGCGAACTGGTTAACAGCGGTTAACCTGTAAAAACCCTCTCTATCTATTGGGCTTCGTCCTGCGGGCGTCGGGAGCCCCATCGTTCTAGGGGTAGTGCCTTACTACAATTCAAATAAATACAAAAGAGTTTCAATTTTTTTCCCCCGTAACTCAATGAAATTAAAATTATGCTTCTCTATTTGACTTAGATTTCCACTTTATCAAACATTAATCTCCTAAGTAAGCAAGTCATGTTGATCTACAGTACTCTTAGACTTCTGTGCGGGATTTATAGACTATCAGAATGACAATTTGTAAATGACTTATTAAGTTTTTAGTCACCAACTGACGTGATGCAAAACAGAGATCAAGAGCTTAATAAATGCGCGACTGATTGTCACATGACGCGAGGTCATTTCTCTGTGACATTGGGGCTTGACCATATTTGGAAAGGGGAATTATCTTTATATCGCACAACGGCGCGCTATGTGTAGTACCAAGCTTTCAGTGCTGGTCAGCGTGCCTTTGGTTTTTTTAATGTGGAAAAAATACGCAGTATGTTTTGCTGATTATTAGTTGAAAATGTTTAGTTGAATAAAAGAACAATGTGTTTGTTTCGTCATCGGTTAGATTTTGTGTGTGGTTTATTTGTGTAAAATGTGTGTGTTGGGTTAGGCAGGATCACAGCAGCGGTCGCCGATTGGCGTAGGCTCTTTTGGACGCAAAAGTGGGGGATTGAAAATCAGGACACATTAACACTCGTCCAACGTGTGCAATCTTGATTTGAAGCACAACTTCCCGCGATATCGCCAATATGGCGATAAAATCGGCAACAAATTAAGGCATGACAAAAATCGCCGATTTCTTTAAAGAAAAATGCGAGTCACAAAAAAATTGCAGATGTCAAAAACGATATCGGCGATATGCCGATTTTTTTAAATGTATTAAAATGTATGCGATTTTTTGGCGAATATCGTATAGTCACGATAAAATCGCTGTATCGTCCAGCGCTAGTTCACTTCTATCATTTTTAATGCAAAGGAACAAAACAATAAACCCTGTTTGCGTTTCAATTTGGGAGTCTTACGGTCGATGTTGAAACTTTACTGGCTTTATATATTTTTTTAATACTCGGGCCAATTTCATAGAGCTGCTTAAGCACAACATTTTGCTTTAAAAGCACAAAAACCCTTTGCTGGTAAATCAAGTTAGGAGCCAAAATTCCATGTGATCGTTATGCTGAGCTAACAGCAAAATACCTACCGGTATCACAAATAATATACATCACATGAAGTTGTGTCTGGTAAGCTGGTGTTACTAAGTAAGAATGTTTTGTGCTTAACCAATTTTTATGGCGCCGGGATTATTTTAACCTCACCGAGCCGACGCGTGGGATTATTTTTAACGAAACTCGATCCGAAGCAGGTTCAGGCCGCCAGTACCGGGAAGCACACCCACGCATTTCCGGCCTTGCTCGCTGCTGACAGAGATTTCCGGCCTTGCTCGTGGCGTGTTTATGCGTCATCCGTTTTGAATCTGGGCAAAACTTTGCGTTTATATTCGTCATCCGGCGCAAACTGTTTAACCAATTCGCGCCGGGATTATTTTAACAATGCCGAGCCGATGGGCGGGATTATTTTTAACGAAACCCGATCCGAAGCGTGTTCAGGCTGATAGTGCCGGGAAGCACACCCATGCATTTCTGGCCTTGCGCGCTGCTGACATACATTATCGAACTTGAACTTGGCGTGTTTATGCGTCATCCGTTTTGAATTTTGGGAAATCTTTGCGTTTATATTCGTCATCCGGCGCAAACTGGTTAAGCAGCTCTATGATCAGATTTCACCCATATACACCCCACTAATAATATCAGCCAATAATAGCCGTAAATGTTTTTCCTGATTCAACAGGCTTTTCAGGAGCTGCAGATCAAAATGATTGATACTTCCCAGCAATTGAAGATTGCTGATGCCCAGATTGAGCAGTTGAAACGGCAACAACACCATGCCCATCTGACAGACAATGAACTGACACAACTGCCTCCTAACACGAGGGTTTACGAAGGTGTTGGTCGAATGTGAGTAGAAAGCGGGCAAAAGCAAAGGGTGGGGCACTTGGGAAAGAAGAAGATTGTGTTTGCCGTGGTGTCTGAAAATTGCGTAGCTGACAAAAGCAAAGTCAGACGATGAATGGTTTAATGTGGGATGCGCTCGTTGATCCGCGGTTGATGATTGGTCGAGGCAATGGGGCTATTAACTGCGGAGTTCTAGCCAGACAATCTTGCGGTCATCTGACGTGCCGAAGCAATGCCTGGGAATTTAAACGTGAGTGAGGAAAAGAAGTGAAATTTCAAGTGCAGGTTTTAGTCTGACATCGCGGACTCGCTGAAGGTGGAAGTTGGAATATTTTTCTTTATCCTGTAGTGAAATAAGACAGACAAGACCTGGATTAATAAATACATAATTTTGTTGGATCGTCCCAGGGAAAGCCTGGAGTAAATTGGGAAGGCACAGCGCAGCAGGTCGGTAACAAACTGTTACATTGTAATTGTTGCATGTACAGTACATATACCGGCACGTGCGCGGTACATTTTTGGATTTTGTAAACCGATTAAAGAATTCGGAGGATCGATTATTCAATATTTTCAAATTCGGTTATTCGGTTTTGAAAACCTCCGATTTGTCCAAGCACTAGTAGAAACATTGCGGCAACAAACAACGTTAATTCAACAGCCCCAATCATCAACACTCCCACCCAGCTAAGCCTTATTGAATAGTACAATGTACATTCCCTCAATTTTGTACTTTCTATTATGGCATGAAAAATTGGGAATTGATTGTTGGGGATTTTGTCTTTAGACTTAACGCTCATTTTGTGATGACAGGTCACATATGTGACCCACTCCATCGAAATCAGGAATAAGTCTCACAATGACTTTTTGAGATATGCACATGGTGAGAAAGGGAATTTCATAAGCTTTCTAATGATACTCATCACAAGTGTGTATTTGTTTAGGTTAACGAGTTATGGTCTGATGAAGATGACAGGTGTATATTTATTTGCCGAATCCACATTCAGAGAAAAACAGCTTTGAAATAAACAAAATTGACAAAAATCATACGGACAGTGCACACAAATTCTCTTCATTTTCATTTTTATTGATCGTTTTTAAATACAAGACATTAATAACAATAATCTGTGATAACTACACTTCCTAAAAATACAACGTTCAGAAAATCGACTTGGTCACGATTTTTACCCATGCGTTCACTTCAACGGCCGATTCCGTAAAACGGCCTCAGCGACTTATTCCTGATTACGATGGAGCGGGTCGCATGTGGGCAATCTTCAGTATTCCTTTGATTCTTTTTTTTTGGCAGGTTTCTGCTGCAAGATATTGCCAAAGTAAAGGGAACATTAGAAGGCAGGGTCAAGGCAGCCGATGATAAAATCAAGAAGTTGCAGGTATTCAGAAGTTTCAATTTATTTTTCTATCGAATTTGCTTCCGTTCCTGCCAAAAAGAATAAGTTGCTTTTGTTGGTTTTCAAGATTGATCCCTCGTTATGTGTTTAATTCTTTGGATTTATCTGGCCCTTGTCCCTTGAATCACAGTTAGGCTCTGTTGGATTTAGCAGGCAGGTCCTATGAGTCACAGTTGGGCTCTGTTGGATTTAGCAGGCAGGTCCTATGAGTCGCAGTTGGGCTCTGTTGGATTTAGCAGGCAGGTCCTATGAGTCACAGTTGGGCTCTGTTGGATTTAGCAGGCATGTCCTATTAGTCACAGTTTGGCTCTGTTGGATTTAGCAGTCAGGTCCTACGAGTCACAGTTGGGCTCTGTTGGATTTAGCAGGTAGGTCTTATGAGTCACAGTTGGGCTCTGTTGATTTAGCAGGCAGGTCCTTTGAGTCACAGTTGGGCTCTGTTGATTTAGCAGGCAGGTCCTATGAGTCACAGTTGGGCTCTGTTAGATTTAGCAGGCAGGTCCTATGAGTCACAGTTAGGCTCTGTTGATTTAGCAGGCAGGTCCTTTGAGTCACAGTTGGGCTCTGTTGATTTAGCAGGCAGGTCCTATGATCCACAGTTGGGCTCTGTTAGATTTAGCAGGCAGGTCCTTTGAGTCACAATTGGGCTTTGTTGGATTTAGCAGGCAGGTCCTATGAGTCACAGTTGGGCTCTGTTTGATTTAGCAGGCAGGTCCTATGAGTCACAGTTGGGCTCTGTTGGATTTAGCAGGCAGGTCCTATGAGTGACAGTTGGGCTCTGTTAGATTTAGCATGCAGGTCCTATGAGTCACAGTTGGGTTCTGTTGGATTTAGAAAGCAGGTCCTATGAGTCACAGTTGGGTTCCAGGCCCGTACGCAGGGGGGGGGGGGGGGGGGGGGGGGGGGTGGGACGGGTGCGTACGCACCCCCCAAATTACTAAAAGGTCCACATTTTTCTAATAAATAATGGTATTTTGATGTAGAAATAACTACTGCAGGCACACAAAAAATTTTGGTCCCATTTTTGGTCCCATTTTTGGTCCCATCAGTACAAATTCGCCCCCCAAATTAACAAAAGGTCCACATTTTCCGGGGTAAATAATGGTATTTTGATGTAAAAATAACGATACTGGCCAGAAAAGTTTTGGTTTCATTTTTGGTCCCATCAGTACAAATTCGCCCCCCCCCCCCCCCCCCCCCCCCCATAAAAAATCCTGCGTACGGGCCTGGGTTCTGTTGGATTTAGCAGGCAGGTCCTATAAGTCACAGTTGGGTTCTGTTGGATTTAGCAGGCAGGTCCTATGAGTCACAGTTGAGCTCTGTTTGATTTAGCAGGCAGGTCCTATAAGTCACAGTTGGGTTCTGTTGGATTTAGCAGGCAGGTCCTATAAGTCACAGTTAGGCTCTGTTGGATTTAGCAGGCAGGTCCTATGAGTCACAGTTGAGCTCTGTTTGATTTAGCAGGCAGGTCCTATAAGTCACAGTTGGGTTCTGTTGGATTTAGCATGCAGGTCCTATGAGTCACAGTTGGGCTCTGTTGGATTTAGCAGGCAAGTCCTATGAGTCACAGTTAGGCTCTGTTGGATTTAGCAGGCAGGTCCTATGAGTCACAGTTGGCTCTGTTTGATTTAGCAGGCAGGTCCTATAAGTCACAGTTGGGTTCTGTTGGATTTAGCAGGCAGGTCCTATAAGTCACAGTTGGGTTCTGTTGGATTTAGCAGGCAGGTCCTATGAGTCACAGTTGAGCTCTGTTTGATTTAGCAGGCAGGTCCTATAAGTCACAGTTGGGTTCTGTTGGATTTAGCAGGCAGGTCCTATAAGTCACAGTTAGGCTCTGTTGGATTTAGCAGGCAGGTCCTATGAGTCACAGTTGAGCTCTGTTTGATTTAGCAGGCAGGTCCTATAAGTCACAGTTGGGTTCTGTTGGATTTAGCATGCAGGTCCTATGAGTCACAGTTGGGCTCTGTTGGATTTAGCAGGCAAGTCCTATGAGTCACAGTTAGGCTCTGTTGGATTTAGCAGGCAGGTCCTATGAGTCACAGTTGGCTCTGTTTGATTTAGCAGGCAGGTCCTACGAGTCACAGTTGGGTTCTGTTGGATTTAGCAGGCAGGTCCTATGAGTCACAGATGGGTTAAGTTGGATTTAGCAGGCAGGTCCTATGAGTCACAGTTGGGCTCTGTTTGATTTAGCAGGCAGGTCCTACGAGTCACAGTTAGGCTCTGTTGGATTTAGCAGGCAGGTCCTATGAGTCACAGTTGGGCTCTGTTGGATTTAGCAGGCAGGTCCTATGAGTCGCAGTTGGCTCTGTTTGATTTAGCAGGCAGGTCCTATAAGTCACAGTTGGGCTCTGTTTGATTTAGCAGGTAGGTCCTATGAGTCACAGTTGAGCTCTGTTGGATTTAGCAGGCAGGTCCTATGAGTCACAGTTGGGCTCTGTTGGATTTAGCAGGCAAGTCCTATGAGTCACAGTTAGGCTCTGTTGGATTTAGCAGGCAGGTCCTATGAGTCACAGTTGGCTCTGTTTGATTTAGCAGGCAGGTCCTATAAGTCACAGTTGGGCTCTGTTTGATTTAGCAGGCAGGTCCTATGAGTCGCAGTTGGGCTCTGTTGGATTTAGCAGGCAGGTCCTATGAGTCGCAGTTGGGCTCTGTTTGATTTAGCAGGTAGGTCCTATGAGTCACAGTTGAGCTCTGTTGGATTTAGCAGGCAGGTCCTATGAGTCACAGTTGGGCTCTGTTGGATTTAGCAGGCAAGTCCTATGAGTCACAGTTGGGCTCTGTTGGATTTAGCAGGCAGGTCCTATGAGTCACAGTTGGGCTCTGTTGGATTTAGCAGGCAGACTGTTGGTTTTGGCAAAGACTAGTATACACTGATCACAGAGTAAACATTTTTTGAAAACCACATGGTGATAGACATTGGGGTAAAAAGCTACATGTAAAGCCTGAGTATTCAATCTGACTTGTCAGGACCTCTGTCACAGCCGTTGTTGCATGTTGACACGAACCTTGCAGCAAGGGTCCGAGGGAGCCCAAACATAAAGATTTGACAGAAATACCATTTTCTTTTATTTTTTGGTTAGGATAAAGGTAGGATACACCATTTGCAGATATCGAAAAAATTTACTACCGAACTATTAAAAAATATCTTTCTTATTTGAAAGTAAATAATGATTGTATGCATTAAGCGAAATTATTGCCCTAGATATCCTGTTATTGTTCCAAAAATAAACCAAAATTCATAATTGCCAGACGGCGATCGCAAAAAAAACAAGAACAACATAAGAAAAACTGCCCAAGTCTGGTTGAAAACGAACGTCGGTTTTTCTTGCTTTTCTTAGCAACCATGATTGTAAAACTTCGGAGAGGTCAGTTAAACGATATTTACTATGAAATACAACCTTCCGAATCCACCCATTCTTTATAATTCAAACAATTACCAATGGTGTATCCTATCTAGTCCGAGTCTGAAATTAACCAGTTCGCGCCGGGAGTATATTAACATCATCGAGCTGACCCGCGAGATTATTTTTAACGAAACTCGATCCAAAGCAGGTTCAGGCCGCCAGTACTGGTAAGCACACCCGCAAATTTCTGGCCTTGCTTGCCGCTGAAAGACATTTCCTGCCTTGCTCATGGCATGTTTATGCGTCATCCGTTTTGAATCTGGGGAAAACTTTGCGTTTATCTTCGTCATCCGGCGCGAATTGGTTAACTTTAACATTGTACAGCCACCGCCTTACACGCCTTACACTTGAAATGTCTCCGTTTGTTTGTTTGTTTGTTTTTCTCTTAGAACAACAAGACGTATCTGGAGCGAACCTTGAAGGATAGTGAGAGTAATCTGAGGGATATGGTTGCACTTAAACAGGCCGCCAAGTCACGATGACATGTACATGTACCTGTATGTACTAGTTGTACTCTAGCTAAATGTCACGGAGTTACCACGAAGTGGGCAATTATTGCCCAGGAACTACAATGTGCCCTTCAAAATCTTATGCCTGAGAGCCGATCACTAGCAATAAATAGAGCCTATGACTTGTTGTGACATGTACATGTAGATAACCTACCGGTTAAGCCTGCAAGTTTGCGGTTATCAAAATAACTGTGTAACCGTTGTTTTGCAGTTACGGTCAACGGTTAACCGTAACCAACATTTAAAAAAATAAAAATAATAATTGCATGGGCCCGCAATGCATATCTAATTAGTGCTGCTTCATCAAGGAATTTAGTGTGTGCACGTAGTACGTGTTGATAATCGCAGTTCTTCAATTGCTCATTGTTTGCATCGAATTTTGTAGGCCGACTGGCTATATGTTAAGCTATTAGAAATGTCCATACAAAATTTATTCAATTGTACTATTTGTGACCTGCTCCAACGAAACCCACGCAAAGCTGACAATTGGTGGGGTTTCTTTTATTAAAAAAAAATAATAATAAACAATTAAAAATTAAAAAAAAAAAAAAAGTTAACCGAACAGGAAAAATGTAACAGTGTAACCGTTTCAACGGTCTGTTAACCGTTTAACCGCTGCAGGCTTTCTACCGGTACATGTACTAGATAACTTGCTAGATTTGCATTTATGCCTACATGTACATGTGATCTCTGCTGAGTAGCTCAATGATATTAGCTTGGTGTGACTCTTTTGCATTGTAAAACAAAAAAAGCTACATTTCATTATTTTGTAACTTGTGATGTCTTAAAGGTAATGTCGACCCATAAGTCCAATAATATGTGACCCGCTCTGTAAAAATGAGTCGGAAAATACATATTTACGTAAAGGGCCGTTTATTGTCTCGGAGGTGATTTTTCTTTCAACAAATAATATTTTTGATTTAATGCATTTTGGTTTTTCCGACACCTATATTTTCAGATCTGACACCTATATTTTCTGATCTGATCGATTGAAAAGATTGTTTTGATCCCTAAATTAAATTTAATACAGGTTTTGTCATTCTCTTACCATAGCATCTGATGAAGCACTACAATTGTAAATATTCATTCCTTTTCCAAGACATTTTGAATATAACTGAGAAAAAGCAAATTTCTCAAAATTGTAAAAGACCGATGCATTACACTACAGAGTTGTGCCATATATCAAATGAAAGTTTATTTCCTCTTTTTTCTGACCAACTGTAAAATTGAAAAAAAAATTTTTTTAACACATCAGACTCATTTTTGCAGAGTGGGTCACATATACAGTAACAAATCTCAAGTCCCTACATTGTAATTGTACCGTCTCTATATGTGAGGGGTTCTGGCGAAATTAGACGGAACTGGGCAGAGGTTGAAATGAGGTTTCTCAGGCTTTAGAAAAAGAGAATAAAACTCTCCTTACAATACTTGTTGTTGCACTTCAATCGGACATTTTAATAACAAGTTATGGCTGTTTAAAATTTGCATTTATCAACATGTCGCTAAAGTAAAAAATTGAGAAAAAGGCCTTTGAAGTTTTGGGTTTTGTACAGAAAAATGCCAAATATTTTTCCTTACAAATACTTTTATTGCACTACTTTCATACTATTTCTTAACGAAATGTAGTTAGCAGGCATACCAAAGATTACATATGTGACCCAGTAAATGAGACACTTTGAGGCAAAAATGAAAATTGAGATTTTGATTTTATCATTTAAAGCTAAACAAGCTTTAAATGATGAAATCAAAATCTCAATTTTCATTTTTGCCTCAAAGTGTCTCATTTACTCGTGCTGGGTCACATATATCAATTACCCATTATTTATTATTTTGCAGTTTTCTCCACTCTTCCCAGTTCCGTCTCATTTTGCCAGAACACCTCAGATGTTGCTTCGGTCTTATACTGTTTTCATGCAAAAAAGTGGATGGCGTGCTCACACTGATACGTACATACATGTTAAAAAGATACAACCGATTTCCATGTGCACAAAATTCAGAGAAAAGGACATGTGACTCACTCTGCAAAAATTAATTGTTCTGATGTCACATAATACAGTTTCACATACAGGGCTGTTTAATGTCTTGGAGGTGGTCTTTCTTTCAACAAATTTTGTTTTGCTTTAAAAGTAGAATACACCATTGCAGAAAAAAACCAAATTCCTACCGAATTATTAAGAAATAGCTTACTTATTTAAAAGTAAATATTGATTGTAGGCATCCAACAAAATGATTTTGTAGATATCCTATAATTGTTCCGAAAAAATGATGTTTTTTTATTTCTTTGATATCTAAATTTTCATGTCTGATCAATTGAAAACGTTGTTTTGATCCCTGAATTAGATTTAATAAAGGCTGTTGTCATCCTCTAACCATAGCATGTGATGAAGCACTAAAGTTTGAAATGTCCATTTCTGTGTAAAGAGTTTTAACCAAGAAAAAGCACACTACAAAAGACCAATGCATTACACTACAGAGTTGTGCCATATGTCAAATGAAAGCTTATTTCCTGTTCTTTATGACCAACTGTAACCAACTTAAAAAGTTGTTGTTAACATAATCTGAACGGCTCTACAAAAAGGTATTAAGTCGCGCTGTGCTTTATCATGTAATGGCCCACTCAAAGTTGAGAGGGTAAACATATGTGACACGATCAAGCGGAATGAGTCGGATGTCGGTGAATCCCAAAAATCTTTTAATCAGAACTGTTTTCTTCGTTGGTATTTAAACAAATTTACATAAATCGACAACAAAACATCGTATCAACATGGGGTTTTCAGTTTTTAAAACGTACAGATGCCCTCTTTAAAACTACATGTACATGAAAACTCAGTTTTTGACCGGGGCCGACATCCGACTCATTCCGCTTGATCGTTTCGCTTGATCGTGATTTACATCTTTTGTCATGAATTACATCTTTAATACCTACAGTTTCAGGTTTCATTCACAAAAATGTTGATTTTGATGAATAAAGTAGAACAAATACAATTGTGTTTGCATCGTTCTGTTGTATGGCTTTTTCAAAGCCAGTTTTCTCAGGGGCTATGGAGCTCTATTATAATTATACAAAATGAAAGCGTGGGCTTTCCAACCGTGTATAAATAACTCAATTTCTCTATTTATGAACGCATGTTATCTTGCTCAGATGGGAGGACTTGCCTTTGCATTTGCCCAAACTATTATAATAATGCTGATTCAAATGGTTACTTTTGTTATGAATCCTCTCCAAAGCTGTTATGTAAAGGCAGGTGAACATAATTCTTCAACGTTGTCCGTGTACCAGCATTTTGTTATCCAGCTTTTTGACAAACGGCATCTGAACTTGTTATTTGCTGAAATATCCCCCCCCCCCCCACCTGCTGCTGATCATAAGAAAGAAAGCACCAATCTGTTAACTGTTTAACCAGTTCGCGCCGGAGGACGTATATACACGCAATGTTTTCCCCAGATTCAAAACGATTGACGCATAAACACGTCACAAGCAAGGCCGGAAATGTCTGTCAGCAGCAAGCAAGGCCGGAAATGAGTGGGTGTGCTTCCCGGTACCATTGACCTGAACCCGGATCGAGTTTCGTTAAAAATAATTCCGCGTCTCGGCTCGGTGATGTTAAAATAATTCCGGCGCGAAATGGTTAAATGTCCCCATCTCTGAAATTTATAAATACAAAATTTGGTCAAAATCTAATTCCGCCCTGGTTCCTCAGTAGCACCGCCAAGAAAAACACATGTGTGACGGGTAGGGAAAAACTATTAAAAAGTACTGGCGGTGTCACTACGGTGATGGCGGTTTTGACCAAAAACTATAGTGGCACCGCGCCTTCGGTGTGACGGGGGTATTACAACTCACGGAATTTTTTTATTTTTATTCATGGACCTTGTAAAATATCCACGTTATTATTCATCTTGAGAAACTTGGGTTTCCTCTCTGAGGGAGGGGGAAATGCCTGGGTAGTGTGTTTACAAAGTAGAAATCCAATATTCGGCCTCGCTGCCGAAGCAACTATCGCTTTTCTAGCGAAAAACTGTATGCACAGTTTCAGTGGACACACTTCTAGTTTCTTTATTGGTTTTGGGAAGGTTAAGACAGTAGCATGTACAAGTTGTTGGCAATATTTTACGATGTTCGTAAATGAAAATAAATAAAAATGAGTTACCCGTAGGCTTCTTATGAAGGAGTTTTAAAATATAAAAATTTGGGCCAACATTTGAAAAACAAACAAGGGGTTAACCCACTTTTGTATCTAAATTTTGCTAAAAATTGAATTTTTTCCAAACGTCTTTAATATCATCTCTAATTCAAGAGGAACATCAATCCATAAAAAAACTAAAATTTCAAAGATTTGGTAAAATATGACCTATTTTTGACAAAAGAAATTGTATTTTTAATGTTTTTACCTTAAATTTTTTCACCATTTTTTTTAAAATTACGGTGAATTTCGTCCAAATTCCAATTGTAATGGCTTTTCCTGTCTTGTAGGCTTCTTCTGAAGGAGTTTTAAAAAATAAAATTTTGGGCCAAAATTTGAAAAAAACACAAGGGGTTGACCCACTTTTTTATCTAAATTTGGCCAAAAATAGACTTTTCTCCAAACGTCTTAAATATCATCTGTGATGCAAGAGGAACATCAATCCATAAAAACAAAGCTAAAATTGCAAAGATTTGGTAAAATATGACACATTGTTGACAACAAAAATCGTATTTTTATTAGATTTGTCCTCAAATTTTTGACCAATTTTTGCATTTAACGTGAATTTCGTCCAAATTCCAGTTGGAATGGCTTCTCCTGTCTTGTAGGCTTCTTTTGAAGGAGTTTTAAAAAATATAATTTTGGGCCAAAATTTGAAAAATTTTCAAAATGGATTTTTCTCCAAACTTCTTAAATATCATCTCAGATGCAGGAGGAACATCAATCCATAAAAACAAAGCTAAAATTGCAAAGATTTGGTAAAATATGACCTATTTTTGACCAACAAAAATGTATTTTTATTAGATTTTTCCTCAAATTTTAGACCAAATGTTTTATTTAACGTGAATTTCGTCCAAATTCCAGTTGGAATGGCTTCTCCTGTCCCATAGGCTTCTTCTGAAGGAGTTTACAAAATTATTATTTTGGGCCAAAATTTGAAAAAAAAAGGGGTTTACCCACTTTTTTATCTAAATTTGGCCAAAAATATACTTTTTTCCAAACGTCTTAAATATTATCTCTGATGCAAGAGGAACATCAATCCATAAAAACAAAGCTAAAATTGCAAAGATTTGGTATAATAGGGCCTATGACCTATTTTTGACCCAAAAAAAAATCATATTTGTATTTGATTTTTCCTCAAATTTTCGGCCAATTTTTTTATTTAACATGAATTTCGTCCAAATTCCAGTTGGAATGGCTTCTCCTGTCCTGAAGTCTTCTTCTGAAGGAGTTTTAAAAAATAAAATTTTGGGCCAAAATTTGAAGAAAAAAAAAGCTTCATACTACAAAACCACATGCTTCAAAACCACAAAAACACAAACTGATTGATGCAAAGATACGTTTATTTATTGCAGATATAAAACTGACAACATGTTTAGGTGGCAAAGTTCTGTGTACAAAATGGGTGGCAATAATTATGATCTAAATACATGTACAATGGTAAATAAAAAGCCATTGGTGAAGCTGCTCAGAACTGCTCAAAATTTCCTTGCAGAACGAACATGTACCTTTCATTAGTTACCTACGGAGCAGTTGGTGGGTACGCTATGACTTTGTGCACATTTAGAATAAACAGGGATATTGTCAATCAAAAAAGAAGTCCCAAAATTGATGACATGTCTGCCTCATGTTTTTTTCTAAGATCAACAAGTCTGAAAAGTCGTGCATAATTTGCATCTTAAACGCACACACACACAAACGCATAGCAAAATGTAGTGTTATGATATTGTTCTGGACATAATAAGAACACTGTGTCCCCACTTATAGTGGAATGACTTATTAATCATGATAGTCATACATTATAAATCCATATTATTACTACCACACGTTTTCGTAGTTTGTCCAGTTGCCACTCCAACTGGGGCCAATTTCATAGAGCTGCTAAGCACACAAATTTGCTTAGCACAAACAAGTCTTGCTTATTAAAAAAAGGTTACCAGCCAAAATTCTACGTGTTTTTCATGCTAATCAAAAACTATCTGATTATCAATCCAAAACAATAAAGACCACGTGAAAATTTGGTCTGTAACCTTGTTTTTGTCATGCTAAGCAAATTGTTGTGCTTAGCAGCTCTATGCAATTGGCCCCTGGTTTTGTCATTATTAAAGCAATTTCAATCATCGCCGTTATTGTCTCATGTACCCAAGTTCTTTACGTAACTGAACTCATAATTTTGTCTCCAGTTTGTTGTTTGTTCGTCATTGTGCATGTTGAAACAATGACCCCAAATGACCCCAAATGACCCCTAAATGATCCCTAACCTCAGTAATCCGATGGGAATTGTGGCATCCCACCCACGGTTCCCTGCAGCTAAGTTTCATCAAAATTCATGAAAACTCGTAGATATTTATTATACATTTAAAAAACAACTTCATCTGAAACTTGAACATACATACGAACAATGACCTCTGATGACCCAATCAATCCAATTAAGAATTGTGTCTTCTTGCATCCATTTGAATCTTGCATTATCAAAATCCGTAAAAGCACGTACAAGTTATACATATATTTTTGTTTTCCCAAAAAATTTACCTCGAACTTTAACAGATGCGTACATACGGGCAATAAAACAGAATTTAAAACTGATTAGTGCAAAAAAAACACCGTTAAGGCGACCCAAACAAATTGTATGTTAAAAATAATAATGAAACATACGCAAGAATGTTTGAAGGCTAAAGTTTTAAAGACTCTTTCTAAAACCTTAGCCATTAAACAATCTTGAAAATGTTTGTTATTTATTATTCATCGGGCCAACATTGTCAGTGAAGAGGAGACTATTTGAGCAGTCGAGAACAATCTATTGTAACGAAACGCGTTGTCTGGGGTCGACACACACACAGGAAGGAAACTGACACAAGTATTCTGTGGTTTCGGTGATTCTAAGGTCGTTTTAATGCACTCCTTCTCTCGTCACAAACACTGACATGACGCTTACCGCTATCGCGCGGCCCTGGAACTGGTCTAAACCGGTTCGGCGTATGCGCTATCCAGAACGGGTTTCCCTGGCGTACCGTCAGGGGATTACACCATGGAATCGCTCTAGTGCCCTCTATCGGCCAACCGGCACAAACGTTACACAGCCCCCCACGAAGACCTTGTTTGCCCCCAAACAAGACGGTGGGCTCTGCCGCCGCACACCCGGAAGACCCGCACCGGAAAGCGCACAACGCCAACATTTATACAACAATTTACATTACAACAATTTACATTACAACAATTTACATTACAACAATTTTTGGGGTAAGCCCCTGGCCCCGGCACACCCCTGGCCCCGGCACACCCCTGGCCCCGGCACACCCCTGGCCCCGGCACACCCCTGGCCCCGGCACACCCCTGGCCCCGGCACACCCCTGGCCCCGGCACACCCCTGGCCCCGGCACACCCCTGGCCCCGGCACACCCCTGGCCCCGGCACACCCCTGGCCCCGGCACACCCCTGGCCCCGGCACACCCCTGGCCCCGGCACACCCCTGGCCCCGGCACACCCCTGGCCCCGGCACACCCCTGGCCCCGGCACACCCCTGGCCCCGGCACACCCCTGGCCCCGGCACACCCCTGGCCCCGGCACACCCCTGGCCCCGGCACACCCCTGGCCCCGGCACACCCCTGGCCCCGGCACACCCCTGGCCCCGGCACACCCCTGGCCCCGGCACACCCCTGGCCCCGGCACACCCCTGGCCCCGGCACACCCCTGGCCCCGGCACACCCCTGGCCCCGGCACACCCCTGGCCCCGGCACACCCCTGGCCCCGGCACACCCCTGGCCCCGGCACACCCCTGGCCCCGGCACACCCCTGGCCCCGGCACACCCCTGGCCCCGGCACACCCCTGGCCCCGGCACACCCCTGGCCCCGGCACACCCCTGGCCCCGGCACACCCCTGGCCCCGGCACACCCCTGGCCCCGGCACACCCCTGGCCCCGGCACACCCCTCTAATGTTAAGACTTGACTGCGACAGTGACTGCGACTGGCTCCTCTGACTGCGACTGGTGCCTTCAACTGCGGCTGGCTCTTGCGACTGCGACTGTGGTTCCTGCGACTGCGACTGCGGCTGGCTCCCGCGACAGCGACTGGCTCCTGCGACTGCGACTGGCTCCTGTATCTGGTGCCCGCGACTGCGACTGGCTCTTGCGACTGCGACTGTGGTTCCTCCGACTGCGACTGCGCCTGGCTCCTGCGACTGCGACTTGCTCCTGCGACTGCGACTGGCTCCTGTGGCCGCGACTGTGACTGCCTCTTGCGACTACGACTGGCTCAGAGAGCGTGGGCGTCCCGGCGAGGCCCCGCCCCCGCTGCGCCGACAGACCCGGCTCGGAATCGTTCCGAGTGGAACAAAACGTCTGCCGCGCCGCCGTTTACAGCATGGGCCGGGCCCCCCCCGGACTCGGTTTAATTCCTGCAGAAGATCCAGAGAATGTCTAGACGAGGCCCCGCCCCCCACTGCACAAACCTGGTAGCGGACCCGGACAAATATGGGGAAGGGCGCCCTCTCTCCAAATCGGAGTGGACGCACTGAAGCCCCCAGCCATAGGCGCATGTCCCGAAATTCCCCGCCATCCTTCTCTAACTCCTCCCCCAGGAAACATCCAGACTCCCAGGTCCCCATAACCTCCCTAGAGAAGGCCTCTAACTCCGCCAGCGTAATGTAACGAAACGCGTTGTCTGGGGTCGACACACACACACAGGAAGGAAACTGACACAAGTATTCTGTGGTTTCGGTGATTCTAAGGTCGTTTTAATGCACTCCTTCTCTGGTCACAAACACTGACATGACGCTTACCGCTATCGCGCGGCCCTGGAACTGGTCTAAACCGGTTCGGCGTATGCGCTATCCAGAACGGGTTTCCCTGGCGTACCGTCAGGGGATTACACCATGGAATCGCTCTAGTGCCCTCTATCGGCCAACCGGCACAAACGTTACACTATTATGGTATATAAACAAATCCTTGACGAATTGGCCGACACTGTCAGTCATTCTGAGTAATTTAGCCTGTGTTACAACACCACTTAAAGGGATCGTATACGTTTAGTAATTGGAACCCACTGTTTGTTTCAATCCTATATAGTTATAGATATATACCATAAAACTAACCTGTAAAATGTCATTTCAAAAGGTGGTAGCGATTTTGAGATATCTGGAGCGGTTATGTCCACGCAGAAAGAATAATCTGCATTGTAATACACAATCTGAGAAACGTCACTGCAGTAACGCTTCTCAGATTCAAATTTTGGGGGATACGAAAGTGATATCTTTTTCCATAAACGCAGTACTTTGAAGTAAAAAGTTTCTAAAAATGCATTATACTATCCAAAGCTGCTGTACTTCTTACCAAGTAAGTTTGTATTGCCATTAATATTTTGAGTAATTACCAAAGGTATACGATCCCTTTAATCTTAATTAAGGCGATATTACTACGACTAGGTTCTTTCCATAACTATCTACCAACAAACAAATAACTGGATTAGGAACCTGTACGGTACTGTACTTCCAAAACTGCAGATTCTCATCATTCATTAATAGTAGGATACACCATTGGTAATTGCTTTAATTATCATGAATGGGTGGATTAGGGGGTTATATTTTTTAGTAAATATCGTTTAACTGACCTGTCCGAAGTTTTACAATTATGGATGCTGAGAAAAGCAAAAAAAAACGGCGTTCGTTTTTAACCGGTGTCGGGCAGTGGTTCTTATGTTGTTCTTAGTGTTTTTTTCACAATCGCCGTCTGGCGATCGTATTTTAAAAAAAAAAAAATTCAATTTTTCGGAACAATTACAGGATATGTGACGCAATGCTTTTCCTGGATGCCTACAATCATTATTTACTTTCAAGCAAGATATTTCCTAATAATTCGGTAGTAAAAATTCTCGATATCACCAAATGGTGTATCCTACCTTTAAACAACTTTTTGCCTTTTTTAGATAGTTTCAAACATATTTAAGACTTAGTATGAAATAATATAACAATCGTCCTCTTCAGATTCTGAATAATGATCTGCTTGTCCCAATGATGGCGATACTGCAATGTTTTTATATATTGATTATAGGTAATTATTAGACAGGCAAAACTATAAGTGTCTTACGGCAGCCAGAGCTAACCACCTAACTATAGCTTAGGCAACGCTTAGGCATGCAATGCGCTTTTTTGCAATAAATGATACTTGATCAATGTTTAATTTCCAGTAATTATTGTCGGTCCAGTCGGAAGGAATCATGATTTACAGTTTGGTGTGGGAGAGATGCAGTACTCCACCCAGGTTTTGCTCATCCGAGGGAGTGTGTGGGCCTTCTGGAAGAGCCTCACCAATTGGGCTAGCAGCTGGACCATCTGCAAATATAAAAGGAAAACTTGTTTGAAATGTAAATAATCATGACTAAAGTTTCTTACACAAGGCATACATTGGCCTTAACAGCAAGAAACCGTATGAATTAACCTTGTGACGTTCCACCGTAATTTTTTTCGAAGTCGCTTTGCCGTAGAAAAAC
This sequence comes from Crossaster papposus, assembly GCA_037893245.1. NCBI lineage: Eukaryota > Metazoa > Echinodermata > Asteroidea > Velatida > Solasteridae > Crossaster > Crossaster papposus. The sequence continues at coordinate 1,131,454 of JBAIAA010000003.1, read as the reverse complement.
AATTATTTTTTCATCCTTTGTTAAACAAATCTCATATTACATGTATTCCTAGTTCAAAGCATGCCGAATAGCATGGTAAGTGCCGCTTGAACCCTGGTTGAACTGGTGACCGAGCTTTTAGCAAAGCAAAGTGCTGCCCCACGAGTATCTCATTACTTTGTGTACATAAAGGGGGCTATTCAAGTCTGGGTTTACCAGACCTACCCAAGCAATTAATCGTGCTATTGTTGCCTTGCCCCATTCAACAACACCAGCTGGGATCTAATATCTTCAGGCCCTATGGGAAAGTACTGTGTTGACATATAAAGCCATTAAACCGAACAGCATGCGGGTTACACACGAAATACAACCGACTTTAAAAATAAAGTACGGACGCGCGTTCGTGGAAAAACAAGATGGCGGCACGTCGCAAGGTTTAAAAGCCTGCCGACAGCTTGTCGCCCAAGTGATTCACCTCCCAACTGAAGCTAGCTTGTTTTCTGATACTGGGTGTATGGGCAGAAAGAGGGTTCCATATTCGGACTATAGATGGTTGATGTTTAGTACCTCAACTACCAGGTTGTTTGGTCATACAAACTGCCGAAGCCCGGGATCTGGAATATACCCGTTTGGCAAATGTGACCTGGCACCACGAAATGGGTGGAAAGTCGCAAAACAACAAAATTGACATTATTACATTTCTAGAAAGCAGACAACCTAAGCTTTCAAATGATGTATTATGTGTTGCTGTAGCTTATTCCTAGCCGCCGCTATACTCTTTTGAAATTGCTGAAGTCATGCTCCCTTGTTTTGAGAAAACGGAGTTTAAAGTCTGTGAACCGTGCCAACTATAGTATCACTTAAGTGCCACATAAAAAAAACACTTTAGAGTTTTAATTGAGCTATACAATTTTGGGATATGATAAAGAATTTTGTAAATGTAAAAACGTTAACAACTCTAAACCGACCTCCCACATGAAAAAAATGACGTTTTGGCCTATAACTCTTTTTGGGCGTGTGCGACTTTCCGCTCATTTTGGTGTGCCAGGTCACAAATTCAGAGTTGTGCGACACAAAAAGTAGAACAAAAAAATAGAAAATAGTGGAAATTTCTATGAATAAAAGTAGGAAAAGTAGAAGCAAAGGTAAGAAAACTAGGAAAAGGACACGTAGGAATATTTAAAGGATTATTTAATGTAAAGATTCCAAAACATGTGTTGGCTCTCTTTTTATATTATTTGTACATGTTAAAGGTAGGAAACATCGTTGGTAATTGCTTGAATTATCATGAATGAGTTGATTTGGGGGGTTGTATTTTATAGTAAATATCGTTTAACTGACCTTTCCGAAGTTTTCCAATCATGGATGCCGAGAAAAGCACAAAAAACAGTGTTTGTTTTCAACCGGCGTCGAGCAGTTATTCAAATGTTATCTTCTTCTTTTTTGGCGATCGCCGTCTGGCGATCGCAAATTTTTCTTTATAAAATTCAATTTTTCAGAATAATTACAGGATATCTAGCGCAATCATTTTGCTGGGTGCCTAGAATCATTATTTACCTTAAAATGAGTAAGACATTTCTTAATAAATCGGTAGTAAATATTTTCGATATCTGCAAATGGTGTATCCTACCTTTATTATAAGAGAATAAATTATTGGGGTTTTTTCGGTTTTTTTCTGTTACTGTTACTTGCTTGCTTTTTATTCTAAGTAGTACCTTGCTTGGTCCCCAGACTTGCTAAGTTTGCCTGAAATATGTCAGGGATGACGTGAACTGGAGATGCCTTGTCAAACGCGGACAATTTCCGAGGTTTCCTCTGCTTTCTGTATAAATATACAAAAAATATATATTACAGTTTGGGTTTTAATATTACTTGTTTGTGTTTTTTTTTATTTGGGTGGGAGGGGGGGGAAATTATCTTGAATTTGTTGACACAGGCAACTAATTTTTGTGTGAGCAAATTGTCAAATGACAGAATACTGGTAAGTTACTTTAAAAAAGACTAAAATAAGTAGATTATTGATTCAGGTTAAAACCTCCATCAAAGATTTTCCCAGTTCTCGTGGGTTGATGGTCAAGTATTTTTATAAATTCTACATAAGGACTTTGGATCGAATCTGTCAATTAGTTGGATTTTTTAGGCAATTTCATACTAACTATAATTTGCACAGAAATAGTATGGAAGTAGTGTAAAAAGTGTTTTTAATAAAAGACAATTAGCATTTTTCCCGTATCACGTGTACAAAACTCAAAACGTCAAAGGCTTTTTTTCTCAACATTTGTCTTTTGCGACATGTTGATAAAAGGTCCGATTAAAGTGCAACAAACCGCATCGTAAGGCGAATTTTATCCTCGTTTTAGATACCTGAGATCTCTCATTTCAACCTCTGCCCAGTTCCGTTTCATTTTCACAGAACCCCCCACATTTTTGCAGCATTTAGTAGATTAATTTCTGCATGCTCTGTGCTATGTTTATCACATATGTGACCTGCTCTACAAAAAGGTGTATTCAGTCGCGTTATTGCACTATCATGTAATGGCCCGCTCAACGTTGAGAGGGTAAACATTTCATAAAAATGTGATTTTCATTTTTTGTCATGAATGACATCTTTAATACCTATAGATTTTGATGAATATAGTGGGAAAAAATACCATTTTGTGTGCATCCTTCCGTTGTAGTACAACAGAGCCGGCTATTTAAAAGCCCGTTTTCTCAGTTGTATAATTTGAACTCAAGGAAGTAATCAATATTTAAACACGTCATATCTCCAATATGAGAGGGTCTATGGAGCTATATTATATACCAAATGACAGCTTACGTTGTGGGCATTCCAACCATGTATATAACTCAATTTCTTATTTTGCGACTTAATACACCTTTTTGTAGAGCCGGTCACATATGTGACCTGGGGCCGATTTCACGAAACGCTAAGACGCATCATAGGAAGAGCAACTCTTCCTAACTTGTGACTCATCCTAGGATCGATTTCAGCGAAGTTGAGACGAGTTCAACACGTTCCAACTACCATAGCAACGCAGCTGAACTCGTCTTAACTGAGGATCGGTCCGAGGGTCGTCTTATCTCATTAATACGTGCGTTAATCTGTATTATCGTCTCAAAATCATTGCATTATCTTCTGGTAAAAGTTCGTTTTCTATGCTCGCTCGTGCGCTGGAAGTTGGTTTGCGCGTTTCTTTTCAACGACTGTTTCCTCTAGCGGTTAAAACAAACATAAAACAGCCATCAAATTGGTAGTTGCGATGCATCTTTCATAAGATGGGTTTAGTGAAATCGATCTTAGGACACATCTTAGCTAAGATCGATCTTTGAGCTCGGACTCGTCCTAAGTCCTAAGATGAGTCGTAAAATAAGACGAGTTTCGTGAAATCAGCCCCTGCTCCCACAAAACCAGATATAAGTGGGTTTTTTTTAAGTGAGATATTGTTATGTGGGAGATAAATTACCACTTTTAGGACACAGTTTGCGGGTTTCGTAGGAGCGGGTCACATATTCTCTGCAAAATGTACAATGCGTTCAGACACTGATTCCTATTTAGGCATGGGCTAACAACTTGTTTAAAGCAATTATTGTAACCTTCATATTTCAACTCACTTCAGCCTACAGAACACCAGTCCAAAGGTAGCTATGATGAGAATGAATCCAGCGCAGGCCAGGGAGACCGCAACGACTGGGAAATTTGTTGTCTCAGCATGGGAATCCTTGCCAATGTCTGGATCTGTGCATTAATTAACAAAGGGATGAAGAATTAGGGCAGAACAGTCGACTCTCGTCAATACGAGGTTCTCCTGACTTTAGGTAATTTTATCGTTGTTAAAATTCAATTATATGTAACGTTAGACCTACATTAACCTGGTTAAAAATGTTCAGTGAATTGTTAATGAGATTTAAAGCTTTGCATGGTGGAGACTAGACTTAGACAGATTTGCGGTAACTAACGCTCGGTTTAGACAGGCGTTCCACAGTTGCGCCGAACCAAATGAGTGAATTGAGTAAGATATCTGAAACCAATAAGGGCGACAAGGCGCGCCAGACGGCGAACGATCGGCTGCTGGAGTTGTTAGAGCGACTCAGGAGCGACTTGATTTCAATTTGGTTCGGCGTGACTGTGGAACACCTGTCTGAACCAAGCGTAACACCATGTGAAAATATCTCTTTTAGGAAGAGGTAGGTAGGGTGGTTCTGATAAGAACCGGTGGTTTAACACGACGTTTCGACCAGTATGCTCTTGTCGTCTTCAGGTGGGGAAGTGCCGGACTGCGATGGAGCGCTGGTTTATAAGGACGGGCGGGTTCAGTAATGCTTAAAAGAGGATGCTAGCGGGGGATTGGCTTGATCTCTGGGTCGGTGATACATTAATGAATTCATATTATATATAATAATTACTCTAAAAGTAATTTTACTATGTAACAACAAAACTGGTATTGTAATAAAGAACATCAAAGAAAAACTTGAGGTATTTGTGGACAAACACTAGCTGTTTCGGCTGATAGGTAAGTTTATGTGAGGTCACAAGACTTCCGACAATTTTTTTTCTAGGACCATCTGTGGGTGGTGGTCTAGGTGTGTGCCAAGTCTCGAGTCGATCGAACCAAAGTGCGAAAGTGTATTGGGTAAGGAAAATGTGTACAAATCCTATGGGGAAAAATTACACCTGAGTGACTGGGTGACCTAGGAGCGCAGCACGCACTTTACTACACCAAAAGGGGCAGACTGCGGGACACCCTGGTGGTTGACGTAAGGGTAAGTAAGGGGAGTCAGGTTGGCGTAGCAGTTCTTTCCTCGCCTTCCACCGCTATGACCCGGGTTCGCACCCCGCCTGGGCCAATTATGTGGATTGGGTTTTCAGTCCCTGCCTGACTCCGTGGGTTTTCCCCAGGATATTCTTCTGGGGTTTACCTCCCACCTCTTAAACTGTACCTTCTTCTCATTGTCTTCTCTCTACAGGTTTCTACAGGTTTCTTCAGGCTTGCGAGCTACAGTGCCTAGAGCGCTTTTGAGGGATCCTTGGTTTCATTACAGGAAAGAATTAATAATACGCCACTATACAGTGGCATTGTCACAATGAACCAGGATCGTCCGTCCTGTCACTTATACTCAAAAATATTAGAGTGCGTTGGAGACTGCCAACATCTCAAGTACATTTCTGTGACCCGCCACTTGCCATGGGTGGAGCTAGGGTGGCCAGCAAGTGACGCGCTCTGTCATGACGATCGGCTGAGGTCCGCGAAAAGCACGGCCTCGACAAAATTGGCACAACCATCCATTTAAGCTAGACTGCCAAACCATTCTCAGGCGTTTGCAGCAAGCCCCGACCAAAAATAGAAGGCCTACCGAAGCACTGGCTGATGTTGGTAGCTCCGTGACTCCTTGTAACCAGGCCATGCGGACAGTCTGTGCAGACGTTCTTCCAGTCGTCTTTGTAGGTGTTGGCAGGGCATGGTTTGCAGACGTAGTCCCGCTTAGAGGCATCCCAGCCCCAGATGTCACTGTTGCTGCACTGAACTGAACAAATCCAAACAAGCCAAACAAGTACAAACAATTAAATATACAACGCAACAAGCTTCACCTGAGCAATTCCACTCACAATAACTTTATTTTGTTACTGTGTCAACTTTGTACTGCAATTCATTTTTTTTTCGGTGTGTTTTTTTGGTGGGGGGGAGGCACTTTTCTTATTGAACATCGCTTGAAGTTAAAGGTAGGATACACCATTTGCAGATATCGAAGAAAACAATTACTACCAAATTATCAGGAAATATCTTACTTATTTAAAAGTAAATAATGATTGCAGGCATTCAGCAAAAGGATTGCGCTAGATACTCTGTAATTGTTCCGAAAAAAATTGAACTTTATAAAAACAAAAATCACGATCGCCGGACGGCGATTGCGAAAAAAACAAGAACAATATAAGAACCACTGCCTCACGCCGGTTCAAAACGAATGCCGTTTTTCTTGCTTTTCTCTGCATCCATGATTGTAAAACTTCGGACAGGTCAGTAAAACGATATTTACTATAAAATACAACCCCTAAATATACCCATTCATGATAATTCAAGCAATGTGCGATGTAAAGAATTTCATTCGTTGACAGTTGATTTGTTTTATTTCACTCGGTTCGCCTCATGGAATAGAACATGCCATCTGTCACCTCATGAAATTATTCTTACCATTGCACTCATAAACATTCATTATTTGTATACTAGTAGACAAACAGTGCACTCTCAAAAGCAACTTAAATATAAAGTACAGATAATTTTTCTGAAACCATTTTTGTTTTTAGTACTCACTACAAAGCCCTTCTTGTTCGCTTTCCACACTGCCTTCTGGGCAGACATCCCAACAATCTTCAGCTACAGTCTCCATGTCTGGCTGGGAGACTTCTCCGTGATACGTGATGCCAAACTGCCCCATCTCCATGCGATCTGTTACTTCCTCAAGGGTAGAGATAAAGCCCAAGTCTGCCAAGGCCGTGCCGTCTACTCAAGGCGTAAAAGCAATAGGGAAAAAGAGTTAACCCTAACAGTCATGAATCCAATCCAATCCAATCCAATCCAATCTGCATTTGTAAAGCGCCAATCAATCTAGGCCTAGTTCGATCAAGGAACTATAGTTAACTAGTGGTTAGTTCGTGATGTCAATAGGGCATGCGCACTGAAGTTGAACTTCGAACGACTCTTGTCAAACTATTGACCATTAACTGCCAAACTGGTCCTCTCTGTACTGTGCTATTAAAGCGGCTATTGGTTACCATCGATGCGACCAACCGCGGTAGGCTGGTCGTGAATAGTCGACTAGACTAGTCCAACCATCGTCGACTAGCCTGAGTTCGATCAGAGTTAGTCAAACTATAGTTAACTATAGTCCTTCATCGAACTTGGCCCTAGTTGCCTATTCCGAGGCGCTGCCAGGAACACCGGGGCAAAACCCCTCCTCTTAGCGATGAGTGTTACTGAGTTCTTTTACGTGTATTACACAACACACAGGACCTACAGCTTTACGTCCCATCCGAAGGACGAAGCAATAGTGGTTAAGTGCCTTGCTTAAGGACACACGTGTCGACACCGGGACTCGAACTCACGCTCTGCAGAACAGAAAACAGGGTTCTTAACCGCACGCCCACAACACTCCTCAGAAATCAACATGATTTTGTACACACCCTAGGGAGTTAGGGTTGAAAACTATGACTATTTTTCCAGGATTCAAAATGGATGACGGATAAACACGTCACGATCAAAGCCAAAAATATCTGTCAGCGACCGTCTAGCAGCGAGTAAGGCCGAACAAATATTGGTGTGTTCTACCCGTGATGTCGGCCAGTACCCGTCTCGGATAGAGGTTCGTGAAAAACAATCCCGCGCCAGGGCCCGGTCAATGTCAAAATAATCCCGGCATGAACTGTTTAAGCAATTGCTTGTAGAGTTTCAAGTTCTCCATTTGGTAGCTTGGCCTCTTGCTTATCTTGCGAATAAAAATAAAACCTGGGTCTAAGTAAAGCTTTACATTTACGTATGTCTCAGTGAACGTCTGACGAATGGCGCTATTGTTTAAAACCTAAGCAATTTTTGTCATCGGGTCTCAGATCATCGGGTCTCGGACTGTCAGGTCTCGGTCCGTCGATTCCCGGACTGTTGGGTCTCGGACCGTCAGGTCTTGGACCGTCAGGTCTCGGACCGTCAGGTCTCGGACTGCAAGGTCTTGGACCGCCAGGTATCGGACCGTCAGGTCTCGGACCGCTAGGTATCGGACCGTCAGGTCTTGGACCGCCAGATATCGGACCGTCAGGTCTTGGACCGTCGATTCCCGGACTGTTGGGTCTCGGACCGTCAGGTCTCGGACCGTCAGGTCTCGGACCGTCAGGTCTTGGACCGCCAGGTGTTGGACCGCTAGGTATCGGACCGCCAGGTCTTGGACCGCTAGGTATCGGACCGCCAGGTATCGGACCGCCAAGGTATCGGACCGCCAGGTCTCAGATCGTCTGGTCTCGGACCGTCGGGTCTCGCACCGTCGGGTCTCGAACCGCCAGGTCTCAGCCGTCAGGTCTCGGACCGTCAAGTGTCGGACCGTCAGGTCTCGGACCGTCAGGTCTCGGAACCATCAGGTCTTAGACCGTCAGGTCTCGGAACCATCAGGTCTTAGACCGTCAGGTCTCGGAACCATCAGGTCTTAGACCGTCAGGTCTCGGAACCATCAGGTCTCGAAATAGACTCGGAACCGCCAGGTCTCGGAACCGCCAGGTCTCGGAACCGCCAGGACTTGGAATCGCCAGGACTCGGAACCGCCAGGTCTCGGACCACCAGGTCTCAGACCAACAGGTTTCGGACCGTCAAGTCTCGAACCTCAAAGTCTTAGTCTCAGAACACTGACTGGAATGTGTAGCCAAATTTATGAACTTTAAGACACTTACTGTCAGCAACACCACTGGGGCCAACTGACGTATAGTCAGTGGCCATGTTGAACAAAATAGTCAGTATGACTGGCGATGGCGATTTTCTCTTCCGCACGGAAGCCCTGGTGGTGCGGTTAGCTTGGGTTTCACAATTGGAGACCTGAAACAAGGTCAGAAAAAATCTGCTTACTTGACAAAATGGCTATAAATAAGTACGAACCTTTCAAAACGCTCCAGAATTTGTTGCTATTGCACTACTACACCTTTCAATACCTTTTTAAAGGTATTTTTTTCTCACACCAGTTTGTTTAGAAAGTTGTTTTACCTTTCGAAATCGTTCATACAGTGTAGGTTTTTTTTGTCAGACAGTTTTCTCGCCTTTCAAAACATTTCAGTCCAAGAATCTTGAAAGGTATTTTTTGTATTACACCAGTTTGTTCAGAGAGTTGTTTTACCTTTCAAAATCTTTCATAGGTCCCTTTTGTCAGACAGTTTTCTCACCTTTCAAAACCTTTCAGTCCAGGAAACTTGAAAGGTTTTGAAAGGTCAGACAATTCTATGGCAACTGCACTATATTTAGGAGGGTTAAAAGATAGTGGCAAATTTCTCCTGGAGGAAAGGCGAACCCACTATTTAAAACCTCCAGTAAACAGGTACTATAGCCAGAACCACACAACTCTCAACAGAGCCGACCATAAATAAATTGTGCCACCAATAAGTTTTTTTCCCGCAAATCGCCCATCACAAGGCCAAAGGCAACTCAAGGTGTGGGCTACAGAGGAAAAGGTTTGGAAGAACCAGCCGTTAGAATGTCATCGAACTACAATTCTAGAGCTGTCACACATTAACTTCAACTTGGCTTCCTTTAACAATAATTCGATACTGACGAGATAAATTGGAACAGTTTCTTATTAAAAAATGCAATTTTTTTATGGGTTTTGTGGTTGGCGTCTTGCAAATTTACACAGTTTTGCATGTTCACTGATAAGTGTGCTCCCATTTTACATTTGGTGTTGCGTTTTGTCGTTACCTTTGTCAACATCTAACAAATATTCCCCCACCATACCCTGCCCTTACAAAAATGTATGAATGGTATGCCATTTGGTACCATTCTAAAGTACCATTCATAAATACCTGGGACAGTTTAGGCATTCCTATTGGTCGAGAGCCTGTGACGTGGCCAGTATTAAACGGACGATAAAGACATGACTGGAAGTGTTTAAAACCAGCTGGCAACAAAGCGATGTCGCATTATACCCGTCCCCAGGGCTCACTTTATTTTCAACCGTATCTCATCTCCAAAAGTAAGAGCGGGTAGTGTTGGGCGCGTACAGCTCAAAACCCTGGGAACGAAGTTGCCAATGGCAGTAATAGTCTAGTTCATAGTAAATACGCTTTATTGCATGTATTGCGTAGAGCGACAGAGGCGGAAACATGTCATTTGACACACACAGAATGGCGAAACACCAAAATTTGCAAAAAAGAATTTTACAAAAAAGGTATTTATGAATGGGAATAAATGTGTGTTCGGTCGGTATTAATCACTCTGTTTAATACCGCTTGGAGTCTGGGTGCTGATAATTATCAGCACCCAGACTCCAAGCGGTATTAAACAGAGTGATTAAAACCTTTCGAACACACATTTATTCCCTTATTAAGATACCATTAGTGCCTATCCACAACAAACCTGTTGTTTTTCAATGTAGGACTGACTACTTACAGTGATATTAGCAGTGCAGGTATGCTGTGCCAGGCATCCTGTGTTTCCCTGGGTGGCATTGTGCAGGGTGGTGGCAGCACTGTCATAGATGTCACGTTGATCACTCAGCGAGTCACAGTGTAGATCAGGATATGTCACTGTGATGTTGGCTGCCATGGCAACGCGGGGAACCATTACTGCCACGCCACAAAAAGGTACGATAGATGTATGGATATCAAATGACAAACATTGATTTGTAATTATACAATAAGGAGTGTGACTGTGCTGTAGCAATTCGTCACCGACATCACGAACTGACACCCAGTGGTCGCCGTTACAATTCGGAGAAAAACGCTTTTAAATGTTTGACACGAGTTTACTCAGTCAACAAATCCGTCTACTAAATTCGAGGGGTTTTGGTATCATTAAACGTAACAATTCGTTAACTGCTGAAACACAATTTTTATATTTTGAAAATATGGTTAGATAATTAATAATTAAATGATTAAGACGGGTGTCAGTTCAAGAAAATGAAAACTGTCGCGTTTTCGGAGAGTGCACGCATACATTGCAGTGAGTGAGTGCCAGTTCGTGAAAACAAAAATTGACGCGTTTTCGGGGAGTGCGCGCACACTGTGCTGGGTGTCAGTTCGTGAAAATGCAAACTGTCGCGTTTTCGGGGAGTGCGCGCACACAGTGCTCGGGTGCCGCCGTACGTGTTGACAACATCGAGTTCTATTTATTTCGTAGACAAACGTAATACGTATACACGGCGTAATACCACATTGCCCTGGGTACGTTGTATAGACATTGCCAGTTCGTGAAATCTTTTTTACAGTGCGCCCCCGCAATTTCGTTTTCACGAACTGACACCGAGTGCAGTGTCACTTCGTGGAACCGAAAAACGCCAGAATGGACTAATTTTTGCAAAACTCCCCAATACAAATTTGCAAATTAACATGATTTAAGAAAAAACAACTTCGCCATGTTATACTTCATGGCACAAAATGATATATTCGGCAATATTTTTTTTCTCGAATTTCTTGAATTTTGTGTACACATGTGATGCAGAGGGTGTCAGTTCGTGGTGTCGGTGACAAATTAATCAATGCGACATACTCTCTGTTTGCACATGAAGCAAGATATGAGACGGAGGGAGCCCTCCTCCTTTGTGGTGGTCATTGTGCTTGCGGAAATGTTGTGGTTTCTTAGGAATTCTTGTTTAGGTTTTAAAGGGGGGGGGGGGCGTTAGGTAACAATAACATTGGAGTGGAGTGTGCCCAGTTCCATCTCATTTTGCCAGAACACCTCACAAATTTGATTATCATTATCGAACCTTTATCATTTTTGTCACGTTTTAAACTGAATGTTTGATATCTGACCTGTTTTTGAGAAGGTTTCTAGATAGTACCGGTACTTATTAAAGGTAGGATACACCATTTGCAGATATCTAAACAAATTACTACCGAATTATTAGGAAATATCTTACTTATTTGAAAGGAAATAATGATTGCAGGCATCCAGCAAAATGATTGCGCTAGATATCCTGTAATTGTTCCGAAAATTTTAATTTTATATAAAACAAATAACGATTGCCGGAAGGCGATTGCGAAAAAACAAGAACATAAGAACAACTGCCCGACGCCGGTTTAAAACAAACGTCGTTTTTCTTGCTTTCATCGCCATCCAATGATTGTAAAACTTCAAACAGGTCAGGTAAACGATATTTGTAACCGGCTCTACAAAAAGGTGTATTTAGTTGCGCTATATACACTATCATGTAATGGCCCGCTCAACGTTGAGAGGGTAAACATTTCATCCAAATGTGTTTTTTATTTGTTGTCATGAAGGAAATCTTTAATACCTACAGTTTAAGGTTTCATTAAAAGAAATGTTGATTTTGATGAATAAAGTGGAAAAAACAACAATTTTGTGTGCATCGTTCTGTTGTAGTACAACACAGCCGGCTATTTCAAAGCCTGTTTTCTCAGTTGTGTAATTTGAACTCCGAGGAAGTAATCAATATGTAAATACGTCGTGTCTCCAAAATGGGAGACACGACACTCTATTATATACTAAATTAAAGCTTATGTTGAGGGCTTTCTTAACAAGTATATAACTGAAATTCATTTTTTCGCAAGATAAGACACCTTTTTGTAGAGCTGGTCACGATTACTATAAAATACAACCCCCCAAATTCCCACATTCTCCAATGGTGTATCCTACCTTTAATATCTACACGCAAAAAAGACAAAAAACGACCTACTGTTGCAGCTTGGCAGTTGAAGCGATTGGTTGTTGTCTGGATTGTGGTCCCAGCGGTAGTCGGTACTCACACCACACCGGTACCTGTTCTGGGGCGGTGTACTGAATGCATAGCCGTCGCGACACCATATACGGCACACAGTGTCTCCATAGTCAGTGGCATTACAGTTGATCAAGCCATGCAGTGGGCTGCGCAAACCTGGACAGCCTGAGGGTAACAAATATTCAGTTATGTGATTCAGATGACAAAAAATGATGACATTTTTGATGAAACGTTTACCCTCTTAACGTTGAACAGGCCATTACATGATAGTACACATGTGGGATCAATTATGAACAACATTGATCCACAATTGTGATTATTATTTCCTTCTTTTTTTAAAATTACGGTAAGTTCATTTTTTTAAATGAATTTGAGGGGCTGTACAAAAAGGTGTCTAAAGTCGCGCTGTGCACTATCATGTAATGGCCCGCTCAACGCTGAGAGGGTAAACGTTTCATCAAAAATGTCATCATTTTTTGTCATGAATGACATCTTTAATACCTACAGTTGCAGGTTTCATTCAAAGAAATGTTAATTTTGATGAATAAAGTGGAAACAACTACCATTTTGTGTGCATCGTTCTGTTATACTACAACAGAGCCGGCTATTTCAAAGCCCGTTTTCTCAGTTGTGTAATTTAAATTCTAAGGAAGTAATCAATATGTAAACATGTCATATCTCCAACGGGAGGGGCTATGGAGCTTTATTATATACCAAATGAAAGCTGACGTTGTAGGCTTTCCAACCATGTATATAACTCAATGACAACCACAATATTCACCAGCGGGGATCACTAAACTATCGTACTGCACTCAAAGTGAAAGTGCCGTGGCCTAGTTGTCAGGAACATTGAATTCGTGGTCTGCGGTAGTTCTGCACGTTATGGTTTGAGCCCGACCTGGGCTATATGCACTTCGACACATGTGACCATCCACGACAAAAGGGCTGTAAAGTCGCCAGAGCTTATTTTGAGAAAAAGCCCATTAAAATATGTGGAAAACAATAAAAACGGAGACATTTCATATTCAGTGTTACTTGTTGTAGCTAACCATAAATACCACCTATGTCTTGTAATACATCATTTTAAAGCTTTTTTCTTGTAAATTTCATTTCTCTAAATATCTCCAAACGTCAAGATGCCTACTTTACAGCTCTTTCGTCGTGGACGGTTAAATATGGGTAGAGGCATTATTAATGCCTTGCTGTGGACTAGTTACCCATCCCAACTCTATTCGTGCTGTGGCAAGATCAAATTGTCTTGTTTCAGTGTGAGGGGCTGGTTCTTCAACACTTTCCTCTAGTAGCCCACACCTCGAGTGGCCTTTGGCCTTGTGATGGGCGATTTACATATTGGAAGAGAAGAACAAAAATGACCTACTTGGGCATATGTCTCTGTTACACTGCTGTGATTGGTCGAATGCCCCCGGACATTGTGCTCCTCCATCCTGTGGCTCTGGATTGTCACATGATCTAGACCTGAGCTGACGACCTGTCCCACACGTCTTAGAGCACTGTGACCAAGACATCCATGTACCCCACCGACCATCAACTGTGGAATTTAAAACCAAAATAATTGATTTGCTGAAAGAAAAAACCACCTCTGAGACAATAACCAGTTCCACCGGGATTATTTTCACATCACCAAGCCGAGGCGTGGGTATTATTCTTAACGAAACTCGGTCAGAGGCGGATTCAGGCCGATGGTACCGGGAAGCACACCCATGCATTTCCGGCCTTGCTCGCTGCTGACAGACATTTCTGGCCTGGCTCGCTGCTGACAGACATTTCTGGCCTTGCTCGTGACGTGTTTATGCGTCATCCGTTTTGAATCTGGGAAAAAACTTTGCGTGTATATACGTCCTCCGGCGCAAACTGGTTAAACAGCCCCGTATGAAAATGCAACATCGGACTCATTTTTGTAGAGTGGGTCACAAAATATTGTCTTCACCTAGTGAACTCACATTGCAGTGCAGAAATGCAATTTTTAACAGTGAAATGTTTATTACATTAATATGTTTATTACATTAAAATGCAACAAAATATAACGGAATACCACGCGTAGAATGTATAACTAACATCGATAATATAGATATGGTTTCAAAGATACTGGTTTCCACTTTAAAATGAGACATCAAACGTGTAAATCTCACAATGTTTCACAGAGTCGAAATTGGGTCAAAATTTCAACCCAGGAAATTATAAATTGTGGTTAAAATAGGAGCATTTTGAAAGATGTGCTCGACTTTTTAACCATCTTGTACACGAGAACAAAGAGATGTCTCCACAAGGATACAAATGTAAGGATCGTACGGAAGACTTACCAATCTGAGTTTCGCACACCCTGCCAGTGTATCCCACGATGCATTGGCACCTGAACCCAAACAAGTCACCGTGACACGTCCCATCATTAAGGCAGGGAATCGACAGGCATAAATCAAGCATGGACTGGCACCTGTCTCCTAGCCTCCCCTCGGTACAACGGCAGAGGAAGGCACCAAGCTGGTCCTGGCAAGTCCCGCTATACTCACAAGGAGAGCTGGAACACTCGTCGTAATCTGCAGAAGAAAACAGCAAGGGCATTTGAAGAATGCAATTGAATCGATCAAGGTGGTGATGACGAGGAACAGGCTGAAGTGGTATGGACACGTGGAGAGGAAGGACGAAGGTGATTGGGTAAAAAAGATCAGCATCGATGGTGGTGGAAGGGGCAAGATCTGTGGGAAGGCCGAAGAAGACCTGGCATGATGTGGTGAGGACTGATATGAAGTAATACTGGGCCTCGAGTCGACGGACGCCCAGGACCGAGCCCAGTGGAGACGCGCCATAAAGAACCCCAAGTCTGACCCAACGGAGTCTGGACAAGCGACTTAAAGCCGGATATAATGAGAACAGAATAGGCCGTATTTGTTATTTGTTAACGGTATTGGGGGTATAATTAAAAGGGATTAGAAGATAATTCGCGTCAGCTTACATATTCTTAAAACTCTAAAATTTAAATATTTCACTATTCCATTTTAAATTATGTACCACTTCCAAATGCCATTCAAATACTGCGAGAGTACGTACGTTAACATTAACGTTAACATATTAAAGTTAGTACCAAAATAAATTTTGTTTTCTAAAATCATTTATATTGTGCCTCTTAATTAGTGTATTTAACACGTTGACTGCCGAGCATAATTTCACAGGGCGCTCCCATTTGCCAAGCATTTTACGCATGCGCATACTTAATAGGTACTTAAAAAAATTAATACAAAAATAATAATTTAAACATAAACATGTATGTCCTCACCACTGCCAGCAGCGTATTTGTTGCGTTATCAGTGATACCAGTGCATTCAATTTACAATACAAAAACCTTTCATTTTCTAGGAGTATACTCGTAGTGGCAGAATCCGGTACACCTGTTACTACGACTATACTAGTAGTCGGCAATCAACGTGTTAATACCATGGTATAACAAAACAATTGTTGTCCGCTGTGATGTGGTCCAAGGATTTCGTACACCTCGGGTGACATTTACCCCGTCGGGTGTACAAAACACCATGGACCACATCACATCACTTTGTCATCACCCAACAAAGAAAAAGTATAACAAAAATTTACGTTTGTAAAAAATCAATGCAGTAACAAATGAAAGTCTACAAGAATCAACGTCTTCGAAATCTGTTGAACTTGCACATTTGTTGAGAAAAAAAATCTAATTAAAGGGATCGTATACGTTTGGTAATTACTCCAACAATTAATGGCAATAAAAAATTACTTGGTAAGAAGTACAGCAGCTTTGGATAGTATAATGCATTTTTAGAAAATTTTCACTTCGAAGTACTGCGGTTATTGAAAAAGATATCGCTTGTTATCCCCAAAAATTTGAATCTGAGAAGCGTTACTGCAGTGACGTTTCTCAGATTGTGTATTCCAATGCAGATTATTCTTCCTGCGTGGACATAACTGCTCCAGATTTTCGGCAATATCTCAAAATTGCTACCACCTTTTGAAATAAAATTTGTACAGGTTATTTTTATGGTATATAACTATAGCTATATAGGATTGAAACAAACAGTGGGTTCAAATTACCAAACGTATACGATCCCTTTAACTTACCATCACACATTGACGGCGCCCTCAATGTGTGCGTAATGCCAGCCCCAGGAAGCGTCATTATCTGTCCCCATGCCAACACACTGCCATGGATCGGTACGCAGTGGGACGCAATGTCTGACACCTGGACTTCATTCATGGTCTCCCTCCATATGTTTAGGCCGCTCAGCTCTATCAGACAATCACCAAGATCAGTCGCTGAATCTGAAAAAAAGATCATTTGTGATTTGTCAATTTTCCACAAATGTTCAAATCAAAGTTGAAAACCAAAACTGATTAGACTTGTTAATAATTCACAGGAATCCTGTAATTCTGAGACATTTTGCTGTATCAGGATCTTCATCAGTAATCCGGTCGTTGGTTCACAATCAAATCCCTCTTAACCAGTTCGCGCCGGAGGACGTAAATACACTCAAAGTTTTCCCCAGATTCATAACGGATGGTGAATAAACACGTCCCGAGCAAGGCCCTAAAAAATCGTTTACTATCCACGGATGAAATGTTAATCCGTCAGCCAAAGCAGTTTAATTCTGCGGAGGACGTGTATATGTGACCTGTCAGCACAAAATGAGAGTAAAGTCGCACGGTGATTCGGAGATATGGCCATCCAAAGTCAAAATATGAAGGGGTGGTCAATTTTGAGATTTTGCGTAATTTGAAAATCCCAAGTCCTCCTCTACATATTCCCATTTTTGGGGTGAAATCAGATGATCGAAAACCTCTTAAATTACGCAATTTGCGTAGTTAGTGTTTGGATTAAAGTCTATTAGTGGTCTAATTAATACGGTAATTAAATATGCAAATCAGGTTCTCGTTAGTATCCTACGTTTTCGAAAATTTTGATATTTTGTTGTTTAAACAATAGTTTGTATGTGTATATGTTTGAAACCCATGACTTTCTAGAGCGCTGTAAAAAGTATTTATAGCAAAACCCCCAAGTGTTATGTACCATTGGAAAGCTCTCTTTCTCAAGAATTTGAAAATACATGTACCAATATATCAATTTTCAATAATTCCGACTTTACTGTCATTTTGTGGTGACAGGTCACATATACGCTGCAAAGGTTTCCTTGGTTGTTGCGGTTGACGTGTAATTACGTCAAAAGTTACCCGCTAGCGCTGCGGAGGACGGGTATACACGCGGTGGACTTTAAGTGACTACTTAGTGATGGACTAGGGAGGATTTTAGTGATAAAACCCTGACCACCTGATAATGAGATAAACAGCTTTGAAGTTTTGAAGCTTTGAAAAACATATTATTTCTATACACAATTGTTTCACAAAATCGACAAAAAAAACACTTCTGACTGACGGATTAGGTTCAAATTTGAGGAGATTGTAGATAAATAGTTTGTGATTCAGAAAAACTTAAAACTTCCAAATGGTAAAATCCACACCGAAATGACTTCACAAGTACATTGTAATAAAACACTTTGTGCGACTTTGTCGGGGTTCGTTGGAACAGGTCTCATATATCACATTTGTGACCTGGCACCACAAAATGAGCGGAAAGTCGCAAAATAAAAAAATTGACTTCATTACATTTCTAGAAAGAAGAAGTCCTAAGCTTTCAAATGATGTATTGTGTGTTGCTGTAGCTTATTCCTAGCTGCCGCTATACTCTTTTTGAAATTGCTAAAGTCATGCTCGTTTGTTTTGAGAAAACGGAGTTCAAAGTCTGTGAACCGTGCCAACTATACTATCACTCAGTGCAATTCAGCCACAAAAAAACACTTTAGAGTTTTATTTGAGCTATAAAATGTTGTGATATGATAAAGAATGTGTTTTGTATGTAAAAACGTTAACAACTCAAAACCGACCTCCCACTTGAAAAATTGACGTTTCGGCCAATAACTCGTTTTGGCAATGTGCGACTTTCCGCTCATTTCGTGGTACTAGGTCGCATCTGTGAAATAACAGTAGCTCTATGTTTTAGTTGTTTTTTTGCAGTATAACTTTGCTTTAATAGTCAAAACTAAAACAGAAAATCTCACCAGTAGGGCCCATGGTTAATGACAACCCACTCGGAATGGTTCCTGTGGGGGTTTGAACAGCGCCCTCTGCAGTCAATGACTGGTCCATGTACAACTTCCACTCCATCGCAGCCTGGCGTTTCATGACTAGCATGATATTGTGCCAGCGGCCATCGCAGAAATCTGTCTGGCCGCCCACGTTGACATTGTGGCTTGAATAAAAAAACAGAGAGAAATCAATGAGAGAATTTTACGAACGGTCTTAATTTTTTTCTTCAAATTGAACCTGTCGTAAACTGGTTAAACATACTTGTTTAAAAACGGCCAACTTTATATTGATTCCCTTTAAAGTAAGGGTGTGCGTTTACGGGTAGTACGGGACCCGGGTACCCTATTCCCGTCACGGTCGGGTACCCGGGTACCCGTGACTATTATTAGGATCATAACAAAAACCCGGAAGTATACACTGCGTCGGCACGTGCATGTCCCTGCTCACTCCACTAGCAAGCTGCAGCGCGACTGCCACGCTGGCATGGCGTGCTTACTTCCCCTGCATTCGGCAACTAAAAAAATGCACGGGCCTACTTTGCAACTCTAGTTAAAACAGCGGCGGTCTAGTCAAAACCCTTTTCTAAGCAGTCCGAAACAAATGACAAGATAAGTTAAGTGCGCAGTTTTCAGAGCCAGATTGTCAACAGCGATCCCGGATTGCGTGGAGTTTACCCTCAGCTTGTAATAAATGTTTGTAAATGAATTGACAGGAAATGAATTGACTTGCCGCTCC
Organism: Crossaster papposus; assembly: GCA_037893245.1. Taxonomy (NCBI): domain Eukaryota; kingdom Metazoa; phylum Echinodermata; class Asteroidea; order Velatida; family Solasteridae; genus Crossaster; species Crossaster papposus. The sequence continues at coordinate 1,112,203 of JBAIAA010000003.1, read as the reverse complement.
CCAAAAATGCACGCCTACAATGGTGCGTCTTTTTCCAAAATAAATAAGGTTCAATGAACTAAATCCTTTGAGTGAGCCGACACGAAATGTAGCAAAAAAAGCCGACCGCAGATGTTCCCAGCTGGCCGCAGAGTTGATACAATAGAAGCAAATACCTCTCCTGCAGTATCAGGTTTCAAAACCACATTCCATGTACGGGTCCGTGGGATCGTGAATTAATTCAGCACATTTTCCATTGATACCGGTACACTAAGAAGATTTTTATACAATCACAGTAACACGGCAAAACGTTTTGTACCCCATAAAACAGTATCTTAAAGATTAACGAATTAAAGCTTGAACAAATAAGTACAGGGAAAAAAAATTACAAAAGTAAACCTCAGGAAAAACTTACTCAAAGGACAACTGTAACAAAACACTGATACAATGTCAACCGCAAGTTATAGCAGCTGTCGGAATTGTCGGTAAATAGACTTCAAAGGCATTTTTTATCACAATGACAACAAAGAAAGCACAATCATCTGTTAGGCCGCTATCTAGACATCGGGAAATTGTCGGTAAATGAAATTATAAGACGGTTTACTCAGATGTTTTCTAACAATTTATCGGCACGCAATGAACAGAAAAGACGCTTGCCTTTCTGAAATAATGTGTCAAGGCAGTTTCGGGTAATAAAATCGATAAATTGGAGCCGGGTACCCGCAATCAGCGGGCGGATTACGGGTACCCGGGTACCCGGCACGGCCTTACTTTAAAGGTAGGATACACCATTGGTAATTGCTTGAATTGTAATGAATGGGTGAATTTGCGGGGTCGTATTTTATAGTAAATATAATTTAACTGACCTGTACAAAGTTTTACAATCATGGTACCGAGAAAAGCACGAAAAACAGCGTTCGTTTTTAACTGGCGTCGGGCAGTGGTTTTGATGTTGTTCTTTTTTTTTTTCAAGATCGCCGTCTGACGATCTTGATTTTTATTTTATGCTGTACTTAATATTCTGACGTCATTCGCTGCATGTGAATTTAACACTGGAGTAAATATTCTGTAACAAACAAATGTTCTCTGCATGCGCAGATATAGGGCAAACGACACGTTTGCCGTGTTCTGTTTCGGCGAACGATTGTAGAAAAATTCCAGAGCTTCAGAACGATGTTTTGTTTGTTAGAATCGGTTGCGTTTTCGGTAAGTTACGTTTATGTCCTGTACAGTACTATCCAAAATATAAGAAAGGGATATTTTGAAGTTGTTCACGTCTTTTTTCGGTCAAAAGGTGGTTCATGTTGACACAGCTAAGCTTTCAGTCGATACCATTAACTTGCCTGGCCAACCTTAGCCAACCTGGAACAAACGTTCCAAAAAGAAGAAAACTAAATAAAATGTGACCTGTCACCACAAAATGTAAAGTCGGAAATATTGAAAAATGAGATATTGGTATTTTCAAATTCTTGAGAAAGAGAGCTTTCCAATGGTACCTTACACTTGGGGGTTTTGCGATAAATACTTTTTACAGCGCTCTAGAAAGTCACGTGTTTCACAAAACGTGCTTGTAAGAAAACTTACTTTAAACATCTTAAGCAAAACACGCAAAAGATTACAAAACAGAACAAGTAAGGTTCGGTTGAGCATAGCAACGGCTATGTTCTAATCATTATTTCCTCTCGAAATTTTCCACACATACAAACTATTGTATAAACAACAAAATATCAAAATTTTTAAAACGTGGGATACTTACGAGGACCTGATTTGCATATTTCATTACAGTGTTAATTAGAACACTAATGAACTTTAATCCAAACACTAACTACGCAAACACTACGAAAAATAGCGTAATTTAGGAGGTTTTCGATCATCTGATCTCACCCCAAAAATGGGAATATGTAGAGGAGGACTTAGGCTTTCTAAATTACGCCAAATCTTAAAATTGACCACCCCTTCATATTTTGACTTTGGATGGCCATATCTCTGAATCACATTGTGGGACTTTACTCTCATTTTGTGGTGACAGGTCACAAATTTTCAGAGTGTAACTCACCCAAAAAGTGACAGCAGTAAGTTGCATGGATTCCTGATCTCCAAGACATTGGTCGTTGCCGTGGATAACTTTGCCATGACGACGACATCATCGGTACAGGCTGACGCTCGGAACCACAGGGTCAGGGAGAGTTCTGAGAGGTCACCAGAGGTCACACCGGTGACATGGATGATGTCTGACGCAGTCAGGTTGGAGAACACCAGGTCGAAATCTGTTGATAATTCTATCCATGGGAACAATGAACAAAATGAGTCATAATCATTGGAAAGGTTTTTTTATTATTTTTATTTTTTTCCACTGAAAAATATATTTGTAAAAAAATGCTTTTCAATGTGTAAATGCTTTTTAACTTTTGCTGAAAATTGTAAGCTTTAAAACTAAAAGGATAATGTTTATGTGCAAACCACACACAGGGTTTTTGACCTTTCTGTCTTTTTTTTACACATTTCAAAAATATTTGAGGGTAAAGAAACGTTCTTCCCCCCGACGTAATATCATACACCATTGCAATTCCTGTGGCCAATTTCACAAAACACTAAGAGGCGTTTTAGGAAGAGTAACTCGTCCCATCTCTCGACTCGTCCTAGGATCGATTTCACCAAAGTTAAGACGCGTTCAACACGTCCTAACTTCCATAGTAACGCGGCTGAACTCGTCTTAACTTAGGATCGGTCCGAGGGTCGTCTTCTCTTATTAATACGTGCGTTAATCTATAATTATATCGTCTGGAAACCATTGCATTATCTTCTCTTAAAAACAAAATGTCGGCCTAGAATTATAGTTTCGAAGAAGAACCAGGTTTGAGAAGAATGTTGATACCTGTGTATAAATTATTTATACGCCAACAACTAGTCGACTCTGTCGTATTGCGCGGACTAGTTTTCTAGTAAACGCTCGTGTTCAATGCACGCGCACCAGGCCTTCATTTTAATAAATCTGAGGAGAGCTGTGCATCGCTCTCCTTAAATCAAAAGGTGAATTAAGGAGAGTGATTTTAAAATCGCTCTCCTTAAATCAAAACAATGAATTATGGAGAGTGATTTGCTCTCGCTAACAAAACGCAAGTTTAAAGGCCTGGACACTATCTGTAGTTTCAAAATGACAACCAAAGGTAACTCGTCCCATCTCTCGACTCGTACTAAGATTGATTTCACCAAAGTTAAGACGCGTTCAACACGTCCTAACTTCTATAGCAACGCGGCTGAACTCGTCTTAACTTAGGATCGATCCGAGGGTCGTCTTATCTTATTAATACGTGCGTTAATCTATAATTATATTGTCTGGAAACCGTTGCATTATCTTCTCTTAAAAACAAAATGTCGGCCTAGAATTATAGTTTCGAAGAAGAACCAGGTTTGAGAAGAATTTTGATACGTGTGTATAAATTATTTATACCCAACAACTAGTCGACTCTGTCGTATTGCGCGGACTAGTTTTCTAGTAAACGCTCGTGTTCAATGCACGCGCACCAGGCCTTCATTTTAATAAATCTGAGGAGAGCTGTGCATCGCTCTCCTTAAATCAAAAGGTGAATTAAGGAGAGTGATTTTAAAATTGCTCTCCTTAAATCAAAACAATGAATTAAGGAGAGTGATTTGCTCTCGCTAACAAAACGCAAGTTTAAAGGCCCTGGACACTATCTGTAGTTTCAAAATGACAACCAAAGGTGTCTATGCCTTTAATAAACACATACTTAAGAAAAGGAACACAACATTCACCAGTTAGTTCAACTTTTGGTTAAGAGAATGGTGGCGCTTTCCCATCCAGTGACATTTCTCTCTCTGTGACTTGGAAGTTGTATGGCTTAATTAGGCGCGAATTAGTCTAGGCCCGTTATGTCCGAAATAAATGGAATGGGCGAACACGAAAGACTAGATGACCGTTGTTGGTATAAGATAAATCTGATGTGATTTTATTTGGGGGTGCGAGGATAGAATTGTAATCGCAATAGCAATGCTTTCGTGTCTTTACTGTTATGACACTCATCAGTTGCAGGTAGGTGATTCCATGGTGAGGAATCGGTTTTAACTCGCAAGGTGTGTGGGTTTGGTGTGGTACAATCAATGAATGTGAATTCCAGGTATTTCGGTGATGTGCGATGATAAAAAGAGATTTTTTTTTTGTTTTTTTTTTTGCTCTTTTTAAAATTGTAAGGAGCGCTTTTTTTTGCTCTCCTTAAATGAAGGCCTGGCGCACATGCTGGGAGTTGGTTTGCGGTTTCTTTTCAACGACTGTTTTCTCTAGCTGTAAAAACAAACACGAAACAGCCATTATATTTATATTTGCGATGCGTCTTTCATAAGACGGGTTTAGTGAAATCGATCTTAGGACATGTCTTAGCCAAAATCGATCTTTGAGCTCGGACTCGTCCTAAGTCTTAAGATAAGTTGTAAGATAAGACGAGTTTTGTGAAATCAGCCCCTGGTCTAAGATTGTTCTTCCCTTACTGCTTGCGATACGACTTGTGAGAGAACTATGGACCTGACATTCAAATTGCTTTATCGTGCCTTCAATTTAACCGTATATTATTATTATTATTATACTATATTTCTGGTAATGAAACCAAGGATCCCTCAAAAGCATTCTAGGCACTGTAGCTCGCAAGCCTGAAGAAACCTGTAGAGAGAAGACGATGAGTAGAAGGTACAATTTTAGAGGTGGGAGGAAAACCCCAGAAGAATATACTGGGGAAAACCCACGGAGTCAGGCAGGGACTGAAAACCCAATCCACATATTGGCCCAGGTCGGATTCGAACCTGGGTCACAGCGGTGGAAGGCGAGGAAAGAACCGCTACGCCAACCTGACTCCTCATAGTCCAATAGTCCAAAAGGATGAAACCATTTTTCACGCGTATGAGCTTAGCGAAGGAGCATGACATTTCTGAAAAACGCGTCTCTGAGACGCATCTCTGGAAATGACCTTTTATCGTTTTTCTTCAAAATAACAGCATGCCAGACAAAATATTTTCACAAAGAGTTTAGTGTCAATATCTTCACAACAAATGTGACCCGCTCCATCGAAATCCGGAATAAGTCTCGAAATGACTTTTTGAGATATGCACATGGTGAGAAAGGGAATTTCATAAGCTTTCTAATGATACCCATCACAAGTGTGTTTCTGTTTAGGTTAACGAGTTATGGTCTAATGAAGATGACAGGTGTATATTTATTTGCCGAATCCACATTCCGAGAAAAACAGCTTTGAAATAAACAAAATTTACCAAAATCATACGGACGGCACACACAAATCCTCTTGTGATAACTACACTTCCTAAAAATACAATGTTTAGAAAAACGACTTTGTCACGATTTTTACCCATGCGTTCACTCCAACGACCGATTGCGTAAAACGGCCTCAGCGACTTATTCCTAGGAGATTACGATGGAGCTGGTCACATATAAGCTAAATTTAACAGTATTTTGGTTGGTTTAAACTTTTTGGATAGCTGCAAAAGGTATACTTTTGCTTTAAAAGTAGGATACACCATTGGTAATTGCTTGAATTATCATTGGGGGGTAGATTTCGGGGGTTGTATTTTATAGTAAATATCGTTTAACTGACCTGTCCGAAGTTTTCCAATCATGGATGCTGAGAAAAGCACGAAAAACAGCGTTTTTTTTCAACCGGCGTCGAGCAGTTATTCTTATGTTATCTTTGTTTTTTCGCGATCGCCGTCTGGCGATCTCGAATATTTCATTATAAAATTATGTTTTTCGGAATAATTACAGGATATTTAGCGCAATCATTTTGCTGGATTCCTAGAATCAACAATTACTTTTAGATGAGTAAGATATTTCTTAATAATTTGGTAGTAAAGGAATATTTACCGTTTTCACATAGAGTGCCAATGTATCCTGGTAGGCAAGCACACTGGTAACCATTAAAGTCATCAATGCACGGTGCATTATGTTCACATGGCTGACTCAGGCATTCATCAACGTTCACATCACATAGATCCCCACTGTTGAACAAAAAACATTCATCTTTAGAATTATTCAAACAGTAACACAATCCCAGAACAAAATGTCTGTGGATCTTTTTACATACACCTAACGTAAACAGAAAGCTTCACACTACTTGGCCAAAAACAATCGTTTAATGGACAAAATAAAACAATTTATGTCAAAAAGTGCTGAAACAAAGTTGACTTTTGTGTAATTGAATGAGAAAATTGACCAACACGTTATTTTAGAAAATCTTGTTTGAAACAAAATGTTCAGACAACTTGCGAAGGTGCACTTTTTTTCATCACTTTTTTTTTCAGCAGGGGCGGTGGTAGTCAGGGTAAAATAATAATAATTGGCCAATCAATTAAGAGACAACCTGTGGCTGATGTGTTCTATGCTCACCTGTACCCATCTTCACAGGTACAAAAGAAACGGCTGCCTTCAGTGACGCAAAGAGCTCCGTTACTACAAGGGGAACTGGTGCACAGATCGCTTATTACTTCCACATCACACAGGGGACCAGTGAAACCTAAAGACAAATCAGGCGTACAGTTCAAATCAGAACTATATGCCACAACAAATGGTTTCCTGTGCGAGAGAAATACGACATAAAACAGCAGACGATTTCACAAAAAAGTGCGTAGCTTGCGCCATTTTAAAAAGTGGCATAAGGCTTACGCAACAAACAAATTGCGTAGCTGCGCTATTTCCTTACGGATCGTTTCACGAAACTTGGCATAGCTGCGCAAACAGTGTTAACGACGACTGTTTGCGTATATTTGTGTTCTTCGTCGTTGAATCACCTCCGCCAGCCATTTTGAAAATAGTTTTGTCCGACTTTCCGCGGAATCATGCGGCAACGTTAAAAATGTCATGGGTAAAATAGCAATCCCTTTACTTCAACCATAAAGCTGTCAGTGTCTGTTTTCAAGCTTAATAAGTTGAGCAATGACAGGGTCCACGTCAACTATGATTTGCTGGCAAAACAATTGCTACGCAATATGTCTTACGCCACCTTAATAATTGACTGCGCAAGCTACGTCATAATTTCAGTGTTGCATAAGCCACGTAGTTACGCACTGTCAAACATTCGTGAAACTGTCGTAAGAGAAAAATTGCGCAGCCCAAAAAAGTGGCGCAGCTTACGCAATCAATTGTGGCGTAAGAGGGCTTGCACAATTGCGCAAGGTTTCGTGAAATTGGCTGCAAAACTCTTCAATTTGACCATCAGCAAATCATCATGCAAAACAGTTACAAAACAGTTACCAGTATAAAAGCGTCCAAGTTAAGGGATCCATGCTTAACCAGTTTGCGCCGGATGACAAATATAAACGCAAAGTTTTTCCCAGATTCAAAACGGATGACGCATAAACGCGTCACGAGCAAGGCCGGAAATGTATGTCAGCATGCAGCGAGCAAGGCCGGAAATGCGTGGGTGTGCTTCCCGATACTGGCGGCCTGAACCTGCTTCAGATCGAGTTTCATTAAAAATAATTCCGCGCGTCGGCTTAGTGATGTTAAAATAATCCCGGCGCGAACTGGTTAAACATGCATGGTGAAATTAGCCCTATATAAATACATTATTATTATTATTATTATTATCTGGTTGCTAAGCTTTGACCTACCAGTCAGGCAATCGCAGGAGAATGCGCCTACTTCATCACGGCAAACGGCTCCGTTGTGACATGGGTTGGACAAACACTCGTTGGTTTCATCCTCACAATAGCGCCCTCTATAGCCATAGGGGCAAGTGCAATCAAAGTAGGCAACCTATTGAGTGAATGCATAAGGCCAAATAAAAACAAATCATATTTAGTCTTCTTGCCCGCTTCGTTTTTTGAGGCTGCCTCCTAATTTTATTTTATCTTTTTGAAGAAAAAAAAATAAACAAATAAATAAAACATTCTCAAAAAGATAATCAAATTTCAGGATAGTATTTTTAAACTTTAGCATCACTGTGTACATGCTGTGGAAATATATTTTTTTCCTAATGGGAAGGCTAGGGTGTGACGTGTATGGTGCATACATGATTGACCCACATGAATTTAGATTTTTAATCGTGGGTGAGCCATGGTTTAATTTCAAATTGGAAGATAGGGTGTGGCATGTTCACTACGTGACTCGCATCAAAATGTCCTCCTTCCTTTAATTGACAATAATCACGGCGCGAACTGGCTAAGCGGGGCCCGGACCCCACGCCGTAATTGGCTTTGTGCTCGCTGGAATCAACTTTAGTAGGTCAATAGTACAACCCCCGACCCCTAAATAAAAAGCTAGATCCGCCCCTGTACCTCAGGTTGGTCTGTCATTGTTTTCTTCTCATTAGACATAATGCACAGATTCTAGCTATCCAACTTTGAGATAAGGTAGTCTTAAAATCAGCCAACACCCAGGGACAATAGCAGTGGTCACAATTTCCCTCCAAAAAACAATGTTATATTTGTGTGCAGTCATGAAAGGGATCGTATACGATTGGTAATCACTCCAAAAATTAATAGCAATAAAAACTTACTTGGTAAGAAGTACAGCAGCTTTGGATAGTATAATGCATTTTTAGAAAAACATTGTACTTCGAAGTACTGTGGTTATGGAGGGAAAAAAATCACATTTTATCACCAAAAAATTTGAATCTGAGAAGCGTTACTGCAGTGACGTTTTTCAGATTGTGTAATCCAATGCAGATTATTCTTCCTGCGTGGACATAACCGCTCAAGATTTTTGTAAATTTCTCGACCCGCTCCATCGTAATCAGGAATAAGTCGCAGATTAGTTAAGTTATCACAGATTATTGTCCTTAATGTCTGTATGTAAAAACGATCAATAAAGATGAAAATGAAGAGGTTTTGTGTGCGCTGTCCGTATGATTGGGGTACATTATTGATATGATATTTATAGGTGTCATATTTCCAAAAAATATGAAATACAAACTACGGGAGATTGTTGTCCAGGTAGTGACCAACTAATGTGGAAACTGTTATGACAATCAGACAACAGGAAGTATGCCGTTGCTATGGTTGATTATTAGAAAGCCTGCATTTGCGTTGACTTTTACAACTGTTTATTTCAAAGCTGTTTTTCTCAGAATGTGGATTCGGCAAATAAATATACACCTGTCATCTTCATCAGACCATAACTCGTTAACCTAAACAGATACACCTTTGTGATGAGTATCATTAGAAAGCTTATGAAATTCACTTTCTTACCATGTGCATCTCAAAAAGTCATTTTGCGACTTATTCCTGATTACGATGGAGCGGGTCACATATAGGATTAAAACAAGCAGTGGGTTCCAATTACCAAACGTATACGATCCCTTTAAACTAACATAGCAAGCAGCTTCACCTTATCCACGCAGGTGCCTCCGTGTTGACACTGCGCACTCAGACATTCATTGATATCTTCTTCGCAGTTGGTACCACTGTAGCCTGGTGTGCAGCGACAGATATAGGCATTGAGTTGATCCTGACACTCACTGCTGTGAAGGCAAGGGGCCGAGTCACACTCATCTATATCCTCGTCACAAAGCTGACCTGTTTATCAACGATGCAAAACAGCAGTTAGTTGACAAAATGTGACCTGTCACCACAATAGTGAGAGTAAAGTCGAAAAAAAAATAAAAAAATTAAGATATTGGTATTTCCAAATTCTTGAAAAAGAGAGCTTTCCAATGGTATATAACACTTGGGGGTTTTGCGATAAATACATTTTACAGCGCTCCAGAAAGTCATAGCAAAATAACGAATACCCTTTTCAATGAATATATAACCATTATGTCTGCTTAGATTTTGAGTCTCGGAAATCCTAATAGTGAAATTAGCCCAAGTTTAAATTAAATCAAAATATGTGACCTGGCACCACGAAATGAGCGGAAAGTCGCACATGGCCAAAACAAGTTATTTGCCGAAATGTGTATTTTTCAAGTGGGAGGTCGGCTTAGAGTTGTTAACATTTTTACATACAGAAAAACCTTCTTTATCATATCCCAACATTTTATAGCTCAATTAAAACTCTAAAGTGTGTTTTTTGTGGCTGAATTGCACTGAGTGATAGTATAGTTGGCACGGTTCACGGACTTTGAACTCCGTTTTCTCAAAACAAGGGAACATGACTTCAGCAATTTCAAATGAGTATAGCGGCGGCTAGGAATAAGCTACAGCAACACACAATACATCATTTGAAAGCTTAGGACTTCTTCTTTCTAGAAATGTAATAATGTCAATTTTGCGACTTTTTGCCAGGTCATGTAGTCGTGAACCACATAACGATCGAGGATCCCCTATTGTGTTTTCCTTTATTCCTATGTTATACCCTAACCCCATTACCTTAGCGTTTGCCCCAACGATCGAGGACCGAATTTGGACAATCAAACCGTCGATCGAGGATCCTTTGTTCCCTTTGTTCTCTTTTGTGTTTCGACACTCGATCGTAATACGATACAAGAGCACATATACAGGCAGAAAAAAAGCTTTAAGAAATTGTGTCGTTACCTGTCCAACCTGGCAGACACAAACACCGAAAGCCATTAACTTGATCAGAGCACGTGCCGTGATGACATGGAACAGCAGCACAGTCATCGATGTCCTGCTGACAGCTAGCCCCAGTGTACCCCGCTGCGCACATGCATCTGTACCCAGCCACCAAGTCCAGGCACGTCCCGTGGGGCCCGCAGGGTCCACTGGCGCACTCGTCAACCTCCCCCTCGCAGTTGGTCCCAGCGTAGCCTTCCATGCAGATGCATGCGTAGCTGTTGACGCCATCTTCGCAGACGAGCTCATTGATGCATGGATAGGAGGAGCATTCGTCTAAGTTTTCCTGACAGTCCTGCCCGACAAATCCTGGCGGGCACCTGCACTTGTAGCCGGTTGGTAGGTCATTCTGGCATAGGCCTTGGTGCTGGCATGGGTTACTCTGGCAATAGTCGACTGCTTCCTGACAGCGGGCACCAGTGAAACCATCTGGACACACACAGGTAAAGTCATTGATGCCGTCCACGCAAGTGCCATTGTTATGACAAGCACTGTAAAGATAAAAGAAAAGATTAGAGTCAATTTATCTTGTATGTAGTTTGACTTTAAAAAGTCATGATCAGGTCAAAATATCAAATGTCAAAATGTCAAAATATCAAAATATCAAAATATCAAAATGTCAAAATGTCAAAATGTCAAAATATCAAATGTCAAAAATCAAATGTCAAAATATCAAATGTCAAAATATCAAATGTCAAAATATCAAATGTCAAAATATCAAATGTCAAAGGGTAAAATGGCAAAGTTCAAAATGTCAACGGTCAAGATGTCAACGGATGTTACAAAAGGTATACTTTTCCCATAACTCCCTTGTAATATTGTGCACGCATCCACCAATATTGATGCTCAAGGCGCGACATCATTATTACCCCTGCTCAATGGGCCAATGAAACGTTCTGAATACCATCTCAGCTCCCTGGGGAGTATACAGCTCGATGCTGCCATTTCAGTGCAAAACAAGTTACAAGCAAACCCATAGTGTCCACCTACACATAACTCTCAATCAGTTCTAGGGCCGATTTCACGAAAATTTGTCTTATCTTGTCTTATCTTAAGACTTAAGACGAGTCCCCGCTCTAAGATCGATCTTGGCTAAGATGTGTTCAATATTGATTTCACTAAACCCATCTTATGAAAGATGCATCAAAACTACCAATCGGATGGCTGTTTCATGTTTGTTTTCACCGCTATAGGAAACAGACGTTTAAAAGAAATGCGCAAACCAACTTCCTCTGCGTGCAGGCATAGAACACGAACTATCACCAGAAAACTATGCTGCGCAATAGATTTTAAACGTAAGGTAGTTGTGCATGTTATGCTGCATTCCAATCGTGTCGTGTTTATCGTGTTCACCGTGAATTTCTCCACGTTCACGAGTGGGTTGCATTCCAAACGCTACTCACCAAGACGCACGCGCACAGTCGAGTTAGTCGTGTGGTAAGGACATTATTTATTGCGCAAGAACTCGTACGTGAACCAACACGCATGCGCGAGTATTTCATTCGTTTATGAAGTCGTGAACATGGAGAAAACAATTCCACCTCGAGTTCACCACTGGTGAACAAGAGTTACCAGGCGATTAGAATGCCATTATACGACTAGTTAATTGGTGAACACGATAAACATGACGCAATTGGAAGGCATCATAATACACAAGATACGCCAGGGTCGACTAGTTGTTGATCTTAGGACAAGTTGCGAGTTAAGACGAGTTACTCTTCGTAAAACACATCTTAGCATTTCATGAAATCGGCTCAATCGTCTGAGGAAGGAGCGAGTCTATTACCTCGGTGAGCAATCTTCAATGTTGATTTCACACAGCGGTCCCATAAAACCAGCTAAGCAGAAACACATGAAGCGGTTGTCAAGGTCCACACAGAACCCACCATGTTGGCATGGCGTAGAGTTACACTCATCAATGTTTGTCTCACAGTCTAGACCTATATATGTGTGATGGAGAATGAAAAGGAAACAAGTCTGTATATAAAACAACTGTGAAGCCAGTTGATGACCCTTCCATAAATCAGAGGAGCTCTTTTGCCATGTAACCATCCTGTATCTATGCAACAATCAGAACCCACCATGTTGGCATGGCGTAGAGTTACACTCATCAATGTTTGTCTCACAGTCTAGACCTATATATGTGTGATGGAGAATGAAAAGGAAACAAGTCTGTATATAAAACAACTGTGAAGCCAGTTGATGACCCTTCCTTCAATCAGAGGAGCTCTTTTGCCATGTAACCATCCTGTATTCATGCAACAATCACTAGACAGTTGCAGCTTAATGAAGTGCATTGGGTTGGGTTGACCAGGCCAAACCGACTGATCTGAACTCACCAAACTGACCTGACCCTACCCGACCCGACGGGAAAAACCGACCCAAACCATAGAAAACAGAACCAAACCCCCAAAACTGAAAGTCTTACTAATGGGCAAATGTGACTCGCTTCTACAAAACGCAACATAAGTCGCACAGGCTATTTCAAGATACGGCTCGTCAAAGTTGAAATGGGGTGAAAAATCTGGCGGACATCGATTTTTGTTTTTCGTTATTTTTAGTTTTTTTAATATATGTATACTTTAACCCTTAGTTAAACAAAATCAACTTTATTGATGAGAAAGTACAAAAATCATGCATATTGAGACAAACTGTGTTCTAAAAGTGGTAATTTATCTCCCAAATACATCGAAATAAAATCCTTATAACATTTGAAGTATGTATGGTATAAAGGTGGTTTTTGTACCAAATGAAAGCTGAAGATGTGTACTAAAATGGAAATAACAATATCTCACTTTAAAAAACAACATCTTATTATGTCTGGTTTTGTGGGAGCAGGTCACAAATGTACTATACTATTTTTGCCTGTTATTTGTGCCCGAAATTACCCACAGCCAGTCGTGTTATTGAAAACTGTAGTCTGTTATTAATAAATACCTAGGAAAGTTGATAGCTTCTGATTGGTCGAGACGCGATCACGTGGAGGGCATTATTTCGTATTATAACACACCTCTTGCTAGTTCTGTATTCTGGTTGGCTGAAACACGGTCACGTGGGGTTAACTAATATAGGCTAAAGCATGAGATTTGCGCCACCAGGAATTTGCGGAAAATGTTCCCGAAGCGGGCAATAGACTTAACATTTTCGAGTGGTTACAGCGCATCAAGAGGTTTGCCGGCGTTTGGATAAGATCACGATTATTTCATATTTCGATCGAGGTGTGTTATAAAACACATAATGGACTGGCATGATTCGATCACTATAGAGCACGTCTATCCCCCCTCGGGCCTGTGAGTGACCAGAAGGGGGACCTATTTTCTTCCCCCTTCTGGTCACTTACAGTCCTTTGGAGGAATATAAGTGCTCTAGTGACCTCATTGCCAGTCCATATGATGCGATCAAGCAAATTCAGTCGGAACTCGGCAATTCTTGTTTTGAGATCGGGTCAAAATATGTTCGTAGAGGTGGAAAAATCTAAATTGACTTTTTTACAAAAACAGAAGGGAAAAATATTTTTCTTTTACATGAAAATACTCTTTTAACCAAATTCAGAAGGGAAGTGATACAAAAACATGATTTTCTCAATTTTTCTTATTTTTAATGTGCTGGTGTTCAAATGGTTGTAATTGTTTAACCAAAGGTCGTATTCACATGGGGTTTTCACTGAAATGGAGTCTGAAGTACGCTACAAAAGAATATGTAAAAATCCCAAAGATGACCAAGGCCTACTTCAGACTGATTTTGCTTGATCGCATCACATAATAAAAATTGGAGCAAATTCACTGTTGATTCCCTACATTTGTATATAGAAAAGGTTGGTCCATTATCATTGGTCTTTGGCCTTGTGATGGGGAATTACAAAAAAATAAAAACCTACCAGATAACTATTTTATTATCAAACAAGTTCCCAGACTATAAGCATGTCAAATGATGTCATGTTTCATACCTGTAAATCCAGCAGCACACGTGCACCGGTACCCCGTGCCTGTATTACTGCACGTGGCCCCATAGTGGCATGCAGAGGGGTCGCAGTAGTCAATGTGATCCTCACAATGGGTACCGGTCAATCCTGGTCCACACAGGCAGCTGTAGCCATTGATGTCATCTTCACAGGTGTTAGTAGCGCCGCAGGGATTGGACAAACACTCGTCGATATCAACTCTGCATTCTTCTCCTAATTAGTCAAATATAACACAATATGGTATCTTCAAACTGCTGACTAAAATGATCTGAAATAGACAAACTGTACAGCGTGTGTGAAATAATAATAATAAACATTTATAAGGCGCCGGTATCATCCGCCAAGCGAGACAATCATGGCGCACAATACAAAACAATTAATTTAATTTGGTTAAACAGAAATCTTTTTTTTTTTTTTTTTTTTTTTAATCTACATGTATCAATTACAAAACCTTGAGGTAAACATGTGGGTTTTCAGAGAAGGTTTAAATACAGACAACAATGATGAATGACGAATTTCGAAAGGGTATTTTGTTCCAGAGTTCAGGGGCCAATTTCATAGAGCTGCTAAGCACACAAATTTGCTTAGCATGAAAATTTGTCCTTGGCAAAAACAAGGTTACAGACCAAATTTTCACGTGATCTTTATTGTTTTTCGATTTATAATCAGCTGGTATTTGGCTTAGCATGAAAAACCTGTAGAATTTGGGCTGGTAACCTGTTTTTAATGAGCAAGACATTTTGGTGCTAAGCACATTTTTGTGCTTAGCAGCTCTTAGTCTTGGTCAAGACCAAGCTAGCCCGTTCATTTGTTCCGCGGCGCGCCGTCCGTATTATTTGAGCTTATTGAGGGCCCCCTTAATTATCGCCAGATTCCTGGATTTCTTCCCGTAACTTGGTCTTGGCGCAAGCGTCACGTGAACCCGGAAAATTCCGAGGACATTCCAAGCATAGCTCAAATAGCTACTCGCCCCCGCATGCGCGCTAAGTCGTTTTTGTTTAATGTAGTGTGATCGATTATTATAGTCTGGTTCTCAGACCAAATATTTCTGACTATTTGTGATTTTTCATTTATTATTTAGCCGTTAATGTCACGTGACCAAAAAACTGGAGGAATTAATTGCTTAACGTTCGCGATGTTCGAGTGTTTCCAGGTTTTTATAAAATAAAACTCACATTAGCAAAGGTCAACACCAGACGAAATGCCTAAGACTATCACAGTCATTGTAGTCATTGTGCTATTTTTTGGTAAGAGCCGTTAGAATTTGAATTGTTGCGTCGTCATAGCTACGCTGCTTGTATCGCGTCATTATCTATTTTTTGTCGCCGGCGGCTACCTGACCGGACGTGTAAGAAACCACATTTGGCTATACGTCTAAATTGTAGTGTAGGTCAGGTAGCCGCCGGCGACAAAAAATAGATAATGACGCGATACAAGCAGCGTAGCTATGACGACGCAACAATTCAAATTCTAACGGCTCTTACCAAAAAATAGCACAATGACTACAATGACTGTGATAGTCTTAGGCATTTCGTCTGGTGTTGACCTTTGCTAATGTGAGTTTTATTTTATAAAAACCTGGAAACACTCGAACATCGCGAACGTTAAGCAATTCCTCCAGTTTTTGGTCACGTGACATTAACGGCTAAATAATAAATGAAAAATCACAAATAGTCAGAAATATTTGGTCTGGGAACCAGACTATAATAATCGAACACTACATTAAACAAAAACGACTTAGCGCGCATGCGGGGGCGAGTAGCTATTTGAGCTATGCTTGGAATGTCCTCGGAATTTTCCGGGTTCACGTGACGCTTGCGCCAAGACCAAGTTACGGGAAGAAATCCAGGAATCTGGCGATAATTAAGGGCGCCCTCAATAAGCCCAGATAATACGGACGGCTCGCCGCGGAACAAATGAACGGGCTAGCTTGGTCTTGACCAAGACTAAGCAGCTCTATGAAATTGGCCCCAGGAGCGGCGCGTGAAAAAGACCGGTCTCCCCAAGAGTGATTGGTGCGGGGAATTAAGTACTGTAAGCTGTATCGCTCTGGCTGAACGAAGACTACGCGACGGTTGATATTGCGTGATATGTCTGATATGTCGTTCGGTGAAGTTCCTTGTCGTAACCTGAAAGCTAGAAGGAGGATCTTGAAGGCAATGCGATCAATGATGGGGAGCCAGTGGAGGGACTTTAGGACAGGGGTGATGTGAGTGGTGCATCGATCTACCGTAATTTCCTGCAGTAAAGACACGGCTTATCTGACTTTCTAGACCACAAAAACATCGCTGCGCCTTATCTTTCGGTGCGCCGTATATGATGTCGCTTGAGTTCAAAGTGACGGTCTTTGTGTGAAGAATTCTTTCAACGCCACAATCTTACTCAATAATGCGGTCAACCAATTAGCTCAACTCTCCGGACATTGTGACCATGTTTCCATTCCAACTATGCCGCGATGTGTTGATCCCCCCCCCCCCCCCCCCCCCCCCCCGCCCCCACTTTCAGTTTCATTCCAACAATATGCTTGGGCGATACCACCTTATAATCGAAAATCGCAATAACAGTTCTTACGATATTGTGTCGATGCATTGCCTAAAAATAGGAAATGGTCCAAAATCGCCCCCGTAATATTTGCCGCACGACTACGAGCGGCCGCTCTCTCTGATCCTAGTAGCGCCACTGCTAAGCGGCCGCGCCGGCGCGGCATGCAGACCGGAGATCCAGAGCGCGCGGTAAGTATAATTTGATATAAATTGTTGTCACAATTACATGCGCACGCAATTTCACGCAACGACGACCCACAGACATAATGTACATGTACATGTACATGTACATGATTTAGCACTCGGCAGCGCGCGCTGCATGACGCATACAACAGCGATAAAAAGCTGGCCTGTACAATACTATGTGGCCGTTTTCTAAACGTTTTTTTTGTCTACGTTCCGGCTTCATGCAATTCACCATCCGAACTACACAGCGCGGAGCATTCACAACGACTGGAAAAAAGACTAGGGGGTGTCGCAATTGAGCAATTAGGGATACCCCTCTCTGGGCACGCACGCGATCGCTGCATGTGCTATACATGTACATGTATGCATGCAGTTTATACTGCAGTGCAGTGATACATGTATCGGCAAAGTAAACCTCGTGCGATATTGTGACTGTACTGGTTTGAAGTTTTCATACATTGTTTGCGTGCCAGATAAACTCAAGTACTCAGCAAATTCTTGTTTGGAATAGTGGGATCGTTCTAAGGCAACAAAATGACCCCTTTGTGGCGATGTACCTACACCGGGTGGCGCTATGGTGTTCTTCTGGGTGCGTTCAAGCATGCGCCTTATTCGGCAGTGCGCTTTATCTGTTGACGTTTGAATTTGTTGGGGGTGATTTTAGGGACCTGCGCCTTAACCGCAGAGAGCCTTGTCCGCAGAAAATTACGGTAGATAAGGTGCATGAAGAAAAAAATTATACGGGTACCTTGGAAGATTGGTGGATTTGGAAAGGTGCGAAAAGAGGATATGATTTTGGCCAGCAGGCCAGATAAAGATGTAATTTTTGGATGCAAAGGTGCCAAAAAATGGATGTGAATTTTAGATTGTTATGACCTAATTCAGGATGTGAGTTTCATAAAGGATGTGAATTAGGAGCATATAGATGTGATTTGGGAAATCTTTTGTTAAAATCACATTTTGCTAATAATGACCGTGTCCGGTCTAAATGCAAAATCACATCATTCCCTTTCCTATAGTGTTACATTGAGTTAGGCATAGAAGTACCTCTAGAATCAAAAATATATGTGTATGTTTCCCATATGGTGTAAACATTTACCAGGATGGGTACGGTAATTCCTAGTAAATCATGCTAGGAAGTTAGGGTTAAAATGACCATTCTCCTGGAGTATAGGTTCCCAACATCAAGCCCTTTTATTTTCCTGACTTGATCTAAATAATTAAGTACTTTTGTACAACATGTAGCCTTCAGATTCATATGGGGAGTTTGTAGTCATGGGGTCTCGTTCCTAATGAACCAGGGATAATATTTGTTAGCAAAATTCAATCGATCTATGGTTGTGCTCTTTGGTCAGATATAGGGTCGTACGGCGGCTGTCTGTACATGCCATCAACTCGACCACGTTGTAGCCGCGCCATTCGCAAATCAGCTTCTCCGCTGCCAGCAAGGATGATTAGCCCCCACCTCATTACTAATATTATAGAGAAGTCAGGTAGGAGATAATGAAAACTGACCTTCAAATCCGGGAGGGCAATCACACTGGTAAGCACCGAGTCTGTCCACACAGGTTCCACCGTTGGAGCAAGGCTCTGAAGCACACTCATTCACCTCAAACTGGCAGTTGCCACCACCGAAGCCAGGTACACAGAAACATTGATATGCGCCGTCAGCTCTCAGCCTAAAGATGCCGTTATTCCGGCAAGGCGTCCGGTCGCACAGCTCGCCTGATCGGTGTGCAGAGCAGACGCAGCTAACCGTCGTGCCGAGGTCCAGACAGGTTGAGCCATCGTGACATGGCGACTCGGCGCACAGGTCCACCTCATCTTCGCAGTGAGTGCCTTCATAACCCACTGCGCAGACGCAGTTGTAACCGTTGGCCACGTCTTGGCAGGTAGCTCGATTACTACATGGACTACTGGAACACTCGTTAATGTCAAGGCTACAATTCCTGCCACTGTACCCTGCAGCACACCGGCACTGGTACCCGCCGTCGAGCAGGTGACAAACTCCATTGTGACAAGGACTAGGGGAACAGCTGTAAACAAAACAACAAATCCAAATGGAATGATTTTAGGCTCTAGTTTGTGGACAATGCAAAATGGAATCGATTTCAAGATACACTAAATGAAGAGACCATCTTCAAAAAGAAATAGTTTGTAGAACCAGAGGTATTAACCAGTTCGGGCCAGGATTATTTTAACATCGCCGAGTCGAGGGACGGGATTTTTTTTTATGAAACTCGATCCGAAGCGTGTTCAGGCCGCCAGTACCGGGAAGCACACCCACGCATTTCCGGGCTTGCTTGCTGCTGACATACATTTCCGGCACTGCTCGTGGCGTGTTTATGCGTCATTCGTTTTGAATCTAGGGAAAACTTTGCATTTATATTTGTCATCCGGCGGGAACTGGTTAACTCAATATGTACAAGTCGGTATGATCCACAAACCTGAGGGGTTCTGGCTAAATAAGACAGAACTGAACAGAGGATGTTAGGAGGTGTTAGGAAAGAGAATGAAATGCAGTAACGCTTCTCAGATTCAAAATTTTGGGGATAAAAAGTGATATCTGTTTCCATAACCGCAGTACTTCGAAGTGAAAAGTTTCTAAAAATGCATTATACTATCCAAAGCTGCTGTACTTCTTACCAAGTAAGTTTTTATTGCCATTAAATTTTGGAGTAATTACCAAACGTATATGATCCCTCTAATGCCTTGTCAGCTGTGATTCTCACCTGTTCATCTCCAGTTCGCAATGTTGCCCGTGGTAGCTTCCCATACATCGGCAGTGATATCCACTGACTTCATCCTGACACACACCATCATTTAAGCAAGGTGTGGATTCACACTCGTCAATGTTCATCTCACAAAACTCACCTGAGAACAGAATTTCAGAGCAATCTTTAGAGGTTGCATTTGGCATAGATCGAGTTAAGTCTCGTCAATGCAAACACTGTTAATGCCAATTTTGGTTATAGCAAACATAAATAAAAGCTTCGGATCATGCTTTATGTGCACAACGAATGGGACCAGCACTATAGTACAACATGTAATACAAAATGCCGATATAGTTTGTGTTAACGAGAGTCAATCGTACTTAAAGGTAGTATACACCATTGGTCATTGCTTGAATTATCATGAATGAGTAGATTTGGGGGGTTGTATTTTATAGTAAATATCGTTTAACTGACCTGTCCGAAGTTTTACAATCATGGATGCCGAGAAAAGCACGAAAAACAGCTTTTTTTTCAACCGGCGTCGAGCAGTTATTCTTATGTTATTTGAGTTATTTGGCGATTGCCGTCTGGCGATCGCGAATTTTTCTTTATAAAATTCTATTTTTCAGAATAACTACAGGATATCTAGCGCAATCATTTTGCTG
The DNA here is from genome assembly GCA_037893245.1 of Crossaster papposus. Lineage (NCBI taxonomy): Eukaryota > Metazoa > Echinodermata > Asteroidea > Velatida > Solasteridae > Crossaster > Crossaster papposus. The sequence goes on along the minus strand of JBAIAA010000003.1, from coordinate 1,091,625 downwards.
GATGAATAGAATCATTATTTACTTTCAAATTGGTAAGATATTTCTTAATATTTCGGTAGTAAATATTTTTGATATCTGCAAATGGTGTATCCTACCTTTAAATCCTTAAATTAGGTAGATTTCCAAACCATGTGTGACATTTCAATTTTGTTATTTCTTTAAAATAATTGTTTCAATGATATATAAACTAGACGTGAGAAATTGTCAATTTTGTTGCATGAAATTCAAATTCTGACTGCCAAGAATACTTTTGTTGAATAGCATTATTAACTGCAGCATGTGGATCATAAAACGAGTTTACACTGCTTTTACACTATATCGACGATGATCTCACGAAGTGCAGAAAACCTCCAAAATCAAATATTTGTCGATGTTGAGTTTTACTAGCCTTTTTGTCACATTTGTTTCAAGGAACAACTTGACCATGTTTCAAAGCAAAATCTTGTTTACTTTTTTAATTAGCGTAAACACAAATTTGACAAAAATGCCGAACTACATGTTTTTTGTTCTCACGAAGTGCAGAAGACTTCAAAATGATCTCACGAAGTGAACAAACAGTTACCTCGTTAGCAGGGACTGGCGATCATTTCTTGTTTTGCTCGCGTCTACAATGGGAGCATACACGTGCACAACCACGTGTACGATGTTGAAATAGAACATACGCGCGCGCGCTCACAAATAAAATGTAACAATTTTACACAGAACGGCAATCTCACGAAGTGCATACAACAGTATACAAACGTACGAATAAAGAGTGAAGGCTCCGCGTTTTATGTTCTCACGAAGTGCAAAAACAGTTGTAGAACAATCTCACGAAGTGCATACAACAGTATACAAACGAACGAGTAATGAGTGAAGGCTCCGCGTTTCATGTTCTCACGAAGTGCAAAAACAGTTGTATTAACATTTTTTGTTTAATTAACAGACGTTTTTAGCAAACGAGTATGAGTTATCATAGAGCAAAGTATTTAGTTTTGATCAATGCAAACAATTTTGAATTTTGTTACTGCAAAATAATCGAAAATGCCTTGTGAAAAAAGGACCAACTTCAAATGCGATTATATCGAGATGAATATTTTCCAGATTTAGAGATATTTGTCACTTCGTGAGATCATCGTCGATATGAATAACTTTAGTTGACACTTTAGTTGACACTGTTATGAACATCACATAATTCACAAAGTATTCAGTATTGGTTTGACTTTCATGATAAAAGGAAACCAATAAAAATAGTGTAATAAATTTAAAACAATGAATGAGAAAAATATCCCTTAAGCCCAGTTCATTTTTCATGCGACTGCGAGGGGAATTTTACGCCATCATCCTCTGCATCATTGCAAATGCTTCGCTGACTGAGAACTGCGCAGCGAAATATCGCCCCGGATGCAAAGAATATTCGCTTCGCTGGCAGTTTCGCACGAGTCGCGCAATGTTCAACTCTGCAGTGCGAACCTTTGCAAAGCAGACAACCAATCAAATCGCGGTATTATCTACCGTACCACTTGAGGGTGCACTTTTAGAGCCTTTTCCGAATCCCTGGCTTCGCCTTCGTTTTCGGCTTAAGGCGAATTTAAGCTTCCGACTGCGGGAACTCCAGCCACATTCTGGTGCATATTGTGCTTCAGAAACATTCAATCAATTAATATGAACCTATAACAAGTTTGGATATTTCTATTTTCTTTATTTGTTTTTACTTCTCAGTGATTCGGGAGTCGAAGGCGAAGCCCTAGACGAAGCCAAGGTTTAAATACGCGTACTAGAAGATTACAAAATATGCGCGACTCGATAGGATCTCTGCACGAACATCCTATGCATTTAGTGGTTGTTCATTTATTCTACCATCGCTGAACATGTTATTCTTAACTTCCATCAAACTGAAACAATAACATTTAACTTCATGAACATTTCTCATCAATGTCTCTTTTAAACACAAACATGGTGAACTTCACATTGAACGATTCGCAAAAAGTATGAACGTCATTTTTGCAACGAGTTTTAACCAGTTCGCGCCGGGATTATTTTAACATCACCGAGCCGAGGCGCGGCATTATTTTCAACGAAACTCGATCCGAGGCGGGTTCAGGCCAATGGTACCGAAAAGCACACCCACGCATAACCGGCCTTGCTCGCTGCTGACAGACAATTCCGGCCTTTCTTGTGAAGTGTTTATGAGTCATCCGTTTTTAATCTAGGAAGAACCTTGCGTGTATACGTCCTCCGGCGCGAACTGGTTAACAAGCTGAGTGCATTTATGGAAATGATGTACCAACTACTATCTGACCTATGAATCCTGGACTACACTGGCAGACATAACCCATCAGTCTGTCCACACATGTTGCCTCGTTGACACATCGGTGGTCTGTGCAGTCATCAATGTCCTCATTACAGTGCAATCCTTGATAGCCTGGTAGACAGTCACACCGGTAACCGTCAATCAGATCTACGCAGGTAGCTTGGCGGTCACACGGCGCGCTGGCACACTCGTCCATGTCTGTATACAAACAAATGAGAGATTAATCCCATCCCGGATTAGGTTGTCAAACCTACTAATCCTACTAAAGCACCGGTCACAACCCGCCGTACTTGCAAGTGCGTGCTGTCTACTTGCAAAAACGTGGGCAAAATTTGGGGATCCATACGTGGCGAGTACCGCCTCAGTACGGATTTGGGAGCACGCAGTCACGCCGGAGCACGCAGACACGCCGTAGCACTTTTAGTGCGCGAGGAACTTTCGCTGCGTTCGGGCTACGGATTCACCCCCAGTACGGGTGACGCGCGTGCCCTCTACAGCCAATGAGCGCACAACGCACTGACTCAGTGAGTCTTTAAAAATGTTTCCCATGGTCAGTTGCTCTACGGACGGCGCACTTAGCACACGTGTGCGAGTGAGTAAGGACACCATACGTGCAGCACGTGTAAGTACGTGCAGCACGTGTAAGTACGGCCTCCGTACGATAACGTGGCAATCGCACAGAGATCGTACGTTGTAAGCACGTTGTAAGCACGTACAACTCACTTACCACTTGCGCAACGTACGATGCACTCAACCGCTCACGGCCAGGCGTGGTGTGCGGGCCACGTACTTACACCTTGCGCAACCGTGCGGGTGACGTGTGTTGACGTACTCCCTGCTCTTGCCACTCCCTCCACACGTTTTCAGAAAAACGTGGCGGCCGTGGATTAAAAACACGCACGGACTAAAAACACGCACGGTGGGTTGTGACCGGCACTTAAGTCATGCATGTATGACAAGGGGGAAAGAATGTAGCCTTGGGCAAGGCGTTCGTCATTAATCCGTCTGAAATCCATGCCGTGCGCTGCAGTTGGCAGTGCAAAAATACAGCACGAACAGCGACCTCACCCCGCCACTATATGTGAGGGGTTCTGGCAAAATGAGACGGAACTGGGTACAGGGCATAATGCAGAAAAATGCAAAATTAAGGAATAATGTGTGATTATTTTAAATTTGCAGATTTATTGATATATCTTTGGTATACCTACTAACTATATTTTGTTAAGAGATAGTAAGGAAGTAGTTGAATAAAAGTGTTTTTAAAGTAAAACAATTGACATTTTTCCATATCACATGTACAAAACTTGAAACTTCAAAAGCCTCTTTCTTAATATTTTACTTTTGAGACTTGTTGATGAATATGAACTTTAAACAGCCATAACTTGTTAATGGAATGTCTGATTGAAGTGCAACAAACAGCATTGTAAGGAAAATTGTCCTTTTCAAAGTGAACAAAGAAATTGGCAAGGCGGGACTTGAACCTGCCACCTCTTGAATACCAACAAATTGACCTTTACATTGTTTTGACCTGTAAGCCAATAAGACAATAGCGACATGCGACTCATTTGACTTGATCGGGCCACATATTATGCCAGAAGAAATATTTCATATATGTGACGTGGTTAAATTGCTCCACAAACATGACGAGTGCCCTTGGTTGCTGTTCAAGGTGCATTCAATATTCTAGTTTCTGGACATCACGCAACATAAATGAACCAACAAATTCTGTATTTTGAGTAAAGGAAACTGAAGTTATGTATACAAATGTAAATAAAACGCAACATAGCTTCAACCAGTTCGCGCCGGGATTATTTTAAACATCATTGATCCGAGGCACGGGATTGTTTTTAACGAAACTCGATCCGAGGCGGGTTCAGGCCGATAGTACCGGGAAGCACACCCACGTATTTTCCGGCCTTGCTTGCTGCTGACAGACATTTCCGGCCTTGCTCGTGGCGTGTTTATGCGTCATCAGTTTTGAATCTGGGGAAAACTTTGCGTTTATATACGTCCTCCGGCGCGAACTGGTTAACTGAGCAGTGTGGTACCTTGACTGTTTACTCAGGGTGCTTACCAAGACACTGTTCTAGACTGGTAGACCCATTGCCTGATGTGGTAGTCCTACCAGGGCATAGTAGACAGTGATGCTTCTGGTTGTCAGGTTGATAGTAGCGATGTTCGCATGGATGGCAAGGGACAAGTCCTGTACTAGAGTAACTGCCGGCTGGGCAGATTTCTAAACAGACACAAGCAATTATACATACGTATGTAACATAAGGAAATAATACATGCTTACTGAGGAAGGCGTGTCGGGTGTAGGGTGTCGTAGCCGAGTGGATAAGAACACCGAACTCATGCTCTGGTGTTTCTGTTCAGCAGAGTGTGGGTTCGAGTCCCGGTCGTGACACTTGTGTCCCTGAGCAAGACACTTAACTATAATTGCTTCTCTCCACCCAGGGGTAAAATGGGTACCGGTGAGGGCAGAGATGGTTATTGTGATTGATTTAGCCTAGTAGCGCATATAATGCAGCACAGGCTGTATACTCCCCAGGGAGCTGAGATGGTTTAAGGATTGAAAATGGCCCAGTGACCAGGGGTAATAATGTTGGAAGCTCTTTGAGATGCCCTTCGGGTGTGAAAAGCGCTATATAAATCCAAGATATTATTATTATTATTAAGGCGATATGTTGTGGACCACAGTAAGGCTGGCTCCTGTCCCATCATTTATTGCAAAGCTAAATGGAGGGGATGAGAACCAGTCCAGATGGAGGCCTTTATACATGTCTCTAAAAAATGTATACTCATTTTAACATTCATATTATTGCAAAACTACTAAATATTTCAGAAAAAGATAAATGTCTGTGGAAAGGGTAGAATGTTCTCTGTCCAATGATATAAGGCTGATTATGTCATTACCATGGATGACTGAACAAACAAGACAGTTATGAAAGGTACGATGTCAGCTATGCATTAAAGGTAAGATACACCATTCGCAGATATTGAAAAGTGTTACTACAAAATTCTTAAGAATTTCTTACTTATTTAAAAGTAAATAATGATTGTAGGCATCCAGCAAAATTATTGCGCTGGATATCCTGTAATAGTTTTTTAAAAATTGATTTTTTTATTTTTTTTAATCACGATTGCCAGTCCACTCTGAGCAACTAAATATTTGTATAACATCGGTGGTCCGCAAATGTGCGCTGATAAAACATTGACAATTACTCTAACTAGGAAGTAGTCTTGGTTCCAAGACCTTCGTGTTGTTTATTTCACGATCACTGACACAAACCACCGATGTTATAGAGGGCGCTATTTCACGACGAACCCCCACCCGTGAACTTGACCCTGTCGAAGGTCTTGGATAAGTTGGCTCATTAGGGGCGAGGTCAGACTATTGTAATATATGCAGTATTCATATCACGTGATAATGATTGACGGTTAAGCAAATACGTGCAGACCCGAGGGTTATTGTGTCGCGCAAAACATGTCCAGACTCGCCGCGATTGACCTGTGTACACATGTACATGTACAATGTACAATGTACATTATACATCGACACAGCAAATTATGGCTGCCCCGGAGTTTATTTGTGACTGCGGGTGCAGAGGTATTTGTCTTTGGTGTTTAAATTTGTGATGAGTGAAACCACGAAATGATAATGTTTAATTCCTTTGATTTCAGGGAAACGTAGCCAAAATGATGTACGTTCGATCTGTTCCTTTCTCTATGGTTCCATACACTGGAATAAAAAAAAACGTCCCTTCTCCGCGGCACCACATTACTAACTCCTGAAGCGATGCTGCAGCGGGACTCGACAAGATCGGTACCGGTACAATGCGGCCAGGCCGCGCCGGTTGGCGGCTGCGGCTAGCTTGCACTAGTAGCACTGCCCCGGATGATCGGCCACACAATGCTATTAAGTCTGCACATTTCGCGCAATGCATACTATACGTGCATACAGTCGCCATCACATACATGTACACTGTACATGTACGATGTACATTACATGTACACTGTCTTGTGTACACATACCCAGTCATATCCTGTATTTGTGTATAATGAATAATTCATGATGAGGCTCAAACTCGGTCGGTGATTGGATCCCTCGGAAAAGCGAGGGAGAATCGTCGAAAACTAAGGTTAAAGTTAACAATTGATTGCCAACTAGTGCTAGACCCTTAGGGGAATCCAAAATCATGTACGTTTGTCAAACGTCGGCTCCAGTGCGACATGGATCCAGCCGCATTTTGTAAACTACGCATGCGTGAGACCAGAACGCACACGAAGACGGGATTTGAAAAAAGAGACAGCGTTAACGAATCTGCGCGCGTGGTGGGCGCCGAAATAACACAAGGGTCTAGGGCTAGACTAACTAGGAAGGTACCTACACTAGTAGAGTTGAATCAAAGGTAACAGCAGGTAGGTTTAACTATGCATAAGCCGTGTTCGCACTGGACTTTTTTTTTCAAAGGTTTTACTGAGACGATAGTAACAAAAAAAATGGTCAAATGTTACCACTGTTCGCACTTGGACTTTCGACATGGTTTTGTCCGATCGATCATTGACGCCATCGTCGACACTAGTAGTACAACTACTCCACGCTCTTTTCTGTTTTTGTTCTTTTTGCAGCGAATCACATGCGAATGTGATCACGATGCGATGTGCATGCATGCAGCGTGGGCGCACGTAAACAATGCAAAGAGCGCCATGCGCGGTGTCTTGTGTAGCATGAAATCGCACTAGGGGGCCGGATGTACGTTTTCCTGAGCCGCTTTTACCGGCTCGCGCTGTTCGCACTGGACTTATCATCTCGGGAAAAGTTACCTGGGAAGTTTTCCCAGGCAGCAGTTGGTCGGTAAAAGTAACCACTGGACTCGGGAAAAGTAACTGAGAGGAAAACGTCTTAGGCTGTCCGCACTGGACTTAAAATGGGAAAAGTACCCATCGTCTCGGTAAGTTTTATCCAAAAAAATCCAGTGCTAACAGGACTATAGCCAAAGTTTACCCGATGAATTCCTTTCTTTATGTACCTACCAAGGCACTGGTCCCCTGTCTGAGTCCCGTAGCCGAGGGTAGCTGTACCATTTGGGCATGGTTGGCACAACGTCTGACCAGGCAGCGGTTGGAATTGACCCATCAGGCATTTGAAGCAAGGAACGACACCGCTGGCAGAATAGGTACCGATTGGGCACTCCGCTAGAAATCAAGGCATGATGGACTCATTATGACCAATTCAAGTTTAACACATAAAAGGTCTACAGCCGATTTTACGAAAAAGTGCGTAGCTTGCGCCATTTTGTTAAAGTTGCGTAAGGCTTACGCAACAAAACAGTTGCGTAGCTGCGCCATTTCCTTACGGACCATTTCACAAAACTTGGCGTAGCTGCGCAACGTTTTAAACACGGTTTACAACTACTGTTTGCATACATTTGTGTTCTTTCACGAAATCGTTGTTGTATCACCTTCGCCCGCCATTTTGCCAACAATTCTGTCACGGGTAAAATAGTAATTCCTTTACTTTTATCATAAAACTGTGTCTATCATCAAGCTTAATAAGTTGAGTGATGACGGGCTCCAAGTCAATTATGATTTGCTGGTAAAATAGGCAATTTTCAGTCGCTACGCCATATCTTCATATGCCACCTAAATTGACTGCGCAAGCTACGCCATAATTTGTTGCGTAAGCCGCAGACTCACGCACTGTCAAACTTTCGTGAAACTGTCGTAAGCAAAATGTGGCGCAGCTAACAAAAGTGGCGCAGCTTACGCAATATATTGTGGCACAAAAGAGCTTTTGCCATCGTGTAAGGTTTCGTGAAATCGGCTTTAGGTCTTTGAAGGATCCTAGAATTATCTTGGTGCTATAAAGACAATTTAACACACACTAAATGTGACCCGCTCCAGAAAAAGGTGACATAAGCCGCGCTATGCATTAAATGGTCTGTTAAAGTTAATAGGGTAAATATTTTTGTCAAAATTTCATTTTCATTTTTTGTCTTAAATGACATCTTTAATATCCAAAGTTTCAGATTTAATTAACAAAAAGCTGGAATTTGGTAAATAAAGTGAAACAAAACCTTTAAGAGTGAATGGTCCCAATGTATTGTCTTAGTTTTGTTGCGTTTCGAAGCCTGTTTTGTCAGTTATGCATTTCGAATTCCATGGAACTTATTAATATGCAAAAACGTCATATCACCGAAACGGGAGTGGCTATGGAGCTGTACTATGTACCAAATGAACATTTATATCCTGGACTTTTCAATCATGTACATAACTCTATTTTTGGAGCGGGTCACAAATGGCTCTCAAAAATCGGCAAACATCTGACTTACGGTACCTCAACAGACGTTTATCAGGGCATGCCAACTTGAAAATGAAAGTGAGGCAAATAAGGCAAAAAAAATTGGGAAAAACTGCTTGTTTTTCAAAAGTTTTCCACTGACATTGTACTTGCCTATACACAATGAGCTGTTTTGGGCTCCTTCAGTAGCCGTTGTTGTTCCAGGGGGACATTCATTGCACGAATGTGCAGCCTGCTGGTTCTGATAACTCCCTCTGGCACAGTAATCACAGTCCCCTGTGCCCTGGTTGTACCATGTCCCAGAACTACAGGCAGCTAAGGAACAAAATTCAAGTCAATACTCTTCTTAATACAGTGCAAATGTAAAAAGTGGGACAAGTTGTATCCAGTTAAAGAAATTTTGCAAGAAAAAAATGTCAATTTTCTGAAAATTTTCTTTAAAAATTAACCAAACATGACATTAAATGGATCGTATACGTTTGGTAATTGGAACCCATTGTTTGTTTCAATTCTATACAGTTATAGATATATACCATAAAACTAACCTGTAAAAAAATCATTTCAAAAGATGCTAGCGATTTTGAGATATTGCCGAAAATCTGGAGCGAATTATGTCCACGCAGGAAGAATAATCTGCATTGGAATACACAATCTGAGAAACGTCACTGCAGTAACGCTTCTCAGATTCATATTTTTGGGGATAAAAAGTGATATCTTTTTCCATAACCGCAGTATTTCGAAGTGAACAGTTTCTAAAAATGCATTATACTATCCAAAGCTGCTGTACTTCTTACCAAGTAAGTTTTTATTGCCATAAATATTTGGAGTAATTACCAAACGTATACGATCCCTTTAATACAAGTGGTGTCAATTGTTATTTTGTTCACTAGTAACAAACAAACTATGTCAACAGCAATACAATTACACTGAGTGACTCCTTGTATTTCATTTTACTTATTGGTAAAAATGAGTAGACATTTCGCAACTTTATTTCGTCATTTTTTCAAAAACAGAAACCCATTTTAGGGACATTCTAACTACAATAAGCAGTATAATCTATTTGTGCTAATATAGAAGGGTGATTCACTACTTATCTTAAAGGTAGGATACTATCAAAAATATTTACTACCGAATTACTAAGAAATATCTTACTCATTTGAAAGTAAATAATGATTTCAGAAATCCAGCAAAATGATTCTGAAAAATTGAATTATATAAAGAAAGATTTGCGATCGCCGGATGGCGATCGTAAAAAAACAAAGATAACATAAGAATAACTGCTTGACAATGGTTGAAAACAAACGCTGTTTTTCGTGCTTTTCTCGGCATCCATGATTGTAAAACATGTAAGTAAAACGATATTTACTATAAACTACCACCTCCAAATCTATCCATTCATGATAATTCAAGCAATTACCAATGGTGTATCCTACCTTTAAATATCCACAAATGATGAACCATATCCAAAATAAAAACAAGAATTTGAGTTGAGCATAGAATAACAGTGATCAATCACAACTCAATGGTACTTACTGCAGTAGAGTGAATCATTACTGATGATATAGCCTGGCTTGCAGATCACCACGGAGTCACCATATGACATCGAGTCAGAGTCTACTTCCAAGTCCATCCCCGACATATTCATAGCCAGTAAGCTTCCGTTTCCTATCCCTGTCATCAGTTCATCAGCTCGGTCCTTCAGCTCAGATCCTGCAGCGATCACCGCATCTTGGCTCTCCATGCCCGTCTCGTAGTCAATCTCGTTCTTCAGGTCAAAGTTGATGAAAACGCCAAAGTTGATATCGGCGTCGCGCTTCTGCCTGGTGAGGCGCGGGGCGTCCAATCTTGCAAACAGCTTGTGCCAGACTTCATCATCGTCATCATTGGTACCACGGCGGCGTCGTCTGTGCGTCCCGGGGCCTCGGCCAAGACGCTGACCGCCTGCCCCACAGTACACTTGCACATTCTCAATGTTGCATTTGTTGGTAAGGCTGCACGCAGCCATGAAAGGAGAGTTCTGAATCATGGCGATGAATGCCGATGCAATGTCGTCTCGTGTGGACTGGTCGCTACAATCTCCAGAATAGTACATGAGGCCCATGGAAACGCTAGCATCACCCCTTCGCCCTGGTGATATTGTACAGAGAGTACAGTTATAATCATATGTTAACGAAGCAATGTGTTATTTTGCCCAACTAGGATGTGCATAGTTATATGAGCAGATGTGAGTTCATAAGGAAATAAATGTGCAGTTGGCAGGTATTAAACACAAATTAAATTGGTTGCCACAGCGCTCAAAAGTATCCTGAGGCTATGTTTTCCCGACTGAACGTAATACCGGAGGGAAGCTATCATGTGTCGTGTGTGTTAATCCACATGTAAACTGTGAATTATACAGCATTTTAAGTGAATTTGGCTCATTGTACATGGCTCTCGACTAAGACCCCGTTCCCACTTGATCCTCCAATTGGGCGGATCCAATTGGGGGATCCGATCCGGCAATTTGGTGAGTGGGAACGCTAACCGCAAAAAGGGCGATCAAGATCCAAAAGGGGGATCTTGATCCTACTTTCGAGCAGGATAGAGATCCCCCAATTGGGCGATCATATCCGGCAATTGCAGGAATTGGTGGATCAGGATCAAGTGGGAATGGAAAGGTGGATCATGATCCACCAATTTGACCTGGTAACTTCCGACCAGCTGGGCATTTAGCGCGAAAAAATATAAACCGCGCCAAATGTTGTTTATACCATGAATTCCATACAGCATACGTACAGGGCGCTAGTTCCTTTTGTGACTGGCACACAGGCCGTGTACTTCGTGTTACAAAAGGAACAGTGTTGCGCCATGCATTGTGAGGGAACCTGAACTGTGTGTTCTATATGTATACGTTATAGCTTGCATTGCACATGCGCAGACATGGATTTCGATCGCGTCCTTTTTCAATGTTGTAGCTTCGGTTCCGTTCTGCTGACAATTTCATTTAAATATCTGCGTTTTTCTTTCACTTAAGTTCAAAATATTTCTATTAGATTGCTCATTTTCACATCCTGTATCATATTGGCCCGGAGTTGTGTTAATAACACAGGCAAAATTACGGTCCAAAAGAAACGAATTCGATCGTCCATGTTGCCTGTTGACGTGTTGGCCAATAACCACGTACGCGTATTCAGCGAGTAAAAACATGGCCGACAACGGGAACGGTAGTTATGGTAACATGCGCACGCGCACTAGACTGGTAGGTGACCTCGAGGTCCTGCACAGAGTGCGTCATTTCCGCCCAAAAAGGCGGATCAGGATCAAGTGGAAACACGACTTGCGGTTTTGTTGCGGCTTGATCCACCTCACACCTTTTTGGTGGATCTTGATTCGGCAATTCCGAGATCAAGTGGGAACACGGTCTAATAGAAAAAGCTAAACTGTTTAAGGTATTTGTGACCTGCTCCAACAAAACCTGGACAAAGTTGACAATTTCTGTTTTTTAGATTTTGCTTTTTTCAAGTTCTCCAGGTTCTCTAGTACCCCCACCCTATCTCCTCTGGGGTAAGGATTTAGTTAATAAACCCTTACAACCTAATTATGAGATAAACAGTTTTGAAGTTCAGAAAAGCTTATTATTTCTATACTCAATTGTTTTACAAAATCGACAAAAAAAACACACTTCTGGATGACGGATTATGTTCAAATTTGGAGAGATTGTAGATTAATAGTTTGTGATTCTGAAAAACCCGAAACCTCCAAATGGTAAAATCTACCCCGAAATGACTTCACAAGTACATTGTAATAAAACACATTGTGCGACTTTGTCCGGGTTTCGTTGGAACAGGTCACATTTATGAATACACAATGAGCTACAATATTTGCAGAAATCTATAAAAAAAATCTGCAGAAAAATCTTGAAGATTTTAATAAAATACAAACAAAGCTTGTTACTGACTGGAGCAATCTGGAACCTTGTCATGGGGCGTCCATTGTTTCATCGTCAGCCCGCAGACGTACCGGTCTGGAACAGTGCGAACCCTGCCGCGCAATCGGGAAAACTGGTAGTCTTGATTGCAGAAGGCAGTGCAGATATGACCGGACGGCACACAGGACAAGGCACCATTCAGGGGTCTTGGCAACGGTGGACAGCTGTTGGCTGTCAATAAAGGGAATCAGGGAACAAGAACATAATGACAACTCCAAAACTGAAAAGCTCTACTTTCAAGAGTTATTATTAAGAGTTTATTGATAACCAGTTCGCCCCGGGATTATTTTACCATCACCGAGCTGAGGCACGGGTATTATTTTTAACGAACCGCGAACCGAGGCGGGTTTAGGCCGATGGTACCGGGAAGCATGCACATCCACGTATTTCTGGCCTTGCTCTCTGCTGACAGACATTTCCGGCCTTGCTCGCTGCTGACAGACATTTCCGGCCTTGCTCGCTGCTGACAGACATTTACGGCCTTGCTCGCTGCTGACAGACATTTCCGGCCTTGCTCGCAGCTGACAGACATTTCCGTCCTTGCTCGCTGCTGACAGACATTTACGGCCTTCCTCGCTGCTGACAGACATTTACGGCCTTGCTCGTAACAAGTTTATGCGTCATTCGTTTTGAATCTAAGGAAAACTTTGCGTGTATAAACGTCCTCCGGCGAGAACTGGTAAAAAGTTCTAAATTTCCATTCATGAACAGATCAAATAAACCAAAACTGAAATAGCCAAAAAGCTATGAGAGAATGCATTACATTGTTGGCATTACTATCTGTCAAAGTGTTTACAGCGTACCGGTAGGTCGCGCTGGGATTAATTGTACATTGACCAGGCTCAGACGCAGGATTCTTTTTCACGAACCTTAAGTCAAGGCAGGTTCAGGCCGGTATCTGTGGGTAGCACACCCTAATAATTGCGGCCCCGCTCGCTGCAAGCCGTTCGCTTAATACAGATATTAGCGGCTTTGCTCATGACGTGCTTATCCATCATCCAATTTGAATCCCGGACAAACTTTTCTTTCAACAAATAATATTTTTTGTTTTAAGACATTTTGGTTTCTCCGACACCTATATTTTAAGATCTGATCGATTGAAAAGATTGTTTTGATCCCTAAATTAAATTTAATACAGGTTTTGTCATTCTCTTATCGATCATAGCATCTGATGAAGCAATACAATTGTAAATCTTCATTTCTTTTCAAAGACATTTTGAATATAACTGAGAAAAAGCAAATTTCCCAAAATTGTAAAAGACCAATGCATTACACTACAGAGTTGTGCCATATATCAAATGAAAGCTTATTTCCTGCTTTTTCTGACCAACTGTAAAATTGAAAAAAACATTTTTAACACATCAGACTCATTTTCGCAGAGTGGGTCACCTATGCCCATAGAAGGGTCACGGAGGGGTCCGAAAGCGCAAAGACAAAACGGCAAACTTTATGGCTCTATTACCATTCATTCCCAATTACTCAAATGTGCTTTTAAAAAGGGATCGTATACGTTTGGTAATTACTCCAAAAATTAATGGCCATAAAAACTTACTTGGTAAGAAGTAGAGCAGCTTTGGATAGTATAAATGGATTTTTAGAAACTTTTCACTTCAAAGTACTGCAGTTATGAAAAAAGATATCACTTTTTATCCCCCAAAATTTGAATCTGAGAAGCGTTACTGCAGTGACGTTTCTCAGATTGTGTATTCCAATGCAAATTATTCTTTCTGCGTGGACATAACCGCTCTAGATTTTCGGCAATATCTCAAAATCGCTACCACCTTTTGAAATGAAATGTTTACAGGTTAGTTTTATGGTATATATCTATAACTTTATGGGATTGAAACGAACAATGGGTTCCAATTACCAAACGTATACAATCCCTTGGCTTTAAGCAACTCTATTCAAACCATCATTCAAAATTGTTACTCACGTTTGATTTCAATAGCGAATTGGCATACAGCAATCTGTCCGTTATCTGGATTGACAGCTGTGTAGACCGCCGTGTGTAGCCCCCACGGCAAGAGGGCAGTGTTTCCCTCAGCCACATTGTTACTAACCACAAGGTCGTGACCAAATGGGTCACGGAAAATAGGCTGGTCCCAGGTGACCTCTGTGAGTGTGCTGTTGGTTGTGATGGTATAGTCTTCAGGGCAGTAGACGACCTCAGGCTTAAGATCATCTGTATGATGTACGAGTGTAAAAAATAAATATGTGAGCTGTTCTGAGAAAAAGGCAAATTAGTGAATAGTTTGTTTTTTTCCCAAATTTCTTTGTTCACTTTGAAATTTATGCAAATTTACCCTGTCAATTTCCCTTGTGGTTTATATATACTTATCTGTATTCGCATTTGAGGTTTTGCCCTAGAAATCTGGCGCCAATTAAAAACAAACAAGAGTTTTGATACATGTAGATGGTTGGAACAAGGCGTTCGGTCGTGTTCAGTTGCTACGGTAGCGCACGGCATGGATTTCAGACGGATTAATGACGAACGCCTTGCCTAAAGCTACATTCTTTCCTCCTTGTCATACATGCATGGCTTTAGGATTAGTAGGTTTGACAACCCAATCCGGGATAGGATTAATCTCTAATTTGTGAGCTGTTCTGGCAAAATGAGACGGAACTGGGCACAGGCTATAGAGGAGAAAAATGCAAATTAGTGAATAGTTATTTTTTTCCCAATTTTCAGATTTATTTATATTTGTAATCGTTGTTAAGTCTACGAACCATATTTCTAAAAAAATAGTAAGAAAGTAGTGGAATAACAGTGTTTTTAAGGAAAAACAATTGACAGTTTTCCATATCACATGTACAAACTCGAAACTTCAAAGGCCTTTTTCTCAATAATTTACTTTTGCGACCTGTTGGTGAATGCAAACTTTAAACAGCCATAACTTGTTATTGGAATGTCTGATTGAAGTACAAGAAACAGCATTGTAAGGATAATTTTATCCTCTTTTCTAATATCCAAGAATCCTCAATTCAACCTCTGCCCAGTTCCGTCTCATTTTGCCAGAACCCCTTATCACGTAATGTAAACTAAAAGCTGGTTCCATATCCCACGTTTCAGATGCGAAGTCGATCTGTTGTCACGAAACACATCATCGAACTTGGCTGAAGAAATGTGATCTGGTTTTTTGAACTAGCAATGGGAATACTTCCTAGGACCGATATCACGAAACGCTAAGACGCATCTTAGAAAGAGTAAATCGTCCTAACTCCCAGTCATCCTAGAATCGATTTCACCAAAGTTAACTTTCATAGCAACGCGGCTGCAATAACTCATCCTAACTTAACTAGTTCCGAGGGTCGTCTTATGTGTGTACATCATTGTGTATATCGTTTGGAAATCAGTTATGGTTTCGAAGAAGAAACAGATTTGAAACAATTTTTGATATGTGTGTAGAGTTTCAAAAACATGAAATATTTACAAAATTCAATTATACGCCAAAACTACGTTTGAAACGTATTGCGCATGGCAGTTTGCTGGGAAGAATCTGTGTTCTATGCACGCGCACGGGAAGTTGGTTTGCCTTTTTTGTGTGTAAAAAGGTGTGAAAATCGGTTTCCCACAAAGTGTATACAAATAATTTCCCATTCTAAGGTTAACTTTTAATTGCATATACTGCACTGTGCTGGTTATAAACACTCACTCAAGACAAACACTTTGAAGGTACACGTGACATAGTTTCCGCCCTCATCTGTGAATGTGTAAGACACCTCAGTAGACTCATTGAAGAAGTGAGGTGAAGTGATGCCGGAGGGTGAGGTCATGACAGTCAGGGTACCAGACGGGTCATTGTCCCGGGCTGTCGGGATGTCCAGGGTCACTGAGGCTCCAACCTCACCACCTCGGGTGGCGTAGATCGGTCCAGGGCAAAACGTGAGCACAGGAGGAATGTCGTCTGTTTGGGTTTTTTTTAACAGGAAAGTTTTATTAAGGGAGTAAAAATGTGATTGGTCAGTTAAACCGGGCCTGGACGCGTTAGTGCCTTAGCTGAAGGGGAGGGCATTAACAATGTACAGGCCCGGAATAATACCGGCCAACAACATTTTTGTTCCTATTCATGAATAGTTTTCGGTCAAAATGTAAAAAAATTCAACAATTTTGTTCAACATTTTTACCTCGTTTTTACCTATCTCCAGCAATAATGGTAATAATTGTAATGCTCGATATGACTTAATGTGTGTTGCAGAGCACATTAGGACTATTAATCTACGGACTCATTGGTCGTATTTTGCATGCCGTGTAAGGTTGCTACCAATAAAAAAGTCATGCACCAGACTTTTTAGGAGTCCAAATTTAATGTGACACTGGAAAAAAATAACGTTTAAAACCAGCTGGGCTATGTTGGAAGGTCAGACAGAAGGTCAGACAGACGGAAGGTCAGACAGTCGGAAGGTTTGTTAGTCCGAAGGTCTGACAGTCGGAAGGTCCGACAGACGGAAGGTCCGACAGACGTAAGGTCCGACAGACGGAAGGTCTGATCGGAAGGTTCAACAGTCGGAATGTTCGACAGTCAGAAGGTTCGACAGTCGGTTCGATATTTGGAAGGTTCGACAGTCGGTTTTATATTTGGAAGGTTCGATAGTCGGAAGGTTCGATAGTCGGAAGGTTTGATAGTCGGAAGGTTCGATAGTCGGAAGGTTCGGTAGTCGGAAGGTTCGGTAGTCGGAAGGTTCGGTAGGCGGAAGGTTCGATAGGCGGAAGGTTCGATAGTCGGAAGGTTCGTTAGTCCGAAGGTTCAATAGTCGGAAGGTTCGATAGTCGGAAGGTTTGATAGTCGGAAGGTTCGATAGTCGGAAGGTTCGATAGTCGGAAGGTTTGATAGTCGGAAGGTTCGATAGTCGGAAGGTTCGATAGTCGGAAGGTTCGATAGTCGGAAGGTTCGAGAGTCGGAAGGTTCGGTTGTCGGAAGGTTCGTTTTGTCCGAAGGTTCGATAGTCCGAAGGTTCGATAGTCCGAAGGTTCGAAATAACGAAGCTAAGTTTTCGAACTAATGAAATCCGGCCTATGGAAAATCTGTGTGTTCGGACAAGTGAACCTTCGGATCAATAAACCTATGGACTATCGAAACGTCGGACTTTCGAGTGCCTCACATTTTATCAGCCATTTAAACATATCCACGTGTCGGGCTCTCGAAAAATCAGTAAAATATTCCTGTTTTGAAAATGCAACCACTACAAGATTCCAACACTTGGATTATTAGCACAGTTATTTACATGTTTTTGCCAACATTTTGTTGCCTAGGTTTTTTTTCTTTCTCTGCAGTCAGGGCGTGATATTACGTCAACCGCTTCACGTCATAAAATCTGACGTGTGTGTATACGACAGCCGTGGAACTACACAACGAAGCACTTTTGGCAACTCGTCGTATTAAGCAATTAGGCCGCCACAAATCCAGGGGCCAATTTTATAAAACATGTCAGCACAAAAATGTGCTTAGCACAAAAATGTGCTTAGCACAAAAATGTGCTTAGCACAAAAATGTCTAGCTCATTTAGAACAGATTATAAGCCAAACTCCACGTGCTTTTCATTCAAAACAAAAACCAGCTGAATACCAGTCACAAACAATAAACATCAACTGAAATTTTGGTTTGTAACCCTGTTTTTTCCAAGGAAAAATGTTCATGCTAAGCAAATTTTGGTGCTTACACGTTTTATATAATTGGCCCCAGGTCGTTCGGTAACCATAAACACACAATTTTTTGGGTTTTTAGAATATGATAGATAGTCTTGCAAACCTTTGCAATCTGTGGGCAAGATTTCGTTATCCACATCCCAGAGTCCCTCCTCTCCACACGAAACCTCCGTTACGCCCCCAACCAGACTGAGTCCGTGTGGGCAAACGAAGAAGCACAGGGTACCAGCTAACGGGGTACCATCTGTACAAATGGCTGGAGTGACCTGCACGGCATCAGGGAGTGACAGGGCCTCACATGTGATCACTGAAAATTGAATTGTAACAAACGGCTCAAATCAGTTATTCATTATAACCGAAGGGATCGAGGGGTCATTCAAAAAGTTCAATGCTATTAAATTTTGATTTGTTTTTCTCAAAAATGTAGGTGGGTGGGTCAGAATTGTTTTTCACTTACGCCGTGTTCGAAACGAGTGTCTAGAGCTACGGTCTACGTCTACAGCTACAGCTACGTCTACAGCTACAGCTACGTCTACGTAGGCGCTAAGGCAAATGGAATTCGGACGCGGCTACGGTAGAGCCTACGGCTAGTTATTGCGTTGAATTAGTGTTTGCAAAATTACGATGTAACAATTATCGTCTGCTAGATGTTACGCAATGTTTGTTTACAGCCAGTTGAAATACCTGATGATATTGACGTATTTGTCGATCTGTTAGTTTCAATTCAATGCACTATCATTGAAAAATAAATGAAAATTTGCTCCAAAATTAACGTTAGTGCAGCCGCCATTTCGTTTTGCCTGAGCTAGACACCTTCCCTTACGGCTAGATATTTGTGACATTGTAGCCATAGCTGTAGCGATAGACGGCATTTCGGACAGCGCTACAACGTGGCCGACGCAGACAATAGCCGTAGCTGTAGCTCTAGACACCCGTTTCGGACACGGCCTTTATCTTTAAATTAACCCTATCCACCCTAACCAAAATGCAGGATTTTGCAGGATTGAGGGCACTTGGAATTTGATGCATTGGTAATTGCTTGAATTATTACGAATGGGTGGATTAGGGTGGTTGTATTTTATAGTAAATATCATTTAACTGACCTGTCCGAAGTTTTACAATCGTGGATGGCGGAAAAGAAGCAAGAAAAACGGTGTTCATTTTTAACCGGCGTCGGGAAGTTGTTCTTGTTCTTGTTTTCTTCCCCGCGATCGCAATTTTTTATAATCAAATTCAAATTTTCAGAACAAATACAGGATATCTAGCGCAATCATTTTGCTGGATGCCCAGAATTATTATTGACTTTCAAATAAGTAAGGTATTTCTTAATAATTCGGTAGTCAATTTTGTTCGATATCTGCAAATGGTGTATATCCTACCTTTAAGTCTTCATATAGTGCCAGATTGCCGTGATAGATAGGAATGATTCAACTAACACTGACAGTGCGGTGTGTTCTCTCGTAGCCAGTACATAGAGATGTCATTGAACTCACAGGAGGCCTGACTAGACCCAATCAATCGGTAGCCATTGATACACTTCAGGTTACACTCACAGCCATAGATAGGAATGATTCAACTTACACTGACAGTGCGGTGTGTTCTCTCGTAGCCAGTACATAGAGATGTCATTGAACTCACAGGAGGCCTGACTAGACCCAATCAATCGGTAGCCATTGATACACTTCAGGTTACACTCACAGCCATAGATAGGAATGATTCAACTTACACTGACAGTGCGGTGTGTTCTCTCGTAGCCAGTACATAGAGATGCCATTGAACTCACAGGAGACCTGACTAGACCCAATCAATCGGTAGCCATTGATACACTTCAGGTTACACTCACAGCCATAGATAGGAATGATTCAACTTACACTGACAGTGCGGTGTGTTCTCTCGTAGCCAGTACATAGAGATGCCATTGAACTCACAGGAGGCCTGACTAGACCCAATCAATCGGTAGCCATCGATACACTTCAGGTTACACTCACAGCCATAGATAGGAATGATTCAACTTACACTGACAGTGCGGTGTGTTCTCTCGTAGCCAGTACATAGAGATGTCATTGAACTCACAGGAGGCCTGACTAGACCCAATCAATCGGTAGCCATTGATACACTTCAGGTTACACTCACAGCCATAGATAGGAATGATTCAACTTACACTGACAGTGCGGTGTGTTCTCTCGTAGCCAGTACATAGAGATGTCATTGAACTCACAGGAGGCCTGACTAGACCCAATCAATCGGTAGCCATTGATACACTTCAGGTTACACTCACAGCCATAGATAGGAATGATTCAACTTACACTGACAGTGCGGTGTGTTCTCTCGTAGCCAGTACATAGAGATGCCATTGAACTCACAGGAGACCTGACTAGACCCAATCAATCGGTAGCCATTGATACACTTCAGGTTACACTCACAGCCATAGATAGGAATGATTAAACTTACACTGACAGTGCGGTGTGTTCTCTCGTAGCCAGTACATAGAGATGCCATTGAACTCACAGGAGGCCTGACTAGACCCAATCAATCGGTAGCCATCGATACACTTCAGGTTACACTCACAGCCATAGATAGGAATGATTCAACTTACACTGACAGTGCGGTGTGTTCTCTCGTAGCCAGTACATAGAGATGTCATTGAACTCACAGGAGGCCTGACTAGACCCAATCAATCGGTAGCCATTGATACACTTCAGGTTACACTCACAGCCATAGATAGGAATGATTCAACTTACACTGACAGTGCGGTGTGTTCTCTCGTAGCCAGTACATAGAGATGCCATTGAACTCACAGGAGGCCTGACTAGACCCAATCAATCGGTAGCCATTGATACACTTCAGGTTACACTCACAGCCATAGATAGGAATGATTCAACTTACACTGACAGTGCGGTGTGTTCTCTCGTAGCCAGTACATAGAGATGCCATTGAACTCACAGGAGACCTGACTAGACCCCATCAATCGGTATAGCCATTGATACACTTCAGGTTACACTCACAGCCATAGATAGGAATGATTCAACTTACACTGACAGTGCGGTGTGTTCTCTCGTAGCCAGTACATAGAGATGCCATTGAACTCACAGGAGGCCTGACTAGACCCAATCAATCGGTAGCCATCGATACACTTCAGGTTACACTCACAGCCATAGATAGGAATGATTCAACTTACACTGACAGTGCGGTGTGTTCTCTCGTAGCCAGTACATAGAGATGTCATTGAACTCACAGGAGGCCTGACTAGACCCAATCAATCGGTAGCCATTGATACACTTCAGGTTACACTCACAGCCATAGATAGGAATGATTCAACTTACACTGACAGTGCGGTGTGTTCTCTCGTAGCCAGTACATAGAGATGCCATTGAACTCACAGGAGGCCTGACTAGACCCAATCAATCGGTAGCCATTGATACACTTCAGGTTACACTCACAGCCATAGATAGGAATGATTCAACTTACACTGACAGTGCGGTGTGTTCTCTCGTAGCCAGTACATAGAGATGCCATTGAACTCACAGGAGGCCTGACTAGACCCAATCAATCGGTAGCCATTGATACACTTCAGGTTACACTCACAGCCATAGATAGGAATGATTCAACTTACACTGACAGTGCGGTGTGTTCTCTCGTAGCCAGTACATAGAGATGCCATTGAACTCACAGGAGGCCTGACTAGACCCAATCAATCGGTAGCCATTGATACACTTCAGGTTACACTCACAGCCATAGATAGGAATGATTCAACTTACACTGACAGTGCGGTGTGTTCTCTCGTAGCCAGTACATAGAGATGCCATTGAACTCACAGGAGGCCTGACTAGACCCAATCAATCGGTAGCCATTGATACACTTCAGGTTACACTCACAGCCATAGATAGGAATGATTCAACTTACACTGACAGTGCGGTGTGTTCTCTCGTAGCCAGTACATAGAGATGCCATTGAACTCACAGGAGGCCTGACTAGACCCAATCAATCGGTAGCCATTGATACACTTCAGGTTACACTCACAGCCATAGATAGGAATGATTCAACTTACACTGACAGTGCGGTGTGTTCTCTCGTAGCCAGTACATAGAGATGCCATTGAACTCACAGGAGGCCTGACTAGACCCAATCAATCGGTAGCCATTGATACACTTCAGGTTACACTCACAGCCATAGATAGGAATGATTCAACTTACACTGACAGTGAGGTGTGTTCTCTCGTAGCCAGTACATAGAGATGTCATTGAACTCACAGGAGGCCTGACTAGACCCAATCAATCGGTAGCCATTGATACACTTCAGGTTACACGTACTCACAGCCATAGATAGGAATGATTCAACTTACACTGACAGTGAGGTGTGTTCTCTCGTAGCCAGTACATAGAGATGCCATTGAACTCACAGGAGGCCTGACTAGACCCAATCAATCGGTAGCCATTGATACACTTCAGGTTACACTCACAGCCATAGATAGGAATGATTCAACTTACACTGACAGTGCGGTGTGTTCTCTCGTAGCCAGTACATAGAGATGTCATTGAACTCACAGGAGGCCTGACTAGACCCAATCAATCGGTAGCCATTGATACACTTCAGGTTACACTCACAGCCATAGATAGTAATGATTCAACTTACACTGACAGTGCGGTGTGTTCTCTCGTAGCCAGTACATAGAGATGCCATTGAACTCACAGGAGGCCTGACTAGACCCAATCAATCGGTAGCCATTGATACACTTCAGGTTACACTCACAGCCATAGATAGGAATGATTCAACTTACACTGACAGTGCGGTGTGTTCTCTCGTAGCCAGTACATAGAGATGTCATTGAACTCACAGGAGGCCTGACTAGACCCAATCAATCGGTAGCCATTGATACACTTCAGGTTACACTCACAGCCATAGATAGGAATGATTCAACTTACACTGACAGTGAGGTGCGTTCTCTCGTGGCCAGTACATAGAGATGTCATTGAACTCACAGGAGGCCTGACTAGACCCAATCAATCGGTAGCCATTGATACACTTCAGGTTACACTCACAGCCATAGATAGGAATGATTAAACTTACACTGACAGTGTGGTGTGTTCTCTCGTAGCCAGTACATAGAGATGCCATTGAACTCACAGGAGGCCTGACTAGACCCAATCAATCGGTAGCCATTGATACACTTCAGGTTACACTCACAGCCATAGATAGGAATGATTCAACTTACACTGACAGTGAGGTGTGTTCTCTCGTAGCCAGTACATAGAGATGCCATTGAACTCACAGGAGGCCTGACTAGACCCAATCAATCGGTAGCCATTGATACACTTCAGGTTACACTCACAGCCATAGATAGGAATGATTCAACTTACACTGACAGTGAGGTGCGTTCTCTCGTAGCCAGTACATAGAGATGCCATTGAACTCACAGGAGGCCTGACTAGACCCAATCATCAATCGGTAGCCATTGATACACTTCAGGTTACACTCACAGCCATAGATAGGAATGATTCTACTTACACTGACAGTGAGGTGTGTTCTCTCGTAGCCAGTACATAGAGATGTCATTGAACTCACAGGAGGCCTGACTAGACCCAATCAATCGGTAGCCATTGATACACTTCAGGTTACACTCACAGCCATAGATAGGAATGATTCAACTTACACTGACAGTGAGGTGCGTTCTCTCGTGGCCAGTACATAGAGATGTCATTGAACTCACAGGAGGCCTGACTAGACCCAATCAATCGGTAGCCATTGATACACTTCAGGTTACACTCACAGCCATAGATAGGAATGATTAAACTTACACTGACAGTGTGGTGTGTTCTCTCGTAGCCAGTACATAGAGATGCCATTGAACTCACAGGAGGCCTGACTAGACCCAATCAATCGGTAGCCATTGATACACTTCAGGTTACACTCACAGCCATAGATAGGAATGATTCAACTTACACTGACAGTGAGGTGTGTTCTCTCGTAGCCAGTACATAGAGATGCCATTGAACTCACAGGAGGCCTGACTAGACCCAATCAATCGGTAGCCATTGATACACTTCAGGTTACACTCACAGCCATAGATAGGAATGATTCAACTTACACTGACAGTGAGGTGCGTTCTCTCGTAGCCAGTACATAGAGATGCCATTGAACTCACAGGAGGCCTGACTAGACCCAATCATCAATCGGTAGCCATTGATACACTTCAGGTTACACTCACAGCCATAGATAGGAATGATTCTACTTACACTGACAGTGAGGTGTGTTCTCTCGTAGCCAGTACATAGAGATGTCATTGAACTCACAGGAGGCCTGACTAGACCCAATCAATCGGTAGCCATTGATACACTTCAGGTTACACTCACAGCCATAGATAGGAATGATTCAACTTACACTGACAGTGAGGTGTGTTCTCTCGTAGCCAGTACATAGAGATGTCATTGAACTCACAGGAGGCCTGACTAGACCCAATCAATCGGTAGCCATTGATACACTTCAGGTTACACACACAGCCGTAGATGTGACAACAATCCCCTATGTATTCCCCATATGCCGGGATAGGTAGGGCTGCGCAAGTGCGCTCTGAATAAAGGAACAAATATAATCATTATAGTTTACCTACATTGTTTTAACCAGTTCGCACCGTATTATTTTTAACGAAACTCGATCCGGGGCGGGTTCAGGCCGATGATACCGGGAAGCACACCCACGCATTTCCGGCCTTGCTCGCTGCTGACAGACATTTTCGGCCTTGCTCGTGACGTGTTTATGAGTCATCCATTTTGAATCTGGGGGAAACTTTGCGTGTATACATGTACGTCCTCCGGCGCGAACTGGTTAAATGGAAATAAATTGTAATGTAAATGAGTACATTGTTACTGTCAATGTACTGTACATGAACCGTGTACCTAACCTAGACTTTGGTGTTTCCCCCATAATCTTTCTAGACCGAGTATCAGATGTATTATAAACGAAGCCATCTCCGAACTAACGTCTGATATATGCGGACATGATAATTTATGCGACCCCGCACTTGTCAATGGATTGTCCGATTGCAAGAAGGATTTTATTATCTTTTCGGGGTTATTTTTAACCAGTTCGCGCCGGGATTATTTTAACATCGCCGAGCCGACGGGCGGGATTATTTTTAACGAAACTCGATCCGAAGCGTGTTCAGGCTGATAGTGCCGGGAAGCACACCCACGCATTTCCGGCCTTGCGCGCTGCTGACATACATTTCCGAACTTGAACTTGGCGTGTTTATGCGTCATCCGTTTTGAATTTGGGGAAATTTTTGCGTTTATATACGTCATCCGGCGCGAACTGGTTAACGAAACTCGATCCAACGCAAATCAGGCCGATGGTACCGGAAAGCACACCCACGCATTTCCGGCCTTGCTCGCGCTGCTGACAGACATTTTCGGGCTTGCTTGTTCTGTGTTTATGCGTCAACATTCAATTCAACCTCTGCCCAGTTCTGTCTTATTTTGCCAGAAACCACCCCCTCTCCCACATCCCACACTAATGTGGAATCTGCACAATATAAATTAATTATTATTATTATTATTTAACTATTTTTGACATCCAAGAACAGATAACAAATTTCCCTCTTCAAAAATTGTTATAAACGAATAAATTCACTAAGAATGAACTCACCCACAATTTCAACTTGGAAGGAACACGTCGCTGAGTTACTAGCTGAATCCGAGGCGACGCACGAGACCAAATATTGACCCAGGTCAAATGGTCCTGACTCGGGGTCACAGGTCACAGTGGGCTGCTGGCCACTGTTATCCGAGGCAGTGACCTGGAAGTTGACCTCGGCCGTAGTGGATCCTCTCTCAGCGAAGAAAGTCGAGGCAGATGGGCAGTTTAGCTCAGGATTGTCCACATCTGGTAATGTAGATGAGATTAGAAAGATTCTTAAAGGGATTGTTTAGTAATTACTCCAAAAACTAATGGCAATAAAAACTTACTTGGTAAGAAGTACAGCAGCTTTGGATAGTAAAATGCATTTTTAGAAACTTTTCACAAAGTACTGCGGTTATAGAAAAAGATAGCTCTTTTTATCCCTACAAATTTGAATCTGAGAAGCGTTACTGCAGTGACGTTTCTCAGATTGTTTATTCCAATGCAGATTATTCTTCCTGCGTGGACATAACCGCTCCAGATTTTCGGCAATACCTCAAAATCGCTACCACCATTTGAAATGAAATATTTACAGGTTAGTTTTATGGTATATATCTATAACTATATAGGATTGAAACAAACAGTGGGTTCCAATTACCAAACGTATACGATATCCCTTTAAGGCCTTTTTATTATTCATTTACGTTCGGTTCGTGTCAAAATCGACACCGGTCCAACCCGTGTATAAAGACTTCTTCAAATCTTAAAACGCTTCAATTCCTCACCATTTTTAAACGACTATAAACTCAAACACCAGCATTTGTGCTACACGTGTAATGTTTTGACCCGTGTATTGTGCGATCCTTTCACACTACACACGAGTGTATTGGAACAATTACACTCTTGACCTTGTGACGTGCAACTTTTTTTTTTGTACACGAACGCGCGTCCATACTTTTTTTAAAGTCGCTTGTATTTCGTGTAATACCCCTATGCTGTTCGATTTTATGGCTTTATATGTCAACACAGCCCTTTATCACAGGCCAGACACCAGAAACCAGCTTGTGTTGTTAAATAAGGCAAGGCAACAATAGCATGATTGATTGCTTGGGAAGGTCTAGTGATAAAATCCACACCTCAAAGACCCTTTATGTACACAATGTGATGGGATACTCGTGGGGCAGCCTTTGCTTTGCAAAAAGCTGGGTCACCGGTTCAACCAGGGTTCAAGCGGCACTTACCATGTTATTCGGCTTGCTTTGAACTAGGAATACATGTAATATGGGCATGTATTTTAATTTTGTTAACGCAAGATGGAATAGTAATTGTTTTTTTTACGGCGAAGCGACTTTGAAAAAAGGGAAGGAATTTTGTTTCTCTTATAGACGTGATAGATGTGATGTAAAATCACATTTTGACAAAGGAATTTCACCAGTAAAGTTGATCCGGCCATTACACACAATGCATTTTTGTGTGGGTCACATGCCCTGACTTACCTACACAGCTGATTTGGGCTATGTCCCTAGACCAACTGCCACTGCCAACACAGTGTACATAGGCACTTGCTACTGGTTCAATTCTAAAGCCCTCTTGCGAGCAGGAAAAAATGCAGCTGTCGCCAACTACAGGCCGGATTGAGCAGGAGTGTGGAGAAACGATGACACCAACAGCAGCTGACAGGACTGGACATTCAATTTCTGCAAGAAAAAAAATGGGGTAACAAATACGTCTCATTGTTCACCACCTGCACTGCATGCTTTGCGCTTCACTGTTTCATTCACTTTTTGTTCGTTCCGTTCCTTTGATTCTTGCATATTATGTTTGTTACTTGTGATGCTACTTTACATTTATTACAAGCTTTACGCCCTATTTCAATGATGTTTTATTTATGACCGGCTCTACAAAAAAGGGTATTAAGTCGCGCTGTGCACTATCATGTAACGAACTACTCAACGTTGAGAGGGTAAACATTTCATCAAAATGTGATTTACATTTTTTTTCATAAATGACATCTTTAACACCAATATTTTCAGGTTTCATTCAAAGAAATGTTGATTTTGATGATATAAGTGGAAAACACGCCCATTTTGTGTTCATCGTTCTGTTGTTCTACAACAAAGCCGGCTTTTTCAAAGCCTGTTTTCTCTGTTGTGTAATTTGAACTCCAAGGAAGTCATATCTCCAGAACGGGAGTAGCTATGGAGCTCTATTATATACCAACTAGAAGCTTACGCTGTGGGTTTTCCAACCATGTATATAACTCAATTTCACTATTTTGTGACATAATACCCATTATTGTGGAGTGGGTCACATTTGTTCCTTAAATTCCTTTGATTCTTAATGTGACTTTACATTTATTAGTTCTTTGAATTCCGTTGTTTTTTGTGTCGAGTGCACTTTGCAGACTATAAGACTGGTTTGCGTAGTTGGGGCGTTGGTCATTCGTTATTTTTGTAGCCACCTTTGCGTTTGGGTATTTTCTGTTGTGTGTTTTCCTCCAGCCTCGTGCATGCACCGGTCTTGTAGCTTGTGTTACCTAAATTTTATAATCCACCTGCTATTATTAATTTGCTCCCTAATTTTGTAAATATTAATTCATTGCGTGTTTATAAAAACTAGATCTGGGAGGCGCCCCCGAAGTCTGCCTTGACTGCTGTCATTTTCTTAAATTAATTTTATGACCCCACGCCTCATCCTGCTTGGTTCGCTTCAGAGTAACGTTACAATAGAGGAGGGGGGTATCATTTACGTCAAAATGGTAAATTCCTTCTTTTTCGTGGTGAACACGATCCGATCGCGAGTTCGAGATCCCCTTTGGCAATTTCTTTGTTCACTTCAAAAATATGTGTATAATCAAGCAAACTTGCATTAAGTGTTTACTAGAAAAATCCAGAGTTTTGCCAAACTGTAAACAAATGCCACAAACTCGTCAACTATGTGTTAACCAGTTTGCGCCGGGATTATTGTAACATTCACCAAGCCGAGGCGCGGAGTTATTTTTAACGAAACTCGATCCGAAGCGGGTTCAGGCCGATGGTTCCCGGGAAGCACACCCACGCATTTCCGGCCTCGCTCGCTGCTGACAGACATTTCCGGCCTTGCTCGTGACTTGTTTATGTGTCATCCATTTTGAATCTGGGAACAACTTTGCGTGTATATACCGCCTCCAGCGCGAAATGGCTAAACAAAATATAACAAACATTTTCTTTGAAAAACTTGTCCTTCAAACTGATTGATTTCATAGATAAATTACACAAAAACAATATATCTGTTGCCATTCAGTTCCCCCTTACAAAATTGGTGCCCCCCCCCCCCCCCCCCCCCCAGGTGCCCCCTATAAATTCAACTCTGCAATCTTTGAGCAAGTTCGGGCACGAACTATAGTCAACCATTAGTCAGTCTCTGCTTCACCAATGCGCATGCTCAAATGCAGTTCGCTCGAACGGCTCTAGTCCAAATATTGTTGAAAAGATGGCAACCGCTTTGTTTACATTTGCGACATGAATGAAATGGGTATTGCCACTATTCTCCCACGCATATAAGTAGGATAAGTCATAAAGTTAGTGATGTTGGTAAAAAAACAAGACAAAAATTACATTAGGCCAGCCAGATTTTCACTTAACGTTACTGCCTTTCCCTCCGTCCGACTACTGACATCACTTTTTCCACGTCACTGGTTCTCTCCATGTTTTTATATGGAAAGAGGCTACTGTCAACCAGCGGCAACCGTGCCCCGGGGTCTGGTTCCACATAGTCGACTAGATAGTCCAACCATCCTGCGTTCGAGTGACGTTAGTCGAACTATGGTAAACTATAGGTCGCGCCCGAACTTGCTCGTAGTTGCACCACTGAAGAGGTTGCACCACTTAAGCCGTGGTCCCAACCCGCGTACTTGCAAGTGCGTGCTGTCTACTTGCAAAATTGTGGGCAAAATTTGGGGATCCGTACATGGTGAGTACCGCCTCAGTACGGATTTGGGAGCACGCAGACACGCCTTAGCACTTTTAGTGCACGAGGAACTTTCGCTGCATTCGGGCTACGGATTCACCCCCATTACGGGTGACGCGCATGCCCTCTACAGCCAATGAGCGCACAACGCACTGACTCAGTGAGTCTCTTAACTTTTTTTCAACGGTCAGTTGCTCTACGGACGGCGCACTTGCATGCACTTACAACATGCGAGTGAGTAAGGACACCGTACGTGAGCAGCACGTGTAAGTACGGCCTCCGTACGATAACGTAGAAATCGCACGAAGATCGTACGTTTTAAGCTGTTGTAAGCACGTACAACTCACCTACCACTTGCGCAACGTACGATGCACACAACCGCTCACGGCCAGGCGTGGCGTGCGGCCACGTACTTACACCTTGCGCAACCGTGCGGGAACCGTGCAGGTGACGTGCGTTGACGTACTCCCTCCCTGCTCTTGCCACTCCCTCCACACGTTTTCAGAAAAACGTGGTGGCCGTGGCCTCGTACGGACTATAAACACGCACGGTGGGTTGTGAACGGCGCTTAAAGGGGGAACAATGTTTGGATCAGTCTCCGGATGAATTTAGTTAGGAATAACTTACCCTGACAGACGAGGTCCGTTCCAGACCAGGTACCATCAGCCTGACAACGAGACCTTCCATCGTCATTAGTCTGAGCCTCGTAACCATGCACACAGTAGAAAGAGCACTCAGTGCCATAGGGCTCCGAGGGGAGGCTGCAGCCAGACTTGACCGAGTTGGCTGGGGCCGGCTGAGATGGGCATCTTACAACTAAAACAAACAAAAAAAGGCAAAAACAGAGCCATCAATGTGTGGGGCAAACAAAATCAGTCAGGTCTGGGATTACGACAGTATTAGTGGGCCTGTTTGACTCTCTGGTCATTGATTGTAGTCAGCATCCCAAAGTCCGGATTTAACCAGTTTGCCCCGGGATTATTTTAACATCACCGAACCGACAGGTGGGATTATTTTTAACGAAACTTGATCCGTTCAAGTTCAGGCCGAAAGTGCTGGGAAGCACACCCACCTATTTTCCGGCCTTGCTCGCTGCTGACAGACATTTCGGGCCTTGCTCGTGGCGTGTTTATGCGTCATCCGTTTTGAATCTGGGGAAAACTTTGTGTTTATATACGTCATCCGGTACGAACTGGTTAACAATGATTCCTTTAATACCTTTAACCTTACCATAACCAATATATTCTTACAATACAACATTGACTCGCGTATAGGTCATTACCTACTAGTTAACTTGGTTTAAACATCATCCACAATGATACTGCAAGTTACTTACTTGTACATACAGTAGGTACTCCATCCCAGTACGTTGCATCGTTACCAATTAACTGGCAGGTTCTATCATGTGATCCGCTCAGGGTATAACCAGTATTACACTGCAATCTGCATTGGGTACCTGCAATGGTACTAGCATGATCACAGTGAATAGAGCCTGAAGGTGGGGCTTGGAGTCGCTCACAACGATACACTAGAGGGTGGGAGAGAAAGTGCGAATACAAGAGGTTATAACAAGAGAGGTAAAACAGCAGCCAAACAGGGTGGGGGAAGGGCGGAGTGGAGGACGGGGGCAGGGTGGAGGACGGGGGCAGGGTGGAGGACGGGGGCAGGGTGGAGGACAGGGGCAGGGTGGGAGACAGGGCGATCGAGAGACAGGGCAGAGCTAGGACAGGGCAGAGCTAGGGCAGGGCACAGGACAGGGCAGAGGACAGGGCGTGTGACAGGGCGAGAGACAGGGCGAGAGACAAGGCGACCGAGAGACAGGGCAGAGGACAGGGCAGAGGACAGAGCAAAGGACAGGGGCAGGGCACAGGGCAGAGGACAGGGCAGAGGACAGGGCAGAGGACAGGGCAGAGGACAGGGCAGAGGACAGGGCCGAGGACAGGGCAGAGGACAGGGCAGAGGACAGGGCAGAGGACAGGGCAGAGGACAGGGCAGAGGACAGGGCAGAGGACAGGGCAGAGGACAGGGCAGAGGACAGGGCAGAGGACAGGGCAGAGGACAGGGCAGAGGACAGGGGCAGGGCGATCGAGAGACAGGGCGGAAGACAGGGCAGAGGACAGGGCAGAGGACAGGGCAGAGGACAGGGCAGAGGACAGGGCAGAGAACAGGACGTGGAACAGGACGTGGGACAGGGCGGGGGCTAGGGCAGGGAACAGGGTGAGGGAACAAGGTGAGGGACAAGGTGAGGGACAGGGTGAGGGACAGGGTGAGGGACAGGGTGAGGGACAGGGTGAGGGACAGGGTGAGGGACAGGGTGAGGGACAGGCCGGGGACAGGGCGGTGGACAGGGCGGGTGACGGGGTGAGAGACAGTACGAGGGCACGAGGGGACGGAGCAAGGTTGTGTGCCCTTGGACAAGGCACTTTGCTTCTCTCCACCCAGGAGTAAATGGGTACCTGTGAGGGCAGAGATGGTTATTGTGGTTGATTTAGCTGCTTTGTGCTAAATAGCAGCTACGAGCTGTATACTCCCCAGGGAGCTGAGAAGATATTTGGAATGATTCATTTGCCCATTTTTCAGAGTTGTGGCACACACAAAAAAGAAAATAGTAATAATTTCTAGAAAAGAAAAAAAAGAAAACTAGGAACAATTTGAAAAGTAGAATACTTGAAAACTTGTCATCAGACATATTAAGAATAACAAGATCAGTGACACAGAATGCATTTAGTAAGAGTTTCTCACCTACAACAGTAACAATGACATCGCATTGCTCAGAGAGACCCATTGGGTCCACAGCAAAGTAAGTAACTGTAGTTCTACCTTCTGGGAAGTGGCTGCCTGGTGCCAAGTGGCCAGTTTGTCTGCAACAGGCAAAACAAGTCAGGGTTATAGGTCCGTTACGAATGTCAGAAACCTCACAGCCTTGAAGGCACCGTCACTAATCACCCACACATATATTGGCCTGGGGCCGTATTCACAAAACAACTTAAGTCCAACAAAAATAAGGATCCCACTTAAATACCCGACTTAGACAAATCTGAATGACTTAGCGGTATTCACAAAACTTTTTTGCTAAAGTACCACACTTATTTTTGAGTCTTAAATCTAAGTGTGGTCTGACTAGTCTTAACTCGTTTAAGCGGGGCGCTTAAATCAATTAAGCGAGGCGCTTAGGTGTCATGGCGGCTTTTTTTCTGTCCTTCGGTTTGTATATTTGGGGCACAACACTTGATATTCTAAGGGCTATGGGAAATCTCGTCAGTATCAAGTTTATTGTAAAAGGAAGCCAAGTTGAAGTTAATGTGTGACAGCTCTAGAATTATAGTTCGTTGACATTCTAACAATTTTTTTCGATCGATTTCTTAAATTAGTGATGAAACAATAGAAATCTCCATACATGTGCTTATAAGGTTAGCATAATTTTCCGCTGTGATAATTAAGCACCACCTTTCCGCTAAAACTACACTAGGAAATTGGGCTGTATAGATAAACCTCTCACCTTGTGACTGTAACCAAACCAGAGTTATCTGTGGCAGTCGGTGGGTCAAAGGTCACTGTCCCCGAGGTAGTTCCAAAATCGCTGTTGGCAGTAACGTGCCGTGGGCAGTCCATGGTGAATCTGGGACTCTGTTCATCTGAATTTATAGGCAGGGATTCATTATTCATTATGACAGATTGCATTTACACAGATCTTGCTATTATGATCTGATATAAACAGTTTTGACAAAAGTTTTGACAGTTATATTGATGTAGGTTGTGTTTGATTAAAGTTGGTTTGACGTTTATTTTTTAGGCTTTAATTGCATGTGCCCATGTGCTACTGTACAAAAAATGGAGATTAAATAAATAACTGCAGCATAATAAATGCAGAATGTTGAAAGTGAGGTAGACAAAATGTGACCCGCTCCGGGAAAAGGTGATATAAGTCGCAAAAACAAAAAATAGCGTTATGTACATGATTGGATATAAGCTTTCATTTGGTACATAGTACAGCTCCATAGCCCCTCCCGTACCAGTGATATGATGTTTTTGCATGTTAATGGATTCAATGAAATTAAAAATACACAACTGAGAAAACAGGCTTCGAAACACAACAAAACTAAGACAATACATTGGAACCATGCACTCTTAAAAAATTTAGTTTCACTTTATTTATCTAATTCCAGCTTTTTGTTAATTAAATCTGAAACATTGGATATTACAGTTCGCGCCGGATGACGTATATAAACGCAAAGTTTTCCCCAAATTCAAAACGGATGACGCATAAACACGCCAAGTTCAAGTTCGAAATCTCTGTCAGCAGCGAGCAAGGCCGGAAATGCGTGGGTGTGCTTCCCGGCACTATCGGCCTGAACACGCTTCGGATCGAGTTTCGTTAAAAATAATCCCGCCCCTCGGCTCGGTGATGTTAAAATAATCACGGCGCGAACTGGTTAAGACAAAAAAATGAAAATCTAATTTTGACAAAAATATTTACCCTATTAACTTTAACAGGCCATTACTCATAAATGCCTATAGCGCAACTTATGTCACCTTTTCCTGGAGCGGGTCACAAATATGGTTGATGGTGAATTGTAGGAATTTTTTGTCTTTGACTTACCGATGCAGACAACATTTTGAAGGATGTTCCAGCTGCCGTGGTCCGTGCACGTTTTGGTATCGGGCCCCTCCTGACGGAATCCATCGTCACAAGAGAAGTGGCACACAGTATTGTAAGGTAAAGTCTGTGATTGGTCACAGACAGCAGGCTCTACCATACCATGAAGGACGGAGAACGGACCGGGACATGACACTAACACTGAGAGAGAGAACAAAATGCCATGAATCCCCAAGGTGGCATACAAGTAAGGTAAAGTCTGTGATTGGTCACAGACAGCAGGCTCTACCATACCATGAGGGACGGAGAACAGACCGGGACATGTCACTAACACTGAGGGAGAAAGAACAAAATGCCATGAATCCCCAAGGTGGCATATACAAGTAAGGTCAAGTCTGTGATTGGGCACAGACAGCAGGCTCTACCATACCATGAGGGACGGAGAACGGACCGGGACATGTCACTAACACTGAGGGAGAGAGAACAAAATGCCATGAATCCACAAGGGGGCAAACAAGTAAAGGTCAAGTCTGTGATTGGTCACAGACAGCAGGCTCTCTACCATACCATGAGGGACAGAGAACGGACCAGGACATGTCACTAACACTGAGGGAGAGAGAACAAAATGCTATGAATCCCCAAGGTGGCATACAA
The DNA here is from genome assembly GCA_037893245.1 of Crossaster papposus. NCBI lineage: Eukaryota > Metazoa > Echinodermata > Asteroidea > Velatida > Solasteridae > Crossaster > Crossaster papposus. The sequence continues at coordinate 1,056,604 of JBAIAA010000003.1, read as the reverse complement.
GTAAAGGTCAAGTCTGTGATTGGTCACAGACACCAGGCTCTACCATACCATGAGGGACGGAGAACGGACCGGGACATGTCACTAACACTGAGGGAGAGAGAACAAAATGCCATGAATCCACAAGGTGACATACAAGTAAGGTAAAGTCTGTGATTGGTTACAGACAGCAGGCTCTACCATACCATGAGGGATGGAGAACGGACCGGGACATGACACTAACACTGAGGGAGAGAGAACAAAATGCCATGAATCCCCAAGGTGGCATACAAGTAAAGGTCAAGTCTGTGATTGGTTACAGACAGCAGGCTCTACCAAACCATGAGGGACGGAGAACGAACCGGGACATGTCACTAACACTGAGGGAGAGAGAACAAAATGCCATGAATCCCCAAGGTGGCATACAAGTAAAGGTCAAGTCTGTGATTGGGCACAGACAGCAGGCTCTACCATACCATGAGGGACGGAGAACGAACCGGGACATGTTACTAACACTGAGGGAGAGAGAACAAAATGCCATGAATCCACAAGGGGGCAAACAAGTAAAGGTCAAGTCTGTGATTGGTCACAGACAGCAGGCTCTCTACCATACCATGAGGGATGGAGAACGGGCCAGAATATGTCACTAACACTGAGGGAGAAAGAACAAAATGACATGAATCCCCAAGGTGGCATACAAGTAAGGTCAAGTCAAAGGCAAGAAAAACAGCGTTTGTTTTCATCCGGCGTCGGCCATTTTTCTTGTTGTTCTATTCACGATTCTATTCTATTTGTCGTCTATTCCCGATCAATTTTCAGAACAATTATAGGGTATCTACAGCACAATCATTTTGTTGGATGCCTAGAATCATCATTTACGTTCAATTTAAGTAAGATATTTCTTAATAAATTCGATATCGGCAAATATCCATCACACTTTACCTGTACACTGAAAGTCAGGGCCACTCCAGGAGCTGTCAGCTTGGCACTGGCGCAGACGGAGACTCTGCCCATTAGTTGACCTATGACCCAGGTCACAGTGAAACGGGCACCAGTCTCTGTAAATCACATGGTCCGCAGCACAACCACCGACGTAGCCATTGATAATGGAAGGGTAAGAGCAGGTGTTGGCTGCAGTTGAAAATATACACAAAAAATATTTCTCTAAATAAAGGAACAAAATTCTACAAGTTATAGATTTGGCTGAGTGACCGTCACATCTATCTAATCTAGGACTCTCTGTCTGTCTGTCTGTCGGGCTGTCGGGCTGTTTGTCGGGCTGTCGGGCTGTCTGTCCAATCCAGTCTAATCCAATCTGCATTTGTAAAGTGCCATCAATCTAGGCGCTGCCAGGAACACCGGGGCAAAGCCCCTCCTCTTAGCGATGAGTGTTACTGGTTTTTTTTACGTGTATTACACAACACACGGGACCTCCAGCTTTACGTCCCATCCGAAGGACGAAGCAATAGTGGTATAATTGCCTTGCTTAAGGACACACGTGTCGACACCGGGACTCGAACGTACGCTCTGCGGAACAGAAAACCCGGGTTCTTAACCGCCCGGCAACGACGCTGTCTGTCCGTATTTCGATTATCTCCGGAAACGGGCACTGTATGAAGTTGAAACTCGGCAGGTGTATTGTTCAGGACCCAAGAATGTGCGTCGTGAAGTTGTATGGATGAGCGGTTCTCATAAAGTTTTACAAAATTAGCTATACCGGAGGACTAGACCCACAAACAAAACGGTACAGACCGCCACGCACTGCTGCTATTTGAATACACTCTATACCACCACGTTTGCAGGTCTATCAGAGACACAATTTGAAAAGGGGACTGCATATGTGGGACGTGGCGTGTTATGGCCGAAGTGGTTAAGAGCACGCGGACTCAAGCTCTGGAGTTTCTGATCAGCAGAGTGTGGGTTAGAGTCCCGGTCTTGACACATGTGTCCATAAGCAATGGGACGTAAAGCTGGAGGTCCCGTGTGTTGTGTAATGCACGTAAAAGAACTCAGTAACACTTATCACTAAGACGAGGGGTTTGCCCCGGTGTTCCTGGCAATGGCTGCAAATTAAAGTGCGCCGCTAAAGGCCGCCATGAGCACCGTTTTACGGCGATACCGGCGCTATATCTTCAATCATCATCAACATCATGAGTAACTCACAGTGGATAAAACTAGAAAATTATAACAGTATATAAATATTCAATGATTTAAGTAGTGTAGTAAAACTAGCCACCGGCGAGGTGATCCATGGGGCATTCTTTTTTTCACGAAGCAAAGACGAGAGAAAATTAAATGCTGCATGGATCATCGAGGGAGGATAGTTTGACTACACCACAAGATGACGCATTCAATATTTGGTTTAATTTTTTTTAAATTATTTAAATCTAAATACAGTTAAAATAACTTCAATATTTTAATACAAAATTGGTAGAAAATGTCTTTGCTCTTTTCTAAACCACCCCTTCACAAAATGTTTGAACCCAACTCTGTAGCACTGTTATTTAGGGAACAATACATGCTACGCGCAACGCACAACAGCATACATTTGCACACAGATACCGCACCATGGGTAGAGTACTATGGTTGCTATATGTGACCTGCTCTGTGAAAATGAGTCAGATGTCGAAAATTTGACAAACAGAGTTATGTATACCATTAGAAAGAGTGCACTGTCCTCTTCAATTTGATATATGTTGGAGGTCTGTAGCGTGTTGCGTTCTTGTGATACACCAAATTTAATGCGAAATCTAAAAACCCCATTCATGAGAAATCATGCATTAAAATAATTATTTCCCTTTATGAGATGTACATGTATGCAATAGAATACAAAATTGTTTTTTTCTCACTAAATCTGATTTAATTTAGCCTGTTTTAATGTAGAAATTGAAAATATAGATCCTAACCAAGGCAAAAATCATGAAATAGGAATATCAAATTATTTCCCTTTATGAGATGTACATGTATGCAATAGAATACAAAACTGTTTTTTCTCACTAAATCTGATTTAATTTAGCATGTTTTAATGTAGAAATTGAAAATATAGATCCTAACCAAGGCGAAAATCATGAAATAGGAATATCAAGTTTTCGTGCGAAAACCCCCCTCTCCGCGTTCAACCACCCAAATCTCGTAAGCGCACTGTGCGACATCTGACTCATTTTCCTAGAGCGAGTTACATATGTGACCTGTTCCAACGAAAGCCGGACAAAGTCGACTTTTTAGTTTTTCAGATTTTGATTTTTTCAAATTCTCTAGGTTCTCAGCTTTAAAATGATGTATCATTTACATATGTACCCCCACCCTATCTTCCCTGGGGTCTGGATTTAGTGATAAAACCCTGACAACCTAATTATGAGATAAACAGCTTTGAAATTCAGAAAAGCGTATTATTTCTATACACAAATGTTTCACAAAATTGACAAAAAATACACTTCTAGTAGACGGATTTTGTTCAAATTTGAGGAGATTGTAGATTAATAGTGAGTGACTTATACCTCAGTCACAATTAAAGCGGAGCCCGGGCGGCGTGTGCGATTTCTAGGCATCGGCCGGCGTGTAGAGGTCGGCGAAAGATCGTGCGATATGGCGGTCACAGTCACAATTAAAAGTGCCCCGTACGCTGCCATGACGGGGTCCGGGGAGTCGCCGACCGGCGATCGGCCGACTTTCTTGGAAATGGGGTCGAATTATTGGCCCGTTTATCGGCTGGTGTCCGGCAGGCACTCGTCCGGTGCCCTGCTTATGTCCTTGCGATACCCCTGCGGTATCCGGCAGGGTGCCAACCAATTCGTACAGGTCGTACGGCGGCCGGACGGGCATCTGTAGTGTGCCTGTCGAGTGGCCAGCGATCAACGGCCGGCGACAGAAGCTCTCCTTTGACCTTCTTAATGGCCCTGTCACACTAGAACGTTTTAGGCCAACGCGTGAGTAGCGCGTTAAAAATAGTTGATATGCTGGCAAACGCTGAACTTCCACAGAAAAAGTCAAGTTGAACCGTGATTTCAGCGTGTCCATAACGCGTTAATAACGGGTTCATAGCGTTCGCCAGCGCGTGAATAACGCGTTAATAACGCGCTCGACGACTGATGAACGACTGCCCAGCGCGTGAGTAGCGCAGTCCAACGCGCGCCAGCGTACGGCAACGAACACATGATTAGTTGTACAAAAATATGACGCGCTACTACAGTAATGGCCCTGTCACACCAGAACGTTTTAGGCCAACGTGTTGAAATTTCGGCAACACGCGGGTAAACGCTGACCAACGCTAGGCCAGCGTTTGCAACGCGCTGAGCGCGTTACCCACACGCTGGAACACGCTGTCACACGCTGAGACAAAAATACGTTTTTCAACATACCTAAAAAAATTGAGCGTTTGCCAGCGTGTGACTGCACACGCTAGCAGCGCGCAAGAAGGCCGTTACTTACGCGTCGAACGCGCTAGACGATCGTTACCAACCCACTACTCTCACGCTGGCGACCCGCTGTCGTATTTTTTATATAAATCAGTGATGCGTTCATTACACGCTGAGCGCGTTCCTCACACGCTACTTACGCGCCGGCATACCCTATGAACCCGTTATCAACCTGTATGAACACGCTGAAATCACGGTTCCACTTGACTTTTTCTGTAAAAGTTCAGCAATTGCCAGCGTATCAACTATTTTTAACGCGCTACTCATGCATTGGCCTAAAACGTCCTGGTGTGGCAGGGCCATAACCAGCGTGTCGCAAGCGTACGCCGGCGTACGCCAGCGTGTGAGTAGCGGGTTGATAACGATCGCCTAACGTGTTCGACGCGTGAGTAACGAATCTAAAACGCGCCGCCAGCGTGTGCAGTCACACGCTGGCAAACGCTGGAAATTGTAGCTATTTTAAAGAAAAAAAATTCCTCAGCGTATGACAGCGTGTCCCAGCGTGTGAGTAACGCGCTCATCGTGTTGCTAACGCTGGCCTAGCGTTGGTTAGAGTTTGCCAGCGTGTTGCCAAAATTACAACACGCTACTCACGCGTTGGCCTAAAATGTTCTGGTGTGACAGGGCCATTAAATAAGAAAATGCCGTTGATACCTCCACAACGCTTGCGGGCACCTGCACAGCGCGTGTAGGTCGCCCGGTTGAGGGAGAGGTTGGCGTTTGCACGCTATACCGCTTAAACCTGGTTCTTGTTGCATTGGTGGCTAAAGAAGAGATGTAGTACTTGCACTATGAAACTTGTGTGATAAACTGTGTGTAGATGTAGATGAGCCGCTTTGTTTTACCCTGCAAGCCCCGGCCGATGCATGACCGATTTCAGGCAGGACGCCGGCAGGGCGCCGTCTGGCCCCCGGCCGATTTCCGGCCAGGCACCGCCAAGTCGGCCGGACGCCTGGCGGGACTCGGCCGGCGTGTGGACGGCGCCTGGCCGATATATTGATTGTCTGGGTTGTCCAAAATTTGGCTCGGCGCCCGCCTGACGTGTGCGATGCCCTGCCGGACATCGGCTAGGCATCGACCGATTTATTGGCGATCAGTTTGCGATGCGAAACGCCGCACCAGGTTTTAAGTCCGAGTTAAAAGTAACTCGATGCCCGCCCGATGCCAAAAAATTACCCGGCAGCCGCAAGGAGTCCCGTGGGGCCCTGGCCGAAAATGCCTAGAAATCCGCCGCAAACTAATCGCAAACCCATCGCAAGCCAATTGTGACTGGGGTATTAGGAAAACCTAAAACCTCAAAATGGTAAAATCCATCCAGAAATGACTTCAGGAGTACATTGTGACAAAACACATTGTGCGACTTTGTCCGGGTTTCGTTGGAACAGGTCACATATGGTATAGGACTTTTGGCCGTGGACAGAAGGATAGTAAAACATAGAAAATGCCATGTGACTAGCCCTCAGCCAATCAAGACACAGAATCTGTGGGTGAGGTGTTATAAAATCTGCTACGCACCTTCACACGTTGGCTGGGAGGAATTCCAGTAGCCCTGGGTACTATCTGCTAATAGACGCAGGCATTTTCTCCTGAGCCTGAGGCCCCCTGTTGACAGAGAGTAGCCAGTCTCACAGCTGATATCGCACTGGGAGCCGTACACAGCGCCCTCGTTGCATGAGCCATGTCCAGTTGCCAGATGCAGCATGCCATTGGTCGGGGTTGGAAGACCCAGACATCGTGTCACTGTGGAAACATAAAAGAAGCATATAATGGTAAAATAAACTAGTTTATTCTATCAATATAGAGCTGTATTATTATTTGGTTGTTCAAAACTGCATCAGCTGCCTGATTCTCACTGTTCAAACGTTTTATAAATACCGCTACAGTGGTCTGTACATAAGGGACTTAATTTATAACCAGTTCGCGCCGGAGGACGTATATAGGCCTACAAGTAAATTTTTCCCAAGATTCAAAACGGATGACGCATAAACACGTCACGAGCAAGGCCGGAAATGTCTGTCAGCAACGAGCAAGGCCGGAAATGTGTGGGTGTGCTTCTCAGTACCATCAGCTTGAACCCGCCTTGGATCGAGTTTCGTAAAAAATTATCCTGGGCCTCGGCTCAGTGATGTTAAAATAATCGCGGAGCGAACTGGTTAACAGGAATGGTGGCCATATGTGAAGGGCACAGCACCTTAAATTTGTCGGTAAGTGTACCACAAAAGGAAAAGGATCAGACAAAATGATTTATTGACCTTGTCATCACTTTTCCATTGTGTTTAAACAGCAAAAGAAGTTGTTTCTTATAACACCTGCCAGAGCTTTGTCACTCAAGTAAATATGTGACCCGCTCCATTGTAATCAGGAATAAGTCGCTGAGGCCGTTTTACGCAATTGGCCGTTGAAGTGAACGCATGGGTGAAAATCGTGACCAAGTCGATTTTCTGAACATTGTATTTTTAGGAAGTGTAGTTATCACAGATTATTGTCATTAATGTCTTGTATGCTAAAACGATCAATAAAGATGAAAATGAAGAGGATTTGTGTGCGCTGTCCGTATGATTTTGGTCAATTTTGTTTATTTCAAAGCTGTTTTTCTCGGAATGTGGATTCGGCAAATAAATATACACCTGTCATTTTCATCAGACCATAACTCGTTAACCTAAGAAGATACTCACTTGTGATGGGTATCATTAGAAAGCTTATGAAATCCCCTTTCTCACCATGTGCATATCTCAAAAAGTCATTTCGAGACTTATTCTTGATTTCGATGGAGCGGGTCACATATATAACCTGTCACAGCGCTGGTTTCAGTGCCTTTCATAAATGTGGCCTGTCATCACAATATGAGAGTAAAGTCGCACGATGGGATTTAGAGATATGGCCATCCCAAGTCAACATATGAAGGGGTGGTCAATTTTGAGATTTTGCGTAATTTGGAAAGCCGAAGTCCTCCTCTACATATTCCCATCTTTAGGGTGCGATCAGATGATCGAAAACCTCTTAAATTTCGCGAAGTTTGCGTAGTTAGTGTTTGGATTAAAGTCCATTAGTGGTCTAATTAACACGGTATTTAAATATGCAAATTAGGTCTTTGTTATTATCTCACGTTTTCGAAATTTTGATATTTCGTATGTGGAAAGTTATACAAATAAATAATGATTAGAACATAGCCGAACCTTACTTGTCCTGTTTTGCAATATCTTTTGTGTGTTTTGTTTAGAATGTTTATTAAGTAAGTTTTCTCACAAACACGTTTTGTGAAACCCATGACTTTCTCGCTGTAAAATGTATTTATTGCAAAAACCCCAAGTGTTATATACCATTGGAAAGCTCTCTTTCTCAAGAATTTGAGAATACAAATATCTCAATTTTCAATTTTTCCGACTTTACTCTCATATTGTGGTGACAAGTCACAAATGTCTTGTTTGTTCCAGCGCCTTGGCTGGTTAACAGAATGGGACCAATAAATAGACATCAACAAAAAAAGGTTACCAGCGACTAAACAAATGTTTTGATCACAATAACACTACAGCCCAGTGTGTACACACTTGTATACTTTCGCATATTTGGTTGACGATCGCATATTTGTTATATTCAGAAAAATATTTGTTAAATAAACATTCTTGAAAACAGAAATGCAAAAGTTGACTTTAAGCATTCCCTTATATACTTTGTGCACACAATTCCCTGTGGAGACATCCACTTTATAATTTCTTGTGGGAACCTTTTCATTCTTTTTCCCGTACAGGATACCGAATTTAGTAATAAATTTGCTTCAAGTACGAAAAACACATTACATGGCAGCCACATAACTGCTTTAAGCGGGTGTCACACATTCAAGACCTAAAATTACGATCTGCGCACGACCTCATGAGGAAAACGTAGGAAATGTGGCACTAAAATACAAAATGCCACGAGGTGAAGTCCAACTCACGTTTGTCAAGAGCTATACACTCAACGACACGTGTGTCCTTAAGCAAGGCAATTAAACCACTATTGCTTCGTCCTTTGGATGGGACGTAAAGTTGTAGGTCCCGTGTGTTGTATAATTTAGAATGTGTGTATATATCTTTCCCATTATAACATTATAAAATTGTATAATGCACGTAAAAGAACCCAGAACACTTATCGCTATAAAGAGGAGGGGTTTGCCCCGGTGTTCCTGGCTGACACAGCCTCTGTCTACAGGGTTCTTCTGGCTTAAGAGCTGCAGTGCCTTGAGCGCTTTTGAAGGATCCTTGGTTTCATTACCAGAAAATAATAATAATAATAATAAAGTATCGCTCTGAAAAGTCTTGAGTGGAACGCCACACTCCCATCGCTCCGACCATGTCCCACCATTTAAGACCGTCAAGACCATTTAAGAGCGGTTGAAGACGAATTGGCATCCTCTAACTTACGAAGGTAGATCGGCTGAATCTCAGGATTGTTTTGAGCAGGGTCAAAATGTTCGTGAGAGTTTGTCGACTGCTCACCTCCTTTAAGACAGTCTGAAGACCACTTAAGTCTTATATCAGAGCCTGTCTTTAGTGCTCCAAGACCATTCGCCAGGCACTCTCGATTTTTTTACTTTTTGCATCGTCAGGTGATCGTGAAGACAAATAGTGAATGTGTGACACCCGCATTAAAATGGTACAAAATTTTATTAATTCCGTGATGATAGAGATAAAACTAAGCATTCCATGTTCTTTTTTCAAGTTATTACCGTGTAAGTTGTGCATTTTTATCGTTTGAAGCAGCAAAAAGTTCTCAAAATCTAACAAAGGTCCTTTAATTGACAACTAACCTGACAATGTGAATGCTGTATAATCCAAGAAAACAACTCCAAAAATGCATCTCTAAAATGCATTTTTGGACTTGAAACTTGAAAATGACAGCAAGTAAGTTTTTGAACAATAATCCTCCTTTTGTTGTTCCACAGGACTTTGTACAGGCTTTTTCTTTTGTGTTTCTCCTACCAGCTATGATGTGCATAATGCTGTATGTTGCCCTATATATGTTTGTTTCTTGTACACAGCCATTATGTCTCTAAAGAAGATCTTGTTTAGATCAAAATATTAGGCCCTCTTAACTTATTTGAACAATAATTTGGTTATTTACTTTTTTGATAGCTAGCAAAAGGTACGTGTATACTCTTCCTTTAAAATCTTTAAAACACTTTTCAGACGCATTAATTTCAAACAATTTATTTTTTAAATAAACGCTCTGACCTTTGGCCTCAATTTGCATTGAGCATGACCCTGTGTTGCCAGCGCTGTCTGTTGCTTCATAGACAAGTGAGTGGATCCCTTCTTCCAAGGTGGTGGGCTTAGAGCCGGTGACAAGTTGAGAGTTGATAGACAGCAGTAAAGCAGTCACCTCCTGGCCAGCATCTGTGCCCTAAAAATATAACCGCCTCTTTATAAAAGCATCCGCATTGGACTTTTTTGGGGTAAAACCTACGGAGACTGTTGTCTACTTAACCATATGTGACCCGCTCCATCGTAATCAGGAAAAAGTTGCTGAGGCCGTTTTACGCAATCGGCCGTTGAAGTGAGCGCATGGGTGAATATCGTGACCAAGTCGATTTTCTGAACATTGTATTTTTAGGAAGTGTAGTTATAACAGATTATTGTCATTATTGTCTTGTATGTGAAAACGATTAATAAAGATAAAAATGAAGAGGATTTGTGTGTGCTGTCCGTATGATTTTGGTAAATTTTGTTTATTTCAAAGCCGTTTTTCTCGGAATGTGGATTCGGCAAATAAATATACACCTGTCATCTTCATCAGACCATAACTCGTTAACCTAAACAGATACACACTTGTGATGGGTATCATTAGAAAGCTTATAAAATTCCCTTTCTCACCATATGCATATCTCAAAAAGTCATTTTGCGACTTATTCCTGAATTCAATGGAGCGGGTCACATATGTGACCGGATATACAAAAAAGGGTATTAAGTCACACTGTGCATTATCATGTAATGGCCCACTCAAAGTTGAGAAGGTAAACATTTCATCAAAATGGGATTTACATTTTTGCCATTAATGACATCTTTAACACCAATATTTTCAGGTTTAATTCAAAAAAATGTTGATTTTGATGATTAAAGTGGAAAACACGCCCATTTTGTGTTCATCGTTCTGTTGTTCTACAACAACTCAATTTCACTATTTTGTGACAGAACACCCATTATTGTGGAGTGGGTCACATATTAAATCCAGTGCGGACAGCCTGTTAAACATGTCAATTTTACCCTCTGCAGCAGTAAGTTCTACAGTGCGAACAGCCACGTAATGTAAAACCTACGGTACATTTTGATCTAGTGTTTTCCGTCTAGAAGTCGAAACACAAGTTCTACAATTTCGCTCGCTAACATTACACGATACGCGCTACACTCCTGAAGCGTCAGTTCGGACTGGATGCCCACACGATGACACAAAAAGGCTATACAGCACTATTTTACAACAACTGAATAAGTTTACATTTACAATTACCTGTCAAAACTGTTTTTTCTTTTGTTGTTTTTCAGTTTGACTCATTTGACTCAACTAATGAATTTGGCATGAAAATGTGATGCGATCTGTGAAAACCCGCCACATGGTGGCAAAATAAAAAAATGAGTTCTTTATATCATCTTAAAGCCGAGATCATCCTCTTTCTAATGCTTGTTAAATCAGGTCTCTAGGACCTCTACATCAAAAGTAAAAATTAACGTCGATTATTGGCGATTCGAATTTCTGAGAAAACAGTGTTTAACGATAGGGTACCAGAATAGCAATGCAAAATCAATTAAAAAAATAAAATATATATATATTTTTTTTTTTTTTTTTTTGGTTTTTTTGTTGCTTTTATGGGACTTGAAACCTTGCGATATCTGACGGGTTTTCACAGATCGCATCACAAATAATGAATTCCTTTTATGCTCTCAATTCTTACTGTGATAGGTTCCCAGCTCCAGGAGACTGAGACAAGTCTATGCCCTTCCCTGGCGAATATAACTTGATTTGAAGGACACGGTAACAGTGGCTCAGTAATGTCTGTAAGGAAAGAAAATAAACTGTCACTGACATTTGGATGCGATACTAGTCTCAACAGAAAGAAAATAATGTAAGAGTTGTTTTGTGGAAGGTATGATTAATCAGTTTGTGCCAAGATTATTTTGACATTTACCAGGTTCATGCAGGCACGGGATTGTTTTTCTTGAACCTCAATTTCAGATTGGTTCAGGCCGGCATCTGTGGGTAGCACACCCTGATATTTCCAGCCTCGCTCACTGCCAGTTGGTCGCTGACAGATAGTTTTCCAGCCTTGTTCATGACCTGTTTATTTGTCATCCATTTTAATGGATGACAAATACAAATGACAATTTGTTTTTTTCTGTATACATATCCCCTGACGTAAACTGGTTAAACAGTAATGTTATCAAGCAATTTCTTACGTTAAAAGTTTCAAGAGATACTGACCTGTACAGACGGTTGTGCTTCCATCCCATGTTCCTGACACAAGGCAGGTTCGATCGGTCGATGCAGATAGGGTATAGCCAGTGTTGCATGTCAGCTGACACACACTATCAAAGGGCTGCCGTAAGGAGGGTAATCTGAGAGAACAGGTTGAGACGGTGCCAGAAGCAGGTGCCGACAGGGGTGAGCAGGTTACAACTAAGAAGGAATGTCGGGATCTTTAATGTAGACGGTCAGAATAGGACGATTGTTGGAAGGTGACTGAAACGGGGGAAGGTGACTGGAACGGGTTAATTATAGGGTGGCTGGAACGGGGGAAGGTGGTTGGAACGAGGGAAGGTGGCTGGAACAGCTAGAGGAAGGTGACTGGAACGGGGGAAGGTGACTGGAACGGGGGAAGGTGACTGGAATAGGGAAAGGTGACTGGAACGGGGAAAGGTGACTGGAACAGGGGAAGGTGGCTGGAACGGGGGAAGGTGGCTGGAACGGGGGAAGGAAACTGGAACAAAGGAAGGTGCATGACTGGAACGGGGGAAGGTGACTGGAACGGGGGAAGGTGTCTGGAACGGGGAAAGGTGACTGGAACGGGGAAAGGTGACTGGAACGGGGAAAGGTGACTGGAACAGGGAAAGGTGACTGGAACAGGGGGAGGTGGCTGGAACAGGGAAAGGTGGCTGGAACAGGGAAAGGTGGCTGGAACAGGGAAAGGTGGCTGGAACAGGGAAAGGTGGCTGGAACGGGAGAATGTGACTGGAACGGGGGAAGGTGACTGGAACGGGGGAAGGTGACTGGAATGGGGGAAGGTGTCTGGAACGGGGAAAGGTGACTGGAACGGGGGAAGGTGTCTGGAACGGGGAAAGGTGACTGGAACGGGGAAAGGTGACTGGAATGGGGGAAGGTGACTGGAACGGGGAAAGGTGACTGGAACGGGGAAAGGTGACTGGAACAGGGGAAGGTGACTGGAACAGGGGAAGGTGACTGGAACAGGGAAAGGTGACTGGAACAGGGGGAGGTGGCTGGAACGGGGGAAGTTGGCTGGAACGGGGGAAGGAAACTGGAACAAAGGAAGGTGCATGACTGGAACGGGGGAAGGTGACTGGAACGAGGGAAGGTGACTGGAACGGGGGAAGGTGTCTGGAACGGGGAAAGGTGACTGGAACGGGGAAAGGTGACTGGAACAGGGAAAGGCCGGTGACTGGAACGGGGGAAGGTGACTGGAACAGGGGAAGGTGACTGGAACGGGGGAAGGTGACTGGAACGGGGGAAGGTGGCTGGAATGGGGGAAGGTGACTAGAATGCGTGGAAAATTACACGAGGAGAACTTTTCCCCTTTTTCTTAAACCGAGAGCTAGGGCACCATTGGGAAGTCACTGCCCCACCCAAACTACAGTAATTAACTCAAATTAGTTTACAAATTAGTAGAGGACTTCGGCAGGCTTTCAAAGATACTTTTGATTGATCTATCACCTGTGTCCACAGCATCACAAGGCTTATTTGGCATATTCTCACAACACTTACATCTACATGTACATCCAAGCTCTGAAAAGTACAGTTGCAGTATTCCTGCGCCCAAAGCCCTTCATTGTGTTATTTACACATGATAGTGTTAAACACTGTTGTTATGATTTTTTTCATGAGATTTCATTTTGGAGTTGTGGGACATATTAAAGTAGGAACAAGTGGGAATTTCAAGTTAACAACCTTTTTTAAAAAACGAGAGTAAAAAAAAAGCAAGAAAAATAGTATTAATTTAAAAGCCTGAAGATTATGTTTTCAAATGGGATGGGTTTTCTTACTGCTGCAGGTGATGGTAGAGCCTGACCAAACTCCATTGTTGCTACTGTCGCTTTGACACGTCCTTCGTGTTGTGGTTGTTGGCCTGTAACCACGGTTACATGAAAGCCTACAAGTGGTGCCATAAGTCACATGATTTCCAGAACAGTCTCTCTTTACGCCATTGGTTGGGGCGGGCAGGTCACTGCTTGCACAGGTTATCACTGCAACAAATGAAATTCCACCGAATTGTGACTTAGATTATTGGCACAGGGTGTAAAACAATCAATAACACTTTTTGACAAGAAATTCTTGAAATCCAGGGTTTCCTTAGGTTTGTGCACAAACATGGATGCGTTTAGTACGCCTTTGAGTCAGCGCTCTGGTAATTTAATGTGACACATGGAAACGGGCTCTTCAAGTCTTGAATTGGAATTCATGTATTTATTCCTTTATGATCATCAGTGGCATGCATGGCAGCTGCGCGCAGCCAGCGCTGTGCAAAAAACTTTCTCAACAACAGAAGACTTTTGATAATGCTTTCATGTCAGTGGCTACTTCAAGACTAAACTATTTGACCACAAGGATATGTGGGCCTGTGCCTGACATTCCTGAACAAGAGTAACTATAAAACCTAATTAATAATAATGAGTTGGGGGCAGTGGGTATGGTCACAATGGTGATTACTTTAGCAGAGGATTGGAATGTGGTTGCGACCCTGTGAGGGCCAAAGGAACGATTTTCTCACAGTGGCTCTAGTACATGTACATGTACCTAAAAATAATGAAAATATAGATTTATACTTATAAAAATAAAATTTATTTATACAAATAAAATTGATACAGAATATGTCCAAAAGCTATTAAATGTTCAAACACACTAACATACAGTTTATCACTTAAATTTAAAATAGAGATTAAAGGTTGCTGAAAAACATCATTGAAATATTTCGCCGGTTACATTAAAATAGCTCTATGCTCCAGACAGAGTTTGTAGACTTGAGTTTGGTGGGAGGTATGATTAATCAGTTTGTGCCAAGATTATTTTAACATTCACCTGGTTCATGCAGGCACGGGATTGTTTTGCACGAACCTCAATTCCAGATGGGTTCAGGCCAACATCTGTGGGTAGCACACCCTGATATTTCCAGCCTCGCTCACTGCCAGTTGGTCGCTGACAGATATTTGCGGTCTTGTTTATTCATCGTCTATTTTTAATTTAAAAGAAACTTGGCGTGTGTACATGTTCTTTGACGTGAACTGGTTAACCAGTTCGCGACGGATGACGTATATAAACGCACAGTTTTCCCAAGAACTAAAACGGATGGCGCATAAACACGACACGAGCAAGGCCGGAAAAGTCTGTCAGCAGCGAGCAAAGCCGGAAATACGTGGGTGTGCTTCCCGGTACTATCGGCCTGAATCCGCCTCGAATCGAGTTTCATTAAAAATAATCCCGTGCGTTGGCTTGGTGATGTTAAAATAATCCCGTCGCAAACTGGTTAAACAGTGATTTTATCAAGCAATTCATTACGTTAAGAGTTTCAAGAAATACTGACCTGTACAGACGGTGGTGCTTCCACTCCATGTCCCTGACACAAGGCAGGTTCGATCAGCCGATCCAGATAGGGTGTAGCCAGTGTTGCATGCCAGCTGACACACACTATCAAAGGGCTGCCGTGAGGAGGATGATACACTGAGAGAACAGGTTGAGACGGTGCCAGAAGCAGGTGCCGACAGGGGTGAGCAGGTTACAACTAAGAAAGGAATGTCAGGATCTTTAATGTAGACAGTCAGAATAGGACGATTGTTGAAACTGGCAAAGAGGGCTAGATTTGGAAGGTAGCTGGAATTAACTGATGCCTGAATTCAGAAGTTGACTGGGAGGAGATTGAAATAGGTAGTAGAAACGTTAATTAAAATAGGAAAGGTGGCTAGAAGGGGAAAGGTGGCTAGAAGGGGAAAGGTGGCTAGAAGGGGAAAGGTGGCTGGTATGGAAAGGTGGCTGGAATGGGAATTGGCTGGAATTAATAGGTGCCTGAAATCAGAAGTTGGCTGGGAAGAGATTGAAATATGTAGTAGAAACGTGAATGAAATGGGAAAGGTGGCTGGAATAGGAAAGGTGGCTAGAATGGAAAGGTGGCGGGAATTAATAGGTGGCTGGATTCAGAAGTTGGCTCGGAGGAGATTGAAATAGGCTGCTGAAATAGAAAGAAAGGCGACTGGAAGGCGAAGGTGGCTGGAAGGTGAAGGTGGCTGGAATGAATAGGTGGCTGATTTCAGAAGTTGGCTGGGAGGAGATTGAAATAGGCTGCTGAAATAGAAAAGAAGGTGGCTGGAAGGAGAAGGTGGCTGTAAGGCGAAGGTGGCTGGAAGGGGAAGGTGGCTGGAATGAGAAGGTGGCTGGAATAAATAGGTGGCTGAATTCAGTTGGCTGGGAAGAGACTGCAATAAGGTGCTGAAATAAAAAAGGAAAGTGGCTCTCATGTTCTCACTACACTTGTACTTCATCTACCGGTATACACCTAAGCTCTGGGAAGTACAGTTGCAGTACTCCTGCGCCTAAAGCACTTCCCTGTGTTATTTACACATGACACATGTCTAACACTGTTATTATGAGATTTCTTGGACAATTTGTTGGACAATAAAATAGAGGATTTCTTACTGCTGCAGGTGATGGTGGCACCTGACCAAACTCCGTTGCTTTGACACGTCCTTCGTGTTGTGGTTGTTGGTCTGTAACCACGGTGACATGAAAGGCTACAAGTGGTGCCATAAGGCACATGATCTCCGGAACAGCCACTCTTTACGCCATTGGTTGGGGCAGGCAGGTCACTGCTTGCACAGGTTATCACTGCAACAAATGAAATTCTACCGAATTGTGACTTAGATTATTGTTTTTGCACAGGGTGTAAAACAATCAATAACACTTTCGACTTTTGGAATATCTGTGAATGAAATCGAAAAATTACATAAAATGTGTGGCAATAAAAGGTACCTACTTGGTAAATAGCATAATGATTGTCGTTATTACTGCTGGAAACAATTAAGATTAAATAAGAAAGTAGAGTTTGCAAGAATTTTTGTTTTGTGAAAAGGTGAGTTTAAGTGAAGAAAATCATGGGAGCAAGGACTCAAACTACAGACCTGGTGACAATTACATGCCATGCGTTCCATTTTTACATTGATATCAGAATTTTCAAATATCAATAAATTGACTACATAATATCAATAAATGAGTTGACACAACTCGCTTTGACTAAGTTCTTGTCAACAAGCCATGTGTTATGATGTCATCCATGAAACAATCTGTCAATATCATGATTAATGGAAATACTTTGCACCTAAAATCGGGTTGTCAACTGGACCAAATAATCCAACAATTTGGGGAATGGATTTTGTCGATTTTGAGACGGTTAGGATTAATACAAATCGATGTTGCAAGGATTTAGTATACTTTTTGCAACCATTCCAAAAGTAACCAACCAATTTTGTTGTTCAGAAAGCTTACCTGATATAAAGATATTAATACTCTAAACTCCCTGTTAAAATATTCTTTTTTGACATTGCTTTCATTTTAAGGAAAATAATAAAAGAAGTAAACAAAATGCACTCCAAGAAGCACTTTTAGAAATTTCAATTAATAGTTGGTTCAAAATCGATATATTAGAATATAATGTTTATTCACAGAGCTCAAACTTTGTCAGGGGAGTTGTCATCCAGCAGATACATTTTTAGAACTTTTGCCATTTTAAACAATAAAAATGCACAACTGAGAAATGGTATGCTACATTATTACATTTCTAGAAAGAAGAAGTCCTAAGCTTTCAAATGATGTATTGTGTGTTGCTGTAGCTTATTCCTAGCCGCCGCTATACTCTTTTGAAATTGCTGAAGTCATGCTCCCTTGTTTTGAGTAAACGGAGTTTAAAGTCCGAGAACCGTGCCAACTATACTATCACTCAGTGCAGTTCAGCCACCAAATAACACACTTTAGAGTTTTAATTGAGCTATACAATTTTGGGATATGATAAAGGTTTCGGCCAATAACTCTTTTCGGCCAAGTGCGACTTTCCGCTCATTTCGTGGTACGGTCACATACATGTACGTCGTTTGCATTTCAGATATGAGATACTTTAGACTCCAATTCAATCATTTCCAATTCCAATCCATTGTGTCATTTTGTTGTTTTTACTGACCTCGACAGAGTGGCTCCGATGCACTCCATGATCCACTAGACCGACAGGTAGAGCTTGCAGTACCAACTAACCGGTACCCTGTATCACATCCAAATGTGCAGGTAGCCCCCTTGACAGACCCATGGGGACAAATAACCCGACGGTGGTTTCCACTCTGGGGGACCGGTGTACATCTTATCACTGTCGATGTAAGATAGGAAATTATAAAATATCAAGTCACTCGCTGTTGACTGCAACACGTATGGAATTAATTCAGATTCCAGTCATTATTGTGAACATTTGGAATGTTCCGTTCCACAAGACAAAATTATTGTTTCCATTGCACAAATGTGAAACAATCATTACTTACACCTGAATAAATATATGCCATCTGATTGTACGTACATGTATCTATTCTGACTACATGCAATGGAACTTCCATTTTGAAATTGAACTTACTACTTTTTGCCTTGAGGCTGTACGTACGTGCCATGCACTTGGACGAATACTTTACTCGATTGTGATCAACACACCAATCAAATGACAGGGATTTATTGAGGCATTGTATTGTAACTCCCTGTTATCTGGAATCACCAAAGCACATCTTAAATGCCTCACCAGTATTCAATACAGAGCTGCCAAACTTGTTCTCACTGTTAACTGTTGGAGAGCTCATGGATCCCCCTTACTCGCTATAAAACTACACTGGCTACCCATGGAGAAACGCATCCAGTTAAAAACTTTTCTATATGTTTTTAAATGTTTGAAGGACATTGCTCCACCTTATCTCTCTGATATGTTTCATCTTCACCAAAGCAATCGTCAAGGACTCCGTTCTTCTTCCGATAGAACTCGGCTTAACACTCACAACTCAAGTTTATCCTATGGCAAACACGCCTTCTCACACTCTGCTGCTGAATTTCGGAACAGTCTCCCAATTAGTGTCTGTGATTCTACTTGTGTTGTTACATTTAAGAGTAAACTTAAAACTTATCTTTTTCCTAAATAGTATATTTAAGTTTTGTTCTAGTTTGTTTTAATTTATCCTTTCTTTTGTTATGCGCTTTGATCATGTTTTGGAAAAGCGCAGTATAAATGCCTGTTATTATTATTTATTATTAAACACAACTACCTACCTCTGACAGTTACAGAGAAAGTACAGTCTCGAGTATTGCCTGCAGCATCTGTAGCCCTGTAGCGTATTGCATGAGATCCTTGATCAAAGCGACTGCCTGGATTCATGCCTAGTGTCTTGGTAACTGTCAGGCCTATCGGCACATTATCGCTAGCTATCGGTACAGCCCAGGTGACCACAGCACTGGTCAGTCTGTCCTCTGCTTCCGCTGAGATAGAGCTGGGACAGGTTAAACTTGGTGCCTGGGTATCTTTTAAAAAAACCAAAAAAAAAAAACCAATGGTGTTGTCACATGTACCTAACATCAATCCCATGATCTTATAAGATTCTTATAAGATTCTTATAAGATTCTTATAAGATTCTTATAAGAAGAATCTTGGAAGAATCTTGGAAGAATCTTAGAAGAATCTTAGATCAATGGTAATTCTCAATGTTATTCTTCCATTACATAGCCAACATTTTAGGTGCAACCAGTACCTTTGCTTTGAGAGATTTGGCACTTGTCCCAACTAAGAAGAGCAAGCGCACACAATATCTAGTGTTCTGGAACATATGAAATAAATTATTAGATGGAAAGGGCCCCCTCCCATCCGCCCCCCCCCCCCCCCCCCCCCCCCCTCTCGTGAGGGTGCTTTGCGTGACCTTTCTGCATTGACCCCATGTACCCAAGCGCACGCGCCTTTTGACCGATCATTCATGCCATTGTCGATGTTACTACTCACGTAAGTGCGCAAGTCTCTTTTTTTACTTCTGGTTTTTCTTTTTGTACGACGTGCTACCAATTCAAACCAATCAAACTTCCGATTGTATCAATAATAACGTCTGCCATGATTTAAACCAAAGGAACAACAACGCTCCTGATGTTTTTTGGGAATTGCCACATGCGATGCGATGCAGCATGTCACAGTGCGTGCACCTTGCACGGTAAACAATGCAAAGCGCATGTCCCTGTGTAGCATGACCTTAAACTCGGGTCTGGATGAACGTTTTCCTGAGCATCTTTTACCGACTCGCACTGTCTGCACTGCTGGTCTTATCGTCTCGGGAAAAGTTACCTGGGAAGTTTTCCTGGGCAGCAGTTGGCTGGTAAAAAGTAACTGCTGGACTCAGGAAAAGTAGCTGAATCAAAAATGTCCTAGGCTGTTCGCACTGGACTTAAAATGGGAAAAGTACCCATCGTTTCAGTAAGTTTTACCAAAATAAGTCCAGTGCGGACAGGGATTTATAGTCTGCACACCGTTGATTTACCTGTACAAGTTGGCGAGGTTCCAGACCAACTGTTTCCACATGTTCGTGTGTACGTGCTTCCACCTGATGACAACCCGTAGCCTGTGTTGCAACGAAACGTGCAAACACTGCCCCGACGGTTGGAGTTGGTGCAAGAAACTCGTCCATTAGCAGGATTGGTCAGTGGCGGACTGCAGGTTCGCACTGGAGATGAAATTGATAAAGGGATCGTATACATTTTGTAATTGGAACCCACTGTTTGTTTCAATACTATAATTATAGTTATACCATAAAACTAACCTGTAAAAATTTCATTTCAAAAGGTGGTAGCGATTTTGAGATATTGTCGAAAATCTGGAGCGGTTATGTCCACGCAGGAAGAATAATCTGCATTGGAATACACACTCTGAGAAACGTCACTGTAGTAACACTTCTCAGATTCAATTTTTTTGGGATAAAAAGTGATATTTTTTTCCATAACCGCAGTACTTCAAAGTGAAAAGTTTCTAAAAATGCATTGTACTATTCAAAGCTGCTGTACTTCTTACCAAGTAAGTTTTTATTGCCATTAATTTTTAGAGTAAATACCAAACGTATGCGATCCGTTTAAACAAACAATTTCAAATTTCTTAGCTATTAATTTGCCCTACATGTAGGTAATTTATCTTGATGTTATCAAACAATTCAACGTGAGAAAACAACTACATGTAATGACACATCATTTGTACAAAGTTTAAATGTGTTTAATGCTATCAAGCCCATCTGCACCTCCAGTGATTTTCTCAAACTTTTTTGAAAGATCTGAGAGTGTAGCATCATTTAAGTTAGGATTCGGTTTTGATCTGAAATTCAATGGACACGGTGTCTATGTTATTACATGTATGTCCACAACACTTTTTTTTCTGCAGTGTTGCGTTCGAGAAAGACCCTAAATCTTTCAATGAAAAACAACTTTCGGTTTCTCAAAATCCCAAACACAACAGCTGCGATCGTCAGAAAAAATAGTCTTCGACATAACTTTGATGTCAAAACGAATCGCAAATGGTTACATCTACACACGGGGGGTGTACGTTATCAGACCGCAGAAAATAAAAATATAATGCATCAAATTGAATTTGTTGTCTGCATGTGTGTAGTTGTAAATTTTATTATATAATTTATAACAACACAAAAACAATTCAATTTGTTTTTCCAAATTGATAAGTATTTGTACAAACTACAGTCATGGCTTTGCAGTCATGGCGTCAGTCAAAATATTGTTACATCGAAGTACGTTTCGCAATATAAACAAAGGTGTAACACCTTCATGCAAAATGGAATCATCCACTATGCTCATTTGGCGGGGGTCGAACCAGCCTCGACTCCATTGGCGCGTGCGCATTCCTTCAATAACCCTTGGCCGTGAGGAATGCGTAAACGACGCTGACTGGCTATTTAGTGCATACTGCGCGCGTATTTCGTAAACTGCACGCCCTGAATGTAATGCGTGCTCGTGTTCCTGAACGCACGTCACGTATGAACATTTTTTTCAAGTCTTCGCCTTACCTGTACAATATGGATTTTGGAAGCCTCGTTTTCTAAAAAAAAACACCGTTTCTAACGTTATATATGAACAACATAGGTACGTACATTTAATATAAATCCTTGCTAAATAACGCGACGTCAAAACATCATGTTTGAACAGATTGATTCTGCAAAATAACAATTACAAAATGTTAAAGATTGCGTCGTGCGTTAAACGCATCGACTGCAGCCCTAATTTAAATGTGCCAATATATGGCACATTTAAATTAGACAATTCCAGGGGTTAAGATCGCGCAAGGCATGGTGGGAAAACATGGCGCAGCAAGATCGTAGCCATGGTAACGAGGTTGATGAATATGATACAACATTCTCAATTTACAAATTCACGAGGTGCGAATATTACAAATCTTCACTTTCTTTACCGCATGTTGGGAATCCCGTGTTCCAGGCAAGGTTGCTCCGACAAGTTACAGATGATGACCCAACCAGGATGCATCCAGTGGAGCATCGAAAGGTGCAGACAGAGCCAGCTATGTTGGCTTTAGTGCAGCTATGACTCCGGGAACTGCTTGATCCAACAGCCGGACATCGCAACACTGCAGGGTACAAATATGTTTGTTATTATGCTGTATTTTCAAAATGTATCGGAAAATCAGCCAATTAAGTCAAAGCTGAGTCTTCCAGCAGGGCCGATGCGGGAGGCTAGGCCGATGCTGGACGCTGGGCCGATGCGGGAGGCTGGGCCGATGCAGGAGGCTGGGCCAATGCGGGAGGCTAGGTCGATGCAGGACGGTGGGCCGATGGGAGAAGCCGGGCCGATGCGGGAGGCCGGGCCGCTACGGGACGCTGGGCCGATGCGGGACGCTGGGCCGATGCGGGACGCTGGGCCGATGCGGGACGCTGGGCCGATGCGGGACGCTGGGCCGATGCGGGACGCTGGGCTGATGCGGGACGCCAGGCCGATGCGCGACGCCGGGCCGATGCGGGAAGCCGGGCCGATGCGGGACGCAGGGCCGATGCGGGACGCTGGGCCGATGAGCGACGCTGGGCCGATGCGGGAAGCCGGGCCGATGCGGGACGCCGGGCCGATGCGGGACACTGGGCCGATGCGGGACGCAGGGCCGATGCGGGACGCTGGGCCGATGCGGGACGCTGGGCCGATGCGGGAAGCCGGGCCGATGCGGGACGCTGGGCCGATGCAGGATGCTGGGCCGATGAGGGACGCTGGGCCGATGCGGGACGCCGGGCCGATGCGGGACGGTGGGCCGATGGGATGCACGGCCGATGGAATGTAAGACGTCCCCTCCTGGACAACATTACAGGTTTCACAAAAAAATGGTGCAAGTGGATCGCTTCATTTTGCTCATTAAATATTCAGCATTTGTCATTGATGTTTGTATGAGCTTCAAGATCACTTAATTCAAGTGTCGTTTGTTTTACGCTGTTGTGCTGTTGTGCTGTTCTTACTCCACGTATTGTGCAATACGCAAAACGCAGTGCTGCACAAATTATTGGAAATTCAAAAGCTGCGCATTTGCGTCCCATGTTGATCGTTTTCATTCTGCAAACTGTTTTTGATGCGCGCGTGTTCCGTGTTCCATCTTGACTGCATATTAAGTTTACTTGAAGATACATTTTTTATCCCGCTCCCGCTCATAAGCGTCGCTCATGTAGTGCGTCCGTGTCATACCACTTTGGCTTTGGCCTTGTGGTATATTGGACACAGACGCACAACAATATTCCGTGTTCCACTAGCACGCTATCGATTGCGATTACGCTCGTGGGATAACAAATATATAGACAATCTACTATTTGTGACCTGCTCCAACAAAACCCGGACAAAATGAAAACTTTCATTTTGTTTTTATTTTTCCTTTTTTATATTCTCTAGGTTATCGGCTATAAAATGATCTAAGATTTACATATGTACCCTTACCCTATCTCCCCTAGTGGAAGGATTTTATAGTGATAAAACCCTGATAACCTATGGTAATTGAGATAAACAGCTAGGTTAAAACAAAACTATTATTTCTATACACAACTGTTTCTTAAAATCGACAGAAAACACACTTCTAGGTGACGGATTACGTTCAAATTTGGGGAGATTATAGATTAATAGTTTGTAATTCGGAAAAACAAAAAACCTTAAACTGGTAAAATCCACCCCGAAATGACTTCACGAGTACATTGTAATAAAACACATTGTGCGACTTTGTCCGGGTTTCATTGGAACAGGTCACATTTCGTCAGCGTTTTCTCGAAGAGACAAATTTGGCCACGGGGAGTTGCACATTGGTTTTAAGAAAATCAGGTTTTAAGTTGGTCACTTTTTAAAGAAAAAAAAAATTCGCCTATTTGTAAATTACATATTAACTTATATTTGGTACGTACAGAGAGGTGAGATCTACAACTTAAAAAATATACCTATTAAAGAACACTAACAAACTTAATTGACGAGTAATTAATGTAGATATAAATTTGTCTGTTCGTGAAAATTCCAAATCCACGGTGTTGGCTTTTTTGCCCATAGCGCACGAATTTGTCTCTTCGTGAAAACTCAAAAACTTGTTTTGCCCATATTTGTCTCTTCGTGAATGCTATATATACATTGTAAGCGCGTTGTTTTTGCACTGGAGCAACGTTATTTCTATCAACGCAGGGACAAATTATATTTTGTCTCTTCGTGAAAAACTGAAAATACAATTTGAGTGAAATTTTCCCCTGTATGATTTTGGTAATCTTAATGATTCAGACTGATTTTGACAATATTAACCTCGCCAGAATGTTCGTTGCTATTCACTTAATCAATTTCGGCCAAAAAACAACTTTTGAAAAAATAATGATTTTGGCAAAAATTTGTCTCTTCGTGAAAACACTGACGATTTGACTGAGTGATTTTTAATCATACCGATTACAGTGATCCTGATGTGACAATAGGCAGTATTTCCAGATGGATCCCGGGCTTGGTAGGTGATTGTAGTCAGGCCTTCACCGAATCGACTACCAGACGCAGGTCCAGATGTGCGACTATTAATGTACAAAAATATGAAGATAATAAATCATTTGCCCGTTTTATACAGAAAGCAAGCAATATGTTGCTTTCTAAAGCCCATTATACTTCATGCGGGCGCGAATAATTCGCAGCGCAATGTGACAAATTAATTTAAGCAAGTTTGGCGGTGGGGCGACTGTAAGCACACAAATTTGCCTAGCAAACCAAATTTTCAGTTAATGTTTATTGTTTTTGACTGGTATTCAGATGGTTTTTGCTTAGCATGAAAAGTACATGAAGTTTGGGTTGGTACCTTGTTTTTACTTTTTTTGCTAAGCACATTTGTATGCTTACATGTTTTATGAAATTGGTCCCAAATAGTGATATGTACAGTAGGCTAAGCTGAGTGAGCAATAAAATAGGCAATAATGTTGGTGGCAAGCAGCCTCTTTGAAACAATGAATTAAAAAAAAGGCTTCAGCTGTCCAACATTATGGCCTGTACGACTTTGGAAATAGAGAATAATTTCATTGCTATTCAGTATAAATATGTTTATTTTTTATTTTATTTTTTTATGGAAATGAAACAATGTGAATTTGGAGGTTCAATTCAGAAGTGTATTCTGTGCCTTCTGGGGAATTTGCTTTTTGTTTTTTTTATTTGTTGTATTTATTTGTTTTCTGTTTGTCGTGATACACATTGTATCGCCACTCAAGTATCGAGATACGTATCGTTTCGTAGTTATTATTATTATTATTATTAATTCTTGTAATGAAACCAAGGATTCCTCAAAAGCGCCTATAGGCAATGCAGCTCGTAAGCCTGAAGAAACGTGTAGAGAGAAGACAATGAGAAGAAGGTACCGTTTTAGAGATGGGAGGAAAACCCCAGAAGAATATCCTGGAGAAAACCTACGGAATCAGGCAGGGACTGAAAACCCAATCCACATATGTGACCTGTCACCACAAAATGAGAGTAAAGTCGGAAATATTGAAAATTGAGATATTGGTATTTTACAATTCTTGAGAAAGAGAGCTTTCTAATGGTACATAACACTTGGGGGTTTTGCGATAAATACTTTTTACAGCGCTCTAAAACGTCATGGGTTTCCCAAAACGTTTTTGGGAGAAAACTTACTTTAAACATCTTAAACAAAACACGCAAAAGATTACAAAACAGGACAAGTAAGGTTCGGTTTAAGCATAGCAACGGCTATGTTCTAATCAATGTTTCTTCTTGAAATTTTCCACACATACAAACTATATTGTATAAACAACAAAATATCAAAATTTATAAAACGTGCGATACTTACGAAACCCTGATTTGCATAATTAATTACCGTGTTAATTAGACAACTAATGGCCTTTAATCCAAACACTAACTACGCAAAATCGCATAATTTAAGAAGTTTTAGATTATCTGATCTCACCCAAAAAATGAGAATATGTAGAGGAGGACTTGGGCTTTCCAAATTACGCACAATTTTAAAAAATGACCACCCCTTCATATTTTGACTTTGGATGGCCATATCTCTGAATCACATCCTGCGACTTTACTCTCATTTTGTTGTTGACAGGTCACATATTGGCCCAGGTGGGATTCGAACCCGGGTCAAAGCGGTGGAAGGCGAGGAAAGAACCGCTGCGCCAACCTGACTCACCATACGTATCGTATCGTGAGAAAGTGGTATCGTTATAACACTCCTAGTCTTGAGTTTGCTTTACCTCACGGTGGGTGTTCCGCCCGCGTCGGTAGCCCGGGGAGTACTGTAGGTGACCACATGGCGACTGTCTGCATTGCTAGTGCGGTAGGTTGCAGGTCCAGGGCAGGTTGAGCCAAAAGACGGTGGGGTGGTGTCTGTCAATAATTTAGATTAAAAGCTTACAGTCTCTAAAATCAAACAAACTAGGGTGCAAGGTTGGCGAAAAAGGTTAGGGTTGATACTTTTACTGATAGATTATGCAGCAAAATGTGTCATTTCGTACCAGGGCTGTTTAATTAAAATCATTGATTTCAATCATGATTTAAATCAAGAAAAAATTTGTATTCACTAAGTGTCTGCGAGTTGTTGCGAGTTGTGACGAGTTATTTGTGGTTTTTTTGGTCGCGTACGTGAACTTGCTTGACCTTTAGTTCCAGGTCTCCCGAAAGGTCAAAGTTCAGTAAATTAAAAATGAAGACATTAGCCTGAAATCAAAACAAATCGAAATTTCTTCCTCGGGATAAATAATGACAAAACCTGGGCCCAATTTCATGGCTCTGCTTACTGTAGCAGAAAATTCAGTGCTTACGGTAAGCGTATTTCACGGAATAGTGTGGAATTTTGGCTTCTGCGCATGCTTACATTCCGTAACTAAGAATTCTCTGCTTACATGGTTAGCACAACATTTTTATGCTACCGTTCCGCGGTTAGCGCAAAAAAAGTGATCGTAAGCGTGAAATTATGTGGTTAGCGGGCCCCATTGTGCTCAGAGCTACCTGGCGCAAAACCTATTTACGTTTTAGTTCATGCATGGAGTTTTAACCACGTATAGTTTTAGCCATAACATTGTCAACAATGCATTCAAGCAAATACCTAGCCAAACGAGCGAAAATTTAACTGATGATAAGACCCTCCACTGATCAACTCTCAACAGTTCCAGGGACAGTTCCAACCATCCAACCTACACGTGCACTGAAAAGTGGGCCCCGGACCACACGCCGTTACGGCTTTGCGCTCGCATTACTTCTGCGAAGTTCTGAATCTGATCAATGTATCCCACCTTTTCAGAAACGCCCTTAACCCTAACCCTACCTAATTCTACTTTTTACTACTAGTACATGTAGTAAAAAGTAGTATGCAGTACTCTCACTGACTTGTGTGCAATGCCTGTAGTAATTGTTAGTATTTGGCACTTCACCCCTTTTTGCACTCATAGTACTTTTTAGCATTGGGTCCCTCTGCTTGCTGAGTGTGCATGGCCCATGTATGCTGTGTAAGGTGTTCTAAACTCTACAGCAAAAATTGTTCTTGGGACACAGCAATGGGTCAAGGCTGGACTACTGCATTGTTTGCCAGGTAAGTATTACTGACCTGTATTGCCACTATTACTAGTATTTTGTAGTTGGCAGTATCTGTACTCTGTCAGTACACACCCAATCATCAGTCACGGAGAGACCCAATGCTACAAAATACTAAGTAGTATTCTGTAGTACGCAGTTCTTTAGCCCAAAGTAAGCCCTTAGGGTATTACCACCCTAGATCTCATATACACCTAGTTTTGCTCCAAGACCGAGCTGTTCATCTGGGTGCGCCGTCCGCTATCCGGGCTTATTGAGGACGCCCTTAATTATCGCCAGATTCGGTTCACAGCACAGTCTTGAAGCAAAAGACGGCGCGCCCCGGAACAGATGAACAGCTCGGTCTTGTAGCAAGACTAATATACACGCCAAAGATGAATAATCAGCCGAGTCACAAACTATATCAAAAAAGTACCATCCTCCGTTTGTTTTCTTTAAAATTTCTGACGAGAAACTAAGTCTGATTTGGCCTAATTTGTTTAGAAAGGGTTACCTGGTGGAGGTGAAGAACGTCTTCGTCTTCTACGTCGCCACCAGCTCTCTGGGGTAAAAAATAAAGAAAAATACCAAGATGAAAATACTTCAAATGTTGCTAAATACTCCTCCAGAATCCATCGTTAATGGGACATTACGTACTGGAAGCACCCAAAATGATGTTAAAGGTTGGATACACTTGAATTAGCATGAATGAGTGGATTAGGGCGGTTGTATTTAATAGTAAATATTGTTTTAACTGACCTGACTACAGTTTTACAATCATGGATGCCGAAAGAAAAGCAAGAAAATAAAGGCATTCGTTTTCAACCGGCGTCCGCAATTTTAGAAACAATTACAGGATATCTAGCACAACCATTTTGCTGGATGCCTAGAACCACTATTTACTTTCAAATAAGTATGATATTTCCTAAAATAGGTTTTTTCGGCCAATTTAAATAAATTTAATTTAAATAAATTCAATGTAATACCCGGCTTATTTATTTTGGTTTGAAAATGAACGTTTCGTTGCATCAGCATTCAACAGTCAAAAGAAGTTAATCCATTTAAGCGGCTAGCATTCACTGGCAAAATGAGATCATTCAAATTCGTGAGGTAGCAAAGATCATTCATTTTCTTAAAAGCTAGCAGCAAGAGGCTGGTCAACCATTCTATTTCATCAATTTTAGATGAAACGATTAGAAGAAATATACGTATATCTTAAACTTAGAAAAGGACCTGTGAAAAAGAGCACCATTTAGCTTTAGTTAAAACATTAAAGGCTATAATTAAACCCAATTATTAAAGGTAGTATACACCATTTGCAGATATCGAAAATATTTACTACTGAATTATTAAGAAATACCTTACTCAATTGAAAGTAAATAATGATTCTAGGCATTCAGCAAAAGGATTGCGCTAGATATCCTGTAATTATTCGCGAGAGCGAAAAAACAAAGATAACATAAGAATAACTGCTCGACCCCGGTTGAAAACAAATGCTGTTTTTTGTGCTTTTCTCGGCATCTATGATTGTAAAACTTCGGAAAAGTCAGTTAAACGATATTTACTATGAAATACAACCCCCCAAATCTACCCATTCATGATAATTCAAGCAATTACCAATGGTGTATACTACCTATACAACATAAATTTGACATGGTCCTATAAACATTAGCCCCCAAAAAGAAGAAAACATAAAGACCAGTGCAAATCACACGGCTGCAGCGAAAGATTTTGATTTCCGTTTCAAACTTATCACCATAACTTTTCAAACTTTACTTAAAGGGATCGTATACGTTTGGTAATTACTCCAAAAATGAATGGCAATAAAAACTTACTTGGTAAGAAGTACAGCAGCTTTGGATAGTATAATGCAAAAGATATCACTTTTTATCCCCAAAGATTTGAATCTGAGAAGCGTTACTGCAGTGACGTTTCTCATCAGATTGTGTATTTTAATGCAGATTATTCTTCCTGCGTGGACATAACCGCTTCAGATTTTCGGCAATATCTCAAAATCGCTACCACCTTTAGAAATTAAATGTTTACAGGTTAGTTGTATGGTATATATCTATAACTATTATAGGATTAAAACAAACAGTGGGTTCCAATTACCAAACGTATACGATCCCTTAACATTTTTTAAGATGCATGGTACAAGCTTTAACTTGAATAATGGGGTAGGCCTAACAAAGCTTAAAAAAAATGCTGTTTTGTAAAATTGCTAAATTGGTTATTTTGTTAAATCGAATGACACAACAGTACTTTTTCCTAGTCAGGAAATAAAATCGAATGCTGCTGAAAATGGTCATTGGATTTTATTTTATGACTACACAAAAGTACTGTTGTGTTATTCGATTGAACAATTTAACCATCCACTTGAACGATTCAACAAAACAGCACTCAAATTTGCTGGAGCTTTCCTGGGGCGGTTTGTTCAGTCATTCAAATTTATTGTTAGGCAGGCATTTCCGTCTCTGATGTTAAACTGTTGTTTCCTTTAGAATGTATAAGTACATAAGTACATTGTACGGTTCACTTATTGGCACATGAGTCGACATTATAAGCCAGTGTAACAAATAACAAGGAAACACACAAACACAAACACAGTTTAGGTATTGGCCAGGTAACAATCCCCCCCCCCCTTCCCCCCTTTCTCCCAAAAAAACAAAAGAAAAATAATAAAAATATTTAAAAAAATAAAAAGTTGAGTATGTTAAAGTCAGTTTACACTTTTTGTGCCCGAAAGTAGTCATCTGTCGAGATTAAGCCTGCAAGTTTGCGGTTATCAAATTAACCGTGTAACCGTTCATTTGCGGTTACGGTTAACGGTTAACCGTAAAAAATTTTTTTTAAATAAAACAAAAAATGCATGGGCCTGCATTGTATATTAATTATTAGCGCTGCTTCATCAAGTAATTTAGTTTGTGCGCGTAATACGTGTTGATAATCGCAGTTCTGCGATTGCTAATTGTCATAGGTTTTAATTTTATAGGCCGACCGGCTATAGGCCCTATGTAGATGTTAAGCTTTCAGAAATGTCCATACACAATTTAATCAATTGTACTATTGTGACTTGCTCCAACGAAACCCAGACAAAGTTGACAATTGGTAAGGTTTCTTTTATTTAAAAAAAAAAAAAAAAAAAAAAAAAAAAAAAAAAAAAAAAAAAAGAACAAGAAAAATGTAACAGTGTAACCGTTTGAACGGTCGGTTAACCGTGTAACCGCTGCAGGCTTTTTTAAAAGAGTATATTTGTATGGGTAACGCCTTATTGCTAGAGTAGATCTACATTTTGGTCTGTACAAATGTTCTATAATACCCCAGTCACAATTGGCTTGCGATGGGTTTTCGATTAGTTTGCGGCGGATTTCTAGGCATTTTCGGCCGGGGCCCCACGGGACTCCTTGCGGCTGCCGGGTCAATTTTTGGCATC
The DNA here is from genome assembly GCA_037893245.1 of Crossaster papposus. NCBI lineage: Eukaryota > Metazoa > Echinodermata > Asteroidea > Velatida > Solasteridae > Crossaster > Crossaster papposus. Next base: position 1,025,467 of record JBAIAA010000003.1, on the reverse strand, counting down.
GGGCGGGCATCGAGTTACTTTTAACTCGGACTTAAAACCTGGTGCGGCGTTTCGCATCGCAAACTGATCGCCAATAAATCGGTCGATGCCTAGCCGATGTCCGGCAGGGCATTGCACACGTCGGGCGGGCGCCGAGCCAAATTTTGGACAACCCAGACAATCAATATATCGGCCAGGCGCCGCCCACACGCCGGCCGGGTCCCGCCAGGCGTCCGGCCGACTTGGCGGTGCCTGGCCGGAAATCGGCCGGGGGCCGGACGGCGCCCTACCGGCGCCCAGCCTGAAATCGGTCATGCATAGGCCGGGGCTCGCAGGGTAAAAAAAGCCACCAATGCAACAAGAACCAGGTTGTAGCGGTATAGCGTGCAACCGGGCGACCTACACGCGCTGTGCAGGTGCCCGCAAGCGTTGTGGAGGTATCAACGGCATTTTCTTATTTAATGGCCCTGTCACACCAGAACATTTTAGGCCAACGCGTGAGTAGCGTGTTGTAATTTTGGCAACACGCTGGCAAACGCTAACCAACGCTAGGCCAGCGTTAGCAACACGATGAACGCGTTACTAACACGCTGGGACACGCTGTCATACGCTGAGGAAAAAAGATTTTTTTTCAAAATAGCTACAATTTCCAGCGTTTGCCAGCGTGTGACTGCACACGCTGGCGGCGCGTTTTAGATTCGTTACTTACGCGTCGAACACGCTAGGTCGATCGTTATCAACCCGCTACTCACACGCTGGCGTACGCTTGGGACACGCTGGTTATGGCCCTGCCACACCAGGACGTTTTAGGCCAATGCATGAGTAGCGCGTTAAAATAGTTGATACGCTGGCAATTGCTGAACTTTCACAGAAAAAGTCAAGTGGAACCGTGATTTCAGCGTGTTCATACAGGTTGATAACGGGTTCATAACGTATGCCAGCGCGTAAGTAGCGTGTGAGGAACGCGCTCAGCGTGTAAGGAACGCATCACTGATTTATAGTAAAAATACGACAGCGGGTCGCCAGCGTGAGAGTAGTGGGTTGGTAACGATCGTCTAGCGCGTTCGACGCGTGAGTAACGGCCTTCTTGCGCGCCGCTAGCGTGTGCAGTCACACGCTGGCAAACGCTGAATTTTTTTAGGTATGTTGAAAAACGAATTTTTGTCTCAGCGTGTGACAGCGTGTTCCAGCGTGTGGGTAACGCGCTCAGCGCGTTGCGAACGCTGGCCTAGCGTTGGTCAGCGTTTACCCGCGTGTTGCCGAAATTTCAACACGTTGGCCTAAAACTTTCTGGTGTGACAGGGCCATTACTGTAGTAGCGCGTCATCTTTTTGTACAACTAATCATGTGGTCGTTGCCGTACGCTGGCGCGCGTTGGACAGCGCTACTCACGCGCTGGGCAGTCGTTCATCAGTCGTCGAGCGCGTTACTAACGCGTTATTCACGCGCTGGCGAACGCTATGAACCCGTTATTAACGCGTTATGGACACGCTGAAATCACTGTTCAACTTGACTTTTTCTGTGGAAGTTCAGCGTTTGCCAGCGTATCAACTATTTTTAACGCGCTACTCACGCGTTGGCCTAAAACGTTCTAGTGTGACAGGACCATTAAGAAAGTCAGAGTAGAGCTTCTGCCGCCGGCCGTTGATCGCTGGCCACTCGACAGGCACACTACAGATGCCCGTCCGGCCGCCGTACGACCTGTAAGAAATGGTTGGCACCCTGCCGGATACCGCAGGGGTATCGCAAGGACATAAGCAGGGCACCGGACGAGTGCCTGCCGGACACCGGCCGATAAACGGGCCAATAATTCGACCCCATTTCCAAGAAAGTCGGCCGATCGCCGGTCGGCGACCCCCCGGGCCCCGTCATGGCAGCGTACGGGGCACTTTTAATTGTGACTGTGACCGCCATATCGCACGATCTTTCGCCGACCTCTACACGCCGGCCGATGCCTAGAAATCGCACACGCCGCCCGGGCTCCGCTTTAATTGTGACTGGGGTATAAGCAGAGTATAAACGCTGCTTTTGGGCAAGCTTTGACTTTAGATTGTCTAGAGACTCTGAAATAAATTTAAAGGAGTCTATAAATCGCAGATTCCCGATCGAAAACAAAATACATTTGTCTGAATTTATAGGGATAAACTCGAATTTTCGTTAGCAGTGGACAAAACTCAGAGAAAAGAAGACAGGAATCGCCTCAGATTGCACCTCAGAGCTTATGAATTCCAACATTTTTCAGGGCCCTTTAGCGGGCGCCGGACCCCACGCCATAAGGGCTTCGCGCTTTGCGCTTGCATTTACCAGTTTTGGGGAGTGTGCCCCCCGTCTAAAACAATCCTTGATCCGCACCTGAATAAGCTCCAGAAACACTAGAACATTAGAAAGATTAGAAGATTATAAGCGGTAGACAAAACTTGCATGATTAAATGTGCGTCGTAATTGTGTACAATAATTGTGAAAGATTACGGGTATGGGGGTCTTGTCAGGTTTAATCTTTCGTTTTAGATTGCAAAGCGTGCGCGGGTCCACTGTACGAATCTACCCGTGATGTGATAGAGAGATATCACGTTCTGCTTCATTATTATTAAAGGTAGGATACGCCATTGGTAATTTTTTGAATTATCATGAACGGTAGATTTTGGGGGTTGTATTTTATAGTAAATATCGTTTAACTGACCTGTCCGAAGTTTGGATGCTCATGGGTGCCAAAAAAAGCACGAAAAACAGCGTTTGTTTTCAACCGTCGTCGAGCAGTTATTCTTATGTTAGGCCCTATATTTGGGGTTTTTCGCGATCGCCGTCCGGCGATCGCAAATCTTTCTTTATAAAAATTATTTTTTTCAGAATAATTAGACGATATCTAGCACAATTATTTTGCTAGATGCCTAGAATCGTTATTTACTTTCAAATGAGTAATATATTTCTTAATAATTCGGTAGTAAATATTTTCGATAACTGCAAATGGTGTATACTACCTTTAAGTCTAGACACGGGGACACGTACCCACTACAGTCCCGTGACTTGTTGCAGTGAGGTAACATTTCAAGGTCTAATGACTCGATCGGCAAAGTGCTTTGTCTTCATGAACAATAGCCGTCTATAGATACTAGAATTTCCTCGTTTTTTGTTCTTCTTGTGTAATCGCGGTCTTGATTTTGGAATTTCCCATTTTTTCCCTTACTTTTTAAAGAGAAAGAGAGATTTTGAGAAGAATAGCGGTCAGGATTCAGGGATTTCCATTTTGTTTTGAGAGAGAGATTTTGTTAAAGAGAGGTTTTTATTTAGAGAGAGGTTTTTATAAGAATGGCTAGCTTCGGCTGTTCTCAAGGTGTTCTAATGTAGTGTGTTTTAATAGGTTTTCCCAAACGATATCGGAAAATGTGCACATTAATAATTTGCAAAAGATGCATTCGTTTTCGTGCGAAAATATGCCTATAGTATGAACGTTCACAATCCCGTTTTCTATTTAAAGGTAGGATACACCATTTGCAGATATTAAAAATATTTACTACCGAATTATTAGGAAATATCTTACTCATTAATTTGAAAGTAAATAATGGTTCTAGGCACCCAGCAAAATGATTGCGCTAGATATCCTGTAATTATTCAAAAAAATAGAATTTTATAAAGAAACATTCGCGATCGCCGGAGGGCGATCGCGAAAAAACAAAGTTAACATAAGAATAACTGCTCGACGTCGGTTAAAAACAAACGCTGTTTTTTTGTGCTTTTCTTGGCATCCATGATTGTAAAACTTCAGACAGGTCAGTTGAACGATATTTACTATAAAATACAACCCCCCAAATCCAGCCATTCATAAAAATTCAAGCAATTACCAATGGTGTATCCTACTTTTAACAATTGATAATTCTTTTTCCATAAAAGTGCATTCAGTCGTAAAAAAAAAAACAGAGTACGATTTCCCGAATGTGCACTGAATTTAGTATCGATAATTCATTTTAGCGCGAATTCGAATGCACACCTGCAATCATGTTTTCCTTTTAATTTATCAACAATCGATTTCGCTAAATGTGCAGCCGATTTTCTGCGCATTAAAAAAGATGTATGTCTGTCAAGCATTGTAATTCAATTATGCGTCAACCAAAGTAACATATGGGAACTGAACCTGGGACCAATGTCATGGAGAGCTCTGCTAAGCACAACAATTTGCTAAGCAAAAACAAGTCTTGCTCAGTAAATAAAGGTTACTAGCCAAAATTGTAGGTATACCTTTCATGCTAAGCAAAAACCAGCTGAATCAGTCACTAACAATATACATCACCTGAAAGTTTGATTCTTAAACATGTTTTTTTTTTCATGCTAAGCAGCTTCACGAATATGTCTCCACGTGGTCTATAGTCTGTTTAAATATTGAAAAAGTGATACCTGCTAAGCGCATTGCATGCATGGTACAACCATTATAAGACATACAATAGTCCAGGCAAAATACATAATTTTACTTTGTTGACCTCAAACAAATTGCAACAAATTGTTTTTCACCACAGTGCACTTCTAGAAGGTTCCTAGAATTACATACTAAAAATCTACAAAAATCCAAGTGGTGGAAATATGTCTAATTTGCATAAATCGTTAATCCCTGCCATGTAATATGTTTATTCCCATATTTGGGTATATATTTTATTTTTATTTTTTGAAAAGTTTATTTTGGTGATTCTACTTACATATCCTTACTTCAATAACATTTGCTAAAGCATATAAGTGACTGAATAATTATGAGAACACAGTAATTATCAAAAATGACATCTTTATGACCCTATAAATGTGCGCACATTACACTGTCTCCAGATATCATCATGTAGTCAGTATTGGTGAGCTTCAAATTCACCAAGTTGCTTACTGGCACAGTTATCATATTAAAAGCTTATGAAAAATAATAACATTGTGATATTTAGCCCAGAAAACAAAAAAATGGGAAAAAATGGTGTGTCTATAAATTGGGCTAAAAAGTAGTTAAAGGGTTGCCTAACATGGAAGACTTGAAAAAGTTCAAGGAAATCCCCAAAATACATTTTAACGTAGATATGATTATTGTAAGCAACAAAAATCTTAAATTTGGGGGGTTTCCTTGAACTTGTTCAAGTCTCTCACCTTAGGCAACCCTTCACCTACTTGTTAGCCCAATTTAGGGACACATAATTTTTTGGTTAAGAGATGACATCAGAGGTCACATATTTCAAAGGCGATCTGACCTGCGGCGTCACTCTTTAAGCGAATTGTATGTAAAACACGATGTGTGCGCATACTACCGGGCACATTTGAATACAGATGTAAGCAGAGGTCTATATAGTTACTATATGCAACTTAGCTGTAATTTAGTACCCCCTGTCCCCATGTTTGTATGAATGAACTGCTTGTGTCTAAGTGCAGCGCAGTGGGGGCGCGCACGTATGGTCCGATGCCAGACTGAAATAGTTATAATGTTTGCACTGATGCGGTGCCAGTTTGTTTATACAACAATCCGTGGATCGAACATGTACGTGTAGATCGTATTATACAAGTAATATCCGAGTTATTTCCACAGAATTACCGTACCAATTAGTTTTAATTAGAAAATGGTTTGATGTACAACTATAGTCAATTATAACACTTATTCACTTTCGTCTGCAGGATGGTAGATGACCCAAGGAAATTGCTTGATCCACGCTGTCTCGTCTGGCATTTTTTTGGTTGCTTTGCAGGTTTTTAACCTTGGTTTTTTGGTTTTTGTTGTTGTTGACAAAATTAAAATGTACATTCTACACCCCAATATAAAAAAAGCTGAAACCAGAATTATGTTTCACAAATCCTTTGGTATTAAAAAAGTTTGTCGCTAAGAAATTCATAATTTCAAACATGTCAATCCCCTCCCTTTATGAAAAACAAATGGCTCAAGCATTTTATTGAAACTACTGAAGTACTTTTTGCCTCATTTTTTAAGTCTTTGTTTTCACAGGTTTCACATCTTAAATGATAAGCGGGAATTTTTTTAAGTAACAACAAATATATATATATATATTATTTTTTTAATTAAAAAAATTAAAAAAAAAAATTTCTCCCAAAACAAAAAAAGGAATTTAGGAAAGTTTGTCAAATATATCAAATCAAACCCCCGCCCCCCCAAAAAAAAAAATAATAATAAAATAAAACAATTACAATTTAATTTTAAACAAATGCAAATTAAACAAATTAAACCCCCAAAAGTACCCCAAAAAATATCAATAAAATAAAACAGCATAATAAATAAACACTTAAAGGGATCGTATACGTTTGGTAATTGGAACCCACTGTTTGTTTCAATCTTATATAGTTATACATGTAGATATATACCATAAAACTAACCTGTACAAATTTCATTTCAAAAGGTGGTAGCGATTTTGAGATATTGCCGAAATTCTGGAGCGGTTTTGTCCACGCAGGAAGAATAATCTGCATTGGAATACACACTCAGAGAAACGTCACTGCAGTAACGCTTCTCAGATTCAAATTGTTGGGAATAAAAAGTGATATCTTGATCCATAACCGCAGTACTTCGAAGTGAAAAATTTCTAAAAATGCATTATACTATGCAAAGCTGCTCTACTTCTTACCAAGTATGTTTTTATTGCAATTAATTTTTGGAGTAATTACCAAACGTATACGATCCCTTTAAACAAACTCCTGTGACGTTATCACCAGATCATCATGGGGAAACCACCACCACTAATCAAAATACACGAACGTTCATCGATGGAAAAAAAATCACTTTACCCTGCAAAAAATGGCCTTGTAAAACAATATGTGGACTATATCTAGTGCCTGCTTAAAGGGATCGTATACGTTTGGTAATTACTCCAAAAATGAATGGCAATACAAACTTACTTGGTAAGAAGTACAACAGCTTTGGATAGTATAATGCATTTCTAGAAACTTTCCTTTTTGAAGTACTGCAGTTATGGAAAAAGATATCACTTTTTATCCCAACAAATTTGAATCTGAAAAGCGTTACTGCAGTGACGTTTCTCATATTGTGTATTCCAATGCAGATTATTTTTCCTGCGTGAACATAACCACTCCAGATTTTCGGCAATATCTAAAAATCCCTACCACCTTTTGAAATGAAATTTGTACAGGTTAGTTTTATGGTATATATATCTATAACTATATAGGATTGAAACAAACAATGGATTCCAATTACCAAACGTATACGATCACTTTAAACAATGGGCTTCTTTATAGACAAAGACAAACACTGTGCAACATCACTTCACACCCACTAACGTTAGATTTATTTGGCAGACATACAAGCTACGTTGGCATCGTTGACCTGCAGCCACAATTATTTATTGACATACATTTCGTGACAAAATGCCAATGTAATGATTCTGAAGCAAGGCAGAGTGTAAATAATACTTTATTGAAGTCGGTTTGGGGTCATTCTTGGGTAAGTGGAAAATCACAGGTGGTAAGTGGTTGGAAAGTGGGATTGTTTTTGTAATTCGAGGCTTGGAAATAATATACTATAGAAACCCATGCCGGAGTCAAATTTTTGGCCATTCTTGAAGATCCCCTCTATTTTCTCACACCCAGCCCTGCCCGGGGTATGCTTTCCTTCATACCTCAAACCGCCTTATTTGTGGGCGGAGATTGTATGTACAAACCTATTGCGAATATGACATTTATCGACCTATCTTAAAGGTAGGATACACCATTTGCAGATATCGAAAATATTTACTACCGAATTATTAAGAAATATCTTACATGATATTTGAAAGTAAATATTGATTATAGGCATTCAGCAAAATGATTGCGCTAGATTTCCTAAAATTATTCCGAAATTTTTTTTTTTTTATAAAACAACAGGTGATCGCGAAAAAAATTTATAAATAACATAATGAAAACTGCCCAACGCCGGTTGAAAACAACTGCTGTTTTTCGTGCTTTTCTCATCATTCATGATTGTAAAACTTCGGATAGGTCAGTTAAAATATATTTACTATAAAACACAACCTCCCAAGCCCACCCATTTATAATAATTCAAGCAATTATGGTGTATCCTACCTTTAAACAAAAAATCTAAATATTATACTAGAAACCCATGCCCCAGGTAAAATTTTAATTTTGTTGCCATTCTTGGGACCTCCTCTATCCCACACCCAGCCCTGCCCGGGGCATGCTTTCCCTTTATACCTCAAACCGCCCTTATTTGTGGGCGGAGATTGTGTGTACAAACATTATAACATCGTTAAATCTTCATATTTTGCGCTCCATAGCTAGCTTCCTGCGTGTGTAATGTACATGTACGTACGTTTATGCAGTGTGCGCCGTGTCCACATAATACACACGCGAGTGTCGAATAAGTAACTGTTTAATACTCGTTCAATGGTGAACGTCGAACAACTTGAAGAAATATTAAGTAACCAACTTCACGGTGGTTTGTTGCTGCTGTGATTCCATGCATTCCCACTCCACCCAAAAGTATGTAACTAAATTCTCCTAGTATGTAACTAGTTAGCAAGTTTGGTTTCATCATCATGAATTACAATTTGTTGTCAATCTGTGTCAATCCCATTATTACCCTGCTGCTAAAGTTTGTAAAGTTTCATGCATAATGGCCCCAAATCTCGCTGAAAACCGCCAAACACTTTTTACCTGCAGGAGGTATCAGAAGAAGTAGAACCAACGAAGCGATGATCAGCGTCTTCAAATCCATTTCCTCACATTCGTAACGAGGCTACTCATTCAGTGGACGTGTATTTTTGGTTTGCAGTTGCAGTATGGGCGCTGGGATGGGCTGGGGCACAATCACTTGCACGTCACCTGCTGAGAACTCGCCGAGCCGTAATGCCGAATGAGCACTCCCCTGGCCCAGCACGTGGTCTTATAATACTAGGAAGCCGATACGTATACGGCCCAGCAGGGGAACATCGTCATTTTCGACGAGATGGGATTTCCCCAGATTTTCCCGCGGTTGAGTGGCGCAAGCGATGTGGTGTACCCTATAATTGGTTCAAGGATGTCACATGTTTCGCTGGGAATAAACATACGTTTATTGTGTACACAAGTAATAAACAAAACACCTACACTCCCGTGTATACAGAAATAAACTTATGGAGAGCCAGGTGCGTTTAGGTAAACAATAGTATAAAGAGTGTAGGTGTGGGATACTAATGGGAAGTCCCTTGGTCTCATAGCGTGCTGGTGTCCGTTGGAGAGGTGATGTCAGAACGACCCCGATAATTTGAATAATTTACGGAAGGGGGAAAGCTTACGATGTCTACAAAATATTACAAGTAAAGTGAAGAAAGGAAACACATAAAAGTAGGACTACTTACATTGATACAAGTTTAAAGGTAGGATGCACCATTGGTAATTGCTTGAATTATCATGAATGGGAGGATTTGGGGAGTTGTATTTTATAGTAAATATCGTTTAACTGACCTGTCACGAAAAACGGCGTTTGTTTTCAACCGGCGTCGGGCAGGTTTTTTTGGTTATTCTTGTTTTTTTGCGATCGGCGTCCGGCGATCGCGAATTTTGTTTTATAAAATTCAATTTTTTTGGAATAATTACATGATATCTAGCGCGATCATTTTGCTGGATGCCTAGAATCATTATTTACTATTAAATAAGTAAGATATTTCTTTATAATTGGTAGTAAATATTTTCGATATCTGCAAATGGTGTATCTTACCTTTAATAACAACTATATAGTTAATGGTTCGGTCACATAAGGAAAACATTCAGTGCGCACTGTCTTTTTGATTATGTAATGCAAAATTCACATCACGATGTCAGAAGTCAGACTTCGGGAAAATTGCCAAACGAATCAGCGGAGAAAAACCAAATCTTACATTATACCATGATTATACAAATACATCATTGTACACTACACAAAACAAAACTATTACTGTTTCCGTCTGAAACTTTCAGAGTTTTTCTACGATTATATCAACTCTTCCGAAAGTTCATCCAGCCAGGTAGTGAGTTCTCTTTACAGAACACGTAAAAGGAAACGAGCCCACCACCGCCGGTGGTCCACTGTACGTCCGGGCGTTAGTCCATCGGTCTCATAAGTCATAGCACTACGGGGCCTCAATTGCTATACCCAGCACGATATGTGACAGAGGGGTACCCCCCTCTTATCCCTATACTTTATACGCACTCAACACTATTGTAACCTAACCCCACCCCCCCCCCCCCCCCCTTGAAACCTAAAAGGAATTTCTGAGATTCCGGGAACACAATGGTCAACACAAAAGAGGGGGGGGGGGTTCTCTGCCACATATCGTGCTTCATATGCAAACAGACAGCCCTACTCACACGTTTTGAGCACGAGTACCAGGCAACAGTGTTCCCCCTTCCGAATCCGCTCCAAGGCAATCACAAAGTATTTACATACAAATACAAAATCAAACAAGACCCAACCAGATAAACACCCCCCAACAAGCAAACAACAATCAACCAACATTCCACAAACAAGCAGACAACGAGCAGTTTGGTGAACAGGTAAGACAAAGTACAAACAAATAATAATATTGTGGGATGACCGCTGGCCTGGTTACGTTGACTCATAGAGAAAGAATTCTCTATGGTTGACCCCAAGTGTCAACAACTCAAATATAAAGAAAGATATAATACAAGTGAAAGTTCTCTCCACAAAGGACTTATACAATAGTTCTCGATACTTCGTTATAGGTTAAATATACGATCATAAATCTGGCATCAAAATAAATTATGTTTCTCCTAACTACAGCAATGCATATCGCATAAATATGTCATTTAGTGGGGAAATATCGTACAACTATTTACATAAACAGCTGGGATTCGGTGTCAGAGATAATATAGAGGGTTTCTTTTCTTCGAGTTTCGAGTTTCGAGTTGACTTTTCGAGTTTCGAGTTGACTTTTCGAGTTTCGAGTTGACTTTTCGAGTTTCGAGTTGACTTTTCTAGTTTCAAGTTGACTTTTCGAGTTTCGAGTTGACTTTTCGAGTTTCGAGTTGACTTTTCGAGTTTCGAGTTGACTTTTCGAGTTTCGAGTTGACTTTTCGAGTTTCGAGTTGACTTTTCTAGTTTCAAGTTGACTTTTCGAGTTTCGAGTTGACTTTTCGAGTTTCGAGTTGACTTTTTGAGTTTCGAGTTGACTTTTCGAGTTTCGAGTCTCTTAAAATCAAGAGAAAATATCTCTCCGTGCGCTCCTAGCACTCACAGCAACAACTATCGGAGACTCAAAATCTCTCCAAATCTAAATTTTACATAGATCGGATGGCTTTTTAAAATCACAAACTTGCACATCCAAGAAACACAAGCTGTTAGAGCATGATTGTAAAGCAAAATGTTAGCACGGAGATCGGCGCTTTGCTGTCGAGGCCTCTGACACACCTAAATAAAACAAAGGTTTAACGACCACACCAAGCTCCAAGAAATCACTGGGACCCAAAAACTAAGTTTCTTGCGACGACAGACCATTTTGCAGATATCGAAAATATTTACTACCAAATTATCATGGAGGAATAGTGGAATTATTAAGGAACGGCGATCGCGAATAAACCCTAAGAACAACATAAGAACCACTGCCCGTTGTTCCTGCTTTTCTTAGCATCCATACAAAACAACCCCGATATCCACCCATTCTTGATAATTAAAAAGCAATACCAATGGTGTATCCTACCTTAAGGACACGAACGGTATAGTCAGGTTCATAATGTACAAAAAAGTGAACGAAACTTTCAATATATATTGAAAGTTTCGTTCACTTTTTTTGTAGATTTGCTAAACTATACATTTTTGGAAACGTTAGAATATACTCAACATGAAAACCAATGTTTACATTTGTTTTTAGGTTCTTTCAGTGAAAAAAAAATAGACCTTTAATGTGACGTGACACATGAAAAGTCATTGGGTGTCACATTAAAGGTCCATTTTTTTCAATGCCCTATATCTCTGGAAGTATAAGTCCGATTGGGTTCAAACTTGGTATGCAGGTATGGCGGGATGTGTTATAGATATACATTACAGTGACATCATGATGACGTCATCGTGTGATTTTTTATGATTTTGTTTTTTATTTTTGGACCTTTAAGCCATATCTCATCAACAGAACGTAATAAATTTAAATTGTTTTTGGTAATATGTTTATTGGGTCATAGACATATGGACACAATTGTGAAAAATGTGTGACGCCATCATGACGTCATCAAAATGCCATTAAAAAAATCCAAGATGGCCGCCATAAAGAACATGAAAGCGAATGTAAACATTGGTTTTCAGGTTAAGTATATCCTAACGTTTCCAAAAATATATAGTTTAGCAAATCTACACAAAAATTGAACGAAATAACATAGGAAACCTGACTAGAATATGGAATGTCCCATAACGTCATGTAATAAAATAATATGTGGACGGTCTGATTACTCACCGTTTAGGCTTACATTTTCTTCGGCCTAATACTAGTTTCACATCCGCACACAAGGGCACGTTTGTTTATCACCTTCTCGCCGCCCGCGATAATTTTATCTGCAGGTAGGTTGGTACATAGTGTACATTTATTAGCCAATCAGAACACAGATGGTGTTGAAGTCATCGATGTTGTTAGAGTTGTCTGGGGTCTGACTAGGGTTAGGGGTTAGGGGTTAGGGCATAGAGAAAGGAATTTTCTCTATGGTTAGGGTTAGGGTTAGGGGTTAGGGTTAATGGTTAATTTGTCCCAGACAACTCTAACATCATCGATGACGTCAACATCATCTGTGTTCTGATTGGCTAATGTACCAACCTACCTGCGGAAAAAAATTATCGCTTTCCGCCCAAAGGTCTCAAGAATGTTTACAGTCTGGTTCCCACGTCTGTTAATAAACCTTCCAAATTCATTTAAATGCCAAAACTTGAAGAAATATTAAGTAACCAACTTCACGGTGGTTTGTTGCTGCTGTGATTCCATGCATTCCCACTCCACCCAAAAGTATGTAACTAAATTCTCCTAGTATGTAACTAGTTAGCAAGTTTGGTTTCATCATCATGAAATACAATTTGTTGTCAATCTGTGTCAATCCCATTATTACCCTGCTGCTAAGTTTGTAAAGTTTCATGCATAATGGCCCCAAATCTCGCTGAAAACCACCAAACACTTTTTACCTGCAGGAGGTATCAGAAGAAGTAGAACCAACGAAGCGATGATCAGCGTCTTCAAATCCATTTCCTCACATTCGTAACGAGGCTACTCATTCAGTGGACGTGTATGTTTGTTTGCAGTTGCAGTATGGGCGCTGGGATGGGCCAGGGCACAATCACTTGCACGTCACCTGCTGAGAACTCGCCGAGCCGTAATGCCGAATGAGCACTCCCCTGGCCCTGCACGTGGTCTTATAATACTAGGAAGCCGATACGTATACGGCCCAGCAGGGGAACATCGTCATTTTCGACGAGATGGGATTTCCCCAGATTTTCCCGCGGTTGAGTGGCGCAAGCGATGTGGCGTACCCTCTAATTGGTTCAAGGATGTCACATGTTTCGCTGGGAGTATAAACATCCTTTTTGTATGCAAGTAATAAACAAAACACTACTAATCCCGTGTATACAAAAACAAACCTATGGGGAGCTAGGTGCGTTTAGGGTTAGGTAAACAATAGTCTAAAGAGTGTAGGTGTGGGATACTAAGGGGGAGTCCCTTGGTCTCATATCGTGATGGGTGTCCGTTGGGGGAGTGATGTCAGAACGACCCCGATAATTCGAATAAGTTACGGAAGGGAGAAAGCTTACGATGTCTACAAATTACAAGTAAAGTGAAAAAACGGAAACACATAAAAGTAGAACTACTTACATTGATACAAGTTTAAAGGTAGGATGCACCATTGGTAATTGCTTGAATTATCATGATTCATGGTGGATTTGGGGGATTGTATTTTAGGGTAAATATCGTTTAACTGACCTGTCCGAAGTTTTACAATCATGGATGCCGAAAAAGCACGAAAAACAGCGTTTGTTTACAACCGGGGTCGAGCAGTGATTCTTATGTTATCTTTGTTTTTTCGGAATAATTACAGGATATCTAGCGAAATCATTTTTCTGCATGCCTAGAATCATTATTTACTTTCAAATGAGTAAGATATCTCTTTATAATTGGTAGTAAATTTTTTCGATATCTGCAAATGGTATATCTTTACCTTCAATAACAACTAGATAATATTTCGGTCACATAAGAAAAACCTCCAGTGCGCACTGTCTTTTTGATTACGTAATGCAAAATTCACATCACGATGTCAGAAGTCAAACCTCGGGAAAATTGCCAAACAAATCAGCGGAGAAAAACCAAAACTTTAATTAATATTTATGATCCGCTGTCTACATTATACCATGATTATACAAATACATCATTGTACACTACACAAAACAAAACTATTACTGTTTCCGTCTCAAACTTTCAGAGTTTTTCTACGATTATATCAACTCTTCCGAAAGTTCATCCAGCCAGGTAGTGAGTTCTCTTTACAGAACACGTAAAAGGAAACGAGCCCACCACCGCCGGTGGTCCACTGGGTGTCCGGGCGGCGATAATTTTTTTTTCTGCAGGTAGGTTGGTACATAGCAGGGGGGGGGGGGGGGGGGGGGGGGGGGCGGAGGGGGGGCCCAAGAAAGTGCGCCACCAACGTTGAAATGTATCTCATTCGTTCTTCCACGCTCATGAGCCACATAGATCATACACATCTCACACAGTAAATACGTATAGATCGCTACCGCAAAGCGCACCATTGAAACACGTACAGATTTGCTCCGTGTATCGCTCTCCGCATTTAGTGATTCATACAACGTCCGCAAAGCCAGGTACGCAGGCACGATCTACACGGATTTTGTTTGGGGCGATGTCATTTTCTGCCATTTTCGTTCGAAAACAACACGATAAAACGCAAGGGGGTCACAGGCAGATTTTTTTTAAAATTCAGTATATCACTGCTACATCCTTTTTTAACGTATCCATGGAAAAAAATGAGTGGGGTCAAAGCACGATTTTTCACAATTTATCGATTATTATTGCCCTTTTTAGGGGAGGTATTTGTTAACGTCGTTTGAGTATTTGTGCACAATCTCCACGCGCATCAACTATACGTCAACGCTTAATTTTTTCGACTGCTTTGTTCATTTTCAATACAATTTTTGTCATTGGATGATAAACATTAAGGTAAATAACAACCTTGTACAACTACAAAAGACAAGATGTTAAGATTGGATGCCAAAAACTCTTTATTTTTCGAGTGAGAAAATTGTTCCCCCCTATTTTGAGAATGGACGGTACCACAGCGTTTCGCAATCACAGCCTCGAAGGGCCCCCCTCCGCCCCCCCCCCCTGGTACATAGTGTACATTTATTAGCCAATCAGAACACAGATGGTGCTGACGTCATCGATGACGTTAGAGTTGTCTGGGATCTGACTAGGGTTAGGGGGTTAGGGTTAAGGTTAAGGTTAAGGTTAAGGGTTAGGGTTAGGGTTGTCCCAGACAACTCTACCGTCATCGATGGCGTCAACACCATCTGTGTTCTGATTGGCTAATGTAGGCCTACCAACCTACCTGCAGATAAAATTATCGCAGTCGGGCTGGGTGGGACCATAAAGTCCTTTCTCTTATTCTTATTCTTATTCTTTATTCGGCCAATAGAACAAGCAAACAATACACAGGGAACAGTATACATTTACGGTTAAGACTAAGAGGGAGTGGGATAGAGGATAAAAACAAACAAAACATATAAACCAATCTGTGATGGCCAGGATCAACAAAAGTGTACTCAAACACTGTAGCTTGGTAGCTTGTTGTTCCAGTCACAGAGAGGAATCATAAAATAAATGTGTATATACAATAATATAAAAGTCAACAAAATGAATTATAATAAAAAATATAAATGCAATAAATAAATACAAATCAATAAGCAAAAAAAAAAAATTAACTAAAAGAACATAAAAAAGAATAATGTTAATTAAGTGTATAATTTGTCAGTCAACCCAAACAGACAGCCCTACTATAAGGTTAAGTTCGCACAAGGAACACCCGTCAATTGGTCGACATTGCCTGGCACCACACTCACACGTTTTGAGCACGAGTACCAGGCAACAGTGTTCCCCGTCCGAATCCGCTCCAAGGCAATCACAAAGTATTTACTTACAAATACAAAATCAAACTAGAACTACGTCTGTTCAAGGAACAGAACATAGGGCTTTTTCGCTTTCGCATTTTTTTTTAGTATTAAAAAAAAAAAAAAACGAATTTAAGTTAATTTAAACAGATTAAAATAAATTCAAACTGATTAAAACGATGACGTCACACGTTTCTGAACTTTTTGTGCAACTATCTATCACCTAACAACACAAAATGAGGTGTTATGTTAACACGATCCTTTGCTGAGATATGCCTTCAACGTCTAAAAACGTAATAATTCAAACATAATCGTAATATGACGTAACATTTGTCAACATGACGCTAGAGGGCGCTTTAACATTTTATGAAGTCACGGTTAACATTTTTGTTACTTACAACCTAGCCAGATCCTAACATCGTTGAAAGTAAGTTCACATCGTTTTTTACTTTTAAATTATAAGGAAATTCCGGTTTGGACCGGAAGGAAGTGTCAGGTCTTTTTGCATGTAATACAAATTATGAAGACCATGGATTAATCTATCAATTCTCCTAAAAATCTAAATCAGATCTCTTACAGTTGATTTTATATTGATTTTCAAAGATTAAATTTCGAAATATTTGGTTGCTTGTAATCTGACACTTGATGACGTCATCGTGACGTAATTAACAGAAAGCTCGAGAGCTGTCTTAACTGTGCTATTTAAAGCAAAAATCTGGATTATATCTATCGCGGTTGATTTTTAAGCGACGTTTTAAGGTTTTAAGGTCTTTTTATTGTAACTTCCGGTTTGGTGACGTCATCAATAAATCTCTTTCTCAATATGTTCTTAGCACGAAGCTGATTATATACACCGGTTATGAAGTGATTTCAGCAAACTTCGCCACACACACCAACAAATTATGCATTTTAACCATTTTTCAACCTGCCGCTAGAGGGCGCTATAACGTGTTATGACGTCGCCGGTAATTTTTTGAAAAGTTTATTCTAGCCAGACACTAACATCGTTGAAATTAAGTTCATATCATTTTCTAGTTTTAAATTATAAGGCACTTCCGGTTTGGACCGGAAGGAAGGGTCACGTGATTTCACGCACATGAGATGAAATGAAGATCCTTAATTATTCTATCTATTGCCACAAAAATCAAGTTTAGGTCTTTTGCGGTTGATTTGTTATTGATTTTCAAAGATTAAATCAATTGCACCTTTAAGATGACGTCACGTGATCCCTGATGACGTCACCATGACGTATGTTTGCTAGGCACGAGCTTACTATGGAGTCTTCACTTGGGTTAAGTTTTATGGAAATATGACTTTGTTTTCTGGTAAAAGTACTTGTGCAAAAAAACGTGTACAAAGTCTATGGAGTTTAGGTTACTAAAAGAAAAAAAAACTAGAACTACGTCTGTTCGAGGAACAGAACATAGGGCTTTTTCGCATTCGCAATTTTTTTTTATTAAATATTTCAAAAATTGAACTTTTAAACCATCAAAACAATTTAAAATCATTGAAAACTAATTTAAGTTAATTTAAACAGAGTAAAATGAATTAAAACTGATTAAAACGATGACGTCACACGTTTGTGAACTTTTTGTGCAACTATCTATCACCTAACAACACAAAATGAGGTGTTATGTTAACACGATCCGTTTCTGAGATATGCCTTCAACGTCTAAAAACGTAATAATTCAAATATAATCGTAATATGGTGTAACATTTGTCAACCATGCCGCTAGAGGGCGCTATAACATTTTAAGAAGTCACCGTCAACTTGTTCGTTACTTACAACCTAGCCAGCGCCTAACATCGTTGAAAGTAAGTTAGCATCGTTTTCCACTTTTAAATTATAAGGCACTTCCGGTTTGGACCGGAAGGAAGTGTCAGGTCTTTTTGCATGTAATACAAATTATGAAGACAATGGATTAATCTATCAATTTCCTTAAAAATCTAAATCAGATCTCTTACAGTTGATTTTATATTGATTTTCAAAGATTAAATTTAGAAATATTTGGTTGCTTGTAATCTGACACTTGATGACGTCATTGTGACGTAATTAACAGAAACTCGAGATCAGTCTTAACTTTGCTATTTGAAGCAAAAATCTGGATATATCTATAGCGGTTGATTTTTAAGCGACTTTTTACAGTTTAAAGGATTTTTTATTGTAACTTCCGGTTTGGTGACGTCATAAATATTTCTCCTTCCCAATATGGTCTAAGCATGAAGCTGATTATATACACCAGTTATAAAGTTACTTCAGCAAACTTCGCAACACACATCAACAGATTAATCATTTTAACCATTTTCAACCTGCCGCTAGAGGGAGCTATAACATGTTATGACGTCGCCGGAATTTTTTTGAATAGTTTATTCTAGCCAGACAATAACATCGTTAAAAGTAAGTTCATATCATTTTTCACTTTTAAATTATGAGGCACTTCCGGTTTGGACCAGAAGGAAGGGTCACGTGATTTTACGCACACGAGATAAAATGAAGATCCTGGATTATTCTATCTATTGCCACAAAAATCAAGTTTCGGTCTTTTGTGTTCGTTAAAAGTGCTTGGAATTGTGCAAACAACGTTTACAAAGTCTATGGGATTGGATTCTGCGTAGCCGAGAGCCTGTTTACCTACCTGTCGCACACGGCGCCCTTCCCCATAGGCAATTTGATGACGACATCCTGTTTCGCTTGTTGGCGGCTAGTGTCCTCTTGGGTGAGCGTACATTTGCATGCACGTACGATGTCAGTAGTGATACATTCGCTCAATGCATAGTACACTATCAGTGTATACGTACGGTGCGAAATACCGTACCCTCTGGAGACATGAACACAATGTGTACAATGGAGACAAAACGTCTCCAGAGGGTAAATTTCTATAGATGAATAGGTCTCCATTGGGAATTTCACGAATTAGATTTTTGGATTTTACTTAAATTACTCAAAAACTAGGATTAGGATGTGGGTTAGGGTTAGTGTTTGGGTTAGGGTATAATATAGGGTATATTGGGTCGAAATTTCAACCCAGGAAAAAAATTATGGTTAAAATGGGAGCATTTTGAAAAACGTGCTCGACTTTCTAACCATTTTGTACACGAGAACAAAGCCATGTCTCCACAGTGATACAAAAATGCGAATATATGTACATATACAAGCATGTACACACATATTATACGTGTGCCATGCACATAAGGGGTCAATGCTTTATGCGCCTAGGCCAAAACGATTAAATTTCAAGGGTGCCGCAGGGTATGTCCAAGTTCGGTTTTAGCCAAAAAAAAAAAAGAAAGTTCGAGAACTACATTTACACTAACCTTTAGAGTAAAAATCAAGATTATATCTGTCAGGTTTAATTTTTTAGGAATTTTCAAAGGAAAAGAAGTCTTTTCATTGTAACTTCCGGTCTGGTGACGTCATAATTTTTTCTTCTCGTCTACTTGTTCCTAGCATGAAGCTGATTAAATACACCGGTTATAAAGTGATTTCCGCAAACTTCGCCACACACATCAACAGATTATTCATTTTAACCATTTTTCAACTTGCCGCTAGAGGGCGCTATAACATGTTATGACATCGCCGGTATTTTTTTTGAAAAGTTTGTTCTAGCCAGACACTAACATCGTTGAAAATAAGTGCATATCATTTTTCAGTTTTAAATTATAAGGCACTTCCGGTTTAGACCGGAAGGAAGGGTCACGTGATTTTACGCACATGAGATAAAATGAAGATCCTGGATTATTCTATCTGTTGCCACAAAAATCAAGTTTCGGTCTTTTGCGGTTGATTTGTTATTGATTTTTAAAGATTAAATCAATTGCACCTTTAAGATGGCGTCACGTGACCCCTGATGACGTCACCATGTCGTATGTCGGCTAGGCACGAGATTACTATAGGGTCTTCACTTGGGTTAAGTTTTATGGAAATACGACTTTGTTCTCTGGTAAAAGTACTTGTGCAAAAAAACGTGTACAAAGTCTATGGGGTTTAGGTTACTAAAAGAAAAAAAAGAAGAAGAAAACTAGAACTACGTCTGTTCGAGGAACAGAACATAGGGCTTTTTCGTATTCGCAATTTTTTTGATTACATTTTTCAAAAATGGAACTTTTATACCATCAAAACAATTTAAAATCATCGAAAACGAATTTAAGTTAATTTAAACAGATTAAAATGAATTCAAACTGATTAAAACGATGACGTCACACGTTTGTGAATTTTTTGTGCAACTATCTATCACCTAACAATACAAAATGAGGTGTTATGTTAACACGATCTGTTGCTGATATATGGCTTCAAGGTCTAAAAACGTAATAGTTCAAATATAATTGTAATATGACGTAACATTTGTCAACATGCCACTAGAGGACGCTTTAACATTTTATGAAGTCACTGTTAACTTTGTTGTTACTTACAACATAGCCAGCGCCTAACATCGTAGCTTCAGAGCTGTCTTAACTTTTCTATTTGAAGCCAAAATCTGGATTATATCTATCGCGGTTGATTTTTCAGCATTTATTTAAGGTCTAAAGGTCTTTTCATTGTAACTTTTGGTCTAGTGACGTCATATTTTTTTCTCTCCGCCAACTTGTTCGTAACATGAAGCTGATTATATACACCGGTTATAAAGTGATTTCAGCAAACTTCGCCACACACATCAACAGATTATTCGTTTTATTCATTTTTCAACCTGCCGCTAGAGGGCGCTATAACGTGTTATGACGTCGCCGATAATTTTGTGAAAAGTTTATTCTAGCTAGACACTAACAACGTTGAAAGTAAGTTCATATCATTTTTCACTTTCAAATTATGAGGCACTTCCGGTTTAGACCGGAAGGAAGGGTCACGTGATTTCACGCACACGAGATAAAATTAAGATCCTGGATTATTTTATCTATTGCCACAAAAATTACGTTTCGGTCTTTTGCGGATGATTTGTTATTGATTTTCAAAGATTAAATCAATTACACCTTTAAGATGACGTCACGTGACCCCTGATGACGTCACCATTACGTTTTTCGGCGAGACACGAGTTCACTATAGGGTCTTCACCTGGGTTAAGTTTTATGGAAATACGAGTTTGTTTTCTATTAAAAGTGACGGGCAGAAAAAACGTGTACAAAGTCTATGGGGTTTAGGTTACTAAAAGAAAAAAAAAAAGAAACTAGAACTACGTCTGTTCAAGGAACAGAACATAGGGCTTTTCCGCTTTCGCATTTTTTAGAGTATTTGTTTTCAAAAAACCCGAATTTAAGTTAATTTAAACAGATTAAAATAAATTGAAACTGATTAAAACGATGACGTCACACGTTTCTGAACTTTTTGTGCAACTATCTATCACCTAACAACACAAAATGAGGTGTTATGTTAACACGATCCTTTGCTGAGATATGCCTTCAACGTCTAAAAACGTAATAATTCAAATATAATCGTAATATGACGTAACATTTGTCAACATGACGCTAGAGGGCGCTTTAACATTTTATGAAGTCACTGTTAACATTTTTGTTACTTACAATCTAGCCAGCTCCTAACATCGTTGAAAGTAAGTTCACATCGTTTTTTACTTTTAAATTATAAGAAACTTCCGGTTTGGACCGGAAGGAAGTGTCAGGTCTTTTTGCATGTAATACAAATTATGAAGACCATGAATTAATCTATCAATCCTCCTAAAAATCTAAATCAGATCTCTTACAGTTGATTTTATATTGATTTTCAAAGATTAAATTTATAAATATTTGGTTGCTTGTAATCTGACACTTGATGACGTCATCGTGACGTAATTATAAACAGAAAGCTCGAGAGCTGTCTTAACTTTGCTATTTCAAGCAAAAATCTGGATTATATCTATCGCGGTTGATTTTTAAGCGACGTTTTAAGGTTTTAAGGTCTTTTCATTGTAACTTCCGGTTTGGTGACGTCATCAATAAATATCTTTCTCAATATGTTCTTAGCACGAAGCTGATTATATACACCGGTTATAAAGTGATTTTAGCAAACTTCGCTACACACATCAACAGATTATTCATTTTAACAATTTTTCAACCTGCCGCTAGAGGGCGCCTTAACGTGTTATGGCGTCGCCGGTAATTATTTTGAAAAGTTTATTCTAGCCAGACACTAACATCGTTGAAAGTAAGTTCATATCATTTTTCAGTTTTAAATTATAAGGCACTTCCGGTTTGGACCGGAAGGAAGGGTCACGTGATTTCACGCACGTGAGATAAAATTAAGATCCTGGATTATCCTATCTATTGCCACAAAAATTAAGTTTCGGTCTTTTGCGGTTGATTTTGTATTGATTTTCAAAGATTAAATCAATTACACCTTTAAGATGACGTCACGTGACCCCTGATGACGTCACTATGACGTCTGTCTGCGAGACACCAGTTCACTATAGGGCCTTCACCTGGGATTAAGTTTTATGGAAATACGACTTTGTTTTCTATTAAAAGTGACGGGCAGAAAAAACGTGTACAAAGTCTATGGGTTTTAGGTTACTAAAAGAAAAGAAGAAGAAGAAGAAGAAGAAGACCGGAAGGAAGGGTCACGTGATTTCACGTACAGGAGATAAAATGAATATCCTGGATTATTCTATTAATTGCCACAAAATTCAAGTTTCGGTCTTTTGCGGTTGGTGTTTTATTGATTTTCAAAGATTAAATTAATTGCGCCTTTAAGATAAGGTCGCGTGGCCCTGATGACGTCTTCCTCGTGGTGTCTGTCGGCGAGACTGGAGTTCACTATTGGGTCTTCACCTGGGTCAAGTTTATGGGAATACGACTTTTTTTTTCCGTTAAAAGTGCTTTGAATTGTGCAAGCAACGTTTACAAAGTCTACGGGGTTGGATTCTGCGTAGCCGAAAGCGTGTTTACCTACCTGTCGTACGCGGCGCCCTTCCCCATAGGCAATTTGATGACGTCCCCTGTTTCACAGGTTGGCGGCTAGTGTCCTCTTGGGTAAGCGTACATGTGCTTGCACGAACGATGTCAGTGGTGATACATTCGCTCAATACATAATACACTATCAGTGTATACGTACATGTACTAGCATATATTATACGTGTGCCATACACACGTAAGGAGTCAATGCTTTTTGCACCTAGGCCAAAACGATTACATTTCAAGGGTACAGCAGGGTATGTTCAAGTTCGTTTTTTGCCCCAAAACACAGGGAAGTTCGAGAACTACTTTTACATTAACCTTTAGAGCAAAAATCAAGATTGTATCCGTCAGGATTAATTTTTTAGGAATTTTCAAAGGAAAAGGAGTCTTTTCATTCTAACTTCCGGTCTGGTGACGTCATAATTTTTTCTTCCCGTCAACTTGTTCCTAGCATGAAGCTGATTAAATACACCGGTTATAAAGTGATTTCAGCAAACTTCGCCACACACATCAACAGATTGTTCATTTTAACAATTTTTCAAACTGCCGCTAGAGGGCGCTATAACATGTTATGACGTCACCAATATTTTTTTTGAAAAATACATTGTAGCCAGACACTAACATCGTTGAAAGTAAGTTCATATCATTTTTCACTTTCAAATTATGAGGCACTTCCGGTTTAGACCGGAAGGAAGGGTCACGTGATTTCACGCACGCGAGATAAAATTAAGATCCTGGATTATTCTATCTATTGCCACAAAAATTAAGTTTCGGTCTTTTGCGGTTGATTTGTTATTGATTTTCAAAGATTAAATCAATTACACCTTTAAGATGACGTCACGTGACCCCTGATGACGTCACCATTACGTTTTTCGGCGAGACACGAGTTCACTATAGGGTCTTCACCTGGGTTAAGTTTTATGGAAATACGACTTTGTTTTCTATTAAAAGTGACTGGCAGAAAAAACGTGTACAAAGTCTATGGGGTTTAGGTTACTAAAAGAAAAAAAGAAGAAGAAGAAGAAGAAGAAGAAGAAGAAGAAAAAACTAGAGATATGTCTGTTCAAGGAACAGAGCATATGGCTTTTTCGCATTTTGTTGTTGTATTGTTCATTACATTTATGATTTCATTTAATACATTTCTTTACTTTAATTTTTTCAAAACTGCAAATTTTAAATTATTAATTGGATTATATCTCTCGCGGTTAATTTTCAGAAATGTTTAAAGGTTTTTTAATTGTAATTTCCGGTCTAGTGACGTCATATTATTTTGTTTTTATCCGCCAACTTGTTCCTAACAAGATGCTGATTATAAATACCAATTATAAAGCGATTTGAGCAAACTTCGCCACGAAAATGAACTGATTATTCATTTTAAACATTTTTCAACCTGTCACTAGAGGGCGTTATAACAATTTATGACGTCACCGGTGACTTTGTTTGTAGAGTGCAGGCTACCTAGAGACTATCATCGTTGAAAGTAAATTCATATCATTTTCAACTTTCAAATTATAAGGCACTTCCGGTTTGGACCGGAAGGAAGTGTCAGGTCTTTTTGCATGTAATACAAATTATGAAGACCATGATTAATCTATCAATTTCCTTAAAAATCTAAATCAGATCTCTTATAGTTGATTTTATATTGATTTTCAAAGAATAAATTTAGAAATATTTGGTTGCTTGTAATCTGACACTTGATGACGTCATTGTGACGTAATTAACAGAAACTCGAGATCAGTCTTAACTTTGCTATCTGAAGCAAAAATCTGGATTATATCTATAGCGGTTGATTTTTAAGCGACTTTTTAAAGTTTAAAGGATTTTGTATTGTAACTTCCGGTTTGGTGACGTCATAAATATTTCTCCTTCCCAATGTGGTCTAAGCATGAAGCTGATTATATACACCGGTTATAAAGTTATTTCAGCAAACTTCGCAACCACTGACCTCTACACCTGGACGGATCATTGTCCATATTCTGCTGTGCTAACACTTGAAGTCGGCGCGAACTGGAAGTGCAACATGGCGGACCCGAGACGTCACTGCTGTGAGCCAATGAAATGTCCAGGTGTAGAGGTTAGTGGATTTACTCTGTACGTTTTGTATTTATAAACATTACGTAATACGTATCGTACCAACACCTAGACATTTCATTGGCTCACAGAGTGACGTCGTGGGTCCGCCATGTTGCACTTCTCCGCATGCCGACTTCAAAATAGAACAATGATGATCTGTCCATGTATAGAGGTCAGTGTTCGCAACACACATCAACAGATTAATCATTTTAACCATTTTCAACCTGCCGCTAGAGGGCGCTATAACATGTTATGACGTCGCCGGAATTTTTTTGAATAGTTTATTCTAGCCAGACAATAACATCGTTAAAAGTAAGTTCATATCATTTTTCACTTTCAAATTATAAGGCACTTCCGGTTTTGACCGGAAGGAAGGGTCACGTGATTTCACGCACCCGAGATAAAATGAAGATCCTGGATTATTTTATTAATTGCCACAAAATTCAAGTTTCGGTCAATTGCGGTTGATGTTTTATTGATTTTCAAAGATTAAATCAATTGAACCTTTAAGATGACGTCACGTGACTCCTGATGACGTCATCATGACGTCTGTCTGCGAGACACCAGTTCACTATTGGGTCTTCACCTGCGTCAAGTTTATGGGAATACGACTTTGTTTTTCCGTTAAAAGTGCTTTGAATTGTGCAAGCAACGTTTACAAAGTCTACGGGGTTGGATTCTGCGTAGCCGAAAGCGTGTTTACCTACCTGTCGTACGCGGCGCCCTTCCCCATGGGCAATTTGATGACGTCATCCTGTTTCACAGGTTGGCGGCTAGTGTCCTCTTGGGTGAGCGTACATGTGCTTGCACCAACGATGTCAGTGGTGATACATTCGCTCAATACACACACACTATCAGTGTATACGCATGTATACTAGCATGTATATTATACGTGTGCCATGCACACGTAAGGGGTCAATGCTTTTTGCACCTAGGCCAAAACGATTACATTTCAAGGGTGCCGCAGGGTATGTTCAAGTTCGTTTTTTGCCCCAAAACACAGGGAAGTTCGAGAACTACTTTTACATTAACCTTTAGAGCAAAAATCAAGATTGTATCTGTCAGGTTTAATTTTTTAGGAATTTTCAAAGGAAAACGAGTCTTTTCATTCTAACTTCCGGTCTGGTGACGTCATAATTTTTTCTTCCCGTCAACTTGTTCCTAGCATGAAGCTGATTAAATACACCGGTTATAAAGTGATTTCAGCAAACTTCGCCACACACATCAACAGATTTTTCATTTTAACAATTTTTCAAACTGCCGCTAGAGGGCGCTATAACATGTTATGACGTCACCAATATTTTTTTTGAAAAATACATTGTAGCCAGACACTAACATCGTTGAAAGTAAGTTCATATCATTTTTCACTTTCAAATTATGAGGCACTTCCGGTTTAGACCGGAAGGAAGGGTCACGTGATTTCACGCACGGGAGATAAAATTAAGATCCTGGATTATTCTATCTATTGCCACAAAAATTAAGTTTCGGTCTTTTGCGGTTGATTTTTTATTGAATTTCAAAGATTAAATCAATAACACCTTTAAAATGACGTCACGTGACCCCTGATGACGTCACCATGACGTATTTCTGCGAGACACGAGTTCACTATAGGGTCTTCACCTGGGTTAAGTTTTATGAAAATACAACTTTGTTTTCTATTAAAAGTACTTGTGCAAAAAAACGTGTACAAAGTCTATGGGGTTTATGTTACTAAAAGAAAAAAGAAAAAAAAAGAAAAAAAAAAATCAGAACAAAAACAAAGGCTTTTTCGCAAAATTGCGAAAAAGCCAAAAAAATCAGAACAAAAACAAAGCTTTTCCGCTTTAAAGCGGAAAAGCAACTAGAACTACGTCTGTTCAAGGAACAGAACATAGGGCTTTTTCGCATTCAACATTTTTTTTTATTAAATATTTTCAAAATTGAACTTTTAAACCATCAAAACAATTTAAAATCATTGAAAACTAATTTAAGTTAATTTAAACAGAGTAAAATGAATTAAAACTGATTAAAACGATGACGTCACACGTTTGTGAACTTTTTGTGCAACTATCTATCACCGAACAACACAAAATGAGGTGTTATGTTAACACGATCCGTTGCTGAGATATGCCTTCAACGTCTAAAAACGTAATAATTCAAATATAATCGTAATATGACGTAACATTTGTCAACATGACGCTAGAGGGCGCTTTAACATTTTATGAAGTCACTGTTAACTTTTTTGTTACTTACAACCTAGCCAGCGCCTAACATCGTTGAAAGTAAGTTAGCATCGTTTTCCACTTTTAAATTATAAGGCACTTCCGGTTTGGACCGGAAGGAAGTGTCAGGTCTTTTTGCATGTAATACAAATTATGAAGACCATGGATTAATCTATCAATTTCCTTAAAAATCTAAATCAGATCTCCTACTGTTGATTTTATATTGATTTTCAAAGATTAAATTTATAAATATTTGGTTGCTTGTAATCTGACACTTGATGACGTCATTGTGACGTAATTAACAGAAACTCGAGAGCTGTCTTAACTTTGCTTTTTTAAGCAAAAATCTGGATTATATCTATCGCGGTTGATTTTTAAGCGACGTTTTAAGGTTTTAAGGTCTTTTCATTGTAACTTCCGGTTTGGTGACGTCATCAATAAATCTCTTTCTCAATATGTTCTTAGCACGAAGCTGATTATATATACACCGGTTATAAAGTAATTTCAGCAAACTTCGCCACACACATCAACAGATTATTCATTTTAACCATTTGTCAACCTGCCGCTAGAGGGCGCTATAACGTGTTATGATGTCGCCGGTAATTATTTTGAAAAGTTTATTCTAGCCAGACACTAACATCGTTGAAAGTAAGTTCATATCATTTTTCAGTTTTAAATTATAAGGCACTTCCGGTTTGGACCGGAAGGAAGGGTCACGTGATTTCACGCACATGAGTTGAAATGAAGATCTTTAATTATTCTATATATTGCCACAAAAATCAAGTTTAGGCCTTTTGCGGTTGATTTGTTATTGATTTTCAAAGATTAAAGCAATTGCACCTTTAAGATGACGTCACGTGACCCCTGATGACGTCACCATGACGTATGTCTGCGAGACACGATTTTTCTATAGGGTCTTCACCTGGGTTAAGTTTTATGAAAATACGACTTTGTTTTCTGGTAAAAGTACTTGTGCAAAAAAACGTGTACAAAGTCTAAGCGACGTTTTAAGGTGTTAAGGTCTTTTCATTGTAACTTCCGGTTTGGTGACGTCATCAATAAATCTCTTTCTCAATATGTTCTTAGCACGAAGCTGATTATATACACCGGTTATGAAGTGATTTCAGCAAACTTCGCCACACACACCAACAAATTATGCATTTTAACCATTTTTCAACCTGCCGCTAGAGGGCGCTATAACGTGTTAAGACGTCGCCGGTAATTTTTTGAAAAGTTTATTCTAGCCAGACACTAACATCGTTGAAATTAAGTTCATATCATTTTCCAGTTTTAAATTATAAGGCACTTCCGGTTTGGACCGGAAGGAAGGGTCACGTGATTTCACGCACATGAGATGAAATGAAGATCCTTAATTATTCTATCTATTGCCACAAAAATCAAGTTTAGGTCTTTTGCGGTTGATTTGTTATTGATTTTCAAAGATTAAATCAATTGCACCTTTAAGATGACGTCACGTGACCCCTGATGACGTCATCATGACGTATTTCTGCGAGACACGAGTTCACTATAGGGTCTTCACCTGGGTTAAGTTTTATGGAAATACGACTTTGTTTTCTGGTAAAAGTACTTGTGCAAAAAAACGTGTACAAAGTCTATGGGGTTTAGGTTACTAAAAGAAAAAAAAAAGAAGAAGAAGAAAAAAAAAAATCAGAACAAAAACAAAGGCTTTTTCGCAAAATTGCGAAAAAGCCAAAAAAAAGAAAAACTAGAACTACGTCTGTTCAAGGAACAGAACATAGGGCTTTTTCGTATTCCCAGTTTTTTAGAGTATTTGTTTTCAAAAAAACCGAATTTAAGTTAATTTAAACAGATTAAAATAAACTCAAACTGATTAAAACGATGACGTCACACGTTTCTGAACTTTTTGTGCAACTATCTATCACCTAACAATACAAACGTATGTTATGTTAGCACGTTCCGTTGCTGAGATATGACTTAAAGGTCGAAAAACGTAATAATTCAAATATAATCGTAATATGACGTAACATTTGTCAACATGCCGCTAGAGGGCGCTATAACATTTTATGAAGTCAACGTTAACTTTGTTTTTACTTATAACCTAGCCAGCGCCTTACATCGTTTTAAATAAGTTTACATCGTTTTCCACTTTTAAATTATAATGCACTTCTGGTTTGGACCGGAAGGAAGGGTCAGGTCTTTTTGCATGTAATACAAATTATGAAGACCATGGATTAATCTATCAATTCTCCTAAAAATCTAAATCAGATCTCTTACAGTTGATTTTATATTGATTTTCAAAGATTAAATTTAGAAATATTTGGTTGCTTGTAATCTGACACTTGATGACGTCATCGTGACGTAATTAACAGAAAAGGTTTTAAGGTATTTTCATTGTAACTTCCGGTTTGGTGACGTCATCAATAAATCTCTTTCTCAATATGTTCTTAGCACGAAGCTGATTATATATACACCGGTTATAAAGTAATTTCAGCAAACTTCGCCACACACATCAACAGATTATTCATTTTAACCATTTGTCAACCTGCCGCTAGAGGGCGCTATAACGTGTTATGATGTCGCCGGTAATTATTTTGAAAAGTTTATTCTAGCCAGACACTAACATCGTTGAAAGTAAGTTCATATCATTTTTCAGTTTTAAATTATAAGGCACTTCCGGTTTGGACCGGAAGGAAGGGTCACGTGATTTCACGCACATGAGTTGAAATGAAGATCTTTAATTATTCTATCTATTGCCACAAAAATCAAGTTTAGGCCTTTTGCGGTTGATTTGTTATTGATTTTCAAAGATTAAAGCAATTGCACCTTTAAGATGACGTCACGTGACCCCTGATGACGTCACCATGACGTATGTCTGCGAGACACGATTTTTCTATAGGGTCTTCACCTGGGTTAAGTTTTATGAAAATACGACTTTGTTTTCTGGTAAAAGTACTTGTGCAAAAAAACGTGTACAAAGTCTAAGCGACGTTTTAAGGTGTTAAGGTCTTTTCATTGTAACTTCCGGTTTGGTGACGTCATCAATAAATCTCTTTCTCAATATGTTCTTAGCACGAAGCTGATTATATACACCGGTTATGAAGTGATTTCAGCAAACTTCGCCACACACACCAACAAATTATGCATTTTAACCATTTTTCAACCTGCCGCTAGAGGGCGCTATAACGTGTTATGACGTCGCCGGTAATTTTTTGAAAAGTTTATTCTAGCCAGACACTAACATCGTTGAAATTAAGTTCATATCATTTTCCAGTTTTAAATTATAAGGCACTTCCGGTTTGGACCGGAAGGAAGGGTCACGTGATTTCACGCACATGAGATGAAATGAAGATCCTTAATTATTCTATCTATTGCCACAAAAATCAAGTTTAGGTCTTTTGCGGTTGATTTGTTATTGATTTTCAAAGATTAAATCAATTGCACCTTTAATATGACGTCACGTGATCCCTGATGACGTCACCATGACGTATGTTT
This sequence comes from Crossaster papposus, assembly GCA_037893245.1. NCBI lineage: Eukaryota > Metazoa > Echinodermata > Asteroidea > Velatida > Solasteridae > Crossaster > Crossaster papposus. Next base: position 994,762 of record JBAIAA010000003.1, on the reverse strand, counting down.
GCTAGGCACGAGCTTACTATGGGGTCTTCACTTGGGTTAAGTTTTATGGAAATATGACTTTGTTTTCTGGCAAAAGTACTTGTGCAAAAAAACGTGTACAAAGTCTATGGAGTTTAGGTTACTAAAAGAAAAAAAAAAAAAAACTAGAACTACGTCTGTTCAAGGAACAGAACATAGGGCTTTTTCGTATTCCCATTTTTTTAGAGTATTTGTTTTCAAAAAAACCGAATTTAAGTTAATTTAAACAGATTAAAATAAACTCAAACTGATTAAAACGATGACGTCACACGTTTCTGAACTTTTTGTGCAACTATCTATCACCTAACAATACAAACGTATGTTATGTTAGCACGTTCCGTTGCTGAGATATGACTTAAAGGTCGAAAAACGTAATAATTCAAATATAATCGTAATATGACGTAACATTTGTCAACATGCCGCTAGAGGGCGCTATAACATTTTATGAAGTCAACGTTAACTTTGTTTTTACTTATAACCTAGCCAGCGCCTAACATCGTTTTAAATAAGTTTACATCGTTTTCCACTTTTAAATTATAATGCACTTCTGGTTTGGACCGGAAGGAAGGGTCAGGTCTTTTTGCATGTAATACAAATTATGAAGACCATGGATTAATCTATCAATTCTCCTAAAAATCTAAATCAGATCTCTTACAGTTGATTTTATATTGATTTTCAAAGATTAAATTTAGAAATATTTGGTTGCTTGTAATCTGACACTTGATGACGTCATCGTGACGTAATTAACAGAAAAGGTTTTAAGGTATTTTCATTGTAACTTCCGGTTTGGTGACGTCATCAATAAATCTCTTTCTCAATATGTTCTTAGCACGAAGCTGATTATATATACACCGGTTATAAAGTAATTTCAGCAAACTTCGCCACACACATCAACAGATTATTCATTTTAACCATTTGTCAACCTGCCGCTAGAGGGCGCTATAACGTGTTATGATGTCGCCGGTAATTATTTTGAAAAGTTTATTCTAGCCAGACACTAACATCGTTGAAAGTAAGTTCATATCATTTTTCAGTTTTAAATTATAAGGCACTTCCGGTTTGGACCGGAAGGAAGGGTCACGTGATTTCACGCACATGAGTTGAAATGAAGATCTTTAATTATTCTATCTATTGCCACAAAAATCAAGTTTAGGCCTTTTGCGGTTGATTTGTTATTGATTTTCAAAGATTAAAGCAATTGCACCTTTAAGATGACGTCACGTGACCCCTGATGACGTCACCATGACGTATGTCTGCGAGACACGATTTTTCTATAGGGTCTTCACCTGGGTTAAGTTTTATGAAAATATGACTTTGTTTTCTGGTAAAAGTACTTGTGCAAAAAAACGTGTACAAAGTCTAAGCGACGTTTTAAGGTGTTAAGGTCTTTTCATTGTAACTTCCGGTTTGGTGACGTCATCAATAAATCTCTTTCTCAATATGTTCTTAGCACGAAGCTGATTATATACACCGGTTATGAAGTGATTTCAGCAAACTTCGCCACACACACCAACAAATTATGCATTTTAACCATTTTTCAACCTGCCGCTAGAGGGCGCTATAACGTGTTATGACGTCGCCGGTAATTTTTTGAAAAGTTTATTCTAGCCAGACACTAACATCGTTGAAATTAAGTTCATATCATTTTCCAGTTTTAAATTATAAGGCACTTCCGGTTTGGACCGGAAGGAAGGGTCACGTGATTTCACGCACATGAGATGAAATGAAGATCCTTAATTATTCTATCTATTGCCACAAAAATCAAGTTTAGGTCTTTTGCGGTTGATTTGTTATTGATTTTCAAAGATTAAATCAATTGCACCTTTAATATGACGTCACGTGATCCCTGATGACGTCACCATGACGTATGTTTGCTAGGCACGAGCTTACTATGGGGTCTTCACTTGGGTTAAGTTTTATGGAAATATGACTTTGTTTTCTGGCAAAAGTACTTGTGCAAAAAAACGTGTACAAAGTCTATGGAGTTTAGGTTACTAAAAGAAAAAAAAAAAAAAAAAAAAAAAAAAAAAAAAAAAAAAATCAGAACAAAAACAAAGGCTTTTTCGCAAAATTGCGAAAAAGCCAAAAAAAAAAAAAAGAAAAAAAAAAATCAGAACAAAAACAAAGGCTTTTTCGCAAAATTGCGAAAAAGCCAAAAAAAATCAGAACAAAAACAAAGGCTTTTTCGCATTTGCGAAAAAGCCAAAAAAAACTAGAACTACGTCTGTTCGAGGAACAGAACATAGGGCTTTTTCGCATTCGCAATTTTTTTGATTAAATTTTTCAAAAATTGACTTTTTATACCATCAAAACAATTTAAAATCATTGAAAACGAATTTAAGTTAATTTAAACAGATTACAATTATTTCAAACTGATTAAAACGATGACGTCACACGTTTGTGAACTTTGTTTGCAACTATCTATCACCTAACAATACAAAAAGATGTGTTATGTTAGCACGTTCCGTTGCTGAGATGGCTTAAAGGTCTAAAAACGTAATAATTCAAATATAATCGTAATATGACGTAACATTTGTCAACATGCCGCTAGAGGGCGCTATAACATTTTATAAAGTCACCGTTAACTTGTTTGTTACTTACAACCTTGCCAGCGCCTAACATCGTTTAAAGTAAGTTCACATCGTTTCCCACTTTTAAATTATAAGGCACTTCCGGTTTGGACCGGAAGGAAGGGTCAGGTCTTTTTGCATGTATTACAAATTATGAAGACCATGGATTAATCTATCAATTCCCTTAAAAATCTAAATCGGATCTCTTACAGTTGATTTTATAAGGATTTTCAAAGATTAAATCTACACTTGATGACGTCATCGTGACGTAATTAAAAAAAGAGCTCGAAAGCTGTCTTAACTTTTCTAGTTGAAGCAAACATCTGGATTATATCTATCGCAGTTGGTTTTTAAGCGATTTTTTATGGTTTAAAGGATTTTTCATTGTAACTTCCGGTTTGGTGACGTCATAAATAATGTTCCTTCCCAATAATGGCCTTAGCATGAAGCTGGTTATATACACCTGTTATAAAGTGGTTTCAGCAAACTTCGACACAAACATCAACATATTATTTATTTTAACAATTTTTCAACCTGCCGCTAGAGGGCGCTATAACATGTTATAATGTCGCCGGTGGTTTTTAAAAAAATACATTCTAGCCAGACACTAACATCGTTGAAAGTAAGTTCATATCATTTTTCACTTTTAAATTATAAGGCACTTCCGGTTTGGACCGGATGGAAGGGTCACGTGATTTCAAGCACACGAGATAAAATGAAGATCGTGGATTATTCTATCTATTGCCACAAAAATCAAGTTTCGGTCTTTTGCGGTTAATTGTTTATTGATTTTTAAAGATTAAATATATTTATTACACCTTTAAGATAACGTCACGTGACCCTGATGACTTCTTCATCATGGCGTCTGTCGGCGAGACTCGAGTTCACCATAGGGTCTTCACCTGGGTCAAGTTTTATGACAATACGACTTTGTTTTTCCGTTAAAAGTGCTTGGAATTGAGCAAACAACGTTTACAAAGTCTATGGGGTTGGATTCTGCGTAGCCGAAAGCGTGTTTACCTACCTGCCGTACGCGGCGCCCTCCCCCGGGGGCAATTTGATGACGTCATCCTGTTTCACAGGTTGGCGGCTAGTGTCCTCTCTAGTGAGCGTACATGTGCATGTACGTACAATGTCAGTAGTGGTACTTTCGCTCAATACATAATACACTATCCCTGTATACGTACATGTACAAACATGTACATGTATATTATACGTGTGCCATGCACACATAAGGGGGCAATGTATTATGCAACTAGGCCAAAACGATTGAATTTCAAGGGTGCCGCAGGTTATGTCCAAGTTTGTTTTTTGCCAAAAAACACAGGGAAGTTCGAGAACTACCTTTACACTAACCTTTAGAGCAAAAATCAAGATTATCTCTGTCAGGTTTAATTTTTTAGGAATTTTCAAAGGAAAAGAAGTCTTTTCATTGTAACTTCCGGTCTGGTGACGTCATAATTTTTTATTCTCGTCGACTTGTTCCTAGCATGAAGCTGATTAAATACACCGGTTATAAAGTGATTTCAGCAAACTTCGCCACACACATCAAGAGATTATTCATTTTAATCATTTTTCAACCTGCCGCTAGAGGGCGCTATAACATGTTATGGCGTTGCCGTTTTTTGTTTTGTTAAATACAATCTAGCCAGACACTAACATCGTTGAAATTAAGTTCATATCATTTTTCACTTTTAAATTATAAGGCACTTCCGGTTTAGACCGGAAGGAAGGGTCACGTGATTTCACGCACGTGAGATAAAATGAAGATCCTGGATTATTCTATCTATTGCCACAAAAATCAAGTTTCGGTCTTTTGCGGTTGATTTGTTATTGATTTTTAAAGATTAAATTAATTACATCTTTACAATGACGTCACTTGACCCATGATGACCTCACCGTGACGTATGTCCGCTAGGCACGAGCTTACTATAGGGTCTTCACTTGGGTTAAGTTTTATGGAAATACGACTTTGTTCTCTGGTAAAAGTACTTGTGCAAAAAAACGTGTACAAAGTCTATGGAGTTTAGGTTACTAAAAGAAGAAAAAAGAAAGAAAGAAAGAAAGACTAGAACTACGTCTGTTCGAGGAACAGAACATAGGGCTTTTTCGCATTCACAATTTTTTTTTATTAAATATTTTAAAAATTGAACTTTTAAACCATCAAAACAATTTAAAATCATTGAAAACTAATTTAAGTTAATTTAAACAGAGTAAAATTAATTAAAACTGATTAAAACGATGACGTCACACGTTTTTGAACTTTTTGTGCAACTATCTATCACCTAACAACACAAAATGAGGTGTTATGTTAACACGATCCGTTGCTAAGATATGCCTTCAACGTCTAACAACGTAATAATTCAAATATAATCGAAATATGACGTAACATTTGTTACGTCAGAGGGCGCTTTAACATTTTATGAAGTCACTGTTAACTTTGTTGTTACTTACAACCTAGCCAGCGCCTAACATCGTTGAAAGTAAGTTAGCCTCGTTTTCCACTTTTAAATTATAAGGCACTTCCGGTTTGGACCGGAAGAAAGTGTCAGGTCTTTTTGCATGTAATACAAATTATGAAGACCATGGATTAATCTATCAATTTCCTTAAAAATCTAAATCAGATCTCTTACAGTTGATTTTATATTGATTTTCAAAGATTAAATTTAGAAATATTTGGTTGCTTGTAATCTGACACTTGATGACGTCATTGTGACGTAATTAACAGAAACTCGAGATCAGTCTTAACTTTGCTATTTGAAGCAAAAATCTGGATATATCTATAGCGGTTGATTTTTAAGCGACTTTTTACAGTTTAAAGGATTTTTTATTGTAACTTCCGGTTTGGTGACGTCATAAATATTTCTCCTTCCCAATATGGTCTAAGCATGAAGCTGATTATATACACCAGTTATAAAGTTATTTCAGCAAACTTCGCAACACACATCAACAGATTAATCATTTTAACCATTTTCAACCTGCCGCTAGAGGGCGCTATAACATGTTATGACGTCGCCGGAATTTTTTTGAATAGTTTATTCTAGCCAGACAATAACATCGTTAAAAGTAAGTTCATATCATTTTTCACTTTCAAATTATAAGGCACTTCCGGTTTTGACCGGAAGGAAGGGTCACGTGATTTCACGCACACGAGATAAAATGAAGATCATGGATTATTCTATTAATTGCCACAAAATTCAAGTTTCGGTCAATTGCGGTTGATGTTTTATTGATTTTCAAAGATAAAATCAATTGAACCTTTAAGATGACGTCACGTGACTCCTGATGACGTCATCATGACGTCTGTCTGCGAGACACCAGTTCACTATTGGGTCTTCACCTGGGTCAAGTTTATGGGAATACGACTTTGTTTTTCCGTTAAAAGTGCTTTGAATTGTGCAAGCAACGTTTACAAAGTCTACGGGGTTGGATTCTGCGTAGCCGAAAGCGTGTTTACCTACCTGTCGTACGCGGCGCCCTTCCCCATGGGCAATTTGATGACGTCATCCTGTTTCACAGGTTGGCGGCTAGTGTCCTCTTGGGTGAGCGTACATGTGCTTGCACCAACGATGTCAGTGGTGATACATTCGCTCAATACATAATACACTATCAGTGTATACGTACATGTACTAGCATGTATATTATACGGGTGCCATGCACACGTAAGGGGTCAATGCTTTTTGCACCTAGGCCAAAACGATTACATTTCAAGGGTGCCGCAGGGTATGTTCAAGTTCGTTTGTTGCCCCAAAACACAGGGAAGTTCGAGAACTACTTTTACATTAACCTTTAGAGCAAAAATCAAGATTGTATCTGTCAGGTTTAATTTTTTAGGAATTTTCAAAGGAAAACGAGTCTTTTCATTCTAACTTCCGGTCTGGTGACGTCATAATTTTTTCTTCCCGTCAACTTGTTCCTAGCATGAAGCTGATTAAATACACCGGTTATAAAGTGATTTCAGCAAACTTCGCCACACACATCAACAGATTATTCATTTTAACAATTTTTCAAACTGCCGCTAGAGGGCGCTATAACATGTTATGACGTCACCAATATTTTTTTTGAAAAATACATTGTAGCCAGACACTAACATCGTTGAAAGTAAGTTCATATCATTTTTCACTTTCAAATTATGAGGCACTTCCGGTTTAGACCGGAAGGAAGGGTCACGTGATTTCACGCACACGAGATAAAATTAAGATCCTGGATTATTCTATCTATTGCCACAAAAATTTAGTTTCGGTCTTTTGGGGTTGATTTGTTATTGAATTTCAAAGATTAAATCAATTACACCTTTAAGATGACGTCACGTGACCCCTGATGACGTCACCATGACGTATTTCTGCGAGACACGAGTTCACTATAGGGTCTTCACCTGGGTTAAGTTTTATGGAAATACGACTTTGTTTTCTGGTAAAAGTACTTGTGCAAAAAAACGTGCACAAAGTCTATGGGGTTTAGGTTACTAAAAGAAAAAAAGAAGAAGAAAAAAAAAAATCAGAACAAAAACAAAGGCTTTTTCGCAAAATTGCGAAAAAGCCAAAAAAAAAAATCAGAACAAAAACAAAGGCTTTTTTGCAAAATTGCGAAAAAGCCCAAAAAAAAAAAAAGAAAAAAAAAATCAGAACAAAAACAAAGGCTTTTTCGCAAAATTGCGAAAAAGCCAATAATTTAAACAGATTAAAATTATTTCAAACTAATTAAAACGATGACGTCACACATTTGTGAACTTTGTTTGCAACTATCTATCACCTAACAATACAACAAGATGTGTTATGTTAGCACGTTCGGTTGCTGAGATATGGCTTAAAGGTCTAAAAACGTAGTAATTCAAATATAATCGTAATATGACGTCACATTTGTCAACATGCCGCTAGAGGGCGCTAGATTAGTCTATCAATTCCCTTAAAAATCTAAATCAGATCTCTTACAGTTGATTTTATATTGATTTTCAAAGATTATATCTAGAAATATTTGGTTGATTGTAATTTGACACTTGATGACGTCATCGTGACGTAATTAACAGAAAGCTCGAGAGCTGTCTTAACTTTGCTATTTGAAACAAAAACCTGGATTATATATATCCCGGTTGATTTTTAAGCGATTTTTAAAGGTTTAAAGGATTTTTCATTGTAACTTCGGGTTTGGTGACGTCATAAATATTTCCCCTTCCCAATATGGTCTTAGCATGAAGCTGATTATATACACTGGTTATAAAGTTATTTCAGCAAACTTCGCCACACACATCAACCGAATATTCATTTTAATCACTTTTCAACCTGCCGCTAGAGGGCGCTATAACATGTTATGACGTCGCCGGTATTTTGTTTGAAAAATACAATCTAGCCAGACACTAACATCGTTGAAAGTAAGTTCATATCATTTATCACTTTTAAATTATAAGGCACTTCCGGTTTAGACCGGAAGGAAGGGTCACGTGATTTTACGCACACGAGATAAAATGAAGATCCTGGATTATTCTATCTGTTGCCACAAAAATCAAGTTTCGGTCTTTTGCGGTTGATTTTGTATTGATTTTCAAAGATTAAATCAATTACACCTTTAAGATGACGTCACGTGACCCCTGATGACGTCACCATGTCGTATGTCGGCTAGGCACGAGCTTACTATAGGTTCTTCACTTGGGTTAAGTTTTATGGAAATACGACTTTGTTCTCTGGTAAAAGTACTTGTGCAAAAAAACGTGTACAAAGTCTATGGGGTTTAGGTTACTAAAAGAAAAAAAAGAAAAACTAGAACTACGTCTGTTCGAGGAACAGAACATAGGGCTTTTTCGCATTCGCAATTTTTTTTTATTAAATATTTCAAAAATTGAACTTTTAAACCATCAAAACAATTTAAAATCATTGAAAACTAATTTAAGTTAATTTAAACAGAGTAAAATGAATTAAAACTGATAAAAACGATGACGTCACACGTTTGTGAACTTTTTGTGCAACTATCTATCACCTAACAACACAAAATGAGGTGTTATGTTAACACGATCCGTTTCTGAGATATGCCTTCAACGTCTAAAAACGTAATAATTCAAATATAATCGTAATATGGTGTAACATTTGTCAACCATGCCGCTAGAGGGCGCTATAACATTTTAAGAAGTCACCGTCAACTTGTTCGTTACTTACAACCTAGCCAGCGCCTAACATCGTTGAAAGTAAGTTAGCATCGTTTTCCACTTTTAAATTATAAGGCACTTCCGGTTTGGACCGGAAGGAAGTGTCAGGTCTTTTTGCATGTAATACAAATTATGAAGACAATGGATTAATCTATCAATTTCCTTAAAAATCTAAATCAGATCTCTTACAGTTGATTTTATATTGATTTTCAAAGATTAAATTTAGAAATATTTGGTTGCTTGTAATCTGACACTTGATGACGTCATTGTGACGTAATTAACAGAAACTCGAGATCAGTCTTAACTTTGCTATTTGAAGCAAAAATCTGGATATATCTATAGCGGTTGATTTTTAAGCGACTTTTTACAGTTTAAAGGATTTTTTATTGTAACTTCCGGTTTGGTGACGTCATAAATATTTCTCCTTCCCAATATGGTCTAAGCATGAAGCTGATTATATACACCAGTTATAAAGTTATTTCAGCAAACTTCGCAACACACATCAACAGATTAATCATTTTAACCATTTTCAACCTGCCGCTAGAGGGAGCTATAACATGTTATGACGTCGCCGGAATTTTTTTGAATAGTTTATTCTAGCCAGACAATAACATCGTTAAAAGTAAGTTCATATCATTTTTCACTTTTAAATTATGAGGCACTTCCGGTTTGGACCAGAAGGAAGGGTCACGTGATTTTACGCACACGAGATAAAATGAAGATCCTGGATTATTCTATCTATTGCCACAAAAATCAAGTTTCGGTCTTTTGTGTTCGTTAAAAGTGCTTGGAATTGTGCAAACAACGTTTACAAAGTCTATGGGATTGGATTCTGCGTAGCCGAGAGCCTGTTTACCTACCTGTCGCACACGGCGCCCTTCCCCATAGGCAATTTGATGACGACATCCTGTTTCGCTTGTTGGCGGCTAGTGTCCTCTTGGGTGAGCGTACATTTGCATGCACGTACGATGTCAGTAGTGATACATTCGCTCAATGCATAGTACACTATTTGTACCGCTCAAGACAATGAGGGCGACAGAAGAAACATCAAGCCATTCGTGATTCTTGCGCCACGCCAGCGGGTGCTCTTGTGCCTCGCTGGCGATATTTGTGATTCCCGGTGGACTTTATGATATTTTGGGGAAATGGGATAAGGAGAGTAATGTGTAGTTTGTCGGCATGTTGGAGTGGACCTGTTGGAAACAAATAGCTGGTAAGACTGTTCCTTTTATAAAATGGAAAGTGGGGTAGATCAGCTTGTCCTGCCAAATTACTTGGCGAGTTTTCTTGGTAAATTAAATGTTGTGTTGTGGGTTCCTATAGTACCAAAAGGTACGGCTGATATGTATAGTTTGATCATTCTTGTTAGTTCTTATTATTTTAGAGCTGTCGCAAAACTCAACATTTGCCGTATTTTATAGCACAGTACGGCGCTGGTACATGTATATGGTGGCATGATTTTCCAGTTGCGTCAATAACATGCTCGGGCGTTCGTTTTTATTGTGATTCGACGGGCCGTGAAGTCAGGGCTGTCGGTGGGCACGCATGGTCGCGCTCGAGTAATCTGTTCGGCATTTGTCGAATTCCAACGGTAGGGCGTGGCCGCAGAGTGCGCTCCCTATTCCCCCTAGTCCCGGCTTCGTCGGCTGCTATAATTCTCTCGATCTCCGTTAGATGTTTCTGAACGCCAAACATGGACATCACGTAGGATATTGTGGAGGTAAGATAGCCTCATCATTTATATTTCGAAGATATTCGATTTACAAATTGTGCTTATAGATTTCAAATTAAATAGGCGCAGGAACACAAGGCGTCATTGGCATGTGCAGAAGGTTAGCACAAAGTGGATAATATTGCATTCTCAAGGCTCCCGGTTGTACACAATAGCGGGTTGTGTTTACCCTAGCCTATATTTGATGCTCCATTGTTTTAATATTTAACATATTTTTGCTAGCAAAAAAAAAAAAAAAAAAAAGGCCGACGAGCACTTTGAATTGTGATAGATGCCGATTTCATTGGAGATATATAAATATATATATATACATGAAATAAATTCAGGATACGAGTTATAATAACTTTGGCATATTTATTTATGGACAGACTGTTTCGTACCGTGTGACACTCAAGTATATACACATATAATCTCATTTTATATAGTCGGGCCAAGTTTGGGATCGACTCCATTTGATCCCTATTTTATACATTCCAAGCGTAGGTTACGGAACATGTGTTTATCACAGTGCATAGGTTTTAACAGTCAAGTGGCTATATAAGTCCGTGATATTATTTAAACACTGACAGCAGTTGGCACTCTTAGCCATTCCGTTTTTGCCCTTTTGTGTTCGTATTTCAATTATCAACGTCTTTCCATTTCCAGGAGAAGCCGGGCGCCTACGAGGGCATGCATAGAGACTAAGGCAAGCCCCGCTTCTAAAGGGCTTTGTGCTGCGTTCAAAATCTGCGTCAAGAACCTGCGTCAAGACGGCTGGGAAGACGTAGACCAGTTGTTCGGTCTGGACAAGGGGTGGCTCGGCCACCCTTTGACCCTGGCTCCGAAAGGGGGTAAGCGGCAACATTTCGAGCGGCTGATGGCTCGTGTGGAGGCCGGCCCACTCGGTGAACAGTTTTTTCGGCAGGCCGACCAAACTGCGTAAAACTCACACTGGCACCGGGGCTTGACACACCGGCACTGCAAGGATCGGGCCCCTGGGTCTGACTCACAGTACGTCATCGGCTGACGTCGCCGTCCAGGGGACTGCATCCACCTCGGACTTACAGGTGAATTAAGTATTTATACATTAAGTCTAATTGCGATATACATGTGTAAAATGGTGAATAAGGCAGTGGTTTATAGTTGTGGTATTCTGGTACGTATGTGACATTCGCAAGTAAGACCTTTTCAAATTACAGACCCGATATATTATGGAGATCGTGCTGGATAGGAATACATTTAACATTATTGGCAGATGGAACACAGACAATTTGTTGAGCTTAGATTTTGATCTGGAGTCCCTTACATCTTGAGTCTATACCTCAGAGACAATGTATAGAAATTATGGGGAAGGGTTTGAGAAACTCCAGGAAAGTATCTGTAGCCAAATTTTGAGCCGATAGTTTGATTAAAAACCGAACACGTACTGTGAAATGTTATTTTGATACGAGTTCGGTCTCGAACCCACAGGAGCGTGGATTGTAAAAGGTTAGATCTGAGGTTGGACCTCGAGGTTAAACGGAGATGGGCAATGATATTTGGCGAAATTATTATAAATCCACACAAAACCCTGTGGAGATTCACTGAATGTTTGTTTTGGTTTAGGGTCGGACCTAGAGATGAAAAGGGTCCGAATTGCTCAAGAAGAAACAGGATGAGTTAAATTTAGGTTTCTATTCAGAGCTTGCAATGGCCTCATAAGGGGTAGGTTTCCATTAAATAATTTGATTAATCAGATTCAAATTCTTAGGTTGGACCTCGAGGCAGTAAGATAGGGGCTCCCGAAAGAAATTGTATAAGTTCAGATGCCGAGGTTGGACCTCAAGGGGGCAAAGGGCAGGGTCCTCCGAAATAAATCGTTTTAATAAATTGAGCAGATTCCGAGGTTGGACCTCGAAGTGGCAATGGGCTGGGTCCCTAAAAGAAAACTTGTAAACCAGAGTTAGTTCAGATTTCGAGGTTGGACCTCGTAGTGGCAAGGGGCTGGGTCCCTAAAAGAAAACTTGTAAACCAGAGTTAGTTCAGATTTCGAGGTTGGACCTCGTAGTGGCAAGAGGCTGGGTCCCTAAAAGAAAACTTGTAAACCAGAGTTAGTTCAGATTTCGAGGTTGGACCTCGTAGTGGCAAGGGGCTGGGTCCCTAAAAGAAAACTTGTAAACCAGAGTTAGTTCAGATTTCGAGGTTGGACCTCGTAGTGGCAAGAGGCTGGGTCCCTAAAAGAAAACTTGTAAACCAGAGTTAGTTCAGATTTCGAGGTTGGTCCTCGTAGTGGCAAGGGGCTGGGTCCCCGAAAGAAATCATTTTAACTAAATTCAGTTCAGATTCCGAGGTTGGACCTCGAGATGGTAAGGGGCTGGGTCCTCAAAAAGAAATGTTGACCAAATTAGGTTCAGATGCCGAGGTGGGACCTCGAAGTGCCTCGGGACTGGGTCCCCAGAAAGTAATCATTTTGATCAAATTGAGTTCATATGACGAGGTGTGACCTCGAAGTGCCATGGGCTGGGTCCCCAGAAAGAAATAATTTTGACAAAATTTAGTTCAGGTGCCGAGGTGGGACCTCGAAGTGCCACGGGGCTGGGTCCCCAGAAAGAAATAATTTTGACCAAATTGAGTTCAGATGCCGAGGTGTACCCTCGAAGTGCCATGGGCTGGGTCCCCAGAAGGAAATAATTTTGACCAAATTGAGTTCAGATGCCGAGGTGGGACCTCGAAGTGCCACGGGGCTGGGTCCCAATAAGAAAACCCTTCTATCTAATTAGGGTAAGATGCCGAGAGTGGACGTCGAGGTGCAAGGGCTAGGGTTCCCGAAATAAATCATTTTGATCAATTAAGTTTAAAAGCCGAGGTGGGACCTCGAAGTGCGAGGGGATGGTCCCCAGAAAGAAAGCCTTTAGCCAAATTAAGTATAGATATCGAGGTTGGACCTCGAGTTGGCTATGGGCAGGGTTCCCGAAAGAAATCCTGTTAACCAAATTGAGTTCAGATGCCGAGTTTGGACCTCGGGGTAACAATAGGCACGTCACCCCTGAAAGAAATGTGATATACATGTATCAAAGTAAAATGTTGATTTACCGGTTGAACCTCAAATAAATAGGTTGGGTTCCCTTTAAGAAATCTGATAAATTTGGTAAATCCGAGGATGAGCCTAAAGAACACTGATTAAGGTTGGCGGGTCTATGCCCTTTGGGTCTGCAATTGATGATATTTGCAGCGCCTTGAGTAAACACATGTTATGTACATATGCACAGTACCGATACATGTGTGCGTCGGTGTGCGCGCATTGTTAGCGCTTCGGAAAAAAAAAAATCGGCTAAAAATTAACAATGTTTCAATTTGTTTATAATAAGTGATGGCATACCGAAATTTAGAGCAGAGACTGGGCCTTATGATGCACTGGGCAGGAGGCCACAATTGTTTGCTTAATTAAGGTTCTGGGTCCCAATTTAATTCCCAAGGTAGCGTTGTTAAAGGATTCCAGTTTTAGGCGCCAAGGAAGTAAGAGGACGAGACCCTATATTTGAGTTTAGAGTTTCATGAATTTTGGATCCGAGGTTGGACCTCAAAGTATACTTGGGCTTTGCCCGGAATGGGTTATGGTGAGGAGATAAATCCCCGAAGTTGACAGACAAATCATGAAGAACGGCCGCTACTGAGGAGTGTAAATTATTACTGGTATTTACCAATAAAATATATTCTGGGGTAGGGTACAGCCATGTTTTCACGAGAGGTATTACCATTTTTAAATTAACAGGTGTACAGTGTACATGTACTCATAACAGTGATAATAACCGATTATACCGAGCTTAGAAGTCCAGAATGGGCTCTTTTAACCATTGTACCTTCCGGCATATTCAATTTCAATCACAGAAATGAAACTTAATATAGAGCTGCACCTGCTTTAAATTGAGATGATGTATCTGAGCTCAAAAGGGTCGAGCCTCGATCAACTCATAGATTCATAGAAAATACATGAATTTGTGGGCTTGTCAATTACATTAACAATAAATACACAGGTGATATTTGTAATATAAGGAGAATAAGTTTGCATAGGCAGATGCATCTTCATGTAAAAATATTTACATTTAAAACATCATGTAAAGTAACTTGAAGAGGTCGATTATCACTCGATGTCACCAGAGTGCCCTTAGCATTGCAGGCAACATAATAAATGTGGCTGCCCCCTTCCCCCTTATTCAAGTCATTTTAATTTGGGTGTGCATGTACGTAGCTCTGGTAGCCTAGGGATACATGCAGGGCGGATGAACTCTCGTCTGTTTACTGGGGTGAGCCAAGACTGGTGTATAGCAAAGAGATTACACTTGAAGCAATTGTGTAAAGAGCGATGAATGCGCTCTACATTGGTACAGTGGATACAACAGTATTATCCATCCACATTATTCTTGCCTGCTAGTGGCACGTTCCGTCGGCGTTTGTTTGTTTGTTTGTTGGGGTGTTTGTTTGTTTGTTTGTTTATGTGAATGCAGGCGAAATCCGCTTTGGAGGTCTACAAACTAAGCGTCGGTAGCTTCTTAAAGGTTGTACTGTCACTGGCTACATGGCATATGTGATGTCGATTTTCAGGAAGTATGTTGACAAATTCACGCCACTGTCCATCGCCGACATCAAAGTAAAACAGATGTACGTAAATATTCTCACATAGTGGCACAAACAAAACCATGGAATCCAAGGTTCAGGATATAGCTAAAGATTCTGACCAAGTATCGGGTAAAGATTCTGACAAACGGTCAAGGTTTGCCCTTTAAGCATTTAGGTTTGAACGCCCTTTTCGGCCGACACTAAGGCGTGAAAGGGGTGTGTTTAGACCCTTGAAACAGGGCTAACGGCCTAGAGAAAATTCTCGGCAGGGCCAACATGGTCGGGGTTACGGTCAGAGAGAAAAACGTGTTAAATTGCAGGGATGGTCAATTATGTAAGCATTGGAAGATCATTTTAACATAAAATGCTGACAGGTTTGGTCTATGGGCTTTCGATGATGTGTTATTTACACCCTTTTGTAGGCGGAGAAAGTATATGGCCTCTCCTTTATAGTGCATAGCCTTGGGTATTTTAATATTTGGCTGGAACATATACAATGCGTTAATAAACTTATTTATGAGCACGAGATGCATTTTGTTGGCCTTGGAGAGGCATAGAGATAGATATCAAAATAAAAATATGAATGACGTAAAAGAATCATGTTTTCTAGTTGTCCTTTCTCGGGGGCACATAGGTATAACGTTCCTACCCTTTTAATACTAATAGTAACTTTGCGATACTTAGCAGTAGTGAAGCGTCACGCGTTGGAGAGGTCCTTTAGTCGGTGTTTCGATCTCTTCGCAGCCCAAGCAGGAGAGCGAGAAAGAAAATCCTCAGTTGGGTGGACATATCCGGGAAACCCGTAAGTGTACCTAGCTTGTGTGCGCCAAACCCTCTAGATGTCATTTTAGGTCGTGCCTTACCAGATGTGCAAGCATTGCTGTTTAGAGATCCAGACCATTTAGTAGCTGGATAGCCTCGAATGTGAGCCCGGATCTTTGGGACTTCGTTTTCGGTGAGTCGTGGATGGTCCCGTTGTATCTAGATGGCAGCGTAAAGGGGTAGAGATTAAAAGAAAGAACAATATATATAAACAAATCTACAATTCGACATGCCCCCACAAAAGTATTTTGCAAACGCCCCTTTGTGTTGTAAGTTCGTTCCCTTCATAAATGAGACCCTAACTAAGAGGCTTATACAAAGTTCCGTGTAGCTTTTGGGGAAGACGAGCGAAATTCAACCGCCCAGATGTGTAAATGTCCCAACCATTGAACCCCAAAAGCCAAGACTACATGTAGTTATGTCGATGAAGGGGCCAAATCTTTGGTGTAAAGACACACCTTTCAAATTAGTTCCCTTGGGCGAGATTGCCAAGTTCATTGACAATAATGGATTCTTCCTTTTCAGCCACTAATGATGCACGAGGTTACAAGCAAATACTTTTGTCGGAATTGTCAAACCCTATTTGGTTTGTGATTTTCATCATGGCTAAAGCACCGGGCTATCCACACTGAGGTTTAGATTGATGGCCGTTTTACTTGTATTCGTTTCACAGTACTCAGAGATGGCAAGGCTTTTGACAGGGCTCTGATATTGCTTTGTGTGGTTTGCTACATAAACTCACATTTTGGGTTCTTCTTCAATCTGGAAAAGAGTCATCTTCACCCATCCTCTAGCATGATTCATCTGGGTCTGGGAAATCTGTTAAAAAAACAAAACAAAACAAAAAAAATTGTTTTCGCAGTCTGGGTTGTCTTAAAGCAGCTTCAACGCTTCTTTGGAAAATGTCAAAGCTTCACATTGGTTTTCCCAGCCACATCTTTATTTATACATGTAAGGGAGTGTTGCGCATCCATTTCGAGACTAGACAATGTCTACCTCACTCCGCTCACACAAAAAGTGCGAGCCGAGAATTCTTTCTGGCGTTTTATAAATTCATTCTCACAGCCAATACCTTGGAAAATGGAACACCATGCGCCAGTGACTTGATGAGTTCAGACACTTTCGTTGGGGAGGAGTCTCAGTGGTGGATCCGTTAGGAAACGCTAGTTTTAGAGATTACTGGTCTCCGGAAATTCTAGTTGGGGCAGACATCTGCTGCAAGGAGGCCTTTGCTTTGTATTTTGACCTGCAGTCAGTTTCAGACTCATTGTGGGATAGGCGTGTTGACGTGACAGCTGACTCTTTGGCTCTCTTCAACGTTTGGAGCAATCGCAGAGCAAAGTCAACAGTTTTGGCAACCCCTTGTTTAAGTCGATTTTCACCCCGATCTTAGAGGGCAACTGCACTTTGCATTCGAGATGGATCCTGTTTAAGCAAACCCAGCAGACGTCCATTCAAGAGAATTATCGCGAGCTGACGCTCAGTTATCCAATTCAGTCTGGAAGCTGCTTCAGAAGGAGTTGAGAGGCGCTCGCGGCTTCATGTTTGACTTGATGGCACTTCCTTTAAATGTGCCGAAAGGATTAGCGGGTCTGCATTACTCGAGGGATCCAGTGCCCGGGTCGTCAGGAGTAAATGTATTTGCCCAGCAGTGTGCCCAGTTGGTGAAGAGCTTTGTTTTCCACCTTTCGTTATGATTGCTTCACTCATTCGACCGTAACAGGTATGGGGTTATGTGAAGGTTACTATGGTGGTGCCAAACACCCTCACCCGTAGCCATGGTGGTCGCGTCTGTCTTCTTTTACGAATCGCTTGATACGTCTGTCTAAGGTGGGACATATGGAGCTCCGTGAATATTCATCAGTTAAGGGTTACCAGCCAAATATGGAGGGCCTGCCCTTTGAGCTCCGGGCCTTTAAATGTTTCTTTCCCGATTCCACAAAGGATCAGATGAAATTTCCGCCGTCAAAGTTCAACAATGTCCTCCTCATGTCGGGCTCCATGGGTAGGAGCCTTAAAGGTTTCAGCTGGCCTTCAAATCTTAATGTGCAGCTGGTCGCTAACTGGAGTTAGATTGCATCATTATGTAGAGCGGTGGCAGCTACATGCCGACAGCATGCAGTAGTTTTACACGAAGTAATTAACTATTTCAGCGGGTTAGCAATTGCCAGACAGGAGCACGAGAGGTCATAAGAGTCTTTCGCGCAGCCACCGTTCGGCTTCAGCCTTTAGGTAGAGTTTTCAGACTGTATCTTCATCTTGTCATCAATCTGCCAAACTAAGCTGGTGAAAGTAAATTGTTCTGTAGCCATGGTCAACAAGGCCCTAAGACTAAGAGCCATGTAGTAACACTGCCTGGGTCTTTCTCTCGAATGATACATTATGCAAGTTGATCTAATATACGACGTCCATCTGTCCATCTGAAGCTTCACCGCAGGCTACATATGGTTTTAAGATCAACTTTGCGCCTGCTTTCTCCCCCCGACATATCTTGTTTCTAGTAGTACACAGTGGCTAACATTTGTGCATATATTGGCTTCTTCAAGCATAATGGAGTATTGGCAAGGTTGAAGTCGCTGAACAGCCTTTTTAGAAAGGCGGGCATACGACAAGCAGAAAATTAAGTTATATATTTAGTGGCATCACTCGAGGATTTTTTATCCATAATCATCAAGGCGAAGGATATCAAACAGAAGAAAATTTCTTTCACGCAGCATTGTCTCCTTCCTAGTAGATAGGGATTCTAAAGAAAAGAAGCAAGTCCACGCTGTTGGATGTGACAACTTAGGCGTTAGGGCTGGAGACTTTGGACGGACAAAGACGTGCGAGAGGGAGGCGACTTCTCTTCAACCACACGATTAGAAAGACGGTTAGAGATTAGTCCAATTTTTTCTTTCATTATCTTCCCAAAGTTAGATGATTCATCATGGGATTTAGACCCAGCCTGGTGCAGTCAACAGCTTGGTCGAGGCGGCAGGGTCCCACGGCTACAGCCTAAACGTTTTCTGCTGTCAACGTAAGGTCGCAAACATCTCGTCAACAATATCTATATAAACAATCATATCACAATTATTAATTGTGTAACAAGTGGCAGTATCATCTGGTTAAAGCGGACAGTCATCTGCCTTATGATTGAATTATTCAATCAACATAAACATACTAATTATAAATGAACATATAAATCATAGGTAAGTTACTATGCAACCCAGCCATTTGCATGGGCATGATGTGTCGACAATAAACACGTACAGTCATTGTCAACAATCTATAACCATGTATTTCCACACACGTGGAACAGAAACGCATCTTAAATGTTGCCATATTTACCATTAAATTATCCCAACTTGTACAAAATACACATGCGGGAGTGTCTGTTTATAACAATGGATAAGTTAACTAACCAACTGTTGCATTCTTAGCCGTAACAATGACGAAATTTACATGAGCAATGATCGCACCGTCCATGTCCTGGCACATACAAATTGTGAAGTTTCTAGAATACAGAAAGGGTACAGCCACTTGAGGGCGCTATTTCAACTTTCCGCCGTTACAAAGCCTTTTGTGGGTACCGTGCGGGGGTCGCTGAAATAGGTGCAAATATGAATCACTGCAGATGGGCTTCCGAAAAACAAAACATAATAGGCCTTAACGCTACACTGAGTTGTAAACAATAACCAAGCGTAAACAAACGGTGCAGTTCCTGCACGACGCAGTTCAGCGCCTTTCCATAGCATTCGAAAATCAAGAATGGTTTTTAAACTTACAAAGTGTTGGGCATCAAGTCGAGTAGATCCTTCTTAGAATTAGGTAACAGTAGGCTAATAATTTGAAGAACATGTAGGAGGGTAATATAGGTAGGCCTATATATAAGTAACACTTTCTTTTGACATATAGTACAGGGACTACCCCATTACTAGAGGTCAAATCATTATCAAGATATAACTAAGATCATTATTCTTCACTAAAATTTATTTACATTAGCTGGTGTTTGCAAATGAAAATGTTTCATGTTGGCGACGCAGCAGGTTTGACGGGGTTCGCGACATGGTACAGACGCATAGTTTTCAAACGGCGCTGTCCTATCTTGCGGAGACATATATTGTACGCATATGTGGGTTTACGTCTCTATATATATTTACATCAATAACATAGGTAGGCATATATCGAGATATGTATAGGGACCCTTTCTTAAAAAATAAATAAA
Organism: Crossaster papposus; assembly: GCA_037893245.1. NCBI lineage: Eukaryota > Metazoa > Echinodermata > Asteroidea > Velatida > Solasteridae > Crossaster > Crossaster papposus. Next base: position 974,705 of record JBAIAA010000003.1, on the reverse strand, counting down.
AAATGATAATACTAAAAAACCTGACAAAGTTGTGGGGAAATTAACTGTCCCTATAACATTTTGGGTCTCTGGTGAAGGGGTCTAGGGGTAGAATTGGGTTAAGGATAATAACAGAAGAAAAATTGGGGTGATGTTGAAAAGTGTAGATCGAAATAATGTTCAGAGTTTGAGTTTAGAGAGGTTTTAGGCACACCAACCTTCTGAAATGTCCCCATAACGTCATGTGCTAAAATAATGAGTGTGTATATGTATGTAAACTTAGAAAATATTTTTAAAAAGGAAAAGAAGGTTAAAACAAAACAAACCCGAAGTTTGCATCGACTGCAACAAAGTAACCCCTCTCTCCGTGCTCTATTTAAGGATAGGAGAGGCTTTTGTCTAAGAGTTGGGATGAGAGATGGGTGGAATGGTGAGTATTATATTAAGGGTTTAGGGGACTCAAGCTCGGATGGGGCTTCGGTAATAATCTATCAAACCCATATCTAAGCATTGTAGATTCTGGAGCCCGCTACGGAACAATGGAGCGATATAAATAGTTTACTATTTGTACCGCTCAAGACAATGAGGGCGACAGAAGAAACATCAAGCCATTCGTGATTCTGGCGGACCGATGGCGTGGAGTTCTCAGGGCTATGCGGGGTAAGAGTTCAGCTCGTCAGAGGTGAGTAAATATCTCTTGTTTGGCACACTTAGAAGTTGCAGTGTGGTGGTGAGTTTATCAACGGTTTTCCCACCCACCCAACCCCTTTTTCCCGCGCGGAGTTCCGCCGCGGGTTCCGGTTTCTACGTAAAATCTATCAAACCCATATCTAAGCATTGTAGATTCTGGAGCCCGCTACGGAACAATGGAGCAATATAAATAGTTTACTATCAGTGTATACGTACGTACATATACAAGCATGTACACACATATTATACGTGTGCCATGCACATAAGGGGTCAATGCTTTATGCGCCTAGGCCAAAACGATTAAATTTCAAGGGTGCCGCAGGGTATGTCCAAGTTCGTTTTTAGCCAAAAAAAAAAAAGAAAGTTCGAGAACTACATTTACACTAACCTTTAGAGTAAAAATCAAGATTATATCTGTCAGGTTTAATTTTTTAGGAATTTTCAAAGGAAAAGAAGTCTTTTCATTGTAACTTCCGGTCTGGTGACGTCATAATTTTTTCTTCTCGTCTACTTGTTCCTAGCATGAAGCTGATTAAATACACCGGTTATAAAGTGATTTCCGCAAACTTCGCCACACACATCAACAGATTATTCATTTTAACAATTTTTCAACTTGCCGCTAGAGGGCGCTATAACATGTTATGACATCGCCGGTATTTTTTTTGAAAAGTTTGTTCTAGCCAGACACTAACATCGTTGAAAATAAGTGCATATCATTTTTCAGTTTTAAATTATAAGGCACTTCCGGTTTAGACCGGAAGGAAGGGTCACGTGATTTTACGCACATGAGATAAAATGAAGATCCTGGATTATTCTATCTGTTGCCACAAAAATCAAGTTTCGGTCTTTTGCGGTTGATTTGTTATTGATTTTTAAAGATTAAATCAATTGCACCTTTAAGATGGCGTCACGTGACCCCTGATGACGTCACCATGTCGTATGTCGGCTAGGCACGAGATTACTATAGGGTCTTCACTTGGGTTAAGTTTTATGGAAATACGACTTTGTTCTCTGGTAAAAGTACTTGTGCAAAAAAACGTGTACAAAGTCTATGGGGTTTAGGTTACTAAAAGAAAAAAAAGAAGAAGAGAAAAAAAAGAAAAAAAAAAATCAGAACAAAAACAAAGGCTTTTTCGCATTTGCGAAAAAGCCAACTAGAACTACGTCTGTTTGAGGAACAGAACATAGGGCTTTTTCGCTTTCGCATTTTTTTTAGAGTATTTTTTTTCAAAAAAAACGAATTTAAGTTAATTTAAACAGATTACAATAAATTCAAACTGATTAAAACGATGACGTCACACGTTTCGGAACTTTTGTGCAACTATCTATCACCTAACAACACACAATGAGGTGTTATGTTAACACGATCCTTTGCTGAGATATGCCTTCAACGTATTTTATGAAGTCACTGTTAACATTTTTGTTACTTACAACCTAGCCAGCTCCTAACATCGTTGAAAGTAAGTTCACATCGTTTTTTACTTTTAAATTATAAGGAACTTCCGGTTTGGACCGGCAGGAAGTGTCAGGTCTTTTTGCATGTAATACAAATTATGAAGACCATGGATTAATCTATCAATTCCCCTAAAAATCTAAATCAGATCTTTTACGGTTTATTTTATATTGATTTTCAAATATTAAATTTATAAATATTTGGTTGCTTGTAATCTGACACTTGATGACGTCATCGTGACGTAATTAACAGAAAGCTCGAGAGCTGTCTTACCTTTGCTATTTAAAGCAAAAATCTGGATTATATCTATCGCGGTTGATTTTTAAGCGACGTTTTAAGGTTTTAAGGTCTTTTCATTGTAACTTCCGGTTTGGTGACGTCATAAATATTTCTCCTTCCCAATATGGTCTAAGCATGAAGCTGATTATATACACCGGTTATAAAGTTATTTCAGCAAACTTCGCCACACACATCAACAGATTATTCATTTTAACAATTTTTCAACCTGCCGCTAGAGGGCGCTATAACATATTATGACGTCGCCTGATTTTTTTTGGGAAAAGTTTATTCTAGCCTGACACTAACATCGTTAAAAGTAAGTTCATATCATTTTTCACTTTCAAATTATGAGGCACTTCCGGTTTGGACCGGAAGGAAGGGTCACGTGATTTTAAGCACACGAGATAAAATGAAGATTCTGGATTATTCTATCTGTTGCCACAAAAATCAAGTTTCGGTCTTTTGTGGTTGATCTGTTATTGATTTTTTTAAAGATTAAATCTATTACACCTTTAAGATAACGTCACGTGACCCTGATGACGTCTTCATCATGGCGTCTGTCGGCGAGACTGGAGTTCACTATAGGGTCTTCACCTGGGTCAAGTTTTATGGCAATGCGACTTTGTTTTTCCGTTAAAAGTGCTTGGAATTGAGCAAACAACGTTTACACAGTCTATGGGGTTGGATTGTGCGTAACCGAAAGCGTGTTTACCTACCTGTCGTACGCGGCGCCCTTCCCCTTGGGCAATTTGATGACGTCATCCTGTTTCACAGGTTGGCGGCGAGTGTCCTCTCTAGTGAGCTTACATGTGCATGTACATGTACGTACAATGTCAGTAGTGATACATGCGCTCAATACATAATACACTATCCCTGTATACGTACATGTACAAACATGTACATGTACATGTATATTATACGTGTGCCATGCACACATAAGGGGGCAATGCTTTTTGCACCTAGGCCAAAACGATTCAATTTCAAGGGTGCCGCAGGGTATGTCCAAGTTCGTCTTTTGCCAAAAAACACAGGGAAGTTCGAGAACTACCTTTACACTAACCTTTAGAGCAAAAATCAAGATTATATCTGTCAGGTTTATTTTTTTAGGAATTTTCATATGAAAAGAAGTTTTTTCATTGTAACTTCCGGTCTGGTGACGTCATCATTTTTTCTTCTCGTTGACTTGTTCCTAGCATGAAGCTGATTAAATACACCGGTTATAAAGTGATTTCAGCAAACTTCGCCACACACATCAACAGATTATTCATTTTAACAATTTTTCAACCTGCCGCTAGAGGGCGCTATAACATGTTATGACGTCACCAGTATTTTTTTTGAAAAATACAATCTAGCCAGACACTAACAACGTTGAAAGTAAGTTCATATCATTTTTCAGTTTTAAATTATAAGGCACTTCCGGTTTAGACCGGAAGGAAGGGTCACGTGACTTCACCCACACGAGATAAATTTAAGATCCTGGGTCATTCTATCTATTGCCACAAAAATCAAGTTTCGGTCTTTTGCGGTTGATTTGTTATTGATTTTCAAAGATTAAATTAATTGCACCTTTAAGATGACGTCACGTGACCCCTGATGACGTCACCATGACGTATGTCTGTTAGGACCGAGCTCACCATAGGGTCTTCACTTGGGTAAAGTTTTGTTTGGATACGAATTTGTTGTCTATGAGAAGTGCTTGTGCAAAAAAACGTGTACAAAGTCTATGGGGTTTAGGTTACTAAAAGAAAAAAAAAAAAGAAAAAAAAAAATCAGAACAAAAACAAAGGCTTTTTCGCAAAATTTGCGAAAAAGCCAACTAGAACTACGTCTGTTCGAGGAACAGAACATAGGGCTTTTTCGCATTCGCAATTTTTTAGATTAAATTTTTTCAAAAATTGAACTTTTATACCATCAAAACAATTTAAAATCCTTGAAAACTTTAAATTATAAGGCACTTCCAGTTTGAACCGGAAGGAAGGGTCAGGTCTTTTTGCATGTACTACAAATTATGAAGACCATGGATTAATCTATCAATTCCCTTAAAAATCTAAATCAGATCTCTTAGCGTTGATTTTATATTGATTTTCAAAGATTAAATCTAGAAATATTGAGTTGCTTGTAATCTGACACTTGATGACGTCATTGTGACGTAATTAACAGAAAGCTCGAGAGCTGTCTTTACTTAGCTATTTGAAGCAAACATCTGGATAATATCTATCGCGGTTGTTTTTTAAGCGATTTTTTAAGGTTTAAAGGTCTTTTCATTGTAACTTCCGGTTTGGTGACGTCATCAATATTTCTCTTTCTCAATATGTTCTTAGCACGAAGCTGATTATATACACCGGTTATAAAGTGATTTCAGCAAACTTCGCCACACACATCAACAGATTATTCATTTTAATCATTTTTCAACCTGCCGCTAGAGGGCGCTATAACGTGTTATGACGTCGACGGTAATTATTTGAAGAGTTTATTCGAGTTAGACACTAACAACGTTGAAAGTAAGTTCATATCATTTTTCACTTTTAAATTATAAGGCACTTCTGGTTTAGACGGGAAGGAAGGGTCACGTGATTTTACGCACACGAGATAAAATGAAGATCCTGGATTATTCTATCTGTTGCCACAAAAATCAAGTTTCGGTCTTTTGCGGTTGATTTGTTATTGATTTTCAAAGATTAAATCAATTGCACCTTTAAGATGACGTCACGTGACCCCTGATGACGTCACCATGTCGTATGTCGGCTAGGCACGAGCTTACTATAGGGTCTTCACTTGGGTTAAGTTTTATGGAAATACGACTTTGTTCTCTGGTAAAAGTACTTGTGCAAAAAAACGTGTACAAAGTCTATGGGGTTTAGGTTACTAAAAGAAAAAAAAAGAAGAAAAACTAGAACTACGTCTGTTCGAGGAACAGAACATAGGGCTTTTTCGCTTTCGCAATTTTTAGATTAAATTTTTCAAAAATTGAACTTTTATACCATCAAAATAATTTAAAATCATCGAAAACGAATTTAAGTTAATTTAAACAGATTAAAATGAATCCAAACTGATTAAAACGATGACGTCACACGTTTGTGAACTTTTTGTGCAACTATCTATCACCTAACAATACAAACGTATGTTATGTTAGCACGTTCCGTTGCTGAGATATGACTTAAAGGTCGAAAAACGTAATAATTCAAATATAATCGTAATATGACGTAACATTTGTCAACATGCCGCTAGAGGGCGCTATAACATGTTAAGAAGTCACCGTTAACTTGTTTGTTACTTACAACCTAGCCAGCGCCTAACATCGTTGAAAGTAAGTTCACATCGTTTTCCACTTTTAAATTATAATGCACTTCCGGTTTGGACCGGAAGGAAGGGTCAGTTTTTTTGCATGTAATACAAATTATGAAGACCATGGATTAATCTATCAATTCCCTTAAAAATCTAAATCAGATCTCTTACAGTTGATTTTATATTGATTTTCAAAGATTAAATCTAGAAATATTTGGTTGCTTGTAATCTGACATTTGATGACGTCATCGTGACGTAATTAACAGAAAGCTCGAGAGCTGTCTTTACTTTGCTATCTGATTCAAAAATCTGGATTATATCTATAGTGGGTGATTTTTAAGCGATTGTTTAAGGTGTAAAGGATTTTTCATTGTAACTTCCGGTTTGGTGACGTCATAAATATTTCTCCTTCCAAATATGGTCTAAGCATGAAGCTGATTATATACACCGGTTATAAAGTGGTTTCAGCAAACTTCGCCACACACATCAACAGATTATTCATTTTAACAATTTTTCAAACTGCCGCTAGAGGGCGCTATAACGTGTTATGACGTCACCAATATTTTTTTTGAAAAATACATTGTAGCCAGACACTAACATCGTTGAAAGTAAGTTCATATCATTGTTCACTTTTAAATTATAAGGCACTTCCGGTTTGGACCGGAAGGAAGGGTCACGTGATTTCACGCACACGAGATAAAATGAAGATCCTGGATTATTCTATCTATTGCCACAAAAATTAAGTTTCGGTCTTTTGCGGTTGATTTGTTATTGATTTTCAAAGATTAAATCAATTGCACCTTTAAGATGACGTCACGTGACCCCTGATGACGTCACCATGACGTATGTCTGTTAGGACCGAGCTCACCATAGGGTCTTCACTTGGGTAAAGTTTTGTTTGGATACGACTTTGTTGTCTATGAGAAGTGCTGGTGCAAAAAAACGTGTACAAAGTCTATGGGGTTTAGGTTACTAAAAGAAAAAAAAAAAGAAAAAAAAAATCAGAACAAAAACAAAGGATTTTTCGCAAATTGCGAAAAAGCCAAAAAAAAAAAAAAGAACAACAAAAATCAGAACAAAAACAAAGGCTTTTTCGCAAAATTGCGAAAAAGCCAACAAGACCCAACCAGATAAACACCCCCCAAAAGCAAACAACAGCCAACCAACATTCCACAAACAAGCAGACAACAAGCAGTTTGATGAACAGGGAAGGTAAGTACAAACAAATAATAATATTGTGGGATGACCGCTGGCCTGGTTACGTTGACCCATAGAGAAAGAATTGACCCCAAGTATCAACAACTCGAATATAAAGAAAGATATAATAAAAGTGAAAGTTCTCTCCACAAAGGACCTATACAATAGTTCTCGACACTTCGTTATACGTTAAATATACGATCATAAATCTGGCATCAAAATAAATTATGTTTCTCCTAACTACAGCAATGCATATCGCATAAATATGTCATTTAGTGGGGAAATATCGTACAACTATTTACATAAACAGCTGGGATTCGGTGTCAGAGATAATATAGAGGGTTTCTTTTCTTCGAGTTGACTTTTCGAGTTTCGAGTTGACTTTTCGAGTTTCGAGTTGACTTTTCGAGTTTCGAGTTGACTTTTCGAGTTTCGAGTTGACTTTTCGAGTTTCGAGTTGACTTTTCGAGTTTCGAGTTGACTTTTCGAGTTTCGAGTTGACTTTTTGAGTTTCGAGTTGACTTTTTAAGTTTCGAGTTGACTTTTCGAGTTTCGAGTTGACTTTTCGAGTTTCGAGTTGACTTTTCAAGTTTCGAGTTGACTTTTCGAGTTTCGAGTTGACTTTTCGAGTTTCGAGTTGACTTTTCGAGTTTCGAGTTGACTTTTCGAGTTTCGAGTTGACTTTTCGAGTTTCGAGTTGACTTTTCGAGTTTCGAGTTGACTTTTCGAGTTTCGAGTTAACTTTTCGAGTTTCGAGTTGACTTTTTGAGTTTCGAGTTGACTTTTTGAGTTTCGAGTTGACTTTTCGAGTTTCGAGTTGACTTTTCGAGTTTCGAGTTGACTTTTCGAGTTTCGAGTTTCGAGTTTCAAGTTGACTTTTCGAGTTTCGAGTCTCTTAAAATCAAGAGAAAAGTTCTTTCCGTGCGCTCCTAGCACTCACAAGCAACTATCGAAGACTCAAAATCTCTCCAAATTGAAGAAACACAAGCTGCATTTTTTCATTTATTATTATTTCGCAGGGCACACAAAGAAAAACAGATATAAATTTACAATCATTAGAAAGTTAAGAATATTCATTTTTAACAGTTACAAGATATCAAGTAAGTAAACAAATTACTACATGTACATGTAATATATATTTTCATTCAATTCAGAAACAAGACAAGACAAAATGCAACAAAAAGACTGCACGCCCCTGCAGGATTGCTAAAAAGTGAACTTAATCACTATCAAGTAGATTGTAAAGCAAAATGTTAGCACGGAGATCGGCGCTTTGCTGTCGAGGCCTCTGTGTAACTGCTGGTGAGCGAGTCTAAGCTTGCCTCATGGTGGCGCTCTTCACAACTCTTGAGGGCGCCCTTCGTTGCGACCGTAGAGATACATGTCCTTGCTGATGACACAATGAATTTGTTCTAAATTCTTGACTCATACTCTTGCCATAATAATTTGATCATCCCTCCACCCCAGGACCCGAGGACAGAGGTAAAGAAAGTTTGATTATTGGAGAACTTTATATGATTGCAGTTGTTGTGCTACATAAGTGCGATTTAGGTGAATTTAGGGCCAGATTTTCATGACATTATTTGCATGAGATTATTGTTGTTGCGTGCACTTTCACTGTTCAGATGACCTTTGACCTTACATTTTCTAGGGTTTATTGCTACTATTTCTGATGCACATTATAGATCAGTGATTTGCCTTTATTATACATCTTGTTCTCTAATTAGATTAGTTGTTTGTATTCTTCTAAGCGTTAGTTTTGTTCTGCTTTATTGCAGTTTTTACGTGATCTGTGATACGTGACATGTGATCTGTGATTTGTGATCCGTGAACCTATGAACCTGTGATTCTCTGAATACATGAACCAGAATTAACATAATAAACCAAGGGAGCAGCTACAATGAGCAAAGTGCATAGACAGAGTGGACATTACCAAGTTACTGATTGAACATTCTGAGTAAAGCACACTTTGTGAATTAAATACGAACTGCAACCGCCACAGTAAAAACTCTTCTTGGGACAAGATGTCATTCATGGATGAAATACAGCTTGGTGATTCAGCTTCAGTTCTCAGCCATGGCAGTAGACGATCTCGCAGTTCAAGAGCCAGCTCAAGACACTCAAACACAGAGCTGCTTCGTATAACAGAAGAACAGAAGAGAGCAGAGCTTGCTGCTCGGTCTGCAGCTATCAATGAAGCACATGAGTTAGAAATATCAAGGCGAACATTAGAAATGGAAAACCAACGACTCATGCAGCAGATAGATATATCACGACTGGAACTTGAAAGACGAGCGAATCAGCTGAGACTCCAGCCAGACAGAGATTAAGGTGAGCAGCGCAAGACTTGAAGTTTTGGACAAGTTTGATAGTGAGTCCCCTCAGCAGCATAAGCCGGAGTTATATGATGTAAATGACCTCCCCCCAACAATTGATAGGCCATTTACCGAGGCAGTAGCTGAGAACGCACCACACGATAGTCCCCAACTTTCTGTTTGCAAACCAGAACATGGGATCTCGAATACCTTTCGAGACACAGAGAATGATGGTGCCAATTTCCCTAAAACCTCAACCCCTGCGTCTACTCCACCTACTGGAATGTCGGATTCATCTGACGCAGTTCTCCCCCCACAGACCAGTGATGTACCGCGCAACGATGTGGCAAGTGCCATCACAGCACTGGCAGATGTGCTAACACACAGGGGAGAGAAATTGCCCAAGAAAGAACCAGAAGTCTTCAAGGGCAGTGTATTCGACTTCCCCGTGTGGATGAATTCGTTTTCTGTACTGGTAGAGCAGCGCTACACATCACCAATCGACCGCCTCTACTATTTAGGCAGATACACGTCTGGTAAGGCCCGAGAGTGTATTAAAGGACTTCTCGCCCTGAACAGTGAGAACGCACACCAGAGAGCGAAGAAACTCCTGACTGAGCGGTACGGTAACAAGATGCTAGCTGCAAGCACGTATCGTGAGAAAATTAGCAAATGGCCGACCGTGAAACAAGACGACGAAAAGGGACTGCGTAATCTCTCAGACTTCCTTTTCCAGTGTGAGACAGCCATGTCAACTCTGAGCCAGTTAAAGGTTCTCGACGACCCAGCCGAACACAAGAATATTGTAGAGAAGCTACCGAGGCATGTGCAGGGTCGTTGGCTCCGTTTCGTCGACCAGTGCATGTATGGCCAGAAGGATGCAGAGGAAGGTGACTACCCGCCCTTTGCCGAGCTGTGCAAATTCATCGCAAAGGAGGCTCGCATTGCCTGTAGCCCCTTTCACCAAAAACCAACGGACGAGAAGAGGGAGACAAAATTTGTCAAACCTACCAGGTCGGGAACAGCCACGACATTTGCCTCAAAGGCAGATGAGCTCACGACAAAGAGGAAGACTAGCCCCCAAAAGAGCAACACCCCCCCTTCACCCAACGCAAACAGAGCATCAACATGTCCCCTCTGCAAGAGCCAACATCAACTCGATTCCTGTAGCAGTTTTGCAGCCATGAGCCTTAGTGAAAGGCACGACATCATCATGAAGAGTGGCCTTTGCTTTGGATGCCTCAAATGGGGTCACAGGAGACGCGAGTGTCGCAATAAGAAGCAGTGTGCAAACTGTGGGCGTTTCCACCCTACTTTGCTGCACGACTACTCCAAGTCCACTCCAGATGTGCAGATCAAAGATGACACCGATGACAAAAAAGTGGTTGTTGTTAAATCTATCACACATCGAGTGCAGACACCTGACGTCGGAGAAAATTGCTCGCACACTCTCATCGTTCTCGTTGTCGTTCATCACATCAAAGAACCGTCTGCGAAGGTGATAGTATACGCCCTGTTAGATGAACATTCCGATTCTTGCTTCGTCTCAGATTGGATGCTAGAAAGGCTCGGAATCGATGGAGAAGCAGTCCAGCTGAGTCTATCTACGATATTAGCGAAGGGCACCATATCATCCAGAAAGGTGCATGGCCTAACTGTCAAGGGATTGTCCGAGGACACCGAGATAGAATTACCAGGTGCCTACTCCAGAGAATCTATCAATGCAAACCGTGAGCAGATTCCAAAGTTGGACACCGTGAAGGAGTGGCCTCACTTGAAACGAGTCGCTAACCTGCTACCTCCCTACCTGAGTGAAACCGAGATCGGACTTTTGATTGGTTGCAACGCAACTCGTGCAATCAAGCCGAGAGATGTTGTCCATGGAGAGGAAGATGCCCCGTATGCAGTCAGAACAGCCCTTGGATGGGGAGTGATAGGAATGATGCGTCACGACAACGGCGGCAGAATTTTGAATGCATCAAAGGAGCAACAAGGCCACTTCGCCTTTCGCACCCAAGTCAAAGAAGTCAGCCCCCTCCAAGTCACCAAAATGTTCGAGATTGACTTCATCGAGAAAAACACCGATGAAATGGTTTCCCGCGATGACCGAAACTTCATGCAGAAGATGAAGGATGGTATCCACAGACGTGATGATGGCCACTTTGAGATGCCCCTCCCACTCAAAACAGATAATGTCCAGCTCCCCAACAACAAGCCAGTGGTTCTGAAACGACTCAACAAGCAAAAAATGAAGATGTTAAGCAACCCAAAATATCGAGATGAATACAAGGCCTTTATGGAGAACATCATCGAAAAGGGCTATGCAGAGAAGGTTCCGGACGAGGAACTCAACCTGGACAACAAGGCCGTGTGGTACATACCTCATCACGGGGTATACCATCCCAAAAAACCGAACAAGATCAGAGTCGTCTTCGACTGCAGTGCTGAATACGAGGGTGAAGTGTTGAATCGACACCTACTGCAGGGACCCGATATGATCAACAATCTTGTTGGGGTTCTTTGCCGATTTCGAAAGGACCACGTCGCCTTCACCTGCGACATCGAAGGCATGTTTCATCAAGTTGGCGTCAACGTGGAAGATCGCAACTACCTGAGGTTCTTGTGGTGGCCGGGAGGTGACATGAACCGGTCCCCAAATGAATATCGAATGACGGTTCACTTGTTTGGTGCTACCTCTTCCCCAGCTTGTGCAAATTTTGCACTGAAGAGTGCTGCTGATGCATACGAAGATAGTTGCGGGACGGCGGCAGCCGACTTCGTAAGGAAGGACTTCTACGTCGATGATGGACTAAAGTCAGTCCCAACTTCCGATGAAGCTCTGAAGTTGATAGAAGACAGCAGACGGCTGTGTCAGAAGAGTGGATTCCGCCTTCATAAGTATATCTCCAATGACAAGGTGGTTCTGAATTCCATACCCCCTAGTGAACAAGCCAAGGATGTTCAGAACGTCGACGTGTTCTCAGAAGGCCTTCCCATCGAGCGTACTTTAGGTGTACAGTGGTGTGTTGAATCTGATACTTTCCAGTTCAGAGTCCACTTCAACGACAAACCACCCACTCGTAGCGGCATTATGTCGAGCGTCAGCTCCATATTTGACCCACTTGGTCTGGTAGCACCAGTCTTGCTGGTTGGAAAACGCATTCTCCAAACCTTGTGTCGTGATGGGTATGCATGGGACGACCCAATCTCAGAGGAAATCAGTTCAGCGTGGGAGAAATGGAGGAACGACATCCTGCACTTGGCATCACTGAAAATCCCAAGATGCTACAAGCCTGAGAACTCTGATGCCATCAAATCCGCCGAACTTCATCACTTCTCTGATGCTAGTACCGAAGGCTATGGTCAGTGTAGCTACTTGCGACTGATAGACGACAAAGGAAGTGCATGTACAACTCTGGTCATGGGAAAATCCCGAGTAGCTCCTTCGAAACCAGTTACCATCCCTCGACTGGAACTCACAGCAGCCGTCATCTTAGTGAAAGTCAGTACTTTCCTCATGAAGGAACTGAAGTATAACGATGTGACTCAGTTCTACTACACTGATAGCAGAGTTGTACTCGGGTATATTGCCAATGACAGCAAGAGGTTCCACATCTACGTCGCCAACCGCGTGCAGAAGATCCGAGATCACACCACACCTGAAGATTGGCAACATGTTGACACTAAAACTAACCCAGCAGATGCAGCTTCCCGAGGTCTCTCTGCTGAGTCGCTCATCAAGAGCAAACTCTGGTGGAGTGGACCAGATTTCCTGCAAAAAAGAGAAACCCCTCCGCCTGACACTGAGTATGTGGAGCCAAGTTCAAATGACCCAGAGGTGAAGAAGGCATCTACATTCAATGTCCAAACTGAGGCCTCCAACTACCCGAGCATGCTTGAAAGATTCCAGTCCTACTCAAACTGGTTTCGCCTGAAACGTGCAGTAGCAATGTGCCAACGCTACATGAAGAAGCTTAGAGATCGCTGCCTCAAAACACCTACTACTGCACCTGATGCCAACACCCCTCTCACTGTAGATGAACTCCAGCATGCAGAACGACTGATCCTGAGGCTGACTTAAGAGGAAGCATTCCTGAAGGAAATTCGAGCTCTCAGCAAACGCGACGGTCTTCCTAATGGCGAGCAGCAAGGCCCAGGGAACCCCCTGAACACGAGCAGTCCTCTGTATATGCTTGACCCAATCATAGATGAAACGAAGCTGTTGAGAGTCGGTGGACGCATCAAGCAAGCCACAGCACCTAAAGAGATCAAGCATCCCATCTTGCTCCCACGTCATGGCCACGTGACTGACCTTGTGATCGAACACTACCATGTTCAGAGTTGTCACTCAGGCCGTGGCATGACACTGAATAGCATTCGCCAAGCCGGCTTTTGGATTCTGGGTGCAAGATCAGCTGTTACCAGCCATATTTGGAAGTGCGTGACCTGCCGCAAACTCAGACGTGCACCCTGTGGGCAGAAGATGGCAGAACTACCCAAGGACAGATTGGATCCATCCCCACCCTTCACCTTCAGCGCCGTAGACTACTTTGGTCCCTTCATGATTAAAGAAGGACGAAAGGAGCTGAAAAGATGGGGAGTTATCTTCACCTGTATAGCATCGCGAGCAGTCCATATCGAGACAGCTAATTCGCTGAACACCGACTCATTCTTGAACGCCTACCGCAGATTCACATGTAGAAAGGGTCCGGTGAGACAACTCCGCTCCGATAGAGGCACAAACTTCATCGGTGGAAAGAATGAACTTGATGCTGCCCTTGCCGAGATGAATCAACCCAAGATTTCTCAAGAGCTACTAAAGGACAGTTGCAACTGGGTGACATTCAATATGAACGTTCCCACTGCCAGCCACATGGGAGGCACGTGGGAAAGGCTCATCCGATCAATCAGACAGGCGCTCTCAACATTGCTGCAGAAACATGGGCAACAGCTGGATGATGAGCTCTTGAGGACCCTCATGACCGAGGCCGAAGCGATCGTGAACAGCCGACCTCTCACCTACGTTGACATGGTGGCCCCAGATGCAGAAGAGCCCCTCACGCCAAGCCAACTGCTGACGCTGAAAAGCAAGGTAGTTCTCCCTCCACCAGGAGTCTTCATCCAACAAGATCACTATTGCCGACGCCGATGGCGCAGAGTCCAGTACCTGGCCAACCAGTTCTGGTCACGTTGGAAGACCGAGTATTTGTCGACCCTACAAGAGCGGAAGAAGTGGCAGAAGGCTTAGCAGAATCTAGAGAGAGGCAACATTGTCATGATGGTCGACGACTCCACTCCCCGATGCCAGTGGCAACTCGCTCGCGTGGTTGAGACGTACCCAAGTTCAGATGGTCACATCAGGAAGGTCAAGCTCCAAACTAGTCGATCCGTCTTTGAGAGGCCTATCCATAAGGTTGTCCTGCTGTTGGACCAGGGACGCCCGACGAGGAGCCAAAGGCCTGAACTTGAGCCGATACATGAACTGTACTTAAAGGAACCACGTAGTGTTCACATTCTCAGTAGTATAGTAGTTAATATTTCCAGTTTTGCATTCTTTAGTCATGTTACTGTTGTTAGGTAATTTAAAAGGTCAAATTAGAGGAGCCATGTTACTGCTGGTGAGCGAGTCTAAGCTTGCCTCATGGTGGCGCTCTTCACAACTCTTGAGGGCGCCCTTCGTTGCGACCGTAGATACATGGTCCTTGCTGATGACACAATGAATTTGTTCTAAATTCTTGACTCATACTCTTGCCATAATAATTTGATCATCCCTCCACCCCAGGACCCGAGGACAGAGGTAAAGAAAGTTTGATTATTGGAGAACTTTATATGATTGCAGTTGTTGTGCTACATAAGTGCGATTTAGGTGAATTTAGGGCCAGATTTTCATGACATTATTTGCATGAGATTATTGTTGTTGCGTGCACTTTCACTGTTCAGATGACTTTTGACCTTACATTTTCTAGGGTTTATTGCTACTATTTCTGATGCACATTATAGATCAGTGATTTGCCTTTATTATACATCTTGTTCTCTAATTAGATTAGTTGTTTGTATTCTTCTAAGCGTTAGTTTTGTTCTGCTTTATTGCAGTTTTTACTGTGATACGTGACATGTGATCTGTGATTTGTGATCCGTGAACCTATGAACCTGTGATTCTGTGATTACATGAACCAGAATTAACATAATAAACCAAGGGAGCAGCTACAATGAGCAAAGTGCATAGACAGAGTGGACATTACCAAGTTACTGATTGAACATTCTGAGTAAAGCACACTTTGTGAATTAAATACGAACTGCAACCGCCACACTCTGACACACCTAAATAAAACAAAGGTTTAACGACCACACCAAGCTCCAAGAAATCACTGGGACCCCAAAACTAAGTTTCCCGCGACGACAGACCATTCATTACCAGCACGTTGTCGTGAAAGTACACAAACCCCCCCTACACCGGGGGTTTTGTGTACAAACCTTATCAGCTTGATCAGATGGTTATTTTACGACCCCCATGACAGCGGCCAAGCCGCAAGCCTGGGAGATGACCTTTTCGGGCTTGGACTACTGACCGCAGCCTTTGAATGAAATATACTTAATTATAAGTTGTACAATTTATATGTACATGTACATGTATAATTCACATGTGGTTGTAGAAACTATGCACACATGCAAGAGGTACGTACTTTGTCAAGCTTCAGGCATTGATACTTCTCCCAGTTTGCAGATATCGAAAATATTTACTACCGAATTATCATGGAGGAATAGTGGAATTATTAAGGAACGGTGATCGCGAATAAACCCTAAGAACAACATAAGAACCACTGCCCGTTGTTCTTGCTTTTCTTAGCATCCATAAAATACAACCCCAAAATCCACCCATTCTTGATAATTAAAAAGCAATACCAATGGTGTATCCTACCTTAAGGACACGAACGGTATAGTCAGGTTCATAATGTACACAAAAGTGAACGAAACTTTCAATATAGGCCTATATTGAAAGTTTCGTTCACTTTTTGTGTAGATTTGCTAAACTATACATTTTTGGAAACGTTAGAATATACTCAACATGAAAACCAATGTTTACATTTGTTTTTAGGTTCTTTTGAAAAAAAATTGAACCTTTAATGTGACGTGACACATGAAAAGTCATTGGGTGTCACATTAAAGGTCCATTTTTTTCAATGCCCTATATCTCTGGAAGTATAAGTCTGATTGGGTTCAAACTTGGTATGCAGGTATGGCGGGATATGTTATAGATATACATTACAGTGACATCATGATGACGTCATCGTGTGATTTTTTTATGATTTTGTTTCATTTTTGGACTTTTAAGCCATATCTCATCAACAGAACATAATAAATTGAAATTGTTTTTGGTAATATGTTTATTGGGTCATAGACATATGGACACAATTGTGAAAAATGTGTGACGCCATCATGACGTCATCAAAATGCCATTAAACAAATCCAAGATGGCCGCCATAAAGAACCTGAAAGCAAATGTAAACATTGGTTTTCATGTTAAGTATATCCTAACGTCTCCAAAAATGTATAGTTTAGCAAATCTACACAAAAATTGAACGAAATAACATAAGAAACCTGACTAGAATATGGAATGTCCCATAACGTCATGTAATAAAATAATATGTGGACGGTCTGATTACTCACCGTTTAGGCTTACATTTTCTTCGGCCTAATACTAGTTTCACACCCGCACACAAGGGCACGTTTGTTTATCACCACGCCGCCCGCGTATATTTTTTTTGCACCGCAGCGAAGGATTCACTCTATATTAAGGCCTTGTAACAAGACTACGAATATACGTTTAACAGACTGGCACTAGTTGCAGCGCTGAGGGCGCAAGACGCGCAATATTATCATATTACACGTACATTTTTAGTATTTATTATTTATTCGGCCATGAAACCACAACAAATGACAGTGTACAAACAAACGAATGAAAAAAAACCATACTGAACAGGGCAATACGATAGAAGAAAGTAATTACACCAGGGCAAAATAAACATTTGAAACAAGTTGAGTGGGAAAGAACAAGTTTCAAAGGGATGCTGTAGGCCCCCTACTATGATTATTAACAGAATACAATAATAATAAATCAAAAATCTAAATATAATCAGAAAGTGTCATAATGTGTATCATCATTTTGAATGCTACACTTTGCACAAACTTGACAATAAGAGATACCTAACGAGGACATACAAAGCACTATTTATAAATCAAGATAACACCAGATAACCTAATTGCCCAATTCCCAGTGGTAAACAATGATTAACTCAGCTCACTGCACAGTTGACAGCCACATTACATATGGGACTGTCTTGATTACAACAGGGGTATGAACTTTGGGACAATGGCTGTCAGCAGATAGCTAGCTATGTATGAACACATGTACATGTGATGAGAAAGAAAAACAGCAGTTTTGTATATGTTCCATAAAGGTTACATTCATAAATATTCAATTGAAGTTATCAGGACATCAGGGCGTAACTTCATATTTTCCATACATTTAGAATATTTATCAAACATCCAAGTTCAGCCATAGGCGTAGTTCAGCCATGGAGCTAATTCAGCTAGCTGTTAATTGTACCATAGAGAAATGATTGTACAATGTACGAACACGATCGTATATTTTCGCGCGCGCTGTGTACACTGTACTTCGTATTCGTGAGTCTCCTTTCAAGAGTGGAATTGCCAGTGTTACGTCAGGAAACCCTTCGCTGCGGTGTAAAAAAAATATACGCTTCCCGCCCAAAGGTCTCAAGAATGTTTACAGTCTGGTTCCCACGTCTGTGAATAAACCTTCAAAATTAATTTAAATGCCAAAGCTGAACGTGTTTATTTTGAAATTAAACAAGTGTTCAAGTGTTAAGGGTTGGATACACCATCGGTAATTGCTTGAATTATCATAATATAGGTAGATTTTGGGGGTTGTATATAGTAAATATCGTTTAACTGAGCGTTTTGAAAGGTTCGTACTTATTTATAGCCATTTTGTCAAGTAAGCAGATTTTGAAGGGTTTTGAAAGGTAAAACCATAGGAGGGCTAAATAAAGGCTGTTATCATCCTCTAACCATAGCATGTAATGAACCACTATAAAAGTTTGACATGTCCATTTCTGTGTAAAGATTTTTAACCAAGAAAAAGCACACCGCAAAAGATCAATGCATTACACTACAGAGTTGTGCCATATGTCAAATGAAAGCTTATTTCCTGCTTTTTATGACCAACTGTAAAACTTAAGGAATTGTTGTTAACATAGTATGAACGGCTCTACAAAAAAGGTATTAAGTCGCGCTGTGTATTATTATGTAATGGCCTACTCAAAGTTGAGAGGGTAAACATATGTGACACGATCAAGCGGAATGAGTCGGATGTCGGGGAATCCCAAAAATGTTTTAATCAGAACTGTTTTCATCGTTGGTATTTAAACAAATTTACATAACTCGACAACAAAACATCTTATCAACATGGGGTTTTCAGTTTTTAAAACGTACAGATGCCCTCTTTAAAACATGAATTACATCTTTAATACCTACAGTTTCAGGTTTCATTCACAAAAATGTTGATTTTGATGAATAAAGTGAAAAAACCTACCATTTTGTGTACATCGTTCTGTTGTACTACAATAGAGCCGGCTTTTTCAAAGCCTGTTTTCTCAGTTGTGTACTTTAAACTTCAAGGAAGTCAATATGCCAACTTGCCATCCAGAACGGGAGGGGCTATGGAGCTCTATTATATAAAAAATAAAACCTTACGCTGTGGGCTTTCCAACCGTGTATAAATAATTCAATTTCTCTATTTTGTGAACGCATATTGCCTTATGGGAGGACTTGCCTTGCCAAACTGAAATATAATAATGCTGATTCAAATGGTTACTTTTGTTATGAAGCCTTTCCAAAGCTGTTATGTAAAGGCAGGTGGACATAAGCAAAATACAAGGGGTTAACCCACTTTTTTATCAAAATTTGGCCAAAAATAGACTCTTCTCCAAACGTCTTAAATATCATCTCTGATGCAAGAGGAACATCAATCTATAAAAACAAAGCTAAAATTGCAAAGATTTGGTAAAATATGACCTATTTTTGACAAATAAAGATTGTATTTTTATTAGATTTTTCCTTAAATTGTTGACCAATTTTTGTATTTAACGTAAATTTTGTCCAAATTCCAGTTGGAATGGCTTCTCCTGTCTTGTAGGCTTCTTCTGAAGGAGTTTTTTTAAAAATATAATTTTGGGCCAAAATTTGAAAAAAACACAAGGGGTTAACGTACTTTTTGATCAAAATTTGGGCAAGAATATATTTTTCTCAAAACGTCTTAAATATCATCTCTGATGCAGGTGGAACATCAATCCATAAAAACAAAGATAAAATTGCAAAGATTGGGTAAAATATGACTTATTTTTGACCCAACAAAACGTATTTTTATTCGATTTTTCCTCAAATTTTCGACCAAATGTTTTATTTAACGTGAATTTAGTCCAAATTCCAGTTGGAATGGCTTCTCCTGTCCTGTAGGCTTCTTCTGAAGGAGTTTTAAAAAATATAATTTTGGGCAAAAATTTGAAAAAAACACAAGGGGTTAACCCACTTTTGTATCAAAATTTGGCCCAAAATAGACTTTTTCCAAACGTCTTAAATATCATCTATGATGCAAGAGGAACATCAATCTATAAAAACAAAGCTAAAATTGCAAAGATTTGGTAAAATATGACCTATTTTGGACAAATAAAGATTGTATTTTTATTAGATTTGTCCTCAAATTTTCGACCAATTTTTGTATTTAACGTGAATTTCGTCCAAATTCCAGTTGGAATGGCTTCTCCTGTCTTGTAGGCTTCTTCTGAAGGAATTTTAACAAAATATATTTTGGGGCCAAAATTTGAAAAAAAACACAAGGGGTTAACCCACTTTTTTTATCTAAATTTGGCCCAAAATAGACTTTTTTCCAAACGTCTTAAATATCATCTCTGGTGCAAGAGGAACATCAATCCATAAAAACAAAGCTAAAATTGAAACAATTAAAAAAAATATGACCTATTTTTGACAAAAAAAATGTTACTTTGTTTTTTTAATTTTTCCTCAATTGTTGACAAAAGAGATACTTGAGAGATTTTTGGACAAAATCATATTTTAAAAATAATTATCAAATATTTTGACCTAATTTGCATAAAATTGTTAGTGTAAAAGCTTCATACTACAAAACCACATGCCTCAAAACCACATGCCTCAAAACTGATTGATGCAAAGATACGTTTATTTATTGCAGATATAAAACTGTGTACAAAATAGGTGGCAATGATTATGATCTGAATACAATGGTAAATAAAAAGCCATTGGTGAAGCTGCTCAAAACTGCTCAAAATTCCCTTGCAAAACATGTACATGTACCCTTAATTAGTTACCTACAGAGCAGTTGGTGGGTACGCTATGGCTTTGTGCACATTTAGAATAAACAGGGATATTGTCAATCAAAAAAGAAGTCCCAAAATTGATGACATGTCTGCCTCATGTTTTTTTCTAAGATCAACAAGTCTGAAAAGTCGTGCATAATTTGCATCTTAAACGCACACACAAACGCATAGCAAAATGTAGTGTTGTGATATTGTTCTGGACATAATAAGAACACTGTGTCCCCACTTATAGTGGAATGACTTATTAATCATGATAGTCATACATTATAAATCCATATTATTACTACCACACGTTTTCGTAGTTTGTCCAGTTGCCACTCCAACTGGGGCCAATTTCATAGAGCTGCTAAGCACAAAAAAATTGCTTAGCACAAACAAGTCTTGCTTATTAAAAACAGGTTACCAGCCAAAATTCTACGTGTTTTTCATGCTAAGCAAAAACTAGCTGATTATCAATCCAAAACAATAAAGACCACGTGAAAATTTGGTCTGTAACCTTGTTTTTGCCAAGGAAAAATTGTCATGCTAAGCAAATTGTTGTGCTTAGCAGCTCTATGAAATTGGCCCCTGGCTTTGCCATTATTAAAGCAATTTCAATCATCGCCGTTATTGTCTCATGTACCCAAGTTCTTTACGTAACTGAACTCATAATTGTTTTCTCCAGTTTGTTTTTTGTTCGTCATTATTTTGTGCATGTTGAAACAATGACCCCAAATGACCCCAAATGACCCCAAACCGCAGTAATCCGATGGGAATCGTGGCATCCCACCCACGAGTCCCTGCAGCCAAGTTTCATAAAAATCCATGAAAACTCGTAGATATTATTATACATTAAAACAAAAATTAATCTGAAACTTTAACATACATGCACGAACAATGACCTCTGATGACCCTAGCAATCCGATTAAGAATTGTGTTTTCTTGCATCTGTTTGAATTTTGCATTATCAAAATCCCTAAAAGCACGTATAAGTTATACATAATATTTTTTGTTTTCCAATAAAACTTACCTCGATCTTTAACAGATGCGTACATACTGACAATCATACAGAATTTAAAGGTAGTAAACACCATTTGCAGATATCGAAAATATTTACTACTGAATACCTTACTCAATTGAAAGTAAATAATGATTCTAGGCATTCAGCAAAAGGATTGCGCTAGATATCCTGTAATTATTTTAAAAAAAAACATTTTATAAAGAAAAATTTGCTCTCGCCGCGAAAAAACTAAGATAACATAAGAATAACTGCTCGACCCCGGTTGAAAACAAACGCTGTTTTTCGTGCTTTTCTCGGCATCCATGATTGTAAAACTTCGGAAAAGTCAGTTAAACGATATTTACTATGAAATACAACCCCCCAAATCTACCCATTCACGATAATTCAAGCAAATACCAATGGTGTATCCTACCTTTAAAACTGATTAGTGCAAAAAAAAACGCCGTTAACCAGTTCGCGCCGGGATTATTTTAACATCGCCGAGCCCACGGGCGAGATTATTTTTAACGAAACTCGATCCGAAGCGGGTTCAGGCTGATAGTGCCGGGAAGCACACCCACGCATTTCCGGCCTTGCTCGCTGCTGACAGAAATTTCCAAACTTGAACTTGGCGTGTTTATGCGTCATCCGTTTTGAATTTGGGGAAATTGTTGCGTCATCCGGCGCGAACTGGTTAAGGCGACCCAAACAAATTGTATGTTAAAAATAATAATGAAACATAGGCCTACGCAAAAATGTTTAAAGGCTAAAGACTCTTTCTAAACCTTAGCCTTGCAAACAATCTGGCAAATGTTTTGTTATTATTCATCGGGCCAACATTGCCAGTGAAGAGGAGGCATTTGAGCAGTCGAGAACAAACTATTATGGTATAGGAATACACAAATCCTTGACGAATTGGCCGACACTGTCAGTCATTCTGAGTAATTTAGTCTGTGTTGCAACACCACTTAAAGAGATCGTATACGTTTGGTAATTGGAACCCACTGTTTGCTTCAATCCTATATAGTTATAGATATATACCATAAAACTAACCTGCACAAATTTCATTTCAAAAGGTGGTAGCGATTTTGAGATATTGCCCAAAAATCTGGAGCGGTTATGTCCACGCAGGATTAGAATATGATATGATATCCTTTTAAATAAATTAGAGCATTTTGGTGTCCGAGGGTTGGCCTTGGACTGGTTCAGTAGTTATGTATCTGATAGAAGGCAGTTTGTTTCCTACAATTCCCAACATTCTTTAGAGCAGTCCATCACTTGTGGAGTCCCTCAAGGCAGTGTGTTAGGTCCATTGTTATTTATTATATATATCAATGATATATGTAGTTCTTCCGATCTCATGTCTTTTTGTCTATTTGCAGATGATACCAATTTAATTTATAATCACCATGATGTGGATACAGCCATCAAAAATGTTAATATTGAACTTGTCAAAATAAGTGGATGGCTTATTTCGAACAAATTATCAATTAATCTACTTAAGACTAATTATATTATTTTTTGTCCACGGCAACATAAATACCATGCTACAGTTCCCCTTAGTTTTGATGGTACTGTACTCCATCAAGTCAAAACCACTAAATTTCTTGGACTTTATATAGATGAAAATCTCACTTGGAATAATCATATTGATGTTTTGTGTAGTAAAATTTCAAAAAATGTTGGTATAATGAACCGTTTGAAAAATGTCGTACCTAAAAGTATTATATTAATATTGTATAATTCCTTTATCCTTTCATACTTAAATTATGGTGTACATGGTTTCAACAAACTGTTTACGCTGCAGAAGAAGGCTGTTCGTATTGTGAATAATGCAGGTTACCTTGATCATACCAGTCCTTTATATGCTAAACTTAATATTTTGAAACTTAATGATCTTTATCATTACAGATTGGGTACACTCATGTTTAAATACACTCACAATATGCTTCCCCAATGTTTTCATCACATATTTGTATTTACTACTTCTGTTCATTCATACGGAACACGTAGTTTATTGAAAGGTAATCTATTTGTGAGACAATGTAAGACTTCATTTTTTAGAAACAGCCCATTTCAACGTGGTGTCGTATACTGGAATGAACTCAACATTGATTTGAAAAAGTGTAATTCTGTGCTTTCATTTGCCAAAAAATTGAAGAAATGAATGATTAATACTTATGCTTAATATATTTGTTCTTTACTGATTTGCTTAGCTATTATGTAACATACTGTACTGGGTCTCACTCTCTATTGTCCTGATTTTGTCCGTGTGTAGTTTTTGTCCTGTCCCAGGGAAAGGTACAAAAGCTTTGCTTTACCGTTTTCCTGCATGTTGACATCTTTTTATGCTTTCGATTATGTAATGTCTGATGAATACTCTGTAAATACATACATGTTTTCTCCTTTATGTGCATAAGAATTGTAACTGAGGATGTCAATGTGAAAATAAATGTTGAGTTGATTGATTGATTGAATACACAATCTGAGAAACGTCACTGCAGTAACGCTTCTCAGATTCAAATTTTGGGGGATAAAAAGTGATATCTTTTTCCATAGACGCAGTACTTCGAAGTGAAAAGTTTCTAAAAATGCATTATACTATCCAAAGCTGCTGTACTTCTTACCAAGTAAGTTTTTATTGCCATTAATTTTTGGAGTAATTACCAAACGCATACGATCCCTTTAAAAACCTTGTTAGCTGTGATCCTCACCCGTTCGTCTCCAGTTCGCAATGTAGCCCGTGGTAGCTTCCCATACATCGGCAGTGATATCCACTGACTTCATCCTGACACACACCATCATTTAAGCAATGTTCATCTCACAAAACTCACCTGAGAACAGAATGCAGAGCAATGTTTAAGGGTTGCATTAGGCATAGATCGAGTTAAGTCTCGTCAAGGCAAACACTGTTAATACAAAGTGTTGTTATAGCAAACATAAATAAAAGCTTCGGATTATGTTTTTGTCTTAAATGACATCTTTAATATACAAATTTTCAGATTTAATTAACAAAAAGCTGGAATTTGATAAATAAAGTGAAACGAAACCTTTTAGAGCATGGTTCGTATGTATTGTCTTAGTTTTGTTGTGTTTCGAAGCCTGTTTTCTCAGTTGTGTATTTTGAATTCCATGAAACCATTTATATGCAAAAACGTCATATCACCGGAACGGGAGGGGCTATGGAGCTGTACTATGTACCAAATGAAAGCTTATATCCTGGACTTTTTAACCATGTACATAACTCTATTTTTAATCTGTCTAAATGAGAGTCAATCGTACTTAAATCTTTGAATTAGGTAGATTTCCAAACCATGTGTGACATTTCAATTTTGTAATTTCTTCAAAAAAACTGTTTCAATGATATAACTTGACGTGAGAAGTTGTAAACATTTTGTTGCATATGAAATCCAAATTCTGACTGCCAAGAATATTTTTGCTGATTAGCATTATTAACTGCAGCATGTGGATCATAAAACGAGTTTACACTGCATTTACACTACATGAATAACTTTAGTTGACACTATTATGAACATAACATAATTCACAAAGTATTCAGTATTGGTTTGACGTTCATGATAAAAGAAAAGCAATAAAAATAGTGTAATAAATTTAAAACAATGAATGAGAACATTTTCCCAATAAGCCCAGTTCATTTTTCATGCGGCTGCGAGGGAAATTTTACGCCATCATCCTCTGCATCATTGCAACTGCTTCGCTGAGAATTGGGCAGCGAAATATAGTCCAGGATGCAAAGAATATTCGCTTCGCTGATGGCACTGGCAGTTTCGCACGAGTCGCGCAATGTTCAACTCTGCAGTGCGAATCTTCGCAAAGCTGACATCGCATTCGTGCCCGGTGTGCGAATTCGCAAGTTAAAACTGCATCCTGGCCTTTTATTAACCTGGCCTTTTAACCAGTTCGAGCCAGGAATTAGCGGAATTAGCGAAACTCGATCTGAGGCGGGTTCAGGCCGATGGTACCGGGAAGCACACCCACGCATTTCCGGCTTTGCTTGCTGCTGACAGACATTTCTGGCCTTGCTCGTGAAGTGTTTATGCGTCATCCGTTTTGAATCAAGGAAGAACCTTGCGTGTATACCAACTACTATCTGACCTATGAATCCTGGACTACACTGGCAGACATAACCCATCAGTCTGTCCACACATGTCGCCTCGTTGACACATCGGTGGTCTGTGCAGTCATCAATGTCATCGTTACAGTGCAATCCTTGATAGCCTGGTAGACAGTCACACCGGTAACCGTCAATCAGATCTACGCAGGTAGCCTGGCGGTCACACGGCGCGCTGGCACACTCGTCAACGTCTGTATACAAACAAATGAGAGATTAATCCCATCCCAGATTAGGTTGTCAAACCTACTATTCCTACTAAAGCACCGGTCACAACCCGCCGTACTTGCAAGTGCGTGCTGTCTACTTGCAAAAACGTGGGCAAAATTTGGGGATCCATCGGTGGCGATCTGTACCGCCTCAGTACAGATTTGGAAGCACGCAGACCCGCCGTAGCACTTTTAGTGCACGAGGAACTTTCGCTGCGTTCGGGCTACGGATTCACCCCCAGTACGGGTGACGCACGTGCCCTCTACAGCCAATGTACGGGTGACGCACGTGCCCTCTACAGCCAATGAGCGCACAACGCACTGACTCCGTGAGTCTTTAAACATTTTCCCACGGTCAGTTGCTCTACGGACGGCGCACTTAGCACGTGCGAGTGTGTAAGGACACCGTACGTGCAGTACGTGTAAGTACGGCCTCCGTACGATAACGTGGCAATCGTACGGAGATCGTACGTTGTAAGCATGTTGTAAGCACGTAGAACTCACTTACCACTTGCGCAACGTACCATGCACGCAACCGCTCACGGCCAGGCGTGGCGTGCGGGCCACGTACTTACACCTTGCGCAACTGTGCGGGTGACGTGCGTTGACGTACTCCCTCCCTGCTCTTGCCACTCCCTCCACACATTTTAATAAAAACGTGGCGGCCGTGGCCTCCCCAAAAAACGTATGGACTAAAAACACGCACGGTGGGTTGTGACCGGTGCTTTAGTCATGCATGTATGACAAGGGGGAAAGAATGTAGCCTTGGGCATGAGATGAAGAATGTAGCCTTGGGCAAGGCGTTCCTCATTAATCCGTCTGAAATCCATGCTGTGCGCTGCAGTTGGCAGTGCAAAAATACAGCACGAACAGCGACCTCACACGGCCACTATATGCGAGGGGTTCTGGCAAAATGAGACGGAACTGGGCACAGTGCAGAAAAATTCAAAATTAAGCAATATTGGGTGATTATTTTTGAATTTTCAGATTTATGATATATCTTTGGTATACCTGTACCTACCTACTAACTATATTTTGTTAAGAAATATTATGGAAGTAGTGGAATAAAAGTGTTTTTAAAGTAAAACAATTGACATTTTTCCATATCACATGTACAAAACTTGAAACTTCAAATGCCTCTTTCCTAATATTTTACTGTTGAGACATGTTGATGAATATGAACTTTAGACAGCCATAACTTGTTAATGGAATGTCCGATTGAAGTGCAACAAACAGCATTGCAAGGAAAATTGTATCCTTCTTTCTAATACCTGAGAACCCTCATTTCAACCTCTGCCCAGTTCCGTCTCATTTTGCCAGAACCCCTCGCAAATGAGAGATTAATTCTATCTAGGATTAGGTTCACAAACCTACTAATCTTACTAAGCTATGCATGTATGACAAGGGGGAAAAATATAGCCTTGGGCAAGGCGTTTGTCATTAATCCGTCTTAATTTCATGCCGTGCGCGACCTCGACACGCGGCCACTATTGATGCAAATCAACTGAAGACGACGGAACGCCTTGTTCCAAATATCTACATGTATAAAATCTCATGTTTTTAAAATTATTTTTCTAGTGCACAATGACCTCGAATGCGAATACAGATAATAAGTATAATTAAACCACAAGGGAAACTGACAAGGTAACTTTGCAAACATTTCAAAGTGAACAAAGAAATTGGCAAGGCAGGACTTGAACCTGCCACCTCTGAAATACCAAGAAATTGACCTTTACGTTGTTTTGACCTGTACGCCGATAAGACAATAGCGACATGCGACTTATTTGACTTGATCGGGCCACATATTATGCCAGAAGGAATATTTCATATATGTTTTGTGGTTAAATTGCTCTGCAAACATGACGAGTGCCCTTGGTTGCTGTTTAAGGTGCATTCAATATTCTAGTTTCTAAACCAACAAATCTGTATTTTGAGTAAAGAAAACTAAAGTTATGTATACAAATGTATATATAACGCAACATAGCTTCAACAAGTTCGCGCCGGGATTATTTTAAACATCACCGAGCCGACGCACGGGATTGTTTTTTTAACGAAACTTGATCCGAGGCGGGTTCAGGCCGATAGTGCCGGGAAGCACACCCGCGCATTTCCGGCCTTGCTAGCTCGCTGCTGACAGACATTTCCGGCCTTGCTCGTGGCGTGTTTATGCGTCATCCGTTTTGAATCTGGGGAAAACTTTGCGTGTATATGTGACCTGTCACCACAAAATGAGAGTAAAGTCGCACAATGTGATTTGGAGATATGGCCATCCAAAGTCCAAATGTGAAGGTGGTCAATTTAAAAATGTTGCCTAATTTAGAAAGCCTAAGTCCTCCTCCACATATTCCTATTTTTGGGGTGCAATCAGATGATCTAAAACCTCTTAAATTACATGATTTTGCGTAGTGTTTGCGTAGTTTGTGTTTGGATTAAAGTCCATCAGTGGTCGATCTAATTAACACGGTAATTAAATATGCAAATTAGGTCTTCGTAACTGCCCATGTTTTCGAAATTTTGATATTATGTTGATTATACAATAGTTTGTATGTGTAGAAAGTTTCAAGAAGAAATAATGATTAGAACATAGCCGTTGCTATGCTCAACCGAACCTTAC
Source organism: Crossaster papposus (assembly GCA_037893245.1). Taxonomy (NCBI): domain Eukaryota; kingdom Metazoa; phylum Echinodermata; class Asteroidea; order Velatida; family Solasteridae; genus Crossaster; species Crossaster papposus. Next base: position 946,138 of record JBAIAA010000003.1, on the reverse strand, counting down.
TAATTGTCCTGTTTGGCAATCTTTTGTGTGTTTTGTTTAGAATGTTTATAAGTAAGTTTTCTCACAAACACGTTTTGTGAAACCCATGACCTTCTGGAGCGCTGTAAAATGTATTTATCGCAAAACCCCCAAGTGATAAATTATACTATTGAAAATCTCTCTTTCTCAAGAAATTGAAAATACCAATATCTCAATTTTCAATTTTTCCGACTTTACTCTCATATTGTGGTGACAGGTCACATATACGTCCTCCGGCGCGAACTGGTTAACTGAGCTGTGTGGTACCTTGACTGTTTACTCGGGGTGCTTACCAAGACACTGTTCTAGACTGGTAGACCCATTGCCTGGCGTGGTAGTCCTACCAGGGCATAGTAGACAGTGATGTTTCTGGTTGTCAGGTTGATAGTAGCGATGTTCACATGGATGGCAAGGGACAAGTCCTGTACAAGAGTAACTGCCTGCTGGGCAGATTTCTGAACAGACACAAGCAATAGTACATACGTATACATGTAACATAGGAATTAATACATGCTTACTGAGGAAGGCGATATGTTGTGGACCACAGTAAGGCTGGCCCCTGCTCCATCATCTATTGCAATGCTAGATGGAGAGGATGGGCACTAGTCCAGATGGAGGCCTTTATACATGGTGTCTCTAAAAAATGTATACTCATTTTAAAATTCATATTATATTATAAAATGGGAAAAGTACCCATCGTCTCGGTAAGTTTTATCAAAAAAAGTCCAGTGCGAACAGGGCTATAGCCTAAGTTTATACCCGATGAATTCCTTTCTATATGTACCTACCAAGGCACTGGTCCCCTGTCTGAGTCCCGTAGCCGAGGGTAGCTGTACCATTTGGGCATGGTTGGCACAACGTCTGACCAGGCAGCGATTGGAATTGACCCATCAGGCATTTGAAGCAAGGAACGACGCCGCTGGCAGAATAGGTACCGATTGGGCACTCCGCTAGAAATCAAGGGATGATGGACTCATTATGACCAATTCAAGTTTAACACATAAAAGGTCTGCAGCCGATTTTACGAAAAAGTGCGTAGTTGCGCCATTTTTCAAAAGTGGCGCAAGGCTTACACAACAAACAAGTTGCATAGCTGCGCCATTTCTTTTCGGACCATTTCACGAAACTTGGCGTAGCTGCGCAACGTTTTAAACACGGTTTACAACGACTGTTTGCGTACATTTGTGTTCTTTCACAAAATCGTTGTTGTATCACCTTCGCCCGCCATTTTGCCAACAATTCTGTCACGGGTAAAATAGTAATTCCTTTACTTTAATCATAAAACTGTGTCTATCATCAAGCTTAATAAGTTGAGCGATATGACGGGCTCCAAGTCAATTACGATTTGCTGGTAAAATAGGTCATTTTCAGTCGCTACGCCATATCTTTATATGCCACCTAAATTGCCTGCGCAAGCTACGCCATAATTTGTTGCGTAAGACGCAGACTCACGCACTGTCAAACTTTCGTGAAACTGTAGTAAGCAAAATGTGGCGCAGCTAACAAAAGTGGCGCAGCTTACGCAATATATTGTGGCGCAAAAGAGCTTTTGCCATCGTGTAAGGTTTCGTGAAATCGGCTTTAGGTCTTTGAAGGATCCTAGAATTATCTTGGTGCTATAAAGACAATTTAACACACACTAAATGTGACCCGCTCCAGAAAAAGGTGACATAAGCCGCGCTATGCATTAAATGGTCTGTTAAAGTTAATAGGGTAAATATTTTTGTCAAAATTTGATTTTCATTTTTTGTCCTAAATGACATCTTTAATATCCAAAGTTTTAGATTTAATTAAGAAAAAGCTGGAATTTGATGAATAAAGTGAAACGAAACCTTTTAAGAGTGCATGGTTCCAATGTATTGTCTTAGTTTTGTTGCGTTTCGAAGCCTGTTTTCTCAGTTATGCATTTCGAATTCCATGGAACTTATTAATATGCAAAAACGTCATATCACCGAAACGGAAGGTGGTATGGAGCTGCACTATGTACCAAATGAAAGCTTATATCCTGGACTTTTCAATCATGTACATAACTCTATTTTTGGAGCGGGTCACAAATGGCTCTCAAAAATCGGCAAACATCTGACTTACGGTACCTCAACAGACGTTTATCAGGGCATGCTTACTTGAAAATGAAAGCGAGGCAAATAAGGCAAAACAAACTTGGAAAAACTGCTTGTTTTTCAAAAGTTTTCCACTGTCATTGTATACTTGCCTATACACAATGAGCTGTTTTGGGCTCCTTCAGTAGCCGTTGTTGTTCCAGGGGAACATTCATTGCACGACTGTGCAGCCTGCTTGTTCTGGTAACTCCCTCTGGCACAGTAATCACAGTCCCCTGTGACCTGGTTGTACCACGTCCCAGAACTACAGGCAGCTAAGGAATGAAATACAAGTCAATACTCTTCTCAATACAGTGCAAATGTAAAAAGTGTGACAAGTTGTATCCAATTAAAGATATTTTGCCAGAAAAATCTCTCAATTTTCTGAAAATTTTCTTTAAATATTAACCAAACATGACATTAAAGGGATCGTATACGTTTGGTAATTGGAACCCATTGTTTGTTTCAATTCTATGCAGTTATAGATATATACCATAAAACTAACCTGTACAAAATTCATTTCAAAAGATGCTAGCGATTTTGAGATATTGCCGAAAATCTGGAGCGCTTATGTCAACGCAGGAAGAATAATCTGCATTGGAATACACAATCTGAGAAACGTCACTGCAGTAACGCTTCTCAGATTCATATTTTTGGGGATAAAAAGTGATATCTTTTTCCATAACCGCAGTATTTCGAAGTGAACAGTTTCTAAAAATGCATTATACTATCCAAAGCTGCTGTACTTCTTACCAAGTAAGTTTTTATTGCCATAAATATTTGGAGTAATTACCAAACGTATACGATCCCTTTAATACAAGTGGTGTCAATTGTTATTTTGTTCACTAGTAACGAACAAACTATGTCAACAGCAATACAATTACACTGAGTGACTCCTTGTATTTCATTTTACTTATTGGTAAAAATGAGTATAGACATTTCGCAACTTTATTTCGTCATTTTTTCAAAAACAGAAACCCATTTTAGGGACATTCTAACTACAATAAGAAGTATAATCTATTTGTGCTCATATAGAAGGGTGATTCACTACTGATCTTAAAGGTAGGATACTATCAAAAATATTGACTACCAAATTATTAAGAAATATCTTACTTATTTGAAAGTAAATAATGATTCCAGGAATCCAGCAAAATGATTGCGCTAGATATCCTGCAATTATTCCGAAAAATTGAATTATATAAAGAAAATTAAAGAATTTGAGTTGAGCATAGAGTAACAGCGATCATTCACAACTCAATGGTACTTACTGCAGTAGAGTGAATCATTACTGATGATATAGCCCGGCTTGCAGATCACCACAGAGTCACCATATGACATCGAGTCAGAGTCTACTTCCAAGTCCATGCCCGACATATTCATAGCCAGTAAGCTTCCGTTTCCTATCCCTGTCATCAGTTCATCAGCTCGGTCCTTCAGCTCGGACCCTGCAGCGATCACAGCATCTTGGCTCTCCATGCCCGTCTCGTAGTCAATCTCGTTCTTCAGGTCAAAGTTGATGAAAACGCCAAAGTTGATATCGGCGTCGCGCTTCTGCCTGGTGAGGCGTGTGGCATCCAATCTTGCAAACAGCTTGTGCCAGACTTCATCATCGTCATCATCATCATTGGTACCGCGGCGGCGGCGTCGTCTGTGCGTCCCGGGGCCTCTGCCAAGACGCTGACCGCCTGCCCCGCAGTACACTTGCACATTCTCAATGTTACATTTGTTAGTAAGGCTGCACACAGCCATAAACGGAGAGTTCTGAATCATAGCGATGAATGCCGATGCAATGTCGTCTCGTGTGGACTGGTCGCTACAATCTCCAGAATAGTACATGAGGCCCATGGAAACGCTAGCATCACCCTTTCGCCCTGGTGATATTGTGCAGAGAGTACAGTTATAATCATATGTTAATAAAGCAATGTGTTATTTTGCCCATCTAGGATATATGCATAGGTGACCTGTCACCACAAAATGAGAGTAAAGTCGCACAATGTGATTTGGAGATATGGCCATCCAAAGTTAAAATATGAAGGGGTGGTCAATTTTGAGAATTTGAGTAATTTGAAAAGCCAAAGTCCTCCTCTACATATTCCCATTTTTGGGGTGAGATCAGATGATCGAAAACCTCTTAAATTACGCGATTAGTGTAAAGATTAGTAATAAAGACCATTAATGGTCTCATTAACACGGTAATTAAATATGCAAATCAGGCCCTCGTAAGTATCCCACAATTTCGAAATGTTGATATTTTGTTGTTTATAAACAGTTTGTATGTGTGGACAATTTTATGAAGACAAAATGATTAGAACATAGCCGTTGCTATGCTCAACCAAACGTTACTTGTCCTGTTTTGTAATCTTTTGTGTGTTTTGTTTAAGATGTTTAAAGTAAGTTTTCTTACAAACACGTTTTGTGAAACCCATGACCTTCTAGAGCACTGTAAAAAGTAATTATTGCAAAACCCCCAAGTGTTATGTACCATTGGAAAGTTCCCTTTTTCAAGAATTTGAAAATACCAATATCTAAATTTTTAATATTTCGGACTTTACTCTCATGTTGTGGAAGCAGGTCACATATGTGACCTGCTCCCACAAAACCAGACATAAGTGATTATTTTTGAAAAGTGGGATATTGTTATTTCCATTTTGTACACATCTTCAGCTTTCATTTGGTACCAAAACCACCTTTATACCATACATATACTTCCAATTTTATGAGGAGTTAATTTCGATGTATTTGGGTTATAAATTACCACTTTTAGGACACAGTTTGCCTCAATAAATGCATGATTTTCGTACTTTTTCATAAATAAAGTTGATTTTGTTTAACTAAGGGTTAAAGTATACAAAAATAACAAAAAACAAAAATCGATGTCCGCCCGTTTTTTTCCACCCCATTTCAACTTTAATGAGCTGTATCTCGAAATAGCCTGTGCGACTTATGTCGGGTTTCATAGGAGCGGGTCACATGTGGATTGGGTTTTCAGTCCCTGCCTGATTCCGTAGGTTTCCTCCAGGATATTCTTCTGGGGTTTTCCTCCCACCTCTAAAACTGTACCTAATTCTCAATGTCTTCTCTCTACAGGTTTCTTTAGGCTTGCAAGTTACAGTGCCTTGGGATCCTTGGTATCATTACCAACAATATAATAATAATAATAATAGTATTATACACTATTGTTATGCAAATTGATTGGTTGCCATAGCTCTCATAAGTATCGTGAGACAATGTTTTCCCGACTGAACGCAATACCGGTGGGATTTAAGCTACCAAGTGTTAATCCACATGAATTCACGTAAACTGTGAATTATACAGCATTTTAAGTGAATTTGGCTCATGTACATGCAGCCTTGGGCTTGTGGTATTGCCCATACTGGTTGGGCCTGGTGTTGCCCAGGGGCCTGGTGTTGCCCAGGGGCCTGGTGTTGCCCAGGGGCCTGGTGTTGCCCAGGGGCCTGGTGTTGCCATGGGGCCTGGTGTTGCCCAGGGGCCTGGTGTTGCCCAGGGGCCTGTTGTTGCCCCATTACTGGTCGGGCCTGGTGTTGCCCATTTTATTAACTTTACTGATAATTTACCGGTATACCTATATTCTGGTATCCGGATGAATAAAACGTTATTTCAGGCTGTGGCCATAAACTCAAGAATTGTATATAAGTCTTCTATCATCATCATCCTAGAAAATTGTTGAAGATTTTAATAAAATATAAACAAAGTTGTTACTGACTGGAGCAATCTGGAACTCGGTCATGGGGCGTCCATCGTTTTATCGTCAGCCCGCAGACGTACCGGTCTGGAACAGTGAGAACCCTGCTGCGTAATCGGGAAAACTGGTAGTCTTGATTGCAGAAGGCAGTGCAGATATGACCTGACGGCACACAGGACAATGCACCATTCAGGGGTCTTGACAACGGTGGACAGCTGTTGGCTGTCAATAAAGGGAATCAGGGAACAAGAACATAATGACAACTCCAAAACCGAAAAGCTCTACTTTCGAGAGTTATTAAGAGTTTATTGATAACCAGTTCGCGCCGGGATTATTTTACCATCACCGAGCCGAGGCGCGGGTATTATTTTTAACAAAACGCGATCCGAGGCGGGTTCAAGCCGATGGTATCGGGAAGCACACCCACGCATTTCCGGCCTTGCTCGCTGCTGACTGCCAAAATTGTAAAAGACCAATGCATTACACTACAGAGTTGTGCCATATATCAAATGAAAGCTTAGTTCCTGCTTTTTCTGACCAATTGTAAAATCAAAAAAAAACCAAACATTTTTAACACATCAGACTCATTTTTGCAGAGTGGGTCACATATGCCCATAGAAGGGTCACGGAGGGGTCAGAAAGCTCAAAGACAAAATGGCAAACATTATGGCTCTATTACTGATCATTCTCAATCACTCAAATGTGCCCAAGCAACTCTATCAAAACCATCATTCAAAATTGTTACTCACAATTGATTTCAATAGCAAATTGGCATACAGCATTCTGTCCATTATCTGGATTGACAGCAGTGTATTCCACCGTGTGTCGCCCCCACAGCAAGAGGGCAGTGTTTCCCACAGCCACACTGTTAATAACCACAAGGTCATGACCCAAGGGGTCACGGAAAATAGGCTGGTCCCAGGTGACCTCTGTGAGTGTGCTGTTGGTTGTGATGGTATAGTCTTCAGGGCAGTAGACGACCTCTGGCTTAAGATCATCTGTATGATGAACGAGTGTAAAAAAGAAATATGTGACGGGTTCTGGCAAAATGAGACGGAACTGGGCACAGGCTATAGAAGAGAAAAAGGCAAATTAGTGAATAGTTATTTTTTTCACAAATTTCTTTGTTCACTTTAAAATTTATGCAAATTTACCCTGTCAGTTTCCCTTGTGGTTTATATATACTTATCTGTATTCGCAATTGAGGTTTTGCCCTAGAAATCTAGCGCCAATTAAAAACAAACAAGAGTTTTGATACATGTAGATGCATGGTTGGAACAAGGCGTTCGGTCGTGTTCAGTTGCTACGGTAGCGCACGGCATGGCTTTCAGACGGATTAATGACGAACGCCTTGCCCAAGGCTACATTCTTTCCTCCTTGTCATACATGCATGGCTTAGTAGGATTAGTAGGTTTGGCAACCTAATCCGGGATAGGATTAATCTCTCATTTGTGAGCTGTTCTGGCAAAATGAGACGGAACTGCATGGGCACAGGCTATATAGAAGAGAAAAAAGCAAATTAGTGAATAGTAATTTTTTTCCCAATTTTCAGATTTATTTATTTGTAATCTTTGTTAAGTCTACGAACCATATTTCTAAAGAAATAGTAATAAAGTAATGGAATAAAAGTGTTTTCAAGAAAAAACAATTGAAATTTTTTCCATATCACATGTACCAAACTCGAAACTTTAAAGGCTTTCTTCTCAATATTTTGACCTGTTGGTAAATGCAAACTTTAAACAACCATAACTTGTTATTGGAATGTCCGATTGAAGTACAAGAAACAGCAATGTTAGGATAATTTTATCCTCTTTTCTAATATCCAAGAATCCTCAATTCAACCTCTGCCCAATTCCGTCTCATTTTGCCAGAACCTCTCACGCTGGTTCCATATCCCACGTTACAAATGCAAAGTCGATCTGTGGTCATGAAACACATCATCGAACTTGGCTGAAGAAATGTGATCTGGTTTTGTGAACTAGCACATGGAATACTTCCTAGGACCGATATCGCGAAACGCTAAGACGCGTCTTTATAAAAAGAGTAAATCGTCCTAACTCGCACTCATCCTAGAATCGATTTCACAATGTATCACTATCATGTTTTAGTTATTTACCAAAATAACATAAAACCCAATGACAGTGCCAACACTTATCATGTCTTTGTACTTTACGAAAACCCAATAATTAGTGCTGTACCGATCGCGACATTAAAACGTATCACTATCATGTTTCAGTTATTTATCAAAATAACATAAAACCCAATAACAGTGCCAATACTATCATGTCTCTGTACTTTATGAAAACCCAATAATAGTATCACCATCATCGCAACGCGGCTGAAATCGTTCTTACTAAGATCGCTCTGACGGTCATCTTATCTCATTAATGTATATCGTTTGAAAATCAGTTATGGTTTTGAAACAATCTTTGAAATGTGTGTATAGTTTCAAAAACATGAATTATTTACAAAATTAAATTATACGCCAAAACTACATTTGAAACGTATTGCGGATGGCAGATCTGAAATTCGGTACCCTCTGGAGACCTGAACACAATGTGTATAATGGAGACAAAAGGACGCCGGAGGGTAAATTTCTATAGATGAATAGGACGCCACAGGAAATTTCACGAATTAGATTTTTGGAGTGTGCCTCAAATTACTCAAAAACTAGGTTTAGGATGTGGGTTAGGGTTAGTGTTTGGGTTAGGATATGAATAGGGTATATTGGGTCGAAATTTCAACCCAGGAAATTAATAATGTGGTTGAAATAGGAACATTTTAAAAAAGGTGCCCGACTTTTTTAGCAGTTTGTACACGAGAACAAAGAGATGTCTCCACAAGGATACAAATTTGAGAGCATGTGTTTGCTGGGAAGAATTTGTGTTCTATACACGCGCACGGGAAGTTGGTTTGCGCTTTTCTTTTCAACGACTGTTTCGTCTAGCGGTAAAAATAAACGTGAAACAGCCATCAAATTGGTAGTCTCGATGCGTCTTTTATAAGATGGGTTTTAGTGCAATTGATCTTAGGACACGTCTTATAGTCAAGATTGATTTTGAAGCGGAGATTTAAGTCCCGAAATGAGTCGTAAGATAAGACGAATTTCGTGAAATATCAGCCGCTATACATGTGACCTCTCAAATTCACTTTGTCAAGTGTGAGCAAGCCATTATACAGGCTAACATGGTCAAAATTATAATAAAAAGCATGAATTCGTGCAGGAGCTGCGTCTGGTTGAAATGTACAACAATACCGCAAACAATTATCTCTATTAAAGCTACTCTTGATAGAGATTGTAATTGAAAATGAACACTGCGAATGGGAATGGGAAAATTTTGTAAAAAAAGTGTGAAAACGGTTTCCCACTTTGGGAAAAGGCGAGAAAATGGCTTTCCTACTTGTGTGTAAAAAAGTGTAAAAACGGTTTCTCACTTGGTGTGAAATACGATACCCTCTGGAGACTTGAACACAATGGGGACAATGGGAGTGAAAAGGTCTCCAAAAGGGTAATTTATATAGATGAATAGGTCTCCATTAGGAATTTCACGAATTAGATTTTGGATTGTACTCAAATTACTCAAAAACTAGGGTTAGGATGTGGGTTAGGGTTAGGGTCGAAATTTCAACTCAGGAAAATAATTGTGGTAAAAATGGGATCATTTTGAAAAACGAGCTCGACTTTGTAACCATTTTGTACACGAGAACAAAGCCATGTCTCCACAGTGATACAAAAATGCGAATGTCTGAGTTAGTCTTGCATACGCACTGTGGACCTCCGAACAATATGTGACCCAACACAAGCACATGAGACACTTTGCGGCAAAAATGAAAATTGAGATTTAGATTTCACCATTTGAAGCTAAACAAGCTTTAAATAATGAAATCAAAATCTCAATTTTTATTTTTGCCGCAAAGTGTCTCATTTACTCGTGCTGGGTCACATATAGGTCCACACGGTGCGGGAAAATGTAATGGTTTGTGGACTTGGCCAGGTATTTAGTCAACATTTTTTAACTACACGAAGACAAAGGAATGTCCACAGTACGTATGTGAGGTAAACCTAATTGTGTGAAAAGGTGTGAAAATTGTATGAAAAATTGGGAAAACAGTTTCCCATTAAAATATGTGATAAATGGTTTTCTACTTTGTAAAAAAGTGTGAAAATTGGTTTCTTACAAAGTGTATAACAATAATTTGCCATTCTAAGGTTAACTTTCAATTGCACTGTACTACGTACATTGTGCTGGTTATAAACACTCACCCAAGACGAAAACTTTGAAGGTACATGTGACAGAGTTTCCACCCTCATCTGTGAATGTGTAAGACACCTCAGTAGACTCATTGAAGAAGTGAGGTGAAGTGATGCCGGAGGGTGAGGTCACGACAGTCAGGGTACCAGACGGGTCATTGTCCCGGGCTGTCGGGATGTCAAGGGTCACTGAGGCTCCAACCTCACCACCTCGGGTGGCATAGATCGGTCCAGGGCAAAATGTGAGCACAGGAGGAATATCGTCTGGTTTTTTTTAAAAACAGGACAGGTTTTGTAAGGGAGTAAAAATAGGGTTGGTCGGTTTTAAACAAGTTTGTTTAAAACCCGGCCTTAACGCGTTAATGCCCGAGCTGAAGGCGAGTGCATTAACAATGTTCAGGCCCGGAATAATACCGGCCAACCACTTTTTTATTCTTATTCATGAATATATAGCTTTCAGTCAAAATGTAAAAGTACGAAGGTTCAATAGTCGGAAGGTTCGATAGTCGGAAGGTTCGATCAATAAACCTTTGGACTATCGAACCGTTGGACTATCGAACCGTCTGACTTTCGAGTGCCTCACATTTGATTGGTCATTTAAACATATCCACGTGTCGGGCTCTCGAAAAATCAGTAAAATATTCCTGTTTTGAAAATGCAACCACTACAAGATTCCAACACTTGGATTATTAGCAGTTATTTACGGTTTTTTATTTACTGAAATTTTGGTTTGTAACCCTGTTACGGACGAATTTTCATGCTAAGCAAATTTTGGTGCTTACAGGTTTTATGAAATTGGCCCCAGGTCGGTCGGTAACCCTATAAACACACAATTTTTTTTGATTTTAGAATATGATAGATAGTCTTGCAAACCTTTGCAATCTGTGGGCAAGATTGAGTTATCCACATCCCAGAGTCCCTCCTCTCCACACGATACCTCCGTCACGCCCCCAACCAGACTGAGTCCATGTGGGCAAACGAAGAAGCATAGGGTACCAGCTAACGGTCTACCAGCTGTACAAATGGCTGGAATGACCTGCACGGCATCAGGGAGTGACAGGGCCTCACATGTGTTCACTGAAAAAATTGAATTGTAACCATCGGCTCAAATCAGTTATTCATTATAACCGAAGGGATCAAGGGGTCATTCAAAATGTTCAATGCTATCAAAATTTGATTTGTTTTTCTCAAAAAATGTGGGTGGGCGGGTCGGGAAAAAAAATAATTCACCTAATTTTCAGTTAACCCTAACCACCCCTAACCATCCCAACAAATCTTCATAATCTTTTTTTGCAAAATTTTGCAGGATTGAGGGCACTTGGAATTTGAGGTATTGGTAATTGCTTGAATTCAGTATCAAGAATGGATGGATTATGGCGGGTTGTATTTTATAGTAAATATCATATCATATGACCTGTTCGAAGTTTTGTGGATGACGAAGAAAAAAAACAAGAATTACAGCATTCATTTTTAACCGGCGTCAGGTAGTTGTTCTTATTCTTTTTTTTTTTTCGCAATCTCCATCCGGCGATCGCGATTTATGAATCAAATTAAATTTTTCAGAACAATTACAGGATATCTAGCGCAATCATTTTGCTGGATGCCCAGAATTATTATTTACTTTCAAATAAGTAAGGTATTTCTTAATAATTCAGTAGTAAATTTTGTTCGATATCTGCAAATGGTGTATCCTACCTTCAAGTCTTCATATAGTGTCTGATTGCCGTGATAGATAGGAATGATTAAACTTACACTGACAGTGAGGTGTGTTCTCTCGTAGCCAGTACATAGAGATGCCATTGAACTCACAGGAGGCCTGACTAGACCCAATCAATCGGTAGCCATTGATACACTTCAGGTTACACTCACAGCCATAGATAGGAATGATTCAACTTACACTGACAGTGCGGTGTGTTCTCTCGTAGCCAGTACATAGAGATGCCATTGAACTCACAGGAGGCCTGACTAGACCCAATCAATCGGTAGCCATTGATACACTTCAGGTTACACTCACAGCCATAGATAGGAATGATTCAACTTACACTGACAGTGCGGTGTGTTCTCTCGTAGCCAGTACATAGAGATGTCATTGAACTCACAGGAGGCCTGACTAGACCCAATCAATCGGTAGCCATTGATACACTTCAGGTTACACTCACAGCCATAGATAGGAATGATTCAACTTACACTGACAGTGCGGTGTGTTCTCTCGTAGCCAGTACATAGAGATGCCATTGAACTCACAGGAGGCCTGACTAGACCCAATCAATCGGTAGCCATCGATACACTTCAGGTTACACTCACAGCCATAGATAGGAATGATTCAACTTACACTGACAGTGCGGTGTGTTCTCTCGTAGCCAGTACATAGAGATGCCATTGAACTCACAGGAGGCCTGACTAGACCCAATCAATCGGTAGCCATTGATACACTTCAGGTTACACTCACAGCCATAGATAGGAATGATTCAACTTACACTGACAGTGCGGTGTGTTCTCTCGTAGCCAGTACATAGAGATGTCATTGAACTCACAGGAGGCCTGACTAGACCCAATCAATCGGTAGCCATTGATACACTTCAGGTTACACTCACAGCCATAGATAGGAATGATTCAACTTACACTGACAGTGCGGTGTGTTCTCTCGTAGCCAGTACATAGAGATGCCATTGAACTCACAGGAGGCCAGACTAGACCCAATCAATCGGTAGCCATTGATACACTTCAGGTTACACACACAGCCATGGATAGGAATGATTCAACTTACACTGACAGTGAGGTGTGTTCTCTCGTAGCCAGTACATAGAGATGCCATTGAACTCACAGGAGGCCTGACTAGACCCAATCAATCGGTAGCCATTGATACACTTCAGGTTACACTCACAGCCATAGATAGGAATGATTCAACTTACACTGACAGTGCGGTGTGTTCTCTCGTAGCCAGTACATAGAGATGTCATTGAACTCACAGGAGGCCTGACTAGACCCAATCAATCAGTAGCCATTGATACACTTCAGGTTACACTCACAGCTATAGATAGGAATGATTCAACTTACACTGACAGTGTGGTGTGTTCTCTCGTAGCCAGTACATAGAGATGCCATTGAACTCACGGGAGGCCAGACTAGACCCAATCAATCGGTAGCCATTGATACACTTCAGGTTACACTCACAGCCATAGATAGGAATGATTTAACTTACACTGACAGTGAGGTGCGTTCTCTCGTAGCCAGTACATAGAGATGCCATTGAACTCACAGGAGGCCTGACTAGACCCAATCAATCGGTAGCCATTGATACACTTCAGGTTACACACACAGCCATGGATAGGAATGATTCAACTTACACTGACAGTGAGGTGTGTTCTCTCGTAGCCAGTACATAGAGATGCCATTGAACTCACAGGAGGCCTGACTAGACCCAATCAATCGGTAGCCATTGATACACTTCAGGTTACACTCACAGCCATAGATAGGAATGATTCAACTTACACTGACAGTGCGGTGTGTTCTCTCGTAGCCAGTACATAGAGATGTCATTGAACTCACAGGAGGCCTGACTAGACCCAATCAATCAGTAGCCATTGATACACTTCAGGTTACACTCACAGCTATAGATAGGAATGATTCAACTTACACTGACAGTGTGGTGTGTTCTCTCGTAGCCAGTACATAGAGATGCCATTGAACTCACGGGAGGCCAGACTAGACCCAATCAATCGGTAGCCATTGATACACTTCAGGTTACACTCACAGCCATAGATAGGAATGATTTAACTTACACTGACAGTGAGGTGCGTTCTCTCGTAGCCAGTACATAGAGATGCCATTGAACTCACAGGAGGCCTGACTAGACCCAATCAATCGGTAGCCATTGATACACTTCAGGTTACACTCACAGCCATAGATAGGAATGATTCAACTTACACTGACAGTGAGGTGCGTTCTCTCGTAGCCAGTACATAGAGATGCCATTGAACTCACAGGAGGCCTGACTAGACCCAATCAATCAGTAGCCATTGATACACTTCAGGTTACACTCACAGCCATAGATAGGAATGATTCAACTTACACTGACAGTGAGGTGCGTTCTCTCGTAGCCAGTACATAGAGATGCCATTGAACTCACAGGAGGCCTGACTAGACCCAATCAATCGGTAGCCATTGATACACTTCAGGTTACACTCACAGCCATAGATAGGAATGATTCAACTTACACTGACAGTGAGGTGTGTTCTCTCGTAGCCAGTACATAGAGATGCCATTGAACTCACAGGAGGCCAGACTAGACCCAATCAATCGGTAGCCATTGATACACTTCAGGTTACACACACAGCCATAGATGTGACAACAGTCCCCTATGTATTCCCCATATGCCGGGATGGGTAGGGCTGGGCAAGTGCGCTCTGAATAAATGAACAAATATAGTTTACCTACATTGTTTAAATGGAAATCAATTGTAATGTAATGGAGTACATTTTTACTGTCAATGTACATGTATCGTGTACCTAACCTAGACTTTGATCTTTCCCCCATAATTTTTCTAAACAGAGTATCATACGTATTAACGGAGCCATCTCCGAACCATTGTCTGATATGTGGACATGATATTTATGCGACCCCGCACTTGTCAATGGATTGTCTGCATGATTGAAGTGCTCTAAACTTTATCGTAAGAAGGATTTTATTCTCTTTTCGGGGTTATTTTTAACGAAACTCGATCCAACGCAAATCAGGCCGATGGTACCGAGAAGCGCACCCAGCATTTACGGCCTTGCTCGCTGCTGACAGACATTTCCAGCCTTGCTTGTTGCGTGTTTATGCATCAACCTTCAATTCAACATCTACCCAGTTCTGTCTAATTAGGCCGTGTCCGTGTCCGGGTGTCTAGAGCTACGGCTAGGTCTATTGTCTACGGCGGCCATTTTGTAGCGCTGTCCGAAATGCCGTCTAGAGCTACAGCTACGGCTACAACGTCACAAAAATCTAGCCGTAAAAGAAGTTGTCTAGCTCAGGCAAAACAAAATGGCGGCAGCACTAACGTTAATTTTGGATCAAATATGTGTTTATTTTTCAATGATAGTGCATTGAATTGAAACTAACAGATCGACAAATACGTCAATATCATCAGGTATTTCAACTGGATGTAAACAAACATTGCGTAACATCTAGCAGACGAAAATTGTTGTAAATTCTTACGTCGTAATTTTGCAAACACTAATTTAAGCATCGCTTGGGGGCGCAATAACTAGCCGTATATAGGCTCTACCGTAGCCACGTCCGAATTCCATTTGCCTTAGCGCCTACGTAGACGTAGCTGTAGCTGTAGACGTGGACCGTAGCTCTAGACACTCGTTTCGGACACGGCCTTATTTTGCCAGAAACCACCCCCTCCCCCACATTCCAGAGTTCAGCTGCCAGGCTTGAACATGGGGCGCGCATCACGCATATCACCATCACTTCATCAATTGCACTGGTTACCGATTTGTTTCCGTATTCAATTTAAAGAACTACTGCTTTACATCAAAGATCTTCACGGCTTAGCACCTAACTATATTACTGATCTGTTAAGCATTAAAACTCATTCCCATTATTCATTGCGGTCAAACACTTCACTACAGCTAGCATATACCCACCATGAAGAATGCTGCAAACATTGGGATGTACCGCCTTTTCCTCTGCAGCACCCCATTTTATGGAATCAACTGCCACATGAGATTAAAACATCTCAGTCTCTTTCAATTGTTAAAACTAAACTAAAAAAAACCCACCTTTTTATTGCCGCTTTTAAATAACTTTGTTCTGCTTTGCTGCATTGTACCTGTATATTTTAATGGATAATTGTGTATTTTAATGGATATTTGTGTATTTAATTGTTTATTTAGGTACCGGTGTTATAATTTCATTTGGCTAGTTTTAATTGTATCTGGGTAGTTAGATTTTTACGACATTGTGTATGTATACATGTACTTCACACTTGAACACTAATGTTATTATTATTATTATTTAACTATTTTTCACATCCAAGAACCGATAATTAATTTTCATCTTGCAAAAATTGTTATAAACGAATAATTCCACTAAGAAAAAACTCACCCACAATTTCAACTTGAAAGGAACACGTCGCTGAGTTCCTAGCTGAATCCGAGGCGACGCACAAGACCAAATATTGACCCAGGTCAAATGGTCCTGACTCGGGGTCACAGGTCACAGTGGGCTGCTGGCCACTGTTATCTGAGGCAGTGACCTGGAAGTTGACCTCGGCCGTAGTGGATCCTCTCTCAGCGAAGAAAGTCGAGGCAGATGGGCAGTTCAGCTCAGGATTGTCCACATCTGGTAATGATGAGATTGAAAGGTTCTTAAAGGTAGGATACACCATTTGCAGATATCGATAAAATTTACCAAATTATTAAAAAATTTCTTACTCATCTGAAAGTAAATAATGATTATAGGCACCCAGCAAAATGATTGCTCTAGATATTCTGAAAATTATAATTTTATAAAGAAAAAACACAAATAATAAAGAATAACTGCTCGACGCCGGTTAAAAACAAACGCTGTTTTTTGTGCTTTTCTCGACATGCATGATTGTAAAACTTCGAACATGTTAGTATAACGATATTTACTATAGAATACAACCCCCCAAATCCACCCATTCATGATAATTCAAGCAATTACCAATGGTGTATCCTACCTTTAAAGGGATCGTTTGATAATTACTTCAAAAATTAATGGAAATAAAATAACAGCTTAAGATAGTATAATGCATTTTTAGAAACTTTTCACTTCGAAGTACTGCAGTTATAGAAAAAGATAGCTCTTTTTATCCCCAAAAATTTGAATCTGAGAAGCGTTACTGCAGTGACGTTTTCTCAGATTGTGTATTCCAATGCAGATTATTCTTCTCCATTTGTGCTACACATGTAATGTTTTGACCCGTGTATTGTGCGATCCTTTCACACTGCACACGAGTGTATGGGAACAATTACACTCTTAACCTTGTGACATGCGACCTTTTTTTTGTACACGAACGCGCGTCCGTACTTTTTTAAAGTCGCTTGCATTTCGTGTAATACCCCCATGCTGTTCGGTTTTATGGCTTTATATGTCAACACAGCCCTTTCCCACAGGCCAGACACCCAGAAACCAGCTGGTGTTGTTGAATAAGGCAAGGCAACAATAGCATGATTGATTGCTTGGGAAGGTCTGATGGTAAAATCCACACCTCAAAGACCCTTTATGTACACAATATAATTGGATACTCGTGGGGCAGCCTTTGCTTTGCAAAAAGCTGGGTCACCAGTTCAACCAGGGTTCAAGCGGCGCTTACCATGCTATTCGGCTTGGCTTTGAACTAGAAATACATGTAATATGGGCATGTATTTTAATTTTGTTAACGCAAGATGGAATAGTAATTGGTTTTTTTTACGGCGAAACGACTTTGAAAAATGTTTGGCGGCACGTCGCAGGGAAGGAATTTTGTTTCTCTTATAGATGTTATGGATGTGATGTAAAAAATTTTAAAAGAAAATCACATTTTGGCGAAAATAATTTCACCAGTACAGATGATCCGGCCATTACACACCAATGCATTTTTGTGTGGGTCCATTGCCCCGACTTACCTACACAGCCGATTTGGGCAATGTCCTTAGACCAACTGCCACTGCCAACACAGTGGATGTAGGCACTTGCTACTGGTTCAATTCTGAAACCGCCTTGCAAGCAGGAAAGAAAGCAGCTGTCGCGAACCACAGGCCGAATTGAGCAGGACTGTGGGGAAACGATGATGCCAACAGCAAATGTCATAAGGACTGGACATTCAATTTCTGCAAGAAAAGAAAAAAAAGGATTAAAAAATAATAAGTTACGAACAAATTGTAAATTCTTTCTTTTTTATGGTGAACACGATCGCAGGTTCGAGTCCCGCCTTGCTAAAATTGTTTGGTTCACTTACAAAAAATATTTGTGTAATCAAGCAAACTTGCCAAAGTTAGAAAAATTCAGAGTTTTGCTAAACTGTAAACAAATGCCACAAACTCGTCAACTATGTCTTAACCAGTTCGCGCCGGGATTATTGTAACATTCACCGAGCCGATCGGCGCGGGGTTATTTTTAACGAAACTCGACCCAACGCAAATCAGGCCGATGGTAGTACCGGAAAGCACACCCACGCATTTCCGGCCTTGCTCGCTGCCGACAGACATTTCCGGCCTTGCTCGCTGCCGACAGACATTTCCGGCCTTGCTCGCTGCCGACAGACATTTCCGGCCTTGCTCGCTGCCGACAGACATTTCCGGCCTTGCTCGCTGCCGACAGACATTTCCGGCCTTGCTCGCTGCCGACAGACATTTCCGGCCTTGCTCGTGACGTGTTTATGCATCATCCGTTTTGAATCTCGGAAAAACTTTGCGTGTATATACATCCTCCGCACGAACTGGTTAAACAAAATATAACAAACATTTTCTTTGAAAAACTTGTCCTTCAAACTGATTAATTTCATAGATAAATTACACAGAAACAATATATCTGTTGCAATTTTGTGCCCTCTTACAAAATTGGTGCACCGGCCGCCAGGTGCCCCCTACAAATTCAACTCTGCAATCTTGAGCAAGTTCGGAGGCGAACTATAGTCAACTAATAGTCAGTCTCTGCTTTACCAACGCGTAGCTCAAATGCAGTTCGCTCGAACGGCTCTAGTCCAAATATTGTTGAAAGGATAGAAACCGCTTTGTTTACATTTGCGACATGAATGAGATGGGTATTGCCACTATTCTCCCATGCATATAAGTAGGATAAGTCATAACGTTAGTCATGTTGGTCCAAAAACAAGACAAAAATAACATTAGGCCTGCCAGATTTTCACTTAACGTTACTTTCTTTTCCTCCGACCGACTATACCGTCATCACTTTTTCTACGTCACTGGTTCCCTCCATGTTTTCTTATGGAAAGAGGCTATTGTCAACCAGCGGCAACCGTGCCCTGGGGTCTGGTTCCAAATAGTCGACTAGATAGTCCAACCATCCTGCGTTCGAGCGACGTTAGTCGAACAACTATAGTTCGTGCCCGAACTTGCTCGTAGTTGCACCACCGAAGAGGTTGCACAACTAAAGGGGGAACAATGTTTGGATCGGTCTCTGGATGAATTTAGTTAGGAATAACTTACCCTGGCAGACGAGGTTCGTTCCAGACCAGGTACCATCAGCCTGACAACGAGACCTTCCATCGTCACTAGTATGATCCTCGTAACCATGCACACAGTCGAAAGAGCACTCAGTGCCATAGGGCTCCGAGGGGAGGCTGCAGCCAGACTTGACCGAGTTGGCTGGGGCCGGCTGAGATGGGCATCTTACAACTAAAACAAACAAAACTAGATGTGTTTGTGGACAAACACTAGCTGTTTCGGCAGTGTTAAATGATTCTATGACACCATCACAACATACTTTCATTGATAACAAATGTGACAAAAATGACAAAAACATTCATCTAAAACTATAACAAATACACCTTTAATGTGACATCTCATTACACCCGATGACATAATCATGACGTGACCTCAATTAATACCTATAACACATCCTGAAATACTTGCGTACCAAGTTTGACCCAAATCGGACCTGTACTTCTAGAGATAGAGGGTCTTAACAACTACACCTTTAAGTTGACGCCACATTACACCCGATGACGTCATCATGCCATCACCTCCATTTATATCTATAGCATATCCCGGAATACCTGTTAACCACGTTTGAGCACAATTGGACCTGTACTTCCAGAGATAGAGGGTCCAAAAAAATGCACCTTTAATGTGACGTCACATGACCCACGAAGACGTCATCATGACGATTTTTATCTTGGCCCTCCTGGGGATGGTGATCGAAGTGTATGCTAAGAGTAGCTAGCCAAGTCTGAAGTCGATCGGATTTACCAAAGTGCCAAATATATATCGGGTGAAAAAACGTGTACAAATCTTATGGGGAAAACTACACCTTTAATGTGACGTCACATGACGTCGTTATGACGTCACCTTAATTTTCGTATAAAACACATCCCGGAATACCTGTATACCAAGTTTGACACTAATCGGACTTGTACTTCCAGAGATAGAGGGTCCTAAAAACTTAACCTTTAATGTGACGTCACATGACCCCCGATGACGTCATCATAGCGATTTTCATATTGGCCCTTCTGAGGATGGTGGTTGAGGTGTGCGCTAACTTTTAGGTCAATCGGATTTACCAAAGTGTCGAAGTCAATAGTCTTGATGAAAACGTGTACAAAACCTATGGGGGAAAATTGCACCTTTAACGTGACGTCACGCGAACGGGGGAAGGTGGCTGGAACGGGGGAAGGTGGCTGGAACGGGGAAAGGTGGCTGGAACAGGGGAAGGTGACTGGAATGGGGGAAGGTGACTAGAACGGGGGAAGGTGGCTGGAATGGGAAAAGGTGACTGCATGGAATGGGAGAAGGTGGCTGGAACAAGGGAAGGTGGCTGGAATGGGGGAAGGTGGCTGGAATGGGGGAAGGTGGCTGGAACGGGGGAAGGTGGCTGGGGGGGAAGGTGGCTGGAACGGGGGACGGTGGCTGGAACAGGAGAAGGTAACTAGAACAAAGGAAGGTGGCTGGAACAGGGGAAGGTGACTGGAATGGGGGAAGGTGGCTGGAACGGGGGACGGTGGCTGGAACAGAAGAAGGTAACTAGAACAAAGAAAGGTGGCTGGAACGGGGGAAGATGGCTGGAATGGGGGAAGGTGGCTGGAATGGGAGAAGGTGACTGGAAGGGGGACGTTGGCTGGAACGGAGGATGGTAACTGGAACAAAGGAAGGTGGCTCGAACGGGGAAGGTGACTGGAATGGGGGAAGGTGGCTGGAATGGGGGAAGGTGGCTGGAACGGGGGAAGGTGACTGGAACATGGGAAGGTGACTGGAATGAGGGAAGGTGACTGGAACGGGGGAAGGTGACTGGAACGGGGGAAGGTGACTGGAACAGGGGGAAGGTGGCTGGAATGGGGGAAGGTGGCTGGAACGGGGGAAGGTGACTGGAACATGGGAAGGTGACTGGAATGGGGGAAGGTGGCTGGAACGGGGGACGGTGGCTGGAACAGAAGAAGGTAACTAGAACAAAGAAAGGTGGCTGGAACGGGGGAAGATGGCTGGAATGGGGGAAGGTGGCTGGAATGGGAGAAGGTGACTGGAAGGGGGACGTTGGCTGGAACGGAGGATGGTAACTGGAACAAAGGAAGGTGGCTCGAACGGGGAAGGTGACTGGAATGGGGGAAGGTGACTGGAATGGGGGAAGGTGGCTGGAATGGGGGAAGGTGGCTGGAACGGGGGAAGGTGACTGGAACATGGGAAGGTGACTGGAATGAGGGAAGGTGACTGGAACGAGGGAAGGTGACTGGAACAGGGGGAAGGTGGCTGGAATGGGGGAAGGTGGCTGGAACGGGGGACGGTGGCTGGAACGGGGGGAAATGACTGGAACGGGGGAAGGTGGCTGGAATGGGGAAAGGTGGTCCTAATGAGGGAAGGTGGCTGGAACGGCGGAAGGTGACTGGAACAGGGAAGGTGGATCGAATGGGAGATGGTGGCTGGAACAGGGGAAAGTGAGTGGAACAGGGGAAGGTGGCTGGAACGGGGGAAGGTGGCTGGAACGGGGGAAAGTGGCTGGAATGGGGAAAGGTGACTGGAACAGGGGAAGGTGGCTGGAATGGGGAAAGGTGGTCCTAATGAGGGAAGGTGGCTGGAACGGGGGAAGGTGACTGGAACAGGGAAGGTGGCTCGAATGGGGGATGGTGACTGGAACAGGGGAAAGTGAGTGGAACGGGGGAAGGTGGCTCGAACGGAGGAAGGTGACTGGAACAGGGGAAGGTGACTGAAACAGGGGAAGGTGACTGGAACGGGGGAAGGTGGCTGGAATGGGGAAAGGTGGTCCTAATGAGGGAAGGTGGCTGGAACGGCGGAAGGTGACTGGAACAGGGAAGGTGGATCGAATGGGGGATGGTGGCTGGAACAGGGGAAAGTGAGTGGAACAGGGGAAGGTAGCTGGAACGGGGGAAGGTGGCTGGAACGGGGGAAAGTGGCTGGAATGGGGAAAGGTGACTGGAACAGGGGAAGGTGGCTGGAATGGGGAAAGGTGGCCCTAATGAGGGAAGGTGGCTGGAACGGGGGAAGGTGACTGGAACAGGGAAGGTGGCTCGAATGGGGGATGGTGACTGGGACAGGGGAAAGTGAGTGGAACGGGGGAAGGTGGCTCGAACGGAGGAAGGTGACTGGAACAGGGGAAGGTGACTGAAACAGGGGAAGGTGACTGGAACGGGGGAAGGTGGCTGGAACGGGGGAAGGTGGCTGGAACGGGGGAAGGTGACTGGAACGGGGAAAGGTGACTGTGTTAATTACACATGACAGTGTCCAACACTGTTGTTGTGAGGTTTCTTCATGAGATTTCATTTTGGAGTTGTGGGACATATTGAAGTAGGAACAAGTGGGAATTTCAAGTTAACAAAGTTTTAAAACACGAGAGTAAGTAAAAAGCAGGAAAAATAGTATTATATTTAAAAGCCTGAAGGTTATGTTTTCAAATGGGATGGGTTTTCTTACTGCTGCAGGTGATGGTAGAGCCTGACCAAACTCCGTTGTTGCTACTGTCGCATTGACACGTCCTTCGTGTTGTGGTTGTTGGCCTGTAACCACGGTTACATGAAAGGCTACAAGTGGTGCCATAAGGCACATGATTTCCGGAACAGTCTCTCTTTACGCCATTGGTTGGGGCAGGTAGGTCACTGCTTGCGCAGGTTATCACTGCAACAAATTAAATTCCACCGAATTGTGACTTAGATTATTGATTAATTAGAACAGGGTGTAAAACAATCAATAGCATTTTTTGACATTTTCCCAGCAAGAAACTCTTGAAATCCAGGGTTTTTCTTAGGTTTGTGCACAAACATAGATGCGTTTAGTAAACCTTTGTGCACCAAATCAGCGCTTTGGTAATTTATTATAGTTCTATGCTCCATACAGAGTTTGTAGACTTAAGTTTAGTTGAAGGTATGATTAATCAGTTTGTGCCAAGATTATTTTGACATTCACCTGGTTCAAGCAGGCAGGGGATTGTTTTGCACGCACCTCAATTCCAGATGGGTTCAGGCCGGCGTCTGTGGGTAGCACACCCTGATATTTCCAGCCTCGCTCACTGCCAGTTGGTCGCTGACATATATTTGCGGTCTTGTTTATGACATGTTTATTTATCATATATTTTAAATTTAAAAAAAAATTGGCGTGTGTACATGTTCTTTGACGCGAACTGGTTAACCAGTTCGCGCCGGATGACGTAGATAAACGCACAGTTTTCCTAAGAACTAAAACGGATGGCGCATAAACAGGACACAAGCAAGGCCGGAAATACGTGGGTGTGCTTCCCGGTACTATCGACCTGAACCCGCCTCGGATCGAGTTTCATTAAAAATA
Organism: Crossaster papposus; assembly: GCA_037893245.1. Lineage (NCBI taxonomy): Eukaryota > Metazoa > Echinodermata > Asteroidea > Velatida > Solasteridae > Crossaster > Crossaster papposus. Next base: position 922,603 of record JBAIAA010000003.1, on the reverse strand, counting down.
ATCCCGCGCGTCAGCTCGGTTATGTTAAAATAATCCCGGCGCGAACTGGTTAAACAGTGATTTTATCAAGAAATTCATTACGTTAAGAGTTTCAAGAAATACTGACCTGTACAGACGGTGGTGCTTCCACTCCATGTCCCTGACACAAGGCAGGTTCGATTGGCCGATCCAGATAGGGTGTAGCCAGTGTTGCATTCCAGCTGACACACACTATCAAAGGGCTGCCGTGATAAGGATGATCTACTTTGTCCACTGCGAGAACATCGGATGGTGCCAGAAGCAGGTGCCGACAGGGGTGAGCAGGTTACAACTAAGAAAGAATGTCAGGATCTTTAATGTAGACGGTCAGAATAGGACGATTGTTGAAACTGGCAAAGAGGGCTTGATTTGGAAGGTGGCTGGACTTAACTGATGCCTGAATTCAGAAGTTGACTGGGAGGAGATTGAAATACCAGTAGGTAGTAGAAACGTGAATGAAATGGGAAAGGTGGCTAGAAGGGGAAAGGTGGCTGGTATGGGAAGGTGGCTGGAATGGGATTTGGCTGGAATTAATAGGTGCCTGAATTCGGAAGTTGGCTGGGAAGAGATTGAAGTAGGCAATAGAAACGTGAATGAAATGGGAAATGTGGCTGGAATAGGAAAGGTGGCTAGAATGGAAAGGTGGCTAGAATTAATAGGTGGCTGGATTCAGAAGTTGGCTCGGAGGAGATTGAAATAGGTTGCTGAAACAGAAAAGGAAGGTGGCTTAAAGGGGTAGCTGGAATGGGAAGGTGACTGTAATTAGTAGGTGGCTGAAGTCAGAAGTTGGCTGGGAGGAGATTGAAATAGGCTACTGGCATGAAATAGGAAGGAAGGTGGCTGGAAGGGGAAGGTGGCTGGAAGGGGAAGGTGGCTGGAAGGGGAGGGTGGCTGGAAAGGGAAGGTGGCTGGAATTAATAGGTGGCTAAATTCAGAAGTTGGCTGGGAGGAGATTGAAATAGGCTGCTGAAATAGAAAGGAAGGTGGCCGGATCAGGCCGGGAAGGTGGCTGGAAGGGGAAGGTGGCTGGAATTAATAGGTGGCTAAATTCAGAAGTTGGCTGGGAGGAGATTGAAATAGGCTGCTGAAATAGAAAGGAAGGTGGCCGGAACTTAGGCCGGGAAGGTGGCTGGAAGGGGAAGGTGGCTGGAATTAATAGGTGGCTGAAGTCAGAAGTTGGCTGGAAGGAGATTGAAATAGGCTGCTGGCATGAAATAGAAAGGAAGGTGGTTGGAAGGGAAAGATGGCTGAAAGGGGAAGGTGGCTGTATGTAAGGCCATGGTAGGTGGCTGGAAGGGGAAGGTGGTTGGAAGGGGAAGGTGGCTGGAAGGGGAAGGTGGCTTCATTGTGTTATTTACATATTTGTCTAACACTGTTATAATGAGATTTCTTGGACAATTTGTTGGACAATAAAATAGAAGATTATGTTTTCAAATGAGATGGGTTTTCTTACTGCTGCAGGTGATGGTGGCACCTGACCAAACTCCGTTGCTTTGACACGTCCTTCGTGTTGTGGTTGTTGGTCTGTAACCACGGTTACATGAAAGGCTACAAGTAGTGCCATAAGGCACATGATTTCCGGAACAGCCACTCCTTACGCCATTGGTTGGGGCAGGCAGGTCACTGCTTGCGCAGGTTATCACTGCAACAAATTAAATTCTACCGAATTGTGACTTAGATTATTGTTTTGGCACAGGGTGTAAAACAATCAATAACACTTTCGACTTCTACTTTTTTCCCAGCAGAAAACTCTGGAAATCCAGGGCAGTTTATGGGATATATATGAATAAAATCGAAATAGGACATAAAAGGTGTAGCAATAAAAGGTAACTACTTGGTCAATAGCATAAGGATTGTTGCTATTGCTGGTGGAAACAATTAAGATTGAATAAGAAAGTGGAGTTTGCAAGAATTTTTGTTTTGTGAAAAGGTGAGTTTATAAGTGAAGAAAATCATGGAAGCAAGGACTCAAACTACAGACCTGGTGATCTGACAATTTACATGCCATGCGTTCCATTTTTACATTGATATCAGAATTTTCAGATATCGATAAATTGACTACATAATATCAATAAATGAGTTGACAGAACTCGCTTTGATTAAGTTATTGTCAACAAGCCATGTGTTATGATGTCATCCATGAAACAATCTGTCAATATCAGGATTAATAAATACCTTTTTAACAAGAAAAATTGTGAAAATGCTCCAAATTTCGTGACTTTCCTTTCAGCGATATTTCTACCGTTTTGTGTTCATGTTTAGGGGCCATGTTTTAGCTTATGCATGGTACCCTGTCTCTTCAATATGTGTTGTTATTATAACCCATACTTTGAAACCAGACTAGCTGACCATGCCGGCTGATGCACACCGTGCATAGCAACGCGCTAGCGTTAACAGACGACACGCGCATATCGAAAAATGCCGCGCGTATAGATACAAACGTTCTACGCGTACATTTATAGCGGGCAGTATCAAGATTTGACGCGTCCTTGTTACAAGTTACCGTAGAAGTGTTGCATTCGGCCAATCATTGGCTTACATGATGATGCTTGATTATAATGCTGGTTCAGGAAACATTTATTTGCTTCTTCTTGAAAGCCGGGTTATTACTACAAAATAATCCACTCCACGTGATCGAGTCTCGACCAATCTGAAGCCAGCAACTCTCCTAGGTATTTATTAAATGTACCTAACATCAATCCCGTACAATTTCAGACTAAATATGATCTTATATGATTCTTATAAGATTCTTATGGACCCCCCCTCCCCCCCCCCCCACCTCCCACCCCCCACCTCTCTTTGTGGTGGTCATTGTGATTGCGAAATGTTGTGGGTTCTTGGGAATTTGGCCTTGCAAAGAATTTTAATTTGGGACCGCATTCAATGGGATTAAAATTATGTTAGCTGTCAGTATAATGACTCGTGAGGGTGCTTTGCGTGACCTTTCTGCATTGACCCCATGTACCCAAGCGCACGCGCCTTTTGACCGATCATTCATGCCATTGTCGATGTTACTACTCACGATGTGCCCAAGTCTCTTTTTTTACTTCTGGTTTTTCTTTTTGTACGACGTGCTACCAATCCAAACCAATCAAACTTCCGATTGTATCAATAATAATGTCCGCCGTGATTTCAACAACGCTCCTGATGTTTTCTGGGAATTGCCAAATGCATTGCGATGCGATGCAGCATGTCACAGTGCGCGCACTTTGCACGGTAAACAATGCAAAACACATGCGTGGTGTCCCTGTGTAGCATGACCTCGCACTCGGGCTGGATGAACGTTTTCCTGAGCATCTTTTAGCGACTCGCGCTGTCCGCACTGCCGGACTTATCGTCTCGGGAAAGGTTACCTGGGAAGTTTTCCTGGACAGCAGTTGGCCGGTGAAAATTAACAGCTAGACTCAGGAAAAGTAGCTGAGAGAAAAATGTCCTAGGCTGTCCGCACTGGACTTAAAATGGTAAAAGTACCCATCGTTTCAGTAAGTTTTACCAAAATAAGTCTAGTGCGGACAGGGATTTATAGTCTGCACACCGTTGATTTACCTGTACAAGTTGGCGAGGTTCCAGACCAACTGTTTCCAGACCAACTGTTTCCACATGTTCGTGTGTACGTGCTTCCACCTGATGACAACCCGTAGCCTGTGTTACAACGAAACGTGCACACACTGCTCCGACGGTTGGAGTTGGTGCAAGAAACTCGTCCATTAGTAGGATTGGTCAGTGACGGACTGCAGGTTCGCACTGGAGATGAAATTGTTAAAGATAGGACGAAAAACAGCGGTTTTTTTCAACTGGCAAATGTTATTCTTTTTTTTTCTTCTAAGATTCTTCTCATTATAAAATTCTATTTTTCGGAATAATTACAGGATATCTAGCGCAATCATTTTGCTGGATGCCCAGAATCAACATTTACTTTCAGATAAGTATGATATTTCTTAATAATTCGGTAGTAAATATTTTTGATATCTGCAAATGGTGTATACTATCTTTAAAGGGATCATATACGTTTGGTAATTGGAACCCACTGTTTGTTTCAATACTATATAGTTATAGATATATACCATAAAACTAACCTGTAAACATTTTATTTTAAAAGGTGGTAGCGATTTTGAGATATTGCCAAAAATCTAGAGCGGTTATGTCCACGCAGGAAGAATAATCTGCATTGGAATACACACTCTGAGAAACGTCACTGCAGTAACACTTCTCAGATTCAAATTTTGGGGGATAAAAAGTGATATCTTTTTCCATAAACGCAGTACTTCGAAGTGAACAGTTTCTAAAAATGCATTATACTATCCAAAGCTGCTGTACTTCTTACCAAGTAAGTTTTTATTGCCATACATTTTTGGAGTAAATACCAAACGTATACGATCCCTTTAAACAAACAATTTCAAATTTCTTAGCTATTAATTTGCCCTGCATGTAGGTAATTTATCTTGATGCTATCAAACCATTACACATGAGAAAACAACTAATGACACATCATTTGTATAAAGTTTAAATTTGTTTAAGGCTATCAAGCCTATCTGCACCTCCAGTGATATTCTCAAACATTTTTTGAAAGATCTGAGAGTGTAGCATCATTTAAGTTGCTGCGTTCCAATCGCGTCGTGTTTATCCTGTTCACGAGTTCACGAGTCGTATAATGGCGTTCAAGTTCTAATCGCCTGGTAGCTCGTGTTCACCCGTGGTGAATTCGAGGTGGATTTTTGTTTTTCCATGCTGTTCACGCGACATCATTAAGGAATAAAATACTCGCGCATGCGTGTTGGTTCATGTACGAGTTCTTGCTCAATAAAGAATGTCCTTACCGCACGACTAACTCAACTGTGCGCATGCGTCTTGGTGAGTAGCGTTTGGAATGCAACCTACTCGTGAACATGGAGAAATTCACGGTGAACACGATAAAAACGACGCGATTGGAACGCAGCACATGTTACATGTATGTCCACAACACTTTTTTTTTTGCAGTGTTGCGTTCAAGAAAGGCCTTAAATCTTTCAATGAAAAACAACTTTCGGTTTCTAAAAATCCCAAACACAACATCTGCGACGTCAGAAAAAAAGAGTCTTTGACATAACTTTGGTTCCAAAACAAATCGCAAATGGTTACATCCACACACAAGGGGTGTACATTATCAGACCGCAAAAAATAAAAATATAATGCATCAAATTGAATTTGTTGTCTGTGTGTAGTTGTAAGTTTTATTATATAATTTATAACAACACAAAAACAATTCAATTTGTTTTTCCAAATTGATCAGTATTTGTACAAAATACAGTCATGGCGTCAGTCAAAATATTGTTACATCGAAGTACGTTTCGTAATATAAACAAAGGTGTAACACCTTCATGCAAAATGGAATCGTCCACTATGCTCATTTGGTGGGGGTCGAACCAGCCTCGACTTCATGGGCGCGTGCGCATTCCTTCACTAACCCTTGGCCGTGAGGAATGCGTAAACGACGCTGACTGGCTATTTAGTGCGTACTGGGCGCGTATTTCGTAAACTGCACGCCCTGAATGTAATGCGCGCGCGTGTATGAACATTTGTTCGCCTTACCTGTACAATATGGATTTTGGAAGCCTCGTTTTCTCCCTAGAGGTACAGAGGTACGAACATTTAATATAAATCCTTGCTAAATGTTTGAAAAGATTGATTCTGCAAAATAACAATTACAAAATGTTAAAGATTGTGTCGGGCGTTAAACGCATCGACTGCATGCAGCCCTAATTTAAATGTGCCAATAGGGTGCGTTCGATTAGCTTACCTGCATGGGGCGCCCCGGGTAAGCCCCGCGCTGTTTTTTCAGCTCTGACGTGTACTCGTGGCTAGGCACGGGTCATATCAGCCACTAGAAACCCTGCTCCCGTAGCAGGGTCTCTGGTCAATAACGTCACACGCATGCGTAGTCGAGTCGACGACGTCTAGGGCGGCGCAAAGATGGCGGAAAGGTAAATATTTTGTTGCAAAATATTCCCATTTTTTATTTATTTTGTAGGTTTTTTTTTGTTGTACAATTGTATTTGAAATGCATGCAACTAAAAAATACAACCATGCAAAACATTTAGTGCGAAAACTCAAGTGCGTTCGATTAGCTTCCCCTCGTGCCATCCCCCGAGTGTTAACCCTAACTCCCCCGGGTAAGCTATATACATATATGGCACATTTAAATTAGACAATTCCAGGGGTTAAGATCGCGCAAGGCATTGTGGGAAAACATGGCGCAGCAAGATCGTAGCCATGGTAACGAGGTTGATGAATATGATACAACATTCTCAATTTACAAATTCACGAGGTGCGAATATTACAAATCTTCACTTTCTTTACCGCATGTTGGGAATCCCGTGTTCCAGGCTAGGTTGCTCCGACAAGTTACAGATGATGACCCAACCAGAATGCATCCAGTGGAGCATTGAAAGGTACAGACAGAGCCAGCTATGTTGGTTTTAGTGCAGCTATGACTCCGGGAACTGCTTGATCCAACAGCCGGACATCGCAACACTGCAGGGTATTAAATATGTTTGTTATTATGCTGTATTTACAAAATGTATCAGAAAATCAGCCAGGTCAAACAGCTGAGTCTTCTAGCTGGGCTAATTTTGAGACGCTGGGCTGATTTTGAGACGCTGGCTGATGCGGGACGCTGATCTGATGCGGGACGCTGGGCCGATGTGGGATGCTGGGCCGATGCGAGACACTGGGCCGGTGCGGGATGCTGGGCCGATGCGGGGCCGATGCGGGACGCTGGGATGCTGGGCCGATGCGGGATGCAGGGTCGATGCGGGACGCTGGGCAGATGCGGGGCCGATGCGGGACGCTGGGCCGATGCGGGATGCTGGGCCGATGTGGGATGCTGGGCCGATGCGAGACGCTGGGCCGATGCGGGGCCGATGCGGGACGCTGGGATGCTGGGCCGATGCGGGATGCAGGGCCGATGCAGGGCCGATGCGGGACGCTGGGCAGATGCGGGGCCGATGCGGGACGCTGGGCCGATGCGGGACGCTGGGCCGATGCGGGACGCTGGGCCGATGCGGAACGCTGGGCAGATGCGGGGCCGATGCGGGACACTGGGCCGATGCGGGACGCTGGGCCGATGCGGGATGCTGGGCCGATGTGGGATGCTGGGCCGATGTGGGATGCTGGGCCGATGCGGGACGCTGGGACGATGCGGGACGCAGAACACTAACATTGACAAGAAATTAATGTAGATATAAATTTGTCTGTTCGTGAAAATTCCAAATCCACGGTGTTGGATTTTTTGCCCATAGCGCACGAATTTGTCTCTTTGTGAAAACTCAAAAACCTGTTTTGTCCATATTTGTCTCTTCGTGAATGTATATACAATGTATCATTGTACGCGCGTTGTTTTTGCACTCGGAGCAACGTTATTTCTATCAATGCAGGGACAAATTATATTTTGTCTCTTAATTCGTGAAAACTGAAAATACAATTTGGGTGAAATTTTCCTCCGTATGATTTTGGTAATCTTAATGATTCAGACTGATTTTGACAATATTAACCTCGCCAAAATGTTCGTTGCTATTCACTTAATCAATTTCGGCCAAAAAACAACTTTTGAAAAAATAATGATTTGGGCCAAATTCCTCTCTTCGTGAAAACGCTGACGATTTGACTGAGTGATTTTTAATCATACCGATCACAGTGATCCTGATGTGACAATCGGCAGTATTTCCAGATGGATCCCGGGCTTGGTAGGTGATTGTAGTCAGGCCTTCACCAAATCGACTGCCAGACGCCAGTCCAGATGTGCGACTATTGTACAAAAATATGAACAAAATTAATCATTTGCCAGTTTCATACAGAAAGCAAGAAATATGTTGCCTTATAAAGGCCATTATACTTCATGCGAATGCGATGCAAATTTTAATATTGCGAATTCGCACACAGGCCGGGCGCGAATAATTCACAGCGCAATGTGACAAATTAATTTAAGCAAGTTTGGCAGTGGGGCGACTGTAAGCACACAAATTTTCCTAGCATGAAGATTTTTCCATAAAAAAAAAACAAGGGTTACAAACCAAATTTTCAGTTAATGTTTATTGTTTTGGACTGGTGGTATTCAGATGGTTTTTGCTTAACATGAAAAGTACATTAAGTTTTGGTTGGTACCTTGTTTTTACTTAGGAAGACTGTTTTTGCTAAGCACATTTGTATGCTTACATTATGAAATTGGTCCCAAATAGTGATATGTAGGCCTACAGTGGGCTAAGCTGAATGAGCAATAAAAAAGGCAATAATGTTGGTGGCAAGCAGCCTCTTTGAAACAATGAATTAAAAAAAAGGCTTCAGCTGTCCAACATTATGGCCTGTACGACTTTGGAAATAGAGCATAATTTCATTGCTATTCAGTATAAATATGTTAATTTTTTATTTTATTTTTGTATGGAAATGAAACTATGTGAATTTGAAAGTGTATTCTGTGCCTTCTGGTAAATTTGTTTGCTTTTAGTTTTTTTTTATTTGTTGTATTCATTTGTTTTATTACTATTATGTTTGTGGTTATTACTATTAATTCTTGTAATGAAACCAAGGACCCCTAGGCACTGCAGCTCGTAAACCTGTAGAGAGAAGACAATGAGAAGAAGGTATAGTTTTAGAGGTGGGAGGAAAACCTCAGAAGAATATCCTGGGGGAAACTTAAGGAATCAAGCAGGGACTGAAAACCCAATCTTCATATGTGTCCTGTCACCACCAAAAGAGAGTAAAGTCGGAAATATTGAAAATTGAGATATTGGTATTTTCCAATTCTTGAGGAAGAGAGCTTTCCAATGGTACATAACACTTGGGGGTTTTGCGATAAATACTTTTTACAGTGCTCTAGAAGTCGTGGGTTTCACAACCCTATAGAAAAAACAACCGGGATTCCCGCCGGGATCCCGCCGGGATCCCGCCGGGAATCCCGCCGGGATCCCGACGGGAAAAACTTGCGGGATTTTTTGGCGGGATTATCCGGGATCCCGGTTAAATCCAACCGGGATCTCGGTTAAATCCAACCGGGATCCCGGTTAAATCCAACCGGGATCCCGGTTAAATCCAACCGGGATCCCGGTTAAATCCAACCGGGATCCCGGTTAAACCCAACCGGGATCCCGGTTAAATCCAAATCCAACCGGGATCCCGGTTAAATCCAACCGGGATCCCGGCTAAACCCAACCGGGATCCCGGTTAAATCCAAATCCAACCGGGATCCCGGTTAAATCCAACCGGGATCCCGGTTAAATCCAACCGAAATCCAACCGGGATCCCGGTTAAATCCAAATCCAACCGGGATCCCGGTTAAATCCAACTGGGATCCCGGTTAAATCCAACCGGGATCCCGGTTAAATCCAAATCCAACCGGGATCCCGGTTAAATCCAACCGGGATCCCGGTTAAATCCAACCGGGATCCCGGTTAAATCCAACCGGGATCCCGGTTCATCTAACCGGGATCCCGGTTCATCTAACCGGGATCCCGGGTTTACTCAACCGGGATCCCGGGTTTACTCAACTGTGATCCCGGTTGAGTGGTTCCACTCAACCGGAATCCCGGGTTCAATCAACCGGGATCCCGGTTCAGTCAACCGGGCCCGGGTTCACATAATTAATGCATGCCAGCCCCTTACAGAAATATTAGAAAGCTTGCTGCAAGCTTGCCGGCAAGCTTGCAGAGAGCTTGCAGAAAGCTTGCAGAGAGCTTGCAGAGTTTAAATTATGCAAATTAGTTGAAGCTTGCTGCAAGCTTGCCAGCTTGCAGCAAGCTTGCCGACACATTCATAAGCAAGCTTGCTGGCAAGCTTGCCATTAAGCTTGCCGGCAAGCTAATTTGCATAATTGAAACCCTGCAAGCTCTCTGCAAGCTCTCTGCAAGCTCTCTGCAAGCTCTCTGCAAGCTCTCTGCAAGCTCTCTGCAAGCTCTCTGCAAGCTCTCTGCAAGCTCTCTGCAAGCTCTCTGCAAGCTCTCTGCAAGCTCTCTGCAAGCTCTCTGCAAGCTCTCTGCAAGCTCTCTGCAAGCTCTCTGCAAGCTCTCTGCAAGCTCTCTGCAAGCTCTCTGCAAGCTCTCTGCAAGCTCTCTGCAAGCTCTCTGCAAGCTCTCTGCAAGCTCTCTGCAAGCTCTCTGCAAGCTCTCTGCAAGCTCTCTGCAAGCTCTCTGCAAGCTCTCTGCAAGCTCTCTGCAAGCTCTCTGCAAGCTCTCTGCAAGCTCTCTGCAAGCTCTCTGCAAGCTCTCTGCAAGCTCTCTGCAAGCTCTCTGCAAGCTCTCTGCAAGCTCTCTGCAAGCTCTCTGCAAGCTCTCTGCAAGCTCTCTGCAAGCTCTCTGCAAGCTCTCTGCAAGCTCAAGCTTGCGGCAAGCTCGCGGCAAGCTCGCGGCACGCTTGCAGGCAAGCTCGCCGCAAGCGTGCCGCACGCTTGCAGGCAAGCTCATGACAATTAATTCCCTTCTTGTTTACACAACTGCAAAATTCATATACTGGAGCATAGGCATTAACAATTTTTGACAAAGATTTTTTTGTTTACAATGTTATAAAATTGCTTCATAATAAAATTGCTTCATTATAAAATAAAATCCTTTGTAAGTAGTCAATGCGCTGCACAAGACACGAAGATCACAGGAATATTTCTGACATACCTTTCGTGAAGAAGTCCTGGCCAATTATCAAAATTAAACCTAAGAAAAAATACTTTAAACTTAGGATATTATTTATCACGTGACATTAATGCCAGGCTATAGGTTGAACCTATCACCTGCGGACTCATAATTTTGTCTGGCCTCAGTCGCTGACTTGCTTGCTGACATATTTTTTCTGTAAAATTGCTACACACGTTCTCCGACACGAACTGGTTAAAAGGCAATAAGACAAAGATTACAGTATTACTTGTAATAAAATTGTTAAAACAAAAAGTATCATTATTAAAAACAATTTTAAAAGTTAAAAAAAAATAAAAAAAATAAAAAAAAAATCAGACAAAGACTAAACGTAGGCCTATTAGTCTGAGTTACTGGACTCTAGTAGTTATCGTTTTTTTTACATTTGGACAATTATCTGGCGCTAGTAGCACCAGATAATGTCCAAATGTTTAAAAAAGCGATAACTAGATTCCAGTAACTCGGACTAGCCTACATGTATATCATAATGTTTCCTAGTTCCGGATAATGAGTAAAGTATGTACAATGTAGAGTATACACGCACAAGCGATTTTAAGTGACGTGTTCTGTGGGTCAAAGTTTATCGATTTGCTGCACCATGCATGGCCACGTTGCGCGCTGAAGACAAACATTTCCAAAACATATTCTTGTGCAATTTTGGTTTTAAACTTTAGGCATTCGGTTAGGCCTATGGCTAAACGGATGTAGCCTAAATATTTTATCAGAAAGGCTGCTTGATTCGGTTAGTTCCCTCTGTAAATATTATTTTTTTATAAACAACCTAAATTAGGGCCTTAGTAGTAGTAGAGTACACTGTACAAAGCAGTTTTTCAAGCGATCCGGAACAGGAAAAGCATGAAAAGCGATGTCAGTTCGTCGAGGCGCCCTGGCCTAGGCCAACATGTATTTTCAAAAATAGAAGTAGAACTTTTTACTTTATAGAGAAGCTTTTTTTATTTTTATGGAAAACAAATTTAGTGCCTACTCTCCAGTGAACAAGTTCATCAATCATGCCAGTTTTTTTTTTGCCACTTCATGAATCATGTCTATTTTATCACTCAAACCCATTTCACTTGATTTTCGAGGATAATTGGCCTAGGTAGCCGATCCGAAAGCAGCCTAAATATTTGTTGCGATCCCGATATCCAGAACAGCAAAACTATTACGACCGTAACGTACGTTACACACGTGTGTGTCCCACTTGGCACTTGGTTGCCCGGCCCGGGCCCCCCCCCCCCGGCCAGAACTAATTGCGGTGTACTGTAGCCGTCGTCAAAGTCAAACTTCTCGATGTCTCCCAATCTCGAAAAGATTCTTTCCAAACCATTATGAGCAGATGAGTAACAAAAGTAAGTTAGTAAGTAAGAAAATTAAGTTACAAAACCCTCTTCTTATTCATCCAGACTATGGGCTCGCTTCTTGCCTGATGAAAACCGTTACTGGTGTGAACTTCGATTTCAAAAAGTGAACACATTTTTAGTCAGGTACCTAATACGGAAACGCGTATTTACTCAGCGCAAATTAGGGCTGGGAACTTGACCAAGAATCGCTGTAAAAAAACAATTACACGATCGGCTCGGAGCATACCATTTTTTTAAGGGGTGTACGCATGACTTTCTTTAACAGAAAATCACCCCAAAAATCACTTTTTAATATTAAAACGCAACTAAGCAGAAAATATTGGATGGATATAATTAAATATGCCAATGAATTATTATTTTTGTTGCCATTTTCGCAATCCTGGGGCGGTCTTTTTCATTTGACCAATTGTATTTTCCCAATGGTAGACCTATACGACCCCTTAGAGCAAACCATACCTGGTTAAGGTTTAGGTCAACTCGGCCCCAAGTCGAATCGGCCTTAAGTTAACTCGGCCCGAAGCCGAGACAGCTCGACCGTCGGGACAATTTAACTTTTCCCACCAAAAATATTTGTGGGATATAGGGGGGCCGAGCGAACGGCGCACCATGTACATGTACATGTACATGTACATGTACACATCGACTTTGGGTTGTCTGGACGGTCGAGTTGTCTCGACTTTTGGCTAAGTTGATTTGGGGCCGAGTTGACTGGGACCAAGTTTCTTCTCGCTCGGAAAACAACAGCCGCACAGAATTTGGTGATTTTTTCCCTCTGTAACGTCGTTAATAAGGCACAATTGCAGAATACCCCGCCACACTTCTATGCACTCCGTATCCGGATACGCGGATACGCGGTCACGGTTTATTGCTCTCAATAAACACCCGGCAAACCATGCGCGCGCTCTATGAACATTAGACTTGGTGCCAAGTCGGTAATAGCGCGCGGTCCACTCGCTACACGGGGGAGGTTGCGGTTGCCTCGTTCCCAATGTGCAGAGTTTGAAGTTAAGTTAGATCAGGGGGGGGGGGGGGCGGAAGGGGTCCCAAAAAAGTGCGCCACCAACGTTGAAATGTATCTCATTCATTCTTCCACGCTCACGAGTCGAACATCTCATAGAGTAAACACGTATAGATCGCTAACTCGAAGCACACCATTGAAACGCGTACAAATTTGCTCCGCGCTCGCGCGCTCCCCGAATTCAGTGATTCATATAACGTCCGCAAAGCCAGATTCGTACAATACAGGCAGGCGTAAACTTTCGCGATTGAGAATTGGCAGAAACCATTTTCAAAAACAAATTAAAAAAAAAAGGTCAAATATCCAGAGGATGTACCGAGGGATTTTTATTTAACTTTCAGGAATGAAAGATCTATTCCTAATTATTACGTTAGTGGAAAAAATGTCTTTATCGTCCGTTTAATACCGGCCACGTGGCGGGCTCTCGACCAATAGGAATGCCTAAACTGTCCCAGGTATTTATGAATGGTTTATTATGCACCTAAATAATATCATCTAGATAGGGTCTTATATAAAAAAAGGTTTAAAACTCGTGTATACAAAAAAAATAGAGACTGTGTACAATTAGGGATTGTATCAATTTGTATTGGTTAATTATGCACCTAAATAATATCATCTAGATAGGGTCTTATAGAAAATAGGGATACAAGTCGCGTATACGAAAAACTAGGGACTGTATAAATTTTTATTGGTTAATTATGAACCTAAATAATATCATCTAGATAGGGTTTTATAGAAAAAGGGTATAAAAGTCGTGAATACAACAACGTAGGGACTGTAGACATTTATTTTAACATTTTCATCGATTAATTATGCACCTAAATAATATCATCTAGATAGGGTTTTATATAAAAAGGTATACACGCCGTGTATGCGGAAAACTAGGGACTGTATACAATTAACTAGGGACTGTATCCATTTTTATTGGTTTATTATGCACCTAAATAATATCATCTAGATAGGGTCTTATAGAAAATAGGGATAAAAGTCGTGTATACGAACAACTAGGGACTGTATACAATTAACTAGGGACTGTATCCATTTTTATTGGTTTATTATGCACCTAAATAATATCATCTAGATAGGGTCTTATAGAAAATAGGGATAAAAGTCGTGTATACGAACAACTAGGGACTGTATACAATTAACTAGGGACTGTATCCATTTTTATTGGTTTATTATGCACCTAAATAATATCATCTAGATAGGGTCTTATATAAAAAAGGTTTAAAAGTCGTGTATACAACAACGTAGGGACTGTAGACATTTATTTTAACATTTTCATTGATTAATTATGCACCTAAATAATATCATCTAGATAGGGTTTTATATAAAAAGGTATACACGCTGTGTATACGAACAACTAGGGACTGTATACAATTAACTAGGGACTGTATCCATTTTTATGTTAATTATGCACCTAAATAATATCATGTAGATAGGGTCTTATAAAAACTAGGTATAAAAGTCGTGTATACGAAAAACTAGGGACTGTATACATTTTTATTGTTTAATTATGAACCTAATCAATATCATCTAGATAGGGTTGTATAGAACAAAAATTAAAAGTCGTGTATGCGAAAAAATAGGGACTGTATACAATTAACTTATCCATTTTAATTGGTTAATAATGCACCTAAATAATATCTCCACAATGAGTATCCGGGCATCCGCTTAGGGGGTACTCCTTTGGGCGTTTTATGATACACTATTCATTTGCGCTGAGTGCGTGATTGGCCCACCCCGGCCCACCGAGTATCCGCGTATCCGCGTATCCGCCTCTGGGGGAAATCCTTTGGACTTAGTCGTTTTTACGGAATTCCCAATCCATTTGCGTTGCGTGCGTGTTTGGCCCACCCGGGCCCACCGAGTATCCGCGTATCCGCGTATCCGCCTTGGGGGGACCTCCTTTGGACTTAGTCGTTTTTACGAAATCTCCTATCCATTAGCGTTGCGTGCGTGATTGGCCAACCCGGGCCCACCGAGTATCCGCGTATCCGCGTATCCACCTCCTGGGGACCTCCTTTGGACTTAGTCGTTTTTACGAAATCTCCTATTCGTTTGCGTTGCGTGCGTGTTTGGCCAACCCGGGCCCACCGAGTATCCGCGTATCCGCGTATCCGCCTCCTGGGGACCTCCTTTGGACTTAGTCGTTTTTACAAAATCCCCTATTCATTTGCGTTGCGTGCGTGCCTGCCTGTTCCACTCCCCCCCCCCCCCCCCCCGGCCCACCGAGTATCCGCGTATCCGCGTATCCGCCTTGGGGGGACCTCCTTTGGACTTAGTCGTTTTTACGAAATCTCCTATCCATTAGCGTTGCGTGCGTGATTGGCCCACCCGGGCCCACCGAGTATCCGCGTATCCGCGTATCCGCCTCCTTGGGACCTCCTTTGGACTTAGTCGTTTTTACGAAATCCCCTATTCATTGCGTTGCGTGCGTGTTTTGCCCACCCGGGCCCACCGAGTATCCGCGTATCCGCGTATCCGCCTTGGGGGGACCTCCTTTGGACTTAGTCGTTTTTACGAAATCTCCTATTCGTTTGCGTTGCGTGCGTGATTGGCCCACCCGGGCCTACCAAGTATCCGCACAAGCCGGATGTTGGGGGAAAACTGCGCCCTCTCGTGATCACTCTTCTCCTTGGCTATTCGCTTACGATCCACCCCGTATCCGGTATCCGCGGTATTTAGGGGGTTGCTTTCGCGTGGCGGGGTATTCTGCAATTGCTCCCAAATGTGTGACGACACTGAACTAGGCATACATTTACATGATTTATCAAACGTTAACATTTACTGCTCCGCGGCCCAGATTACGGACGCGAATTGCCTTTTCTGATTTTTCTCTCCATATTAATATTATCGAGTTACTGGCCTCTAGTTATCACTTGTTTAAAATTTTGGCATTATCTTGCGCAAATTCCTAGATAATAGAAACATAATAAATAGACACAAAATAGTCTTGGATTTTCAGAAAAATCTCTAAGTCCCAGAAAAAGAAAAAAATAAGCATTGATTTTCAGAAAAAAATTATAAGTCCAGGAAATAGAAACCAAAATAGTCTTTGAATTTCAGAAAAAATTCAAAGTCCTAGAAAATAGAAACAAAATAGGCTTCGAATTTCAGAAAAATGTCTAAGTCCCAAAAAATAGAAACAAAATAGGCGTTGAAATTCAGAAAAATGTAAAGTCCCAGAAAATAGAAACAAAATAGCCTTGGATTTTCTGTAAAATCTCTAAGTCCCAGAAAATAGAAACAAAATAGGAAACAAAATTACTTAAGTACAAAAAAAACAGCCACGATATTAAGTGTTTTAGATTCCACCGGGATCCCGGTTCTGACTAAAACCGGGATCCTGGTAAGAAACCGGGATCCCGGTTGTGAATATTATCCCGCCGGGATCCCGCTTGTGAAAATTATCCCGCCGGGATCCCGGTCCCGACTAAAACCGGGATCCCGGTTGTGAAAATTATCCCGCCGGGATCCCGGTTGTAAACATTATCCCGCCGGGATCCCGGTTCTGACTAAAACGGGATCCCGGTAAGAAGCCGGGATCCCGCCGGGATTTTTCCATCCCGGCGGGATGCCGCCGGGATCCCGCCGGGATCCCGGTACAATTTTCTATGGGGAAAACGTTTTTGGGAGAAAACTTACTTTAAACATCTTAAACAAAACATGTAAAAGATTACAAAACAGGACAAGTAAGGTTCGGTTGAGCATAGCAACGGCTATGTTTTAATCATTGTTTCTTCTTGAAATTTTTCACACATACAAACTATTGTATAAACAACAAAATATCAAAATTTCTAAAACGTGCTATACTTACGAAACCCTGATTTGCACATCTAATTACCGTGTTTATTAGACAACTAACACTAACTACGCAAAATCGCGTAATTTAGGAAGTTTTCGATCATCTGATCTCACCCCAAAAATGGGAATATGTAGGGAAGGAATTGGGCTTTCCAAATTACGCAAAATTTAAAAAAATTACCACCCCTTCATATTTTGACTTTGGATGGCCATATCTCTGAATCACATCTTGCGACTTTACTCTCATTTTGTGGTGACAGGTCACATATTGGCCCAGGTGGGATTCGAACCCGGGTCACAGCGGTGGAAGGCGAGGAAAGAACCGCTACGCCAACCTGACTCCCCATACGTATCGTATTCGTATCGTGAGAAAGTGGTATCGTTTGAACACAGTCTTGAGTTTGCTTTACCTCACGGTGGGTGTTCCGCCCGCGTCAGTAGCCTGGGGAGTACTGTAGGTGACCACATGACTGCTGTCTGCATTGCTAGTGCGGTGGGTTGCAGGTCCCGGGCAGGTTGAGCCAAAAGACGGTGGGGTGGTGTCTGTCAATAATTTTGATTAAAAGAAATATATACTTACAGTCTCTAAAATCAAACAAACCAGGGTGCAAGGTTGGCGAAAAAGGTTAGGGTTGATACTGATAGATTATGCAGCAAAATGATTCATTTCTTTACCAGGGCTGTTTGATTGAAATCATTGATTTAAATCATGATTTCAATCAAAGAAAAATGTGTATTGACTAATAAAATCACTTATGTCTATTCGTAAAGTACTTTTGTAACTACACGTAATTAAGTGCTCGTAATAACTCGTAGCAATGCGTAAAGCCATCGTAACACGACCCGAATGAAATCGTAAACAACACGTAAGCACTCGTAATAATTTGTAAATAATCCATAAACAAATCGTAAACTAACCGTAACAAATCGTAAACTAACCGAAAAAAATCGTTAAAAATATTGTTACGAGTCATTTACGAGTTATTTACGGAAAAATCAATCCGTGGACAATATTTATCGTAAGACGATTTTTG
This sequence comes from Crossaster papposus, assembly GCA_037893245.1. Taxonomy (NCBI): domain Eukaryota; kingdom Metazoa; phylum Echinodermata; class Asteroidea; order Velatida; family Solasteridae; genus Crossaster; species Crossaster papposus. The sequence goes on along the minus strand of JBAIAA010000003.1, from coordinate 904,713 downwards.
AAATTTGCCTCTGCTTTCCCGGATCCTTAAGAGTTGTTGCGAGTTATTTACGGATGCTTGCGATTGACTGCGAGTTGGCGATCCGTAAGGACTCGTAAGAAAAATCCGTGTATGTGAAGGGGGTATCAATGGGGAGTCTTAAGCCGCGTTCGCATTGGACTTAATATTGTCAAAGTTAACGTACGTGATTGTCAAAGTTCACGGTGGTTATTCTTCCGAGCGTCTGCACTTGGATTAAACGGCTCGCGGAAAGTACTAGGCCAGAGTGACATGTCCTCTCATAATCTAATGAGGGCGCCCTACGCCTGACCTCCGACACCGGGTGTGGTTTTGTAAAACGCCCTGTGCTATTTTTACGTGACCGTAAAGCTACGTACTTCGGCTATTTTTACGCGAGTTCCGGTAGCGCATGCCCAGTCCCTAGTCCCTAGTTTTTCGTATATACGACTTTTATATAAGATCCTATCTAGACGAGATTAATTAGGTGCATAATTAACAAATAATTTTGGTTAATAGAAAAAGGTATAAAAGTCGTGTAGACGAAAAACTAGGGACCGAATACAATTAACTAGGGACTGTATCCATTTATTTTGGTGAATTATGGCTGTCAACCGTCGTTGGTCTTCATACGTTCCGCACGTATTGAGTTTCCCTTGTCATGTGTCGGGAACCAGTTATATCACGTAAAAATAGTCGAAGTACGTAGGTTTACGGTCACGTAAAAATAGCCACTTCCTTTGTAAAAAGTGCACGCTAAATTTACACGAATAGCAGAAAACGGCAGAAATTCAGCTCAGAATTCGCTCGCAAAGTGCGCATCACATGGTCACATGGTGCAGTGCGCATCATATCATGTACACAGAAACAAGTACTGCAGGTGATAAGCGCGCGAAACCGTAGAGGTCATGCATTGGTGTGACCTCCAGACGGAAATCATGTGACCAAAATGTAGGTTTTACATTACGTGGCTATCCGCACTGGACTTTTCAGCGACGTAAAACGTAACTCTTTCGCTAGAAGCTTGGGCCTGTAGATCGTACTGTTGCAGAGGGTAAAATGAACAATTCGACAATGTTACCGCCTGTCCGCATTGGATTTAATTTGGTCTTCGTAGATTTTACACCCAAAAGTCCAATGCGAACGCGGCTTTAAACTGTGGTCGTTTATGCCCGAGGGCCAATTTCATAGAGCTGCTAAGCACACAAATTTGCTTAGCATGAAAATTTGTCCTTGGCGTAAACAAAGTTACAAACCAAATTTTCACGTGATCTTTATTGTTTTCGATTGATAATCGCCTGGATTTTGGCTTAGCATAAAAAACACGTAGAATTTTAGCTGGTAACCTGTTTTTAATGAGCAAGACTTTTTGGTGCTAAGCAAACTTTTGTCCTTAGCAGCTCTATGAAATTGGCCCCATGTGTTGACAGCAGGATACATGAATGTGCACCAGACTGTTTTTACTTGATGCACTGCGCTGTGTCTGGCAGGCTTTAGGTTAATTGGTAAACTTTTTATTTGTGGTCGCGTACACGAACTTGCTTGACCTTTAGTTCCGGGTCTCCTGGAAGGTCAAAGTTCAGTGAATAAAAAATGAAGACATTAGCCTGAAATCAAAACAAATTTCTTCCACAGGATGATGACAAAACCTGGGCCCAATTTCATGGTTCTGCTTACCGTTACCCAAAAATCCCTGCTTACTGTAGCAGAAAATTCCGTGCTTACGGTAAGCGTATTTCACAGAATAGTGTGGAATTTTGGCTTCTGCGCATATGCGTACATTCCGTAACTAAGAATTTTCTGCTTACGTGGTTATAGCACACCAAACAGAGTTATTAACCAAAATTTCAGTTAATATTTATTGCTTGTGATTGGTATTCAGTTGGTTTTTGCTTTGAATGAAAAGCATGTATGTAGAGCCCCTCTGGAAAGGTCTAGAAAATACCACCCCCCTAAAAAAAGTAATATTTCCAGTTGGCACATCCGATATGCCTACCCCTAGCCTGTACAACTAGTCAGCTGGACAGTGACCCAGTTGCCATGGTCACTCTCCTCTGATTGGTTTAGGCACACAGAAACTTCCACACCACATGGTCCAGTGTGCGTCTCAAGCCATTCTTGGATGAGAAGCACAACCAAATAAACTAATTTTACTAGCAGCTCTGCAAAACAACTAATGATGCATCTGTAATTTCATCCTTTCTAACAGGTATGTTAATTTCATTTCTTTTCCACATTTCAAACCCAATTGTATTGATTTATAAATTTGTAATTATTTGTATTTCCTGTAAAATCTTTAAGCTAAAAGTGAAGAATTATGAGTACTTTAAGAAAGGATACCACTGATGATAGAGAGGATAGAGAAGTTTAGCCGTTCTTTAGAAGTGATACAAGTGGGTTTTATAACTAAATTAGGAAGAATGTAAAAGAGTGAGTACTGCTAAAGATTGGAGATGCCTTTCGTGGATAATTGTTGACAAGGAATTCCTTGATCTTTTATTATATCTCTAGTCTTGCAAAGATCCAAGAACTTCGGATTATATTGTTAATGTGATTTCATTATATTTTTACTTTTCTATTTACTTTTGTAGACATTTTATACTTTTCTGCCCAAGTGTGTCATTCCCATAGACGCTACACTTTAGATAAATTATTTAGAATACATGTATAGTGCAAGTCTGTAACCTTTGATAATTCAATACAACGTTGTGGTTATGCGATACATGTGCTAATACATAGGACCAGATAGTGACCGCTAGTACGTGGCAGTGGTTTATCTTGAGAAAACCTTGGTTCCTTTAGACTTGCTCCAGTTGAGCCATTGAGATTTAATTGGTTACCCCTGTGGGTAGTTTTATTAATAGCTCTCTCACCATTAAGTAGTTAGACCTAGTGGGACTGGGACAAGTTTACAGTTGGCCACAGTACTGACAAGGGAGTGGAAGGTGGAGCCAGTTGGCTCTGACCTCAAGGATAAATGCCCATGGTCGATTGATTGATTACCAGTACTGGACTTACTTTAAGTGATTTTATAGAGACCACATGTTACTTTGTTTTGTGGTGCTTATAGTAGAAACCTATGGGAACAAGAACACCCTTTTTTCCTTGTGAATAATTATTAAGGAGGCCCCAGACTGATGCTTTGGTATTTACATTTTAAGAAGAGATTTGATTATCCAACTTTTCAATTTAGACTATTTTATTAGATCCGAAGTTTGTTTATAACATTGTTTTATTCTAAATAACTCTTGTATAATTGATTGGCCTTTCTTGGATGAGAAGCACAACCAAATAAACTAATTTTACTAGCAGCTCTGCAAAACAACTAATGATGCATCTGTAATTTCATCCTTTCTAACAGAATTGAAACCCACCCCGAGCCGGGCGGGCCTACATTTGGCGATCTTGCCAGGACGGGTGTGTCTGGTGGCCAAGAAAAACATGACCTACTAGACGATGTGCGCCCGTCTTGCGACCCAGAACCTGTAATGTACCGCAACCTTTCTGAGATGTGCGGTATACCAAGCCCCCAGCAGTAACCAGCAGTAACCAGTAGTGATGTCCAGACGAGCTCTCTTCTGGTGACCAGACCCTGATTGACCAGTGTCCCCCCCCCCCCCCTCTTTCATGATGGCGCAGCTGGATGAGTTGCATAGTGTGGTCAACGCCCTGCTTCAGACGGCTGTCAGAGATCAGCTGCTGAGCGTGTGCGCTGAGCTTGGCATTGATGGCGAGGGGAAAACAACGTCAGCCCTTCTTCGTCACGTGCGGCGTCACCTCTGCAGCGAGGAGATGGAAGAGAGTGAAGATGGCGGACTAGAAGTTCTGCAAGAAGTGCAGAAAATGCTAGCAGCAGAGACTAGCCCGTCATCATCGAGTCAGTCTCAACCGACAACAAAACCGGGGGAGCTGCCCACTGCATCCATCTTCAGGAGGGAGTTCAAGATTTTTGGACAAATTGGTGACCTTGGTCAGAAGGACAAAATCACATTTTTGTCCCTGATGCACCAAATAGAAGCTGGGCTGGCCAAAGGCTACAAGGAGCAAGAGGTGGTAGAAGCAGTCATTCGGGCCATAAACCCGGCGTCCAGGCTGAGAAGCTACCTAGAGGGGAAATCCTCCCTCAGTCTGGCAGATCTTCGTCGTGTCCTCCGGTCACATTATCGGGAGAGTGATGCGACCGAGTTATATTACCAGCTGTCGAGGGCTCACCAGGAGGCCAAGGAGACCCCCCAGGAGTTTCTGATCCGAGCTATGGATCTCCAACAGAAGGTCCGTTTCGTCTCCAAAGAAGTAACAGCGGGTCCAAAATACGAAGGGGAGCAGGTTAGGGCGATGTTCCTACACACGCTACAGACGGGCTTTCGCAGTGAGGGTGTCCGCATGGAGCTGCGCCCGTACCTGCAAGACCCATCTATCACAGACGAAGAGCTGCTGGAAAAACTCAATATTTCGGCAAGTCGGGAGGAAGAGCGACGGCAGAAGATGAACCCGTCCAAAGTCCTGACCGTCAATACAGTGTCCCAAAACACGACGAGCCCTTGCCCAGCAGAACCACCCATACCGAACCCCCAAAAGCCAAACCCCTTGGTGGCCGATGTTAAAGAGTTGAAAACGCAGGTGGCTGCCCTCGTCCAGGCTCTCCAACTCAACAACCAAGTCCCATCCCGCCATCAAGGATCAGCGACCCCCCGACCAGTACACCCTCGGCCTCAGACAAGGAGATGGGGATGCCAAGGCTGCGTGAGAGCAGGTATGGGCGACCAGTGCCGCCATTGCTTCCGCTGCGGTGCATCAGACCACTTTATACGAGACTGCCTCCACCAGGCGGGAAACGAGCAAGGGTTACCGCCGAGGGGCGAGCAGTAACCACCCCAGCAACAAAGTCCCAGCAGAGAGAAACCACAACGAGAGAAAGGAGGACCGGAACGATGGCACAGGTATGTGCACACCTCACCCCAAGGAAACACCAGAGAGTTAGTCGACTAATAGGCAGTAGATGTATGGTGCACTGCTGCATTGGTGGGCAGCAGACAGAGGCCCTTTGGGACACGGGGTCACAGATATCTCTTCTCCCTCGTTCGTGGTTTCAGCAACATCTCCCACATGTCCCCTTACGACCGCTTCACCAACTACTGAGTGAGACCACATTGGACGTGAGGGCAGCGAATGCAACTCCCATCCCATTTGACGGCTGGATTGAAGCTGCATTCTCACTGAGCAAGGACGGAGGTAACCCATCGATGAAATTGCTGGTACCTATGCTGGTAACGTCAGACGTAGGAGAGCCCATCATCGGGTACAACGTCATTGAGCAAATGACAAAGGCTCATGAAGGTGACACCAGGAGTATTCTACGCTCAGGATTCCCTACGATGAGATCTGCATCTATCAAGGCACTCGTTAGTCTCCTTCAGGACACCAGTTCCGATAGCCTGTGCACAGTTCGAGTGGGGAGGAAAGACGTGCGAATACCCAAGGGGACGACCAAGGCTGTAATTTGCAGAATAGTGACAGGACCTGTCCAAGAAGACACCCCTGTGCTGTTCGAGCCAACCATCAGCACACCGTGGCCAGAAGAAGCTGAGATAGAAGAGTGTTGCTTGACCATGAAGGCAGGATCTTCGTCACGCATTCATGTGCCAGTAACCAACCGTTCTGGGCATGATGTCTTTCTTCGAGGCCACACTGTCCTGGGCGAACTGCAACAGGTCAGGTCCGTCTTCCCCTGCTTCGATGGATGTGCCCGCACTGAGAAAACCCCACCAGATAACTCGGCCAGAATAAATAAGGTGACAGCTGGACCCCCCTCTAATTCATCTAATTGGACTCCACCCGTGGACCTGAGTCATCTGTCAGAGGAGCAGAGATGGGCTGCGGAGAAGATGCTCAAGGAGGAAGCTGGAGCCTTCTCCAAAGATGACCAGGACATGGGATGCATCACTAACCTTCGGATGAAGATCCAACTGAAAGATGACAAGCCGGTCCAGAAGACCTACCTTTCGGTGCCCCGCCCCCTATACAGCGAGGTTAAGGAGTACCTTCAAGATCTCATCAATCGGGGGTGGATTGCGAAGTCTACATCACCGTATTCTTCTCCCATAGTCTGTGTTAGAAAAAAGGATGGCAGTCTTCGTCTCTGCATTGACTATCGGGAGTTGAACGGCAAGACGATCCACGACAGGCAGCCAATTCCCCGGATCCAGGATGTCCTTGATGGCCTAGGTGGAAACTCCTGGTTTTCTACACTGGACCAGGGTAAAGCCTACCATCAAGGATTCATGGCTGAAGAAAGCAGACCATTGACAGCATTCGTGACGCCGTGGGGACTGTACGAGTGGCTGCGGATTCCTTTTGGCCTTACCAATGCCCCAGCGGTATTTCAACGGTGTATGGAGAATTCACTAGAGGGACTGACTGGAGAAATGGCCGTAATTTATCTGGACGACATCCTCGTTTATGGTGCAGCATTCGAAGACCATGTGGAGAATCTCCGGAGGGTGCTCCGTCGGCTTCAGCAACACGGCATTAAGCTAAAGCCTAGTAAGTGCCACGTGTTCCAGAGAGAGGTTCGCTACCTAGGCCGGGTCGTTTCAGAAGCGGGCCACAAAATGGACCCGGCAGACACCACGGCTATCCAGGCACTAAAAGAGAAGAAGCCAAGAACAGTTGGAGAACTGAGAAAACTTCTGGGTTTTCTTGGTTATTATAGAAGATACATTCAGGATTTCTCTCGAATAGCCAAGCCCCTGTATGACCTTCTTGCCATAAGCCCTGAGGACCGAGAACAACAGAAAACTCGCAGAAGCAAACTAAAACAAGCCAAACGGGGTGCCGGACAGGTCCCTTCCAAACAACCCATCACCTGGACCAGTGAGCACCAGCACATCCTCGACTCCCTTCTAGATTGTCTGACAACTCCACCTGTGATGGCCTTCCCAGATTACTCTCTACCTTTTGTCCTTCACACTGACGCATCCAATGAGGGTCTCGGAGCTATCCTGTACCAACGACAGGAGGGGAAGCTGAGAGTCATCGGGTACGGCTCCAGAACACTTACACCGGCGGAGAAGAACTACAACCTGCACTCGGGCAAGTTGGAATTCCTAGCCATGAAATGGGCGATTTGCGAAAAGTTTCGCGAATACTTGTACTACGCGAAGTCCTTCACAGTTTACACGGACAACAATCCGCTCACCTACGTGCTCACTACCGCTCGTCTGAATGCTGCGGGTTATCGCTGGGTAGCAGAGCTGTCGGATTTTAACTTTGACATCAAGTACAAGCCGGGAAAGGCCAACGTCGACGCTGATACCCTGTCACGATTGCCATTTGACTTTGAGAAGTACATGACGGAGTGCACCACTGAGACCACACCGGCATCTATTGAGGCCACTGTCAAGGTGATCAAGGCACAGCAATCAGGTCTTGCATGGATATCAGCCATCCTCTCACCCCTCACACCCACCACCTCTCCGCAGAGTTCCGAACGACACCAGGAGGTAACCGAACAGGAAATGGTTGCTGATCAACGAGCTGACCCTGACATTGGACCAGTCCTCGAGTACGTCACCCGCAACCAACGACCCAACCGGCGAGAACGGAGAAAGGAGACCCATGAAACGACTGTTCTCCTTCATGAATGGGACAAACTGGAGCTCAAACAGGGAGTGCTCTACAGGAAGCGAGGATCCCAGCATCAACTTGTTCTACCTCAAAAACATCGAAGCCAAGTGTTCCACGAGTTACACAATGAAATGGGCCACTTAGGTGCAGAGAGAGTGCTTAGCCTGGCCCGGGACCGGTTTTACTGGCCACATATGCAGAAGGACATTGAGCATTATGTCATCCGCAAATGCCCGTGTCTGAAACAACGACGACCCAACAAGCCAACCCGTGCCACTATGCAGAGTATCGCTACAACAGAGCCGTTTGAGTTGGTATCTATCGATTATGTCCACTTGGAGCGCAGCAAGGGCGGCCACGAGTACATATTGGTTGTGATGGACCATTTCACTCGGTTCGCCCAAGCTTATGCAACGACTAACAAGTCTGGCAAAACAGCAGCGGAGAAAATCTTCAACGATTTCGTGCTAAAGTTTGGTTTTCCCCGAAGGCTCCACCATGACCAGGGCCGAGAGTTCGAGAACCAGATGTTTCATCGACTCCAGCAACTGTGTGGCATCGAGCGTTCCCGAACAACACCTTACCATCCTCAGGGGAATGGGCAGGTGGAACGGTTTAACCGTACCCTGCTGTCAATGCTCCGAACCTTACCAGAGGAACAGAAGGCAGACTGGAAGGGATCCCTCGGCAAGGTTGTGCATGCGTACAACTGTACCCGCAGCGACGCAACTGGGTACTCCCCCTTCTTCCTCTTGTATGGCAGGACACCCCGACTCCCCATAGACATCTCCTTCAATCTCCCTATCGGCAACGAAAAGGCAGCAACAAGCCACAACGACTATGTCTCCAAATGGAAAGACCAGATGGAGCAAGCATATGCCCTGGCTTCCAGACATAGTCACAAGGTGGCAGACCGTAACAAGGAGCAGTACAACAAGAGGGTGCATGGCATCAGCCTCCAGCCAGGGGACCGAGTACTGGTCCGGAACTTGAATGAGACTGGGGGTCCCGGGAAGCTGAGATCCTACTGGGAGGAGAAAATCCATGTGATAATCAGACAGATGCACGATGATGCACCAGTTTATGAGTTGAGGCCCGAGAGTGGTGTCGGCAGGACAAGAGTCCTCCACAGGAACCTCCTCCTCCCCTGTGATCACCTCCCTGCAATGGAGACACAACCCCAGGTTGTGCCGTCTGGAAAAACCACAAAAGCGAGACGTACCAGAGCTTCACGCCAAATCGAACCTAGTTCATCCCAACACGACAGTAGCTCGGATGATGAGGTCTATCTTCAAACCACTCTATCCTCTCCTTGTGAACAGCCCACACTCGAGGCAGATGATGTCCGATCTGAGTTTGAGACTGGCGAAAACGAGACAGCCCTTTCCCTAGATCCACTCCCGCCAGAACTGCACCAGAACGACCCTGAGGCGGTGGCCACACCAGAGACAGTGGCCATACCAGAGGCAGTGGCCATACCAGAGGAGACAAGGCAGATTGACCAGCTCCAGCTCCAGCCTGAGGACAGCGAGGACCCATTTGCACCTACAGAGGGTCGGTACCCAAGCCGAAACAGACAGCCACCGGACATCCTAACTTATGATCAACTTGGTGCTCCTCGTCAATACATGGATGCGGTGTTCGCGGCACCAGTAATGGAACCATTTGCAGTGCCTCCAGAACCAGCAAACGGTGAAGGTGTACCCTTCTCACACAATGGCTCTGCCCCTATTCACACCTATGTTCCCACTCAGCAGATGGGTTCTGCTCAGGTCCCTTACCCATACCCGTTACTCTATGGAAATGGTACAATCCCACCACCCTACCCTCCTACGTATGCAGCCCCACCCATGGGATACCACCACACACTGCCGCAGTATCCACCCCAGCAGCATGTACCGGGATGGCATCCAATGATGTCTCCACCATACTTCTATCAGCCCATATTGTGCTGAACTGACAGCATAGTTAGCAATTTGAATGATTTAATTGATGCTTTAGCCCAATAGAACGAAATTGCAATGACTTGCAGCAAAGTGCGATTCATTTTGTTTCTCGACTTGATCTTGGTTGAGTAGATTTTTGGAATTGAAATTGGCTGATCACCTTGAACGATTCCTTTTATCGCCCTATGCCCGTCAACTGAAGGAGAGATGTTTTCGGCACATAGTTGGAGAGGTTCTCCAGGTTTCGCACTTTTCGCTCCATATTCATTCTATAGGCGATAAGCAATCATTCGTAATTCTTATGTTATTCTCTTTTAGATACAGTTGTAGATAGGTTTTCTGTATTGCAGTTAAATTTTAAATGTTGGGACAACATTTAATTTTTCGGGGGAGTATGTAGAGCCCCTCTGGAAAGGTCTAGAAAATACCACCCCCCTAAAAAAAGTAATATTTCCAGTTGGCACATCCGATATGCCTACCCCTAGCCTGTACAACTAGTCAGCTGGACAGTGACCCAGTTGCCATGGTCACTCTCCTCTGATTGGTTTAGGCACACAGAAACTTCCACACCACATGGTCCAGTGTGCGTCTCAAGCCATTCTTGGATGAGAAGCACAACCAAATAAACTAATTTTACTAGCAGCTCTGCAAAACAACTAATGATGCATCTGTAATTTCATCCTTTCTAACAGGTATGTTAATTTCATTTCTTTTCCACATTTCAAACCCAATTGTATTGATTTATAAATTTGTAATTATTTGTATTTCCTGTAAAATCTTTAAGCTAAAAGTGAAGAATTATGAGTACTTTAAGAAAGGATACCACTGATGATAGAGAGGATAGAGAAGTTTAGCCGTTCTTTAGAAGTGATACAAGTGGGTTTTATAACTAAATTAGGAAGAATGTAAAAGAGTGAGTACTGCTAAAGATTGGAGATGCCTTTCGTGGATAATTGTTGACAAGGAATTCCTTGATCTTTTATTATATCTCTAGTCTTGCAAAGATCCAAGAACTTCGGATTATATTGTTAATGTGATTTCATTATATTTTTACTTTTCTATTTACTTTTGTAGACATTTTATACTTTTCTGCCCAAGTGTGTCATTCCCATAGACGCTACACTTTAGATAAATTATTTAGAATACATGTATAGTGCAAGTCTGTAACCTTTGATAATTCAATACAACGTTGTGGTTATGCGATACATGTGCTAATACATAGGACCAGATAGTGACCCCTAGTACGTGGCAGTGGTTTATCTTGAGAAAACCTTGGTTCCTTTAGACTTGCTCCAGTTGAGCCATTGAGATTTAATTGGTTACCCCTGTGGGTAGTTTTATTAATAGCTCTCTCACCATTAAGTAGTTAGACCTAGTGGGACTGGGACAAGTTTACAGTTGGCCACAGTACTGACAAGGGAGTGGAAGGTGGAGCCAGTTGGCTCTGACCTCAAGGATAAATGCCCATGGTCGATTGATTGATTACCAGTACTGGACTTACTTTAAGTGATTTTATAGAGACCACATGTTACTTTGTTTTGTGGTGCTTATAGTAGAAACCTATGGGAACAAGAACACCCTTTTTCCTTGTGAATAATTATTAAGGAGGCCCCAGACTGATGCTTTGGTATTTACATTTTAAAGAGATTTGATTATCCAACTTTTCAATTTAGACTATTTTATTAGATCCGAAGTTTGTTTATAACATTGTTTTATTCTAAATAACTCTTGTATAATTGATTGGCCTTTCTTGGATGAGAAGCACAACCAAATAAACTAATTTTACTAGCAGCTCTGCAAAACAACTAATGATGCATCTGTAATTTCATCCTTTCTAACAGAATTGAAACCCACCCCGAGCCGGGCGGGCCTACATGTGGAATTTTGGGCGATGACCTGTTTTTATTGAGCATGATTTTTTGTGCTAAGCAAATTTGTGTGCTTACAAGTTTTGGCCCCAGCTAGCTCAGAGCTAGCTGGCGCTAGCTGGAGCTAGCTGGAGATAGTTCATGCATAGAGTTTTAACCAAGATCTCATATACACCCCAAAGTTGAATAATCACCAGAACTATATCAAAAAAGTACATTATCCATTTTTTTCTTTCAAAATTTCTGACGAGAAATTAAGTATTTAGCCTAATTTGTCCCAAGGGTTACCTGCAGAACGCCTTCTTCTTCTACGTCGCCACCAGCTCTCTGGGGTAAAAAAATTAAGAAAAATACCAAGATGAAAATACTTCAAATGTTGCTAAATACTCCTGGAAGCACCCAAAATGATGTTAAAGGTTGGATACACTTGAATTAGCATGAATGAGTGGATTAGGGGGGTTGTATTTTATAGTAAATATTGTTTAACTGGCCTGATGACCACAGTTTTACAATCGTGGATGCCGAATGAAAAGCAAGAAAATAAAGGCGTTCGTTTTCAACCGGCATCCGAAAGTTGTGATTTTAAAAAAATATATAATTAAATTTTAGGAACAATTACAGGATATCTAGCACAACCATTTTGCTGGATGCCTAGAACCACTATTTACTTTCAAATAAGTATGATATTTCCTAATATAGGTTTTTCCGGCCAATTTAAATAAATTCACTTTAAATAAATTCAATGTAATACCCGGCTCATTAAATTTCATTTGAAAATGAATGCTCCGTTGCATCAGCATTCAATAATCAAAAGGAGTAATTCCATTTCAGCGGTTAGCATTCACTGGCAAAATAAGATCATTCAAATTCATGAGGTCGCAAAGAACATTCATTCTCTTAAAAGCTAGCAGCAAGAGGCTGGTCAACCCTTCTATTTTATCAATTTTAGATATAAAGAAACGATTAGAAGAAATATACGTATATCTTAAACTTAGAAAAGGACCTGTGAAAAAAATATACAGAAAAAGAGCAACATTTAGCTTTAGTTAATTTTATAACGACCTCCTGATAAATATTTTGTTTCTTAAAAAAAAAACTCTCGAAAAGTGTGTAAGATATAAATAAACCTATTTAATAAGAAATATACAACAGAAATTTGACATGGTCCTAACATTAGCCCCAAAAAGGAAGAAAACATAAAGACCAGTGCAAACGATCACAAGGCTGTAGCGAAAGTTTTTTTTGTTTCAAACTTTAACACCATAACTTTTCAAACTTTACTTAAAGGGATCGTATACGTTTGGTAATTACTCCAAAAATTAATGGCAATAAAAACTTGGTAAGAAGTACAGCAGCTTTGGATAGTATAATGCATGTTTAGAAACTGTTCACTTCAAAGTACTGCGGTTATGGAAAAAGATATCACTTTTTATCCCCAAAAATTTGAATCTGCGAAGCGTTACTGCAGTGACTTTCTCAGATTGTGTATTCCAATGCAGATTATTCTTCCTGCGTGGACATAACCGCTCCAGATTTTCAGCAATATCTCAAAATCGCTACCACCTTTTGAAATGAATTTTTTACAGGTTAGTTTTATGGTATATATCTATAACTATAACAGATTGAAACAAACAGTGGGTTCCAATTACCAAACGTATACGATCCCTTTAACAGTCTTCAAGATACATGGTGCAGGCTTTAACTTTAATCATGGGGTAACAAAGCAAAAAAATGCTGTTTTGTTAAATTGCTAAATTTGTTATTTTGTTAAATCGAATGACACAACAGTACTTTTGCCTAGTCAGAAAAGGAAATCGAATGCTGCTGAAAATGGCCATTCAATTTATTTTATGACTACACAAAAGTACTGTTGTGTTATTCGATTTAACAATTTAACCAGTCCACTTGAACGATTCAACAAAACAGCACTCAAATTTGCTGGAGCTTTCCTGAGGCGATTTGTTCAGTCATTCAAATTTATTGTTAGGCAGGCATTTCCGTCTCTGATGTTAAACTGTTGTTTCCTTTAGAATGTATAAGTACATAAGTACATTGTACGGTTCACTTATTGGCACATGAGTCGACATATAAGCCAGGATAACAATAAACAAGGAAACACACAAACACAAACACAATTAAGGTATTCGCCAGGTAACAATCCCCCCCCTACCCCTCCCCCCTTTCTCCCCAAAAAAAGAAAAAAAGAAAATACAAATATTAAAAAAATTAAAAAGTTGAGTATGTTAAAGTCAGTTTACACTTTTTGTGCTCGAAAGTAGTCGTCTGTCGAGATTAAGCCTGCAAGTTTGCGGTTATCAAATTAACCGTGTAACCGTTGTTTTGCGGTTATGGTTAACGGTTAACCGTAAAAAAAAAATTAAAATTTTTTTTTTTAATATTTTTTTTTTTTTTTTAAATAAAACAAAAAATGCATGGGCCTGCATTGCATATTAGCGCTGCTTCATCAAGTAATTTAGTGTGTGAGCGTAATACGTGTTGATAATCGCAGTTTTGCGATTGCTAATTGTATAAGTTTTAATTTGATAGGCCGACTGGCTATTTATGTATATGTTAAGCTATCAGAAATGTCCATACAAAATTTATCAATTGTACTATTGTGACCTGGGCCCAATTTCATGGCTCTGTTAACCACAGAATTCCTCGCTTACGGTCACCATTTTCCGCTAACCCCGCTAGCAGAAAAATTATGTGCTTACCCAAGTTTAAGCACAGAATCCTTAGTTACGGGTTGTACGCATGCTCAGAGACCAAAATTCCTCGCTAACGCGTGAAATACGTTTACCGTAAGCACCGAATTTTCTGCTATAGTAAGCAGGGATTTTTCGCTAACGGTAAGCAGAGCCAAGAAATTAGGCCGATCTCCAACGAAACCCAGACAAAGTTGAGAATTGGTAGGGTTTCTTTTTTAAGGAAAAAAAAAAAAAAAAAAAAGTTAACCGAACAGGACAAAATGTAACCGTGTAACCGTTTGAACGGTCGGTTAACCGTGTAACCGCCGCAGGCTTTTAAAAAGAGTATATTCGTATGGGTAACGCCTTATTGCATGCAAGAGTAGATCTACATTTTGGTTTGTACAAATGTTATCTAAGCAGAGTAAACGCTACTTTTGGGCACGCTTTGACTAGGCCTATAGATTGTCTAGAGACTCTGACGTAAATTTGAACTAGTCTATAAATCGCAGATTCCCGATCGAAAACAAAATAAATTTGTCTAAATTTATAGGGAGAAACTCGAAATTTTCGTTGGCGGTAGACGTATATAAACAGAAAGAAGACAGGAATCGCCTCCGATTGCACCTCAGAGCTTATAGAATCCAACAGTTTTCAGGGCCCTTAAGCGGGCGCCGGACCCCACGCCGTAAGGGCTTCGCGCTTTGCGCTTGCATTTACCAATTTTGGGTGTGCCCCCCATCCTTGATCCGCACCTGAATAAGCTCCAGAAATACTAGAACTAGTGAAAGCTGGTCGCCAACATTGGAAATTAGAAGATTAGAAGCGGTAGACAAAACTTGCATGATTAAATGTGCGTCGTAATTGTGTACAATAATTGTGAAAGATTACGGGTATGGGGGTCTTGTCAGGTTTAATCTTTCGTTTTAGATTGCAAAGCGTGCGCGGGTCCTCTGTATCTATCGGGTGATGTGACAGAGATCTCTCACGTTCTGCGCCATACACCATTGGTAATTGCTTGAATTATCATGAATGGGTAGATTTGGGGGGTTGTTTTCTTATAGTAAGCATCGTTTAACTGACCTGTCCGAAGTTTTACAACCATGGATGTCGAGAAAATCACGAAAACCAGCGATTGTTTTCAACCGGCGTCGAGCAGTTATTCTTATGTTATCTTTGTTTTTTCGCGATCGCCGTCCGGCGATCGCAAATTTTTCTTTATAAAATTTAATTTTTCAGAATAATTAGAAAATATCTAGCGCAATTACTAGATGCCTAGAATCATTATTTACTTTCAAATGAGTAAGATATTTCTTAATAATTCGGTAGTAAATATTTTCGTTAACTGCAAATGGTGTATACTACCTTTAAGTCTAGACACGGGGACACCTACCCACTACAGTCTCGTGACTTGTTGCAGCGAGGTAACATTTCAAGGTCTAATGACTTGATCGGCAAAATGCTTTGTCTTCTTGAACAACAGCCGTCTATAGATTCTAGAATTTCCTCGTTTTTTGTTCTTCTTGCGCAATAGCGGTCTCGATTCTGGAATTCCCCATTTTCCCCCTTATTTTTTTAGAGAGAAAGAAAGATTTTGAGAAGAATAGCGGTCTCGATTCTGGGATTTTCCATTTTCTTTTGAGAGAGAGATTTTGTTAGAGAGAGGTTTATATAGAAAGAGGTTTTTATAAGAATAGCTAGCTTCGGCTGTTCTCAATATGTTCTAATGTATACATTTCCCCATTGCACCCCTAATTTGCCTCTTCGTGAAAACGCTAAAAGGCATTACGCGCCCAATTCGCCCAATTCGCCTAGGCTCTTCGTGAAAACGCTAAAGTCACTACGCGCACCAAAGTGCCCCTTCATAAACACGTTGAAGTCAACGCTATTTCGAATGCGCCTCTTCGTGAAAACGCAAAAGGGCACTTGAGGACCAATTCGCCCATTCGTTAATTAGGTTAATTAGGATTTTAATGATTTTTTTATGTATAACTTCAACAGGTTGTAGAAATATCAATATTTAATCGTTTTCACACAAAAAAATAATTTCGATAAATAGACGATTTTTCATGAAATTAGCCCCTTCGTGAAAACGGTGACGATGTATTCATAAATACCTGGGACAGTTTAGGCATTCCTATTGGTCGAGAGACCGTTACGTGGCCGGTATTAAACGGACGATAAAGACATGGCTGGAAGTTCTGCGATTGCTAATTGTAGGCCTATAGGTTTTAATTTTATAGGCAGACTGGCTATAGGCCTATATGTATATGTTAAGCTATCAGAAATGTCCATACAAAATTTTATCAATTGTACTATTTGTGACCTGCTCCAACGAAACCCAGACAAAGTTGACAATTGGTAAGGTTTCTTTTATTTAAAAAAAAAAAAATTATAAAAAGTTAACCGAACAGGAAAAATGTAACCGTGTAACCGTTTGAACGGTCGGTTAACCGTGTAACCGCTGCAGGCTTTTTAAAAGAGTATATATACTGGTATGGGTAACGCCTTATTGCAAGAATAGATCTACATTTTGGTCTGTATAAATATTCTCTTAGCAGAGTAAACGGTTCTTTTGGGCAAGCTTTGACTTTAGATTGTCTAGATGTTACATGGTTCTCGGACAGTTTTACTGAAATATAGGACAAAGAAGGGAGAAAGCATGAGAGCATGTCCATTCACTTACTAGAACAGTATAGAAGTGTTTAATATTCAAATCATGAACTATAACTATAAACACGATGAAGAATATATAAAATCATCATAAACTTGTGCTCAGCTAAACACTAAATAATTAAATCACTTAATTCACAAAAACTAATAGTCAAGAAACAAAACATTAAAACCGTGTGGCCGAAACTAATAACCACCTAAATAAACTATGGAATAACAACACTCCAAATTCCAGTGGCCCAATGTCAAACTCTTGACTACAACCAGCTATCTGGGCCATACTCCCTAATTGTGAACACAGCTGTCATTGTTCTAGGCTTTGGCCACCCATCCACCCTTGGGAAATAAGAACATTCCTCCATGGGTCACCTACTATTAGTACATGTACAGCGTAGGCCCTATTCACTCTTTCCAGCCACACGCGTGCCTGCATTCAACCCAACTTTATCTACACAACTTTGTAACTGAACAACTTTCACTATTCTTGCATTTACAAGTACATGAAGTATACAATGAGAACTACATTCATAACTTCCTTGCAGTTCCTACCAAATACATTCGGGGTAAATACAAAGTGTCAAATCCAACTCTTTCAGCTTCAAAGTATTAATGAACTTCTATTTAGAATAACTTTATGTTCTTTAGCTAATTAAATGAAAGTAAGGATAATTCTTATACAGTTTCTAACCCAAACCTACCTCAATGTTCTACATGTAACGAACAACTAAATCTCTAAACTTGGTAATCTTTATGTTCAATCATTACTAAATTTATCAAGAAGGAATTACCTTGTAGACAGCATTCATGAACCATTCTCTTTTTACAATATCTAAATGAGATAAGAAGAGTTAACACATACCTGAAATATAGGACAAAGAAGGGAGAAAGCATGAGAGCATGTCCATTCACTTACTAGAACAGTATAGAAGTGAAAGGGCATGCAGACATACCGACCCAGATCTTTGGACTATACCAAAATTGTACGGGGAGAGGGGTATAATTGATCTGTGACCCAGATCTTTGGACTATACCAAAAGTGTCTGTGTGTGGCTTAATACACAGGGCTCTACACACTCCCCTCCAGAAATGAATGTCGTCTCGACATTCTTTCATGTCTGTTCTATGCGGAACATGATGATCATGCGACTTCGTCGAAAAGAGTCTTGGTATAACTACTAGAACGTACACAGTCCATCTGATGAAGTGCTGCTGGAAGTGATCAAGTTCCAGTGACACATCATCCTAAGTCGAGTAGACTCATCCAATAAAATGGCTGGTATCCAACATTGTTGCTTAGTAGATTGTTCCGGGTTACAGGTCCATGTACAATCTCATCTTTGTTGCGCAACATTCACTAAACTAGTGCACATGGCCTTGGTACTCTGTCTGCTGTATCTCCCGGCCAAGACTTCTATCACACTTCCGGCTCGTAGAAACGATGCTGGGTACGGCTATTGGCCTATACAGGTCATTTCAGTACTCAGGTCATCTCAATACTCGGGTCATCTCAATACCTTAGGGCATCGTGACATTTTGATGAGGCACCCAGTTCGGTTGGTGATAGAACCATGGTGACGGCGGTGGTAGAGTAGGTCGCCAAGGCGCAGTCTGGTGCCAGGCAGGCTGCACAGGATACTGATACTGGTAAGCCATCTGAGGTATTTGGGCAGCATGCAGAATTGTGGGTTGGCAGGTAGGGGTCCCCAGACAATCATACGTCAGCATAATTGGGGGCTGTCTGGTTCGCGTGGGTCGATGTGTGTCATCAGCAGCCAAGTCCGCAGCTGCATCTTCAACAGTCGCATCCTGAACAGCTGCCTCTTCAACAGCTACGTTCTCATCAGCCGCATCCTGAACAGCCGCCTCTTCAACAGCCAAGTCCTCATCATCCACCTCTTCAACTGCTACGTCCTCAACAGCTGCATCCTCGACCGCCTCTTGAACAGCTACGTTCTCAATAGCCGTGTCCTCCTCCGGTAAACTGCCGATGACTACTGGGTGTTCTCCAGCTGTTTTGGCAGTATCATCCATAGGTGTACCTTGATGCAGAGGTGGGTTGATGGGGCTGTGAGCTTCGGGAATTGCGGTTACATCAGGTGGGTGAATAAGAATGACTTCGTAATTCTCCTCGTCATCACTGATGGTGGCATCGGGCTGCTGGGTCTCTGCAACTATTCTGGTTTTGCGTGTAGTGTGTCCCTTGCTTTGGGGCAGGCCCTGCTGTGGTCTATGGTCCTGGTTCGGTTTACTACTGATGAAGTCACAGGGCAGTAGCAGATTACGATGCAGTATTCTTGTTCTACCCTGGCCACTCTCTGGTTCCACTTTGTACACAGGGATGTCATTACCCTTCTGGGTAACTACCTTGTATACTCTATCTTCCCAGTAGGACTTGAGTTTAGATGGGCCCTCTGTCCTTTCGAGGTTTTTGATGAGAACCCGGTCTCCAGGCATCAAGATAGTGCTCCGTGCCCTGCGATCGTAGTAGGCTTTGCTCCGCTGGCCAGTCTGTTGAGAATTCTCTGACGCGATCCTGTATGCTTCTTGCATCTCTATTTGCCAGCGTGAAGAATATTCTCTACTAGAAACTTCCTGCTCTTCCTTCTTCTCGAACCCGAAGGCAAGGTCAATGGGAAGACGTGGATGCCTGCCAAATAGGAGATAGAATGGGGAGTACTCCGTCGTTTCATGCTTGGTGCAGTTGTATGCGTGCACTACCTTGTTGACTCCGGACTTCCAGTCAGACTTCTGGGTTTCAGGCAGTGTTCGCAACATGCCGAGCAGAGTCCGATTGAAACGTTCCACCTGCCCGTTGCCCTGGGGGTGGTATGGCGTGGTGCGGGAGTGACTTATCCCAGAGTACTCTTCAAGTCTAGCAAAGAGATGATTTTCAAACTCGCGCCCTTGGTCATGATGAAGTTTCTTTGGGAACCCAAACTTCAGGATGTAATCATTGAAGATTATGTCAGCTGCTGTCTTCCCACTCTTGTTCTTAGTTGGATAGGCCTGTGCAAACCTGGTGAAGTGGTCAATGACAACCAAAATATATTCAAAGCCACCCTTGCTCTTCTCCAGGTGTACGTAGTCTATGGCTACTAATTCGAATGGCTGGGTCGTGGTGATGTTGACAAGAGGAGCTCTGACCGGCTTGGTAGGCTTCTTCTGGATGAGGCATCGGCAGACTTGAGTGATGAAGTGTTCAATCTCGGCGGCCATGTGCGGCCAATAGAAACGTTCACGGGCTAAGTGTGCCACTCGCTCAGATCCCAGGTGGCCCGCATTGACATGAAGCTCGGTGTACACCAACTGTTTGAGTTGCTGAGGTAAAACCAGTTGGGTACGAGTGCCTGTTTTACGCCACAGAATACCCTCCTCGTCCACATGGAATTTGCCCCACTCGTGCATCAATGTTGTGACAGTCTTCGGCTCACCCTGTCGTTCTGCCCGGGTTGGCCATCTTCCCAGAGACTTGTAGCGTAGTACTCGTCCTATGGCATGGTCCTCTTCCTGGGCCAGTCTGATTTCTTGCCTACTGAACTGTTTAAGGAGAGACTCACCAGGCTGGGCTGCTTCTGCGATGGGTTCTTTGATGGAGAGCATATTCATCCATGCTGTCTGACCATGGAACTGAGCTGCGATACCTTGGGCAGTGGCCTGAAGCACCTCTAGGGATACTTCTTCAGTGTGTGAAGCGTCTAGCTGCTCGATGTTGTGTGGGATTCGTGACAATGTATCGGCATCTCCATTGGCTTTCCCCGGTCTATACCTAATGTCAAGGCTAAAGTCGGCCAATTCTGCAACCCAGCGGTGACCAGTTGCATTCAGCCTTGCCGTCGTCAGGACATATGTGAGTGGATTATTGTCCGTGTAGACTGTTGTATGTGTAGCATAATACAGGTAGTCCCTGAAATGTTCAGCGACTGCCCATTTCAGCACAAGAAATTCTAGCTTTCCCGAGTGCATGTGGTAGTTCTGTTCAGCTGGTGTTAGGGTACGAGAGCCGAATCCAATGACCCTCAGTCTCCCACCTTGCTTCTGATAGAGAACAGCGCCAAGTCCATCTTGTGAGGCATCCGTGTGAAGAACAAATGGCAGGTTGAAGTCAGGGTAGGCCATCACTGGTGGTTGATGGAGACAGTCAAGGATGTCCTCTAGGGCTTCTTGATGGCGTCTCTCCCATTGGACAGGGTCATTTCGGTGCCTCTGGCATTTCTGTTTCTGTGTCTTCTGTTTTTGGCTCTTCTGGTGCCGGTGCTTGGGTTGGTACTCTTGCGTCACCGGTTTGGCAACTTTGAGAAGGTCGTACATCGCCTTGGCTCTGATGGAGAAATTGGGTATGTACCGTCGGTAATACCCTACTAGGCCAAGCAGCTTCTGTACCTCCCCGACTGTTACTGGTCGCTTTAGTCTCAGTGCATCCAGAGCTGTGTTCTCCTTTGGATCCATGCTATGACCATTCTCAGACACTATCCGCCCGAGATACCTAACTTGTGATTGAAAAAAGGAGCACTTGGCCGGTCTTAGTTTCATGCCATGCTCTTGCATTCGCTGTAGAACTCTCCTCACCCTTTCCACGTGGTCTTCGAAGGTAGCACTGTAGATCAAGACATCATCTAAGTATATGGTACAAATTTCATTGTTCAGGTCATCCAGGCAGGCCTCCATGTGTCGTTGATAGACTGCAGGGGCATTCTTCAAACCAAAAGGGATACGCAACCACTCGTGTAGTCCCCATGGTGTGACGAAGGCAGTGAAATGGCGGCTCTCTTCATCCATAAATCCCTGATGATAGGCCTTTCCTTGGTCCACTGTGGTGAACCATCGATTGCCACCGAGGTTATCCAGGACATCCTGGATGCGGGGAATAGGTTGCCTGTCGGTGATGGTCTTCAGATTCAGCTGTCTGTAATCCACACAGAGCCTCAGAGAACCGTCTTTCTTCCTGACGCAGACAACTGGTGATGAGTAACTCGATGAAGATTTCTGGATCCACCCCCTCTGAAGGAGATCCAATATGTATTCTTTCACTTCACGGTACAATGGACGAGGTATGGATTGATAGGTTCGCTGAACAGGTGTTTTATCGTTGAGTGTGATCTTCATTTGAAGTTCCTTGATGCACCCCATGTCTTGTTCTGTACGAACAAATGCACCAGCTTCTTCCTTGATCATCTTCATGGCTATGGAGCGCTGCGTTTCTGGAAGATGTGCCAAGTCAACCGGTGGAATCCAACCCAGGTCTACTGAGACTGATGCCGCATTCACTGGTTGTTTTCTTCCATCCATCTGTGTTTCGGGGTGAGGTTGGATTTCACCCGATATTACAGACTGGATTAACTGTAGAGTGCCTAGCGGAGTTTTCCGTCGGAGGACGATGTCATGTTTGGTGGGGTTGGTCATGACTATGTTGACGCGGCAGGAGTTGCCCTTAGGGATTGTCAACACTGCATCATCTACTTCCAACCCCTCTGGCCATTGTGCTTGTAGGTCCGATTCAAACATCACTGTTATCGCTTCTGTTGATCCAGTGTGTGCTCGACATTGTATACTTGCACAGGAACCCTTCTGGACAATAACATCTTTTCTGCCAACCTTCAAGGTGCACAGCTGGGAAGGCTCTGGCTCTTGTAGTAGGTTTACTAGTGCTGTGATGTCCTCCTTTCTAGAAGAAGAAAAAGCATTCCACATTGCTGTCAGCAAGGAATCAGATGGACATCTTTGATCTCTTACCAGCTCCTGCAGAACGTTGGAACCAATGATGGGGTTCTCGAGATGATCACTGGTTACTAGCATCGGGATGAGTAGTGACTTGCTCTGAGGGCTGCTGTTCATCAACTCAAAATCTACTTCAACATGGCCATCATATGGAAGTTGGGCGTTGTTTGCTGTTGAAATCAGGAGGGTGTTGGAATCCAGTAAGTCGGACACAGGATGAATCTGTGAACCTGGCATGTGTTGTCGAACCCATGAAGCAGAGACGAGTGAAACCTGTGCTCCGGTGTCCCATAGGGCTTCTGTCGCCCTTCCAGCCAAGTAACAACATATGATACACTTTGGTCCTACCAGTTTGACAAGTTTTGATTGATGTCGAGGAAGATGTTTGGCCGACAGGGACAACAGTGAAACACTCTCTGGTACTCTGGATTGGGGTCGGTGATTGGACTTTACTGGGGACTGGGATGATGGACGGGCAGTGACGTGTCCCCTTCGTGTGCCCACCTGTCGTTTCCCGACCGCTGTCTTCGTTGCCTGCACCCTCTCTGGAAATGGTCGGAGCTGCCACAGATAAAGCAGTGGTTGCAGGCAGATCCAGTACCAGCATCACGGCAGCTCTTACATCCCCACTCCTCGGGTGGTCGGCTTGATTTGCGCTGGTCTTTGCGAGCCGGACGGGTGTCGCTGGTGGCCTGCATGGCTGCAAGCTCTGCTCGGATGAGTTGCAGTTGCTCTGCCATGTTTGCCTGCTGTGCCTCTATGGCACTCACCTGTACGAACTTGACTTTTCGTTGTTTACCAAGCCTTTCCGCCTCACGACCCTCCACAACCTTAAGACGCTTGAACATGATCTCATCACTGGACGAGGGGTCTTCTAGTAGTGGCTTTAGATCAGCCCTGATGTTGTCGTTAGAAAGCCCAGTGTACAGGGAGTGTAGAAACATTTTCTGTACTAGGTCCATTTCATATTTGACGTGAGAGTCATCCTTAGATAAGGCCTGGACGATCCTTTGACGGAGATCGAGCATCCTGACTAGAAAGTCGTGGGCTGACTCTGTGGTTCCCTGGGAGGCGGATGACAGCTCCTTGTACAGATCTGTAGCGTCTCCCTCCCTGTAGTGGGCCTGTAGGATGTCCCGTAGTACTGGCAGGGTTAGGGACGCCTTACTCTCCAGGTAGCTTTTGAGGCGCATACCAGGGTTGATTGCCCGTAAGATAGCCTCACAGATGTCTGCCTCCTTGTAGCCCTTGGCCAGGCCAAGCTCTATTTGACGGACAAGACTGTTGTAAGCTATCTTGTCCTTCTGGCCCGGGTCTCCAATTTGGCCGTGTATCTTGAACTCCTTGTCACTGCAGCAGCCTGTGCAGTGAATTATTTTTGTTTTCACATTTTTTATATTAATCATCAACTAGTTTGTTAAATTGTTTAGATTCATAATTGAGACTCGATTTACTAATTTCTTGAAAGAGGATATCTGAAGACATTTTATTAGCATCTTAAGGAGCCTTAAATGACCTCCTTCACAGAGTTCCGTGTGCAAGTGGCTGCACTATGTAGTGGCTGCACTATGTGTAAGTAATGCATCAGTGTGCACACGGCGAGTTAAAGGTTGAATTGGCAGTCATCTTTATTTACCATGTGATTTTAGTAACTTCATGCAGATACATGTAGCAGTTTAGCTCACCAAGTTTGATCAGTTTATTCGCTCTTTGTGGACATCCAGAGACCCCATTTTGGTAAGGAATATTTTCTTTAATGTTTTGAAGAACTTTGAATGAGCTTGAGAGATAGAAATCAGTGGATTTTCTGAGAATTTACAGTTGTTTATTCATTGACATTTTCGAGTAAAGAGACTACATGTAATTGAACTGCAGAATAGTGATTAGATTTGACAAATTAGACAACATTTTGTGACTTAACTTGCGATGTTTTAATAGCTAATAGTTTACCATGCATTGTATTTGTAGTTTCTTATTAGTGTTTTTTCTGCTTTATTAAATTGCAGATTGTTATCTCAATCAGCGATCACCACGAACCATCACCACAGTTTGTCAAGTGACTGAGTTTATTGTGTGTGTTGTTGGTGAACAGATTGTGAATACCAGTCATTTGGGCATTTCATAAGTTTGAAATTAGAGTTCGAAACTCCTCACGGCACATGTGAGCCTGAGGCAGCCACAATAACAATCAAAGGAGGTACATCAAATGTCCAGTAGTTCTACCAGTGAATGAACCAAGTTCTACATCATGTCGTCGCCGTCCCACCATTCCCATTCTTCGTCCAGTCATAAATCCAACAAATCTAAGAAGAGTAAAGCAAGTCATGCCAGTTCTGTCGTATCCGCTACATCATCTGTACAGCGGGAGAAACTAGAACTTGCCAAAAGAGAGGCTGCTCTGAAGGTCCAGCTAGCCTTTGTAGAGGAAGAAAAACAGCTAAAGTTACTCGAATTAGAAGAGGCGAAGAAAGTAGAGGCAATGAAGATTGAAAGAGATAAAAAGCTAGAGCAGTTAAACATAGAGAAAACATTGGCCGAGACCCGAGCTATTATGCAGATACTTTTGGCCTCATCACAAGAGTCAGAAGGCAACTGTTCCATATCGTCTGAGTTGGCCGCCATCCCCGTCGACAAACATGAACAAATGCACAAATTTCTCAATTCACATCAAGGTGAGCACCCCCCTCCATGTCCATCGATTCCCCACGGTAAAAGCGCGTCAGTGGATAATGCGTCACCCCACTTAGTTACACCAGCCGGACAGGACACTGATAAACAGCCTAATGTACATCAATCTCATCACCAAAGTGAAGGAGGATGGATGACGATGTCGTCAGCACTAGAGAAGTGCATCACACAGCTGACCGAGTCCAGTAGACAGCAACATGATGTAAATCAACGTCTAGTTGCAGCCAGCCAGCTACCAAAGATAGCTGTCCCCCTATTCAGCGGTGATCCACTCCAGTACCCCCTGTGGCGGAACTCCTTCAATTCCCTTATCGATAGCCAACCCCTTGACTCCGACACCAAGCTGAACTACCTCAATCAGTACGTGACGGGAAAACCAAAGCAACTAGTGGAGCACTACATGCTCATCGGCACTGAAGAGGCGTACACAACAGCAAGAAATGTGTTAAACGAGAGGTACGGCAACAGCAGTGTAGTCAGCACCGCCTTCACCAGTAAACTGCGTCAGTGGCCGAGGTTAACACCCAGAGATTCAGCGGGCCTGCGAGATTTCTCCGATTTTCTGGGGAAAGTCATTGCAACACGAGCAACCACACCAAGCCTGGGAGTGCTAGACTACGCTAGTGAGAATGTTCATCTGGTCGAGAAACTGCCCTTTAATCTCGAGGCTAAGTGGCGAGACAAGATTGACTTTTGGAGACAGATCCACGGTCAGAGTTCCTATCCCCCATTCACCGAGTTTGTAAAGTTCGTGAAGATTGCCGCAGACCGAGCAAATATTCCCGAATTACAGAGTATCAGTCGAGGTCAAGATAAACAACGTTTCAGTGCAGGAAGTGTTCCAATGAAACACGCCAGAGGTCAGACCAGTTCCTTCGCCACTACGACCAGTCGAGGTGACAAGTTCAAAGCATCCGGCCAGAGAGACGGACCAACAAATCGAGCGCAGTCGTCAAGTGACGAAGGTTTATGTTTGTTTTGCAAGAAGTATGGTCATCTTCTTGATGAATGTGAGCGGTTTCTGCGCAAGCCTTTCCATGAGCGAAAGGACCTCTTCTTCAAGAGCCGACTTTGCATGGGCTGTGCACGTGCCTGTAATCACCAAGTGAGAGAGTGTAACGACAAGAAAGTTTGTCGGATATGTGGTGGTGCCCATTTAACATGTCTTCATCGCAACTATCAAAACAGGCAGCCAGAAGAAACTGCTTCAAGTCGCCCCCACCCAGCTACAGCAAGTAAACAACCATTTGGCAAGGTCCCAACTCCACCCAAAGAAGTCATTGTGCATTCCAAGCCAGATGAAGGAATGTCCAACTGCATCCAAGTATGCTCCCAGCCTGACCAAGAAGGTGAAGGTGACCACTCTATGATTATACCAGTGTTGGTTCGTAGTGTGAGCAACTCAGCGAGGGAGTTCCTCGAATATGCCATATTGGACGAGCAGTCCAACAGTAGCTTCGTGTCGAAAAGTTTGTGTGAGAGGATGAACCTGCAAGGACCAGAGACGGAGTTGTTGTTGAGTACAATGCAAGAGCAAAACGTACGCATTAGTAGCAATCGAATATCCGGACTTGAAGTGCTTGATGTCAGCAGAGAACACACTGTTCAACTTCCAGTCTGCTTTGAGAGGGATTGCATTCCAGCCAAGAAGTCCCAGATACCGAAGCCCGCTGTCGTGCATCATTGGCCGCACCTGAAGTCTCTTGCAGATAAACTCATGCCATATGATCCAACCCTGCAGATCTCTCTTCTCATCGGAAGCAATTGCCCAAGAGTGATTAGACCCAGAGAAATCATCGCCGGTGGAGAGGATGACCCCTACGGCCAGAGGTCACTACTAGGCTGGGGAGTAATTGGGAACGTGTGCAAGGCTGCACGACAAACCAATGAACAACTTGCAGTATGCAACAAAGCGGTTGCTGCCGAACCACAAAGCCACCAACACCTCGTCTATGGTACGAGGGTGAAAGAAGTCTTAAACCCAGAGAAAGTTCTCAAGGTGTTGGAATTTGACTTTGTCGAAAATCAGCAGAGGAAGCCATACTCAGTGGAAGACGAGAAGTTTCTGAGTGTAATGGAAAAGGGAATAAAGAAAACATCCGATGGCCACTACGAAATGCCACTACCACTGAAGTCTGACGCTGCAACCCTGCCTAACAACCGTCAACTTGCAGTGAAGAGATGGAATCAGCTGTCTGCCAGATTCCGAAAGAATGTGAAGTTTCGTGATGACTACATAGAATTCATGAAAGATGTCATCCCAAATTGTGCAGAGAGAGTCCCCCAAGACCAACTGGAAGTTGAGGAGGGAAAGGTAAACTATGTGCCGCACACCGGAGTCTATCACCCCAAAAAACCAGACAAGATAAGAGTGGTGTTTGACTGTTCAGCCAAGTACGGTGGTGTTTCACTCAACGACCATCTCCTCCAGGGTCCTGACTTGACTAATGGTCTTCTCGGTGTTCTGTGTAGATTCAGGAAAGAGGAAGTAGCCTTCATGGTTGACGTAAAGAGTATGTTCCATCAGTTCTATGTAGAGAAGAAGTTCCGTGACATGCTGCGATTCCTGTGGTGGGAAAATGGTGATCCAGAGAAGCAAGCGGTTGAATACAGAATGAAGGTTCACGTGTTCGGGGCTGCCAGCTCACCAGGCTGTGCCAACTTTGGGCTGAAGAGAGCAGCAGATGACGGAGAGGATGAGCTTGGTGCAGAGGCAGCTAACTTTATTCGAGATGATTTCTACGTAGACGACGGACTGAAGTCACTACCCACAGTGGAAAAAGCAGCATCACTGATCAAAGCCAGTCAGAAGCTGTGTGGAAAAGCTGGGTTGAAGCTGCACAAGATCATCTCTAACAAAAGAGAACTCTTGGAAAAGTTTCCAGCCGAGGAGCGAGCCAGTGGTACCAGGGAACTAGATCTAAAGGTTGATGTACTACCCGTGGAAAGAGCCCTGGGCGTCACTTGGTGTGTCGAGAGTGACACCTTTCAGTTCCACATTGAGTTGAAGGATAGACCATTCACAAGACGAGGCATACTTTCAACAGTGAGTTCAATCTACGACCCGAATGGCTACGTGGCTCCAGTAACCCTCAAAGGGAAGAGGATTTTGCAGCAGATGTGCCGTGACAAACTTGACTGGGACAGTCCAGTGCCAGAGAAACTACAACCCGAGTGGGAAAAATGGCGTCTAGAAGTTCTCAGCTTAGAGAAGATCCAATCCAGCGATGCTTTAAGCCCAAGGATTTTGGAACTGTGACAGTAGTTGAATTGCATCATTTTTCTGATGCAAGCCAAGATGGTTATGGTCAGTGTTCCTACCTGCGACTAGTCAATGAGAACAATAAGGCACATTGTTCCTTTGTAGTTGGAAAGTCCAGAGTGGCCCCTCTGAAGCTCATCACCATACCTCGACTGGAACTTGCAGCAGCAACAGTCTCAGCAACTGTAAGTGAATTCCTGCGGCGAGAGCTATGCTACGAGATGCTCAACGAATATTACTGGACAGACAGCAAGATTGTTTTGGGTTACATAAACAATGAAGCAAGACGATTCCATGTCTATGTTGCTAACAGAGTGCAGCAAATCAGAAGTCTGACTAACCCAGAGAGATGGATGTACGTAGACACCAAAGAAAATCCTGCTGACGAAGCATCACGTGGTCTGACAGCAAAGGAACTTTCAGAGAAGTCCTGCTGGTTATCCGGTCCAGATTTCTTGAAGAAGGATGGCCCCTTTCAACCCCAACCAGCCGTAGTTGCACCACTAAGTGAATCAGACCCAGATGTGAAAAGAGTCTCGGTCTTCGTGACA
The DNA here is from genome assembly GCA_037893245.1 of Crossaster papposus. NCBI lineage: Eukaryota > Metazoa > Echinodermata > Asteroidea > Velatida > Solasteridae > Crossaster > Crossaster papposus. The sequence continues at coordinate 875,697 of JBAIAA010000003.1, read as the reverse complement.
ACAGCTGAGAACAACGCACGGCACCATCACTTCAAAGTGAGCCGACTTGATTGCTTTTCATCATGGAACAGAGCTCGCAGGGCAGTTGCTCTTTGTCTGAGGTTGAAGACAAAGCTGAGGAACAGAGTAGTGAAGAAACCTGGTGATGGGAAAGTTTGTTCCACTCCTGCGAAGCAAGCAATCACTGTGGCAGAATTACAGAATGGAGCGATGGAGATCATCAAAAATGTTCAGCGTGAACATTTCAGTGTCGAGTTACAGGCCCTACGAGAAATTGGTGTAATTGGGCAAGTCACAGATGGAAAGACTACAAAGGTGAGAAATGACAGCCTGAAAAAGACTAGTTGTCTGTACCGGCTAGATCCCTTTCTAGATGTTGATGGCACCATCCGAGTGGGTGGACGTATTGCCAGATCCGATCTACCAATTGAAGCAAAGCATCCAGTCATTCTCCCTCGCAAAAGTCATGTCACCAAGTTGTTGATTCGCCACGTTCATGAGAAGGTGAATCATATGGGCAGAGGAATGACACACAACGAGCTACGTCAGAGAGGGTACTGGGTAATTGGTGGTTCATCAGCCGTATCCAACTACATAACGAAGTGTGTGACTTGCAGACGACTGCGAGGTACACTGCAGCATCAGAAGATGGCGGAACTTCCAGAAGACAGGCTAGTACCGTCGCCCCCTTTCTCCTTCTGTGCTGTAGACTACTTTGGACCATTCCTCATCAAAGAACGGAGAAGTGAAGTCAAGCGATATGGTGTACTTTTTACATGCATGTCCTCCAGAGGTGTTCACCTAGAAACAGCCAACTCATTGAGCACAAATTCTTTCATCAATGCACTAAGTCGGTTCCTGAGTAGGCGTGGCCCAGTGAGACAACTCCGATGTGACCAAGGTACCAATTTTGTAGGAGCGCAGAATGAATTAAGAGAAGCTCTGAGAGAGATGAGCCAAGAAGAGGTCCAGAAGTATCTTCTTCAGAACGAATGTGATTGGATTCCATTCAAGATGAACCCCCCTCACTCTAGCCACATGGGAGGTGTCTGGGAGAGGCAGATCAAGACGGTTCGTAGTGCTTTAGCCCCCCTACTCAGACAAGCAGGTGGACAGCTTGATGACGAGGCCTTCCGGACTTTTATGACTGAAGTGGAGTGCATTGTGAACTCCAGACCCCTCACTGCAGGCAACCTCAGTTCCCCAGATGTCCCAGAGCCCTTGTCACCAAACCAACTACTTACCATGAAGTCGAAGGTTGTGCTCCCACCTCCAGGGAAGTTTCAGCGCGCAGATTTGTACTCAATCAAATGGTGGAGGAGAGTTCAATACCTGGCCAATCAGTTTTGGCAAAGATGGCGGAAGGAGTTTCTTCTTCAGTTGCAGACTCGACAGAAGTGGGAACGACCCCAGCAGAATCTGGAAGTTGGAGATGTGGTCATCGTCAAGGAGAGCGAGTCTGAAACCCGTAACCAGTGGCCTTTAGCTAGAGTGGTTGAAACCTTCCCCAGTGCTGATGGCAGAGTTAGGAAGGTAAAACTGATGATGGCTGATGGAGCGCTTGACAAGCAAGGACGACGTAAGCACCCTCCTTCCCTTTTGGACAGACCTGTTCACAAGATGGTACTGTTGCTTCCAGCATCAATCGACTCCGGCACAGCAGCAGCAGAGGACCAGTCCAAGGAGACCAAGGGACTCCCCGACAAGGAGCCTACACCAGATGGGAAGTCTGACGAGTAGTCTGCACCAGAGGAACAGTCCATGCGAGACGAGATGTCCACCAAGGAAGATGAATGAACATTCTTATGGACATTGATATTTGACAGTTCAGGTTTGATTAGTTAGTTTAACTGCAAGACGCAGTTAGAGGAGCCATGTCACTGCAGCAGCCTGTGCAGTGAATTATTTTTGTTTTCACATTTTTTATATTAATCATCAACTAGTTTGTTAAATTGTTTAGATTCATAATTGAGACTCGATTTACTAATTTCTTGAAAGAGGATATCTGAAGACATTTTATTAGCATCTTAAGGAGCCTTAAATAACCTCCTTCACAGAGTTCCGTGTGCAAGTGGCTGCACTATGTAGTGGCTGCACTATGTGTAAGTAATGCATCAGTGTGCACACGGCGAGTTAAAGGTTGAATTGGCAGCCATCTTTATTTACCATGTGATTTTAGTAACTTCATGCAGATACATGTAGCAGTTTAGCTCACCAAGTTTGATCAGTTTATTCGCTCTTTGTGGACATCCAGAGACCCCATTTTGGTAAGGAATATTTTCTTTAATGTTTTGAAGAACTTTGAATGAGCTTGAGAGATAGAAATCAGTGGATTTTCTGAGAATTTACAGTTGTTTATTCATTGACATTTTCGAGTAAAGAGACTACATGTAATTGAACTGCAGAATAGTGATTAGATTTGACAAATTAGACAACATTTTGTGACTTAACTTGCGATGTTTTAATAGCTAATAGTTTACCATGCATTGTATTTGTAGTTTCTTATTAGTGTTTTTTTCTGCTTTATTAAATTGCAGATTGTTATCTCAATCAGCGATCACCACGAACCATCACCACAGTTTGTCAAGTGACTGAGTTTATTGTGTGTGTTGTTGGTGAACAGATTGTGAATACCAGTCATTTGGGCATTTCATAAGTTTGAAATTAGAGTTCGAAACTCCTCACGGCACATGTGAGCCTGAGGCAGCCACACTCCTTCTTCATGTAGGCCGCCATGTAGCTCGCGGGCAACACTGAAGAAGAGGCTAATGGAGCTGACAGCGGTTGACTAGTGTCGAGTTGGGCCACAAGGGCATCCCTCTGTTGCTTGAAACTCTTTTCTAACTGGGATAGGGCCTCTTGCAGTGCTTCCTGCTGCTGCTGCTGCTGGGATGAGCTGGAGCTGGATATGGATTGGGTCGTCTTTTCAGGCGTGGTGGGCTTTAGCTTTCCCTCCAATGCCTTCAAGATAGCCAATCCCTGGTCCTCCTCCTTCTCCAGCTGTTCACCATCTAGAAACCGGTTGATGCGCTTGACAAGCATCCACTCACTTGTTTGAGCATCATCTTCCTCGCTTATCTTGAGGAAAACGCAGACATCCTGTAGTTGGTCTTTGGTCAAATCATACAACGTCTCCTTCACTTTTCTGTTGAGTTGTTGTATCTCGGCCAGTTGTGCCATGTTAGGTCTTGGCTGCTCTGCTTTGAAGAAAGAAAACCTTTTCCCTGGTGGGCTCTGCCGTTCTTCCCTCTCTCTTCTGGCAGCCTCTCTGGGTCATTAATCCAACATGTCACGTCCTGGCAAGGTCGCCAGAATTGTTACATGGTTCTCGGACAGTTTTACTGAAATATAGGACAAAGAAGGGAGAAAGCATGAGAGCATGTCCATTCACTTACTAGAACAGTATAGAAGTGTTTAATATTCAAATCATGAACTATAACTATAAACACGATGAAGAATATATAAAATCATCATAAACTTGTGCTCAGCTAAACACTAAATAATTAAATCACTTAATTCACAAAAACTAATAGTCAAGAAACAAAACATTAAAACCGTGTGGCCGAAACTAATAACCACCTAAATAAACTATGGAATAACAACACTCCAAATTCCAGTGGCCCAATGTCAAACTCTTGACTACAACCAGCTATCTGGGCCATACTCCCTAATTGTGAACACAGCTGTCATTGTTCTAGGCTTTGGCCACCCATCCACCCTTGGGAAATAAGAACATTCCTCCATGGGTCACCTACTATTAGTACATGTACAGCGTAGGCCCTATTCACTCTTTCCAGCCACACGCGTGCCTGCATTCAACCCAACTTTATCTACACAACTTTGTAACTGAACAACTTTCACTATTCTTGCATTTACAAGTACATGAAGTATACAATGAGAACTACATTCATAACTTCCTTGCAGTTCCTACCAAATACATTCGGGGTAAATACAAAGTGTCAAATCCAACTCTTTCAGCTTCAAAGTATTAATGAACTTCTATTTAGAATAACTTTATGTTCTTTAGCTAATTAAATGAAAGTAAGGATAATTCTTATACAGTTTCTAACCCAAACCTACCTCAATGTTCTACATGTAACGAACAACTAAATCTCTAAACTTGGTAATCTTTATGTTCAATCATTACTAAATTTATCAAGAAGGAATTACCTTGTAGACAGCATTCATGAACCATTCTCTTTTTACAATATCTAAATGAGATAAGAAGAGTTAACACATACCTGAAATATAGGACAAAGAAGGGAGAAAGCATGAGAGCATGTCCATTCACTTACTAGAACAGTATAGAAGTGAAAGGGCATGCAGACATACCGACCCAGATCTTTGGACTATACCAAAATTGTACGGGGAGAGGGGTATAATTGATCTGTGACCCAGATCTTTGGACTATACCAAAAGTGTCTGTGTGTGGCTTAATACACAGGGCTCTACATAGAGACTCTGAAATAAATTTAAACTAGTCTACCAATCGCAGATTCCCGATCGAAAACAAAATAAATTTTTCTTAATTTATGGGGGTAAACTCAAAATGTTCGTTAGCGGTAGACAAAACTCCGAGGAAAGAAGACAGGAATCGCCTCCGATTGCACCTCAGAGCTTATAGAATCCAACAATTTTCAGGCCATTAAGCGGGCGCCGGACCCCACGCCATAAGGGCTTCGCGCTTTGCGCTTGCATTTACCAATTTTGGGTGTGCCCCCCATCCTTGATCCGCACCTGAATAAGCTCCAGAAATACTAGAACTAGTGAAAGCTGGTCGCCAACATTGGAAATTAGAAGATTAGAAGCGGTAGACAAAACTTGCATGATTAAATGTGCGTCGTAATTGTGTAAAAAAATTGTGAAAGATGACGGGTATGGGGGTCTTGCCAGGTTTAATCTTTCGTTTTAGATTGCAAAGCGTGCGCGGGTCCTCTGTACGAATCTACCCGTGGTGTGACAGAGAGATCTCACGTTCTGATTCATTATTAAAGGTAGGATACACCATTGGTAATTTTTTGAATTATCATGAACGGTAGATTTTGGGGGTTGTATTTTATAGTAAATATCGTTTAACTGGCCTGTCCGAAGTTTTACTTACCATCATAGATGCCAAGATTTTTCGCGATCGCCGTCCGGCGATATCTAGATATCTAGCGCAATTATTTTGCTATAGATGCCTAGAATCATTATTTACTTTCAAATGAGTAGGATATATCTTAATAATTCGGTAGTAAATATTTTTGATAACTGCAAATGGTGTATACTACCTTTAAGTCTAGACACGGGGACACCTATACCCACTACAGTCTCGTGATTTGTTGCAATGAGGTAACATTTCAAGGTCTAATGACTTGATCGGCAAAGTTCCCTCATGCTTTGTCTTCTTGAACAATAGCCGTCTATAGATTCTAGAATTTCCTCGTTTTTTGTTCTTCTTGCGCAATAGCGATCTCGATTCTGGAATTTCCCCCTTTTCCCCTCTCTTTTTAGAGAGAAAGAGAGATTTGGAGAAGAATAGCGGTCTCGATTCTGGGACTTCCATTTTTTGAGAGAGATAATTCTTTTTAGAGAGAGGTTTTTATATATAGAGAGAGGTTTTTATAAGAATAGCTAGCTTTGGCTGTTCTCAAGGTGTTCTATAGTGTATTTTAATAGGTTTTCCCAAACGATATTGGAAAATGTGCACATTTATAATTCGTAAAAGATGCATTCGTTTTCGTGCGAAAATATAGGCCTATAGTATGAACGTTCACAATCCCGTTTTCTATTTAAAGGTAGGATACACCATTTGCAGATATCAAACATATTTACTACCGATTTATTAGGAAATATCTTACTCATTATTTTGAAAGTAAAAAATGGTTCTAGGCATCCAGCAAAATGATTACGCTAGATATCCTGTAATTATTCCAAAAAATAGAATTGTATAAAGAAAAATTCGCGATCGCCGGAGGGCGATCGCGAAAAAACAAAGTTAACATAAGAATAACTGCTCGACGCCGGTTAAAAACAAACGCTGTTTTTGTGCTTTTCTCGGCACTCATGATTGTAAAACTTCGGACAGGTCAGTTAAACGATATTTACTATAAAATACAACCCCACAAATCTACCCAGTCATGATAATTCAAGCAATTACCAATGGTGTATCCTACCTTTAACAATTGAGAACTCTTTTTCCATAAAAGTGCATTCAGTCGTAAACAAAAACAGCGTACGATTTCCCGAATGTGCACTGAATTTAGTATCGATAATTCATTTTAGCGCGAATTCGAATGCACACCCGCAATTCTGTGTTCCTTTTAATTTATCAACATTCGATTTCGCTAAATGTGCAGCCGATTTCCTGCGCATTAAAAACAATGTATGCCTGTCAAGCATTGTAATTCAATTGTGCGTCAACCAAAGTAACATATGGGAACTGAACCAGGGACCAATGTTACGGAGAGCTCTGCTAAGCACAGCAATTTGCTGAGCAAAAACAAGTCTTTCTCAGTAAAGTAAGGTTATAGCCAAAATTGTATGTATACCGTTCATGCTAAGCAAAAACCAGCTGAATCAGTCACTAACAATATACATCACCTGAAAGTTTGATTCTTAAACCTGTTTTTTTGTTCATGCTAAGCAGCTTCAATTTAATTTCAAAAGGTGATATTGCCGAAAATATGAACGGTTATGTCCACTCAGGAAGAATAATCTGCATTGGAATACACACTCTGAGAAACGTCACTGCAGTAACACTTCTCAGATTCAAATTGTTGGGGATAAAAAGTGATATCTTTTTCCATAACCGCAGTACTTCGAAGTGAAAAGTTTCTAAAAATGCATTATACTATCCAAAGCTGCTGTACTTCTTACCAAGTAAGTTGTTATTGCCATTAATTTTTGGAGTAATTACCAAACGTTTACGATCCCTTTAAACTCTGGTTTCCATTCCAACTTCATTCATCTATGAAAACAAATTGCAGTTAGTAGCTGGCAACCTAGCTCAACTCCAGTAAACGAGCTGATTTGTTTTGTTTTTCACCCAGTGTTTTCTTTTTACAGTAATAGCAAGGTATTTTTAAGGAGAAAGTAATGTAAACTGGCAGTATTTGAAAGTCGTTAAAACAATTCGTCCTATTGAAGTAATCCATCGTTTTTGACAGGATAGTACTGGGATAGTACTGGCGTCCAAACTGCGGGCCAGGAATTTCCCTTAAAATTCCGGTCTTATTTTTTACAGTGTAGTTACAATGCATGTTGTGAGAGTGGAACGAGTTCATAATCAACACGTGCCGCAATATGCCTACCGACAATCAGACGCATAACAATCAGACACAACAACTGGAAAAACCCAAAACATGGTCATCAACAACAAAGAGCTGTATTTCAATAGGGGGCTTGTTACGGTACATGTACTTGCTGTTTTATTAACAAAACGCAGCTGCAAAACAAGGAAATTCCTGTAGGTGTACAGCACAGTATGCGCCGGGATTATTTTAACATCACCGAGCCGCCCCTCGGGATTATTTTGAACGAAACTCGATCCGAGGCGGGTTCAGGCCGATAGTACCGGGAAGCACACCCACGCATTTCCGGCCTTGCTCACTGCTGACAGATATTTCCGGCCTTGCTCACTGCTGACAGACATTTCCGGCCTTGCTCGTGGCGTGTTTATGCGTCCGTTTTGAATCTGGGGAAAACTTTGCGTTTATATTCGTCATCCGGCGCGAACTGGTACAGAGATAAAACAACTGTAGAATGTACTGTTAAAAAAACAGCAACATCTGTTATCCCAATTAACAATATAATGTACTGTTAATTAACATTAATTGTTTAAGTGCACAGGCCCCGGATTCCGAGACAATAGTTTATGGTCTAACATTGAAGTCAGGGCGTAGCGACTGGGAGGGGGGGGGGGGGGGGGGGGGGGGGGGGGGGGGCGGGGGGGGGGGGGGGGCACGGGGGGTACGGGGGTGTCACATCCCCTAATAATTTTCCTCAGTCGGAATTTCGCGAGCGTCATTCGGCAACTGGCCTGGAACACAAAAGAGTAGTCGACAAAATGAGCCACCAAATTAATAATTAATAAATAACACAGAAAATAACACAGAAAACATCAGTAATTTTCTAGCATACTTTATTCATCGTCTATCGTCAGGTGTACATTGACCTTCATTTGACCCTAGGTTTTTGCGAGACTTGAGACTAAAGCCCTGTTCGCACTGGACTTAATTTGGGCAAACTAACCGAGCCAATGGGTAACTTACCCATTTCAAGTCCAGTGCAAACAGCCTGGGTAACTTTCCTCACAGGTACCTTACCCACGCCGCGTGGGTAGTTTAACCGAGCCAAAGGGGCCCAGGAAGATTGACCAGGTCAGTTTAACCGAGCCAGAAAATCCAGTGCGGGACGCGACGTCTCGGTTAAATCTTCCATATAAAATGCACCCGGTGATGGCAGATTTAATGTTGAGAGCTAGCGTCGGGAACAGACGATCCGGTCGTCAAGTCGCGGTCATAGGTCACACAGGGCGCCCTCTTTATTGTTTTGGAGCCAGCTCGGTTAGTTTACCCATGGTCTCGGCAATTCTACCCGCGTCAATTAAATCCAAGTGCGGACGGTGGGAAGATTAACCCAATGGAATGTTACCCGGCGTCATGGTAAAGTTACCCAAAATGTTTATCCAGTGCCAACACGGCTTAAGTTACCAATAGGCAGGTCACTGAGGGTTCAATGTAAACCACAGAACAGTAAATCTTTTGCAGTGATATGTCTAGATGTTGATCACCTTTTGATCATGATGCCAGTCATCCCCTTTCCCCCTCTGTGAGTTCCACTCAGCAGAAAAATAATGCAATAAAAAAGCCAAGATTTGTTTGGCAAATTTGATTTAAAGAGTCAGAGGAAAGTAGCCAGGTAATGCATCAGATCGCACCACAGAGCATCTAAAATTGTCAGGGCCCTTAAGCGGGCCTTAGACCCCACGCCGTAAATGGCTTTGCGCTCGCTCGGCTCAGAATCGAGAAATTTACTGAGTCCATGCACCCCTAATGAAAATGTCCTCATTACGCCCAAACCCAAAATGCAAATAAAGGGTGACCTGTGCATTATCAACTACAGCACAGCAATGTTTCATTCAGTTGCGTGGTTTTAATAATTAAATCATTGCGTATAATTTGCCTTCCAGCATAATTCTATACGTAATGGCTCGTTAGTGGTACGTTAAAAAAAATCGCGCCCGGGAAGTTGCTTTCCTTTATAAATCTCAGTATTATTCCATCAGACAACCAAACTAAAAACACGCTAACCATTGGGGATTTGGTGGGTTTTCTACTTTAAGGGGTAGGTACAAGTTTGATAATTGGAACCCACTGTTTGTTTCAATCCTATATAGTTATAGATATATACCATAAAAATAACCTGTATAAATTTCATTTCAAAAGGTGGTAGCGATTTTGAGATATTGCCGAAAATCTGGAGCGGTTATGTCCACACAGGAAGAATAATCTGCATTGGAATACACAATCTGAGAAACGTCACTGCAGTAACGCTTCTCAGATTCAATTTTTGGGAGATAAAAAGTGCTATCTTTTTCCATAACCGCAGTACTTCGAAGTGAAAAGTTTCTAAACATGCATTATCCTATACAAAGCTGCTGTACTTCTTACCAAGTAAGTTTGTATTGCCATTAAGTTTTTGAGTAATTACTCAACGTATACGATCCCTTTAAGAATAAATCAATTTACATTCAACAATAGGCCTCTGGAGTATTTTACCCATTAAAAGGTAGGATACACCATTGGAAATTGCTTGAATTATCAGGAATGGGTGGATTGAGGGGGTTGTATTTTATAGTAAATATCGTTTAATTAACTGACCTGTCCAAAGTTTTTGGCTGAGAAAAGCAAGACAAACGGCGTTCGTTTTCAACCGGCGTCAGGCAGTGATTCTTATGTTGTTCTTGTTTTTTATATACAATTATTTGTTGGCGGAGATTGTGTGTACAAACCATGGAGGAATAAGTATCGACCTATCTTTACCAATTTACCAAGTGGATTTTTCCAGGCAGCGGTAAGTGAATTTTCAAAATAGGTAAGTTGCTGAGTAAGTGACTTTGAAGTATAGTTATCATGATGAAATATGATAAATTAATGATTTATAATCAAACAAGTGAACGTTTTTTACAGACAATGTACCCCCGGGAATATGCGCACGCGTCATGTTTTACATAAATTTGGTTAAGAGATGACATCAGAGGTCACATAATTCAAAGGCGATCTGACCTGCGACGTCACTCTTTAAACACATTTTATATAAAACACGATGTGTGCGCATACTGCCGGGAACATTTGAATACAGATGTAAACAGAGGGCACATGGTCTATAAGGCAACTTAGCTGTAATTTCATGCCCCCTGTCCCCATGTTTGTATGAATGCACTGCTTGTGTCGAAGTGCAGCGCATGGGGAGCGCGCACGTATGGTCCGATGCCCAGACTGATGCGGTGCCAGTTTGTTAGTTTGTTTATACATTTGTTTATACATTGTTTGTTTATACATTGTACAACAATCCGTGGAGCGAACATCGTATTACGATTTATCTCATATACAAGTAATATCCAAGATCTTGCCACATAATTACCGCACCAATTAGTTTTAATTAGAAAATGGTTGGATGTACAACTATAGTCAATTAATAAATACCTAGGAGAGTTGAAGGCTTCTGATTGGCCGAGACTCGATCACGTGCAGGGCATTATATGTAGTAATATCATGGGTTTTCCAAGGGCCGTTTTCTAAACCCCGGCTTTGAGCTGCATTCTGGCCACATTACAGACGTTTTCCTAGTTCCGGATCGCAAACAATATTCAGGCTATTTTCGGCAAATCTAATCGTCGAAACTTAGATGAAATAGGTTTAGTAGTTTACCTTGAGTGATGGAGAAACTACAGTTTTTGTTTCGATATTTATGCTTTTCTTTATCTGAAAATACGACGTCAAATATACCGACATCCCTTTTTCTAGTTGCGGATCAGTTTAACCAATTCCGGATCGAGTAAAAAAATGCTTCGTACATGAAAAATTATCACGCTAGAACCAACCCGAATCAAGCCTATATTTCTGATAAAGTATTCATTAATTTATATAAATACAGTTTAACCCTAACTCCCTCACCATTGTTATTGAACAATACAATTCCTTCAAAATCCTCCAACTTTCTTTGTTGTGTAGGGAGTTAGGGTTAAAATTAATTTCAAATACTTTCACTTCCAATAAAGTTTAAAAAGAGGACTTGCAAGGAAATGCTTTGAAATGTTTTGTCCGTGTATGTGTGTGGCGCGCGGCAACGAGCCGATAAACTTTGTCCCACCATGGAGAAATTTCTCTAGCGCGTGTAGTTGATGCATGTATTTTACGGGCAATCTGGAACTAGGAACATTTTTGGCCGATTTTTTAATACTGGAGACCTTTAGACTTATTTTTACTTATGTATCAAGAAGCTTGTATGTTTCTTTTCAAAATGCACTTCATCTAAACAAATAGTATTGGAGACCAAGCAATAACAAGGTAGGTTTTTATTTGAAGCGATCAGGAACTAGGAAAAATCCGAAACTAGGAAAACCACTGTACCACTGCTAAACTACATGAACAAATCCAAAATACGGAAACGTTGCTGCGTTTGTAAAACGGCCTAGAAGAAGCCGCGAAGTCGCGAAATTCGGAGTATTTTCACCATTTTTTCGTTAAAAAGGTATTTATTAAAGGTAATAACAGTGCGAGAACCCAGTTATTACTGCGTGGTAATGACCGGGTTTGGGGATGACCGCTGGTAATAGACCTCGCCTTCTGTTACTGTTATTAGCTAACTATAACACTTAGGCCTATTCACTGTCGTCTGCAGGATGGTAGATGACCCAAGGAAATTGCTTGATCCACGCTGTCTCGTCTGGCTTTTGGGGGGTTTTTTCTTTCTATTTTTTATTTTTGACAAAATTTGAATGCACACTCTACACCGCAATATAAAAAAAAAGCTGAAAACAGAATTATGTTTCACAAATCCTTTGGTAGTAAAAAATCTGTCGCTAAGAAATTAATAATTTCAAACATGTCAATCCCCTACCTTTATGAAAAACAAATGGCTCAAGCATTTTGTTGAAACTGCAAGTACTTTTTGACTCATTTTTTAAGTCTTTGTTTTCACAGGTTTCACATCTTAAATGATGAGCGTGATTTTTTTAGAGTAAGCAACAAAAAACGAATATATTAAAAATAAACATTTCTCCCCAAAACAAAAAAGAAATTAGGGAAAGTTTGTAAAATATCAAATCAATAAATTAATAAAATAAAACGATTACAATTTAATTTAAACAAATGCAAATTAAAGGTAGGATACACCATTTGCAGACATCGAAACAATTTACTACCGAATTATTAAGAAATATCTTACTCATCTGAAAGTGAATAATGATTCTAGGCATCCAGCAAAAACACAAATAACATAAGAATAACTGCTAGGCGCCGGTTGAAAACAAACGCTGTTTTTCGTGCTTTTCTAGGCATTCATGATTGTAAAACTTCGGACAGGTTAGTTAAACGACATTTACTATAAAATACAACCCCCCAAATCCACCCATTCATGATAATTCAAGCATTAACCAATGGTTTATCCTACCTTTAAAAAAAACAAATTAAACCCCCAAAAGTACCCCCCAAAATATCAATAAAATAAAACAGCAAATAAATAAACACCAAAATAAACTCCTGTAACGTTATCACCAGTTAATCATGGGGAAACCACCACCACTAATCAAAATACACGAACGTTCATCGATGAACAAAATATCACTTTACCCTGCAAAAAATTGTCTTGTAAAACAAGATCTAATCCAGTATCATTTACCTACATCATACATGGACTATATCTAGCGCCTGCTTAAAGGTAGGATACATCATTTGCAGATATCGAAAATATTTACTACTGAATTATTACAAAACATTTTACTTATTTGAAAGTAAATACTGATTCTAGGCATCCAGCAAAATGATTGCGCTAGATATCCTAAAATTAATCAGAAAAATTTAATTTTATAAAACAACGATCACGAAAAAACCAATAATAACATATTAGGAAAACTGCCCGACGCCCGCTTGAAAACAACTGCTGTTTTTCGTTCTTATCTCATCATCCATGATTGTAAAACTTCGGATAGGTCAGTTAAAATATATTTACTATAAAACACAACCTCCCAAGCCCACCCATTTATGATAATTCAAGCAATTACCAATGGTGTATCCTGCCTTTAAACAAACAAATCTAAATATTATACTGGAAACCCATGCCCCAGGTAAAATTATTAATTTTTGACCATTCTTGGGGAACCCCTCTATCTCCTCACACCCAGCCCTGCCCGGGGCGCGAATTTTTTTTCCCCAAACAGGTTTGCACAATTTCATGAATTATTCAGTAGTTTGGATGAGAAGTTATGTTTATTCATCGGAATAAAACATGTCACAGCATTGTTGTTATTAGTTAACTAGTTACAATAAATCACTTTAAGGAACAGCTGTTGTCGAGCTGCTATACGTAGTGTAGTGGATAGTGGGATTGGCTATGGATCAAAGATCCTGGGTTCGAATCCTGCTGTAGTAGGTCACCTCGTTTTTCCTAGTCAAATTGATATCTTTAGAGTATTTTTAATTTAAGGGGAAAAGGAGACCTAGAACCTAAGTGTTGTACAGCGATCAACGCAACTACTGAATAATTCATGAAATTGTGCAAACCTGTTTGGGAAAAAAAAATTCGCGCCCGGGGCATGCTTTCCTTCATACCTCAAACCGCCCTTATTTGTGGGCGGAGATTGTGTGTACAAACATTATAACATCGTTAAATCTTCATATTTTGCGCTCCATAGCTAGCTTCCTGCGTGTGTAACGTACGGAAGGGGCGCGTTTATGCAGCGTGCGCTAGCGCTGTGTCCACATGGTACACACGCGAGTGTCGAATAAGTAACTGTTTAATACTCGTTCAATGGTGAACGTCAAACAACTAGAAGAAATAAGTAACCAACTTCACGGTGGTTTGTAGCTGTTGTGAATCTATGCATTCCCACTCCACCCAAAAGTATGCAACTAAATTCTCCTAGTATGTAACTAGTTAGCAAGTTACTTATTATTAAGGTTTCATGGATTACAATTTGTTGTCAATCCCCCTGCTGCTAAGTTGACTCAAGTACTTCTTGCAAAAGAACCAGTGGATATATTGTGAAATCACTGTGAATCAAAGGTGAAATAAAATTGAAAGTGTTTATAAAATAATTGTTAAAGTCCTTTATTTAGTGTCCAAGTGTTCATGAATAAATCACGGTTTACCCAAATAGATTTTTAAGAGTCCAGCAGATTTCAAGAGTTCAGCATCTATGAATGTTGATTAAAAATCAGCATCGAGGCTGTTAAACTATGTGCTTTATGTACTACACTATTTATTTATTTTATTTTTTTTTACTTACTAACTCTAACTTTACACTTAAGAGGAGAGGTTTCTAGCACTTCACTCTCTATCCAGATCTTTACCATCTGGTTCCTTATTTATTTACAATGTAGTCCTTCAGACGCTCGGGCATGCGGCGAGTTCTAGTGGGGTTCTGTCTCGCAGGTGGAGTTGCCTGATGGTTTGCAGTGGGTTTGTCGTCTATGTCCATGTCTATGTCCATGTCCGACTCATCTGGGTCATTGTGGACTGGTTGATTTGCTGGTGGTGGGGTTTTGGGGCTTCAGGCGTTTGAAGAAAGAAGCATTCCTGGTGACGGTACTGTTGTCTTCACGGACAGCTGTCACCATAGACCCTTTGAGTGACGTGATTGTCAGTGGTTGAAGTTGGTATGGTGTCATTGAAGTAGAGATGATTCCGGTTTGCTTTACGAGTACGCGATCACCAACTTTCAGCTGATGGGTTCTCATGGATTTGTTCTTGTCTGCATGTTTCTTCATGTTTGTTTTCATTGTTGCATCCTGCTCTGATGTCGGGTTTGAATGGAGCCGATTTCGTTTCTGGTAGTCGAGTGCGGAATGAGTGTGCAAAGAGAAGTGAAGCAGGAGCAACTCCAGTTGTACTATGGGGAGTTGACCGGTAATTGCGTAGGTATGCATACATGGCTTGTTTCCAAGATCTGCCTTCTGCTTTTGCGGTGCGATACATTTTGTTCAGATTTCGCATCATCCGTTCAACCTCGCTATTTGCTTGTGGCCAGATGGGTGTGATGCGGCGGTGGTGAAAACCAATGTATTTCGCAAACGATGCGAATTCCGCACTCTGAATTGGTGGACCGTTGTCGGTGCGAACAACTTCTGGGCAGCCAAAAGTTGCGAATATTCTGTCTAGCTTGGGGATGACAGCCTTTGCAGATGTGGAGCTAGTGATTTCGATCTCAGGATAACGACTGTAATCGTCGATCACGACAAGTAGGTAGTCCCCTGTTGGCAATACTTTAAAGTCGATGCTGAGATGTGTCCACGGTGCATCAGGTAGATCGGACATGTGAAGCGGTTCACTGGTGGCTTTGTCCACAGTTGAGGCTTGGCAAGGTAGGCATTCAGCTACCGTGTTTTCAACTCGTGTGTCAAGTCTGGGGAACCAAACTTTCTGTCGGAGAAGTTGTTTGGTCTTGACCATGCCTTGATGGCCTTCGTGTGCAATGTCAATTACGCGTTGTTGAAGCGCAGTAGGAATGACAATGCGATGATCTCGGAGTAGAATGTCATCGGTGTTGATTACACTGAGTTCATGGCGAACATCAAATATGCTGGTCAGATCAGATTTCATATTTGCGTCGGCTGTCTTGATGATCTGGTTCCATGTGTTGGTTTTCATTGCATTGATGGCAAGTTGGAGGAGATGATCATTCCTCGTTGCACCCTGTATCTCTGCTAGAGATAGCGATTTGGGGATGGCGTTGTGAATGATGAAGTTGACGTGCTCTTCTGCGTTTGGCTCCGACTGTTGAGTTGTCAAGCATGGGTGTCGCGAGAGATAGTCAGCAGGATTTGACTTGCCTGGCTTGTAGTGAACTTTGAAGCTGTATTGCTGCAGTTTTAGCAACCATCTCTCGATTCTGGCAGGTGGATTGGAGTAGCTGTGGTTGAACATTGGCAGAAGAGGCTTGTGATCGGTAATTACAGTGAATGCGTTACCGAACAAGTACAGATGGAAGTGGAGAATACCCCATGTGACTGCAAGGGCTTCTCTCTCAGTCTGCGAGTAGCGTTGTTCAACTGCTGTTAGCGATCGGCTAGCTACTGCTACAATTGTATAATTTCCAGTGGAGTCGTGTTGAACGAGAAGTGCGCAAAGTCCGATGGGGCTCGCATCGACAATAATTTCCGTTTGGCTCTCTGGACTGAAATAAGCGATTTTGCAATGATCAGTGATTGATTGTCTGATTTTGTCCATTGCGTCGTTTTGTTCTTTTCCCCATTTCCATGGAGATGATTCTTTCGTTAGCGCACGAAGTGGTTCGGAGATCAAAGCTAGTCTGGGTATGAAGCGAGCGCAGTAGGTGGCTAAACCCAGAAAACTACGAAGTTCTTCTTTGTTGCCTGGAGGTGCTGCTTCAGCAAGTGCTTTCACTTTAGCAGGGCTAGGTGAAATACCATCTGCTGAGAAAATGTGGCCAAAGAATTCCACACTGCTTGAGTGGAACTGGCATTTGGCCTTGTTGAGAGTCAAGTTTTTCTCCCTGATGCGTTGTAGACAACGTGCCAAGTTATCTGTATGGTTTTCGGTGTTTTTTCCGTACACAAGTATATCATCACTTATGTTCAGGACACCTGGCAGTCCAGCTAGTGCAGATTGGATGAGGTTCTGGAACTGTTCAGCACCACTGTTGACTTCGAAGTTGAGTCGCTTGAATTGGTAGAGACCATCATGTGTTGAGAACGTGGTGAGGTAACGCGAGTCCTCGTCAAGTTCGATTTGATGATACCCACTGTTGAGATCAAGTTTAGAAAATACTTAAGCTCCATTCAGCTTGACGATGATGTCATCAATTGTAGGTGTCACATGACGTTCCCGCTCAATAGCTTGATTTACGGCACGCATGTCGATGCAGAGTCTTATTGCATTGGGGTCTTTAGGCTTTGGTACCACGCGGATTGGCGATATCCATGGAGTTGGAGTGTCGTTGACTGGTTCGATGATGTCGAGGGCTTGAAGGCGTTTTAGTTCAGCCTCCACTTTACGACGAACATGGAAGGGAATCCTTCTGTGCGGTTGAGCCACAGGCGTGACGGATTTGTCAACATATAGTTTGCACTTCACATCAGTCAACTTTCCAATTCCTTTAAATCTGTCAGCATACTGAGCCACAATGTTGTCGACTGACAGCGATTCAGCATCAAGATTATACGTTATCTGTACAATGTTCAGTGATGATGCAGTCTGGAAGCTCAGAAGAGTGTCGCCATGTCCCTCGACAACATGGAACTCACAGCTGATAGAGTTGTCTTTGTACGCGACTGTCACATTGACTTTGCCAACGACAGGAAGCGGAGTACCTGCACCGTAAGCGTAAATGTTCGCGGTGTCTGGGTGCAAACGTGTCTGATGAGGGAGTTGGCAGAAAGTGGTCTGGCTCATTACGTTGACAGATGCACCTGTATCGATGAGGGCGCATATTTGTTTGCCATGGATGTTGATGTCAACTCGCGGTTGTTTTTGGTTGGCACGATGGATGATGAATGCGTAGTAATCATCGGATGTGTTGCTGTTCTGGTCAGAATCGTCTTAGACTGTGTGCACTCTGAGCGATTTCTTCAATCGACAGACTGATGCGAAGTGATTCTTCTTTTTGCAAAAGTCACAAGTCTTTCCATATGCAGGGCATGTGCCAGAATGTGGGTAGTTACCACCGCAGTTGTAATATGTTTTAGTGGAAGAACGGTTAGACATGTTAGACGCAGGAGACGTCTTGTCAGCATTCTGGGAATGCGATTGGTTGGGGCGTTGTTGCCTAGGTTGCCTGCGAACTGCACTTACTTGAGACTGATCTGTGCCCGCGTTCATGCGTTTGAGTAGCTCTGCAGCCGTCGATGCAGCTCTGATGAGTGACACAGCTTTATCTAGGGTAAGTTCAGGGTCACGGAGTAGGCGCTGTTTGAGGCCAGTGTCTCTGATGCTTAGTATGATACGATCTCGAATCAAACTGTCTTTCAACTCACCAAATTCACAGGTGTCTGCCAGTGTTTTCAGTGATGTGACAAACGCATCGACCGTTTCTCCCTCTCGTTGAACTCGACAGTTGAACATGTATCGTTCGTAGGTTGTGTTTTTCTTTCCCTGGCAAAACGCGGCGAACTTTTCCACAACCTTGTCATATTTATGGGCGTCGCTTTCTGCTGTCCATTCGAACGTGTTGTACGTGTCAACAGCAAGCTGGCCGATAACGGAAAGTAACGTTGCCACGCGGACAGTGTCGTCCTTCTGGTGAACTCCCGTAGCTATTTCGAAGTTCTGGAAACGCTGGAGAAATTTTGTCCAACTCTGATGGAGATTGCGATCGTTGAGATCGAGTGGCGATGGCGCTGGTATGCTGTACTGCGCCATACCGGACAGATCAGGCAGGTCAGTTTTGTGTCAAAATCAGCAGCGAAAATCGATGAATATCATCGGCATCCGAGGATCATTAGCCAAGTTACACGCGTATGATGATGAATAGAGTTTAGTATTATTAGTTGTTTTATCACTCGTCGCCAATATAATGTCTGGACAAAGAACAAAGACAAGAAATAATGGAGTCGAAATGGGAGATGAGATATACGGAACAGTGCCTCGTGCGTGCTGTATTTTCCCGATTGCCCATTCCAGGTCAAGGGTCACAAGCATACAATACTCTAGATCACATACAGTAAAAGGTGAACATGTGATTGCGCTCTAAATAGAAACGTAAACATTACAGCTTCCTTCTTATTCCTCCATGGTTATAGTACAGGCACGCGGGAACGGGGGGTGCTGCCGCCCCCCTAGGATTTTGTGGTGGGGGTGCTGCAATGTACTAAAGCACCCCCTACTTTTGAGAGTATATGCACATCTTATCATAAGTACTTACTTACGTGATCAAAAATAAAGATCCTTAAAAATGGAGAACTATAATTATAAAATAGGCCTACAAACAATATAAAACTTTAAAATGTTCCACCCCTGTGAATACGTTCTCGAAAGCGCCATTCAAATCAACCCCCATGCATCGCGACTGTGGCCCGTCGTCCACGTACAGTACATTGTACATTATACAATTGTTGCCTGCTGTGACATGGTCCATGGCGTTTTGTACACCCGAGGGGGCAAATGGCACCCGAGGCGAAGCCGAGGGTGCCATTTGCCCCCGTACAAAACGCCATGGACCATGTCACAGCAGGCAACAATTGTTTTGTTATACCACGGTAATAGATTCTTACGGAGAAAATAAGGCAAAATTGGAACAGAAAAAAAGCAGACGAACAGCATAAACGAAAGCCGGTGTAAACAACAATGGCGGTCGTCAGTCGTTGCCGAAAGTGCTAACTTCACTGTTCCCTGTTTACATCGCACAGGAACATACATCAATTTACGTAGTACCAGCTAATATAACACAGCGCCATGTCAAGGGTTGCTAGACTCTAATATCAGTCGCTTCCATGGTATTTATCACAGAAATGGCCGGCCAGGCTATGCGCTAGCGTGTAAAAAAAAATTCCGCGGCCTGGAAAAAGAAAGTTCATGTACCCCGTGGGGTACATGAACTCATGTACCACGCGTACTCAGCGTACATCACTCATACCATGCTCATACATCGGCACACTCGGATACATGCGTTTTTGTGGCATGTCACGTGAACGCTTCTCGACCAATAAAAATTCACAATCTATTGCCGTGGTATAACAATTGTACTTGTTATACCACGGCAATAGATTGTGAATTTTTATTGGTCGAGAAGCGTTCACGTGACATGCCACAAAAACGCATGAGTTCATGTACCCCACGGGGTACATGAACTTTCTTTTTCCAGGCCGCGGAATTTTTTTTTACACGCTAGCGCATAGCCTGGCCGGCCATTTCTGTGATAAATACCATGGAAGCGACTGATATTAGAGTCTAGCAACCTTTGACATGGCGCTGTGTTATATTAGCTGGTACTACGTAAATTGATGTATGTTCCTGTGCGATGTAAACAGGGAACAGTGAAGTTAGCACTTTCGGCAACGACTGACGACCGCCATTGTTGTTTACACCGGCTTTCGTTTATGCTGTTCGTCTGCTTTTTTTCTGTTCCAATTTTGCCTTATTTTCTCCGTGAGAATCTATTACCGTGGTATAACAAAACAATTGTTGCCTGCTGTGACATGGTCCATGGCGTTTTGTACGGGGTGCCATTTGCCCCCTCGGGTGTACAAAACGCCATGGACCATGTCACAGCAGGCAACAATTGTATATTCATACACCCTGGCTAACCCACATACGGCCATGGCCATAATACGTGTACTTTAATGTACCATGATACCAGCGATTATGCACGCTTGTGTGTTGGCCATGCGTGTACTGCACGAGCCGGGTACCCGGGAACAGCGCCTTGTGCACATACATGTACACACACGTCATGCAGCAGATGCACGAGCTAGATAACGTTGGATGGAGTCAGACTATCGGAGTTTTAGAGATATCAGAACTTGAACGAGTTAAATTTCTCCTTGCAGTTTCACCACGTTTATGAACTGTTTTGGCATTTTCTTCCAGTGGTGGATTTAGGGAAAGGTGGGGCGTTCATTAATTATTCCATGTCTCTCGAGTCAACTCGTACAGTCGTTTTCCTAGTGCCGGATATTTCCTAGTTCCGGATAGCTTAAGATAAAAACCTACCTCTTTTGTTTGAATTGGTCTCCAAAAGCATTTTTCTAACGAGGTGCGTTTTGAAAAGTAAAATGTAAGCTTCTTGGTGTGCAAATATCGTTCAGAAATTGTTTTTTTAAGAAAACAATTTTTAGCCAGATTTCCGACTCGCACTGTGACTGTCCTTTTAGTTTTAGGACGGCTTGTAAAAAAAATAACGGGAGCAGCGAATTTACGAAAAAGAAATCGGGGCGGTACGTGACTCACAACGTGTGATTTCAAATATTGTTCCCATACTCTACAGTTATAAACTCTTGCATCAAATGACTATCAAATAAAACTAACTTTAAGAGTCTCCAGTAGGCCTATTTAAAAATTCGCCAAAGACCGAACGTATACATTTTTGCGTATAGTTTTTTTTTTTTTTTTTTTTTGGGGGGGGGAGGGAGAATCTCAGGGTCTCACCCAATCCAGGGTACAGTTAAACTCAACAAAATTGTGAGATCACTACAGAGTACATTTCAGCTGAAGAGTGCTTTATTGAGACCTTACATAATTTATGACAAAATAGCTCTGGGGTCTTATGAATGTTTTGAACTGAAATACATCAAAATGCAGCCCGTTTGATGGGAATAACACTTTTTTGTTTGTACACACCATAAAGGGCACCATAAAATACATAAAATACTCATTACTTAACAGTTGGGTTGAGTCGTGGATGATAGGTATTCAGCGATATTTTGGAATCCGTCATCTTTTTAAGAAGTTTCAGCATAAAAAATGATTACAAAATTGTTCAAAAGTGTCCCAAAAAACGAAATTTTGAAATATCTTTTACACTTCACAAATGCAGTAAAAGTGTCAATTAAACGCTCAGATTGCACCACAAAGCATCTATAAACTCAAAGCTCCCAGGGCCCGGCTTAAGCGGGCCCCGGACCCCACGCCATAATGGCTTCGCGCTTCGCACTCGCACAATATTTTATCAAATAAAGTCCGGATCCGCCGCACCCCCTGGAAAAAATGTGTTCCAGCGGGCCTGTTATAGTAGGCCTAAAGTTTCATGAATATGGCCCCAGATTGCGCTGAACACCATCAAACACTTTTTACCTGAAGGAGGAATCAGAAGAAGTAGAACCAACGAAGCGATGATCAGCGTCTTCAAATCCATTTCCTCACATTCGTAACGAGGCTAGTACTGTTTGCAGTACGGGCACTGGGGCACAATCACTTGCACGTCACCCGCTGAAAACTCGCCAAGGCTTAATGCCGAATGAGCAGTCCCCCACTGGCTGGCCCTGTACGCTACATATCGTACCGAGCGGGGAACATCGTCATTTTCGACGAGATGGGATTTCCCCAGATTTTCCCGGTTGAGTGTAGTCTTGGTCAAGACCAAGCTAACCCGTTCATTTGTTCCGCGGCGCGCCGTCCGTATTATCTGGGCTTATTGAGGGCGCCCTTAATATTATTATCGCCAGATTCGTTGATAGTGGATGAAATGAAATCCACGAATCTGGCGATAATTAAGGGTTGAGTGGCGCAAGCGATGCGGCGTACCCTCTAATTTGTTCAAGAAGTCACATGTTTCGCTGGGAGTAAACATCCTTTTTGTATGCAAGTAATAACTACGGTGGCTCGTAATTACGGTGGCTCGTATTCGCCAATTCGTTGCGAAAGTCTCTTTTTCCTACGGCGTTATAATCGCTGTATTATTGCGTTATATCGCCGTACTATTGCGTTATATCGCCGTACTATTGCGTTATATCGCCGTACTGTTGCGTTATCGCCGAACTATTGCGTTATATCGCCGTATTTGTATTGCGTTATATCTCCGTAATTATTGCGTTATATCACCGTATCTTTATTGCGTTATATCGCCGTATTTTATTGCGTTATATCGCCTTATTTTTATTGTGTTATCGCCGTACTATTGCGTTACATCTTTTTGAATTTCAAAAAAATATAATAGCCTTTAACAAACAGTTTTTAAAAAAAATTGGACACACCAACTTTAACGCGAATTCGGAAAACTCGGAGATTGAAAAATGCGTTTCGAGTTTTCATTTAGGCGCCGCCATTTTATTTTAACCACGAAACCACGGCTGGTGGGCGCATGCGCATTTTGAAACAATACCACTGTTATTTTAACTTGAGACGTGCTAATCGAATTCGCTGTTTAAATCCGTGCTATTCTTTTGCCGCTATGAGCGATAGGTGCAAGACGTATTAAACTTTTGGCAAAAAGATGGCTGTATCTTTTGTATCCAGTATATAATTCAAATTTTGAGCGATTAATAAAATTTGACGGCCAAAAGTTTGATGTTTGAAGCAGTCCTTAGTCGTATTCTACAGGGACACAGCAGGTGTGCAACCACCACTTGCCTTATAACTTAGTTGTAAGATGAACACTTCTAACACTTGATACACATATATTACAATACCTCCAAATGGGCACTTTGGGAGACAATCCCATAGAGTCGTGCACAATCTTTATTGTAACCTAACCCGTTTTTACCTGGAGCTTTTTCCACGAAATTTCATATTTATGCTATTTAGACCCAAATCTGTCTTCTCCGAGCAAAAATAACTCCCAAATATCGTTTTGTGGGGTAGCTAGACACTTAGGGAGACACTGAAATGTCTCCCTAAGTGCCACTGTCTCCCAAGTGAATCAAAACTATCGCTAATTTGTCTCCCAAAGTGCCTATTTGGAAGAATTACCACCAAACAAATAATAATAAATAAAAAAAATAAAATTCATAAATAAATAATATTAAGCTAACAAAAATAATCCAAGATGATTTTTAGCATCCCTCTAAATGAGGAATGTTGATGTTGCCAGCGAAATAAATTATTATTATTAATTTTTCTGGTGTATTCAAGCCCACTGTCGCTGAATTAAAATGGAAGTAGACCTACAAGAAAATACATAATTGAAGCATTATATTACCCTAAAGTAAACGAGTTTTACAACAATATTTTGTGTATTAATTTTTTTTAAAGGCAATTAGTATCAGTGACTGGGTCATTCAATATCAATATGCAACCTATAATAAAAGCGGGTATCGATCAAGACATGAGAGAATCAATTGGATGGTATAAGCCACAGAAACTCCTTCCAGTCTGCATGAGTGCTTGAAAAATATATAAAGTATCAAACATGGAACAGGTCAGAACTCTTTGTCCCAATATTTCCTAATGTCCCACTATATTCTAATTTGCATATTTCCAAGGTGGCTGCCTTGCGCATAATAAGTGTCATATTATGTCAGTACCTAATGAGCCGATGTTTATGATTTTAGTGTCAACCGTGGTTTTCCGCGGCTGAATCGATTTTTAGTGTTTTAGAAATAATATTGTAAGTCAAGGTCACGTGATTTAGGCGAAGCTGTGTCATTTTCATTTTCACACTGGAATTATTTGCTAAATGATTTCCCTTACTTATTGCTAAATGATTTTCCACATTATCCAAACTACCAAATCAATTAAATAAAACAAATGTAGCGAAATAAGTACGGTGATATAGGCCCTACCACAAAAAATACGGCAATATAATGCAATAAAAATACGGCGATCTAACGCAATAGTACGGCGATATAACGCAATAGTATGGCGATATAACGCAATAGTATGGCGATATAACGCAATAGTACGGCGATATAACGCAATAATACAGCGATATAACGCCGTAAGAAAAACATACTTGCGCCACAAATTGGCGATTACGAGCCACCGTACTAAACACTTTCACTCCCGTGTATACAAAAATAAACTTATGGAGAGCTAGGTTCGTTTAGGTAAACATTAGTCTAGAGAGTGTAGGTGTGGGAGACTCAAGGGGAGTCCCTCCGTCTCATATCGTGCTGGGTATCCGTTGGAGAGGTAATGTCAGAACGACCCCGGGAATTTGAATAATTTACGGAAGGGGGAAAGCTTACGATGTCTACAAGGTACACGTAAAGTGAAGAAACGGAAACATCAAAGTAGGACTTAGGCCCTACACCTTGCTCTACGCACTGATGCACTAATACAAATTTAAAGGTATACGTACGATGCACCACTTTGGTAATTGCTTGAATTATCATGAATGAGTGGATTTGGGGGGTTGTATTTTATAGTAGATATCGTTTAACTGACCTGTCCGAAGTTTTACGATAATGGACGGCGAAAAAATCACGAAAAACAGCGTTTATTTTCAACCGGCGTCGGGCAGTTATTTTTGTGTTATTATTGTTTTTTGCGATCGGCGAAAACTATATTTTTCGGAATAATTACAGGATATCTAGCGCAATCATTTTGCTGGATGCCTAGAATCATTATTTACTTTTAAATAAGTAAGACATTTCTTAATAATTGGTAGTAAATATTTTCGATATCTGCAAATGGTGTATCCTACCTTAGGTAATGGTTTGGTCACATAAGGAAAACCTCCAGTGCGCAATGTCTTTTTGATTACGTAATGCAAAATTCACATCACGACGTCAGAAGTCAAACATGCCAAACAAAATGAGCGGAGAAAACCCAAACTTTAATTAATACTTATGATCCGCTATCTACATTATACAAATACACCATTGTAATACACAAAACAAAACTGTTAGGGCCAAATTCATAAACGGTGATTTTTCCTTGATAGCGATTAACTAGGCTAAATTGTGTATACACAGTTGATGATCGAACGTACAATTCTAGGCCTGAATTCATAAAGAATGCTTAGATCAGCTGCTGTTTACCAAACGTACATGGTTAGTGACACGGGTAACAACAGAATTTGTAATCGTCCCAAGGGGCTTGTTTATCTCGCGTACTTGTTACAATTTTTCTGTTGGCTTGCTTGTGGGGATGGACGTATGGCCATGGATCTGCTACGTATAATTGAAATAGCACAGGAAGAACTGTTTTCCTACCTTTTACACACTCAATGAGACCCATTTTCTGGTCATGAGTAAAATTATAAGCACTTTTTTCGACATGGCGACCCTCCTACTAGTGTCAACTAAGCTGATTAGCAGAGCACAGCGATATGCGGTTTTTTCTAAGATAGATATGCCCTTTTATTCAACATATCCGCTGTAATCCGCTGTAAATAGAATGATGTACGGCTAGACCACGAAACATCGGCTAAGCAGGAACTTGTACACGGCTGGATAAACAGCCGATTATTTTCTTACTGTATTGCGATGATCTCAGGAGTTTATCCACACGCGCAATTCTCTGTTTTAGCCACCGTACAATAGTTGTACGTGACTAAAATAATCCGGTGATCATCACCGTTTATGAATTTGGCCCTCAGAGTTTTTCAACTCTTTCGAAAGTTTATCCAGCCAGATATTGAGCTAGTTCTGTTTCAATAAAGAACACGTAAAACGAGCCCACCCCGCAAAATAACGTTCGTTTAGTCCTGGACTTGCAGGAAACCGCCGACGGTGGTCCGCTATACGTCCGTTCCGGTCGACCGCGCTCATAGCACTTCGGGGCCTCAACGTTTAATGAAGTGGTTCAGTAACTTTACTTTTATCTAACAAATGGAATATTGAAAATTTTTGATTTTGGAGCTGTAAGAATATGTAAACTGACGTGAATTATCTTCTAATCACTTTTAATTATACCCCCAATACCGTGAGAACAGCGCCATCAACGTTCAAAAATACGACCTACTAGGGCGATTGCAAAACTATTACGGACGGATACGTAAATGACCTACAGAACTACGTATCCTCCCAAAATCACTGTAATGAATAATTATTGGCCATCGGTAGCGTATCCGAGTATGCAATTGGTCGGTGATGGTCCTGCTTTTTAGTAGGAGCGCTTGGCAATTACCATAATAATGAGAGGCACACGTAATTACTGACAAAAGAAATAAAGATAGAGAGGTCCCCAAGTCTCGCTAGTGTTCATGCGTTTTGCACGTACGTAAGACGGTCATTAAGCTCTCGGCCAATGAAAAGCTCTGCTTTGCTGACTCCGCCCCAAACTCCAACCCCATCGGACCGTCAACGTCTATAGAATTTTACAACGAGTTCGGTAGCCGATTGTTCAATTTGTTTTCACTCGTGGATTTGCAACAATGGGGATTAACAACACACTGCCTTCTATTACTTCAATGGTTGTCCGGCACTGAGAACTATTATAGTCTAGGCGATATTTAAAAAAAGGTCTCATCTAGGGCAAGAAGAGGCGTCTTTTGAGTAGAAGTTTGTAACATAGCTATTTTGGAGTGCTGAATCCGAAAATGATGGCCACCAAGCTGGATTTTTAGTGGAAATATGCCTAACTTGCGTAAATCTGTAATACCTGTCGTGTAATACCATTTGTTCCCATATTTGGATATATTATTATATATATTTTTAATTTTTTTGAATGTTTTTTTGGGTGATAATACTTACAGTTCCTTACTTCAATAACATTTGGTAAAGCATATAATTGACTGAATAATTATGAGAACACAATAACGATCGAAATGGCTAAAAATCATACCCTTAAGTTGCGCGCCTTTACCTTGGCTCCAGATATCATCAAGTAGTCTTGCCAAACCTCAGTATTGATAAGCTTCAAATTCACCAAGTTGCATACTGGCACAGTTACCATATTAAAACCTTATGGAAAATCATATGAACAATGATAATATTGTAATATTTAGCCCAGCAAACACAAATGTGAAAAAATTTAGGTGCCCGTAAATTGGGCTAAAAAGTGGTCAAAGTTCAAGGAAATCACTAAAATTATGTGTAAGAAACTATTTGACGTTGACATAATTATAAGCAATAATACTCTTATTTGGGGATTTCCTTGAACTTGTTTAAGTCTCCCACGTTAGGCAACCCTTCACCGACCTTTTTTAGCCCAATTTACAGCCATCTCATTTTTGCCTGTTTTTGTTTTCTGGGCTAAATATCAAAATGTTATCATTGTTCATAAGGGTTTAATAGTAATACTTAATCGATTTTAAAGCTCATCAAGACTAAAGTTTGGCAAGACTACTTGATGATATACATTGTATGGAAACAAGGTAAATACTCGCAACTTTAGGATATAATAATTAGCCATTGTGTATCGTTACTATGTTCTCATAATTGTTCAGTCATTTCAGAAAATGTTATTGAAGTAAAAATATGTAAGTAGATTCACCAAAACATACTTTTCAACAAATAAAATCTTTAAAAAAATACCCCAATATGTGAACAAATATGTTACACAACAGGTATTTACAATTTATGCAAACTGAACATATGTTTACAAAACGTCGGAGGCCTCCTAGGCTAACGCTAATTACTAGGCCCAAAGGGGTCTTCATGCCAAATATGGTGCTTTTATCCGCCTGGTAACGGTAATCCCTTAATATAACATTAAGCTACCTGACTAAAAGGCGTACCTAAAGGATTGTGAGTCTTTTCAAATTAATGATGCGTCGTCTATACAAATGTGAAGTAAAAGACGCACCTAAAGGATTGTGAGTCTTTTCAAATGATACGTCGTGTATACAAATGTAAAGTAAAAGACGCACCTAAAGGATTGTGACTCTTTTCAAATGATACGTCGTGTATACAAATGTAAAGTAAAAGACGTACCTAAAGGATTGTGAGTCTTTTCAAATGATACGTCGTCTATACAAATGTAAAGTAAAAGACGTACCTAAAGGATTGTGAGTCTTTTCAAACGATACGTCGTGTATACAAATGTAAAGTAAAAGACGTGCCTAAATGATTGTGAGTCTTTTCAAATGATACGTCGTGTATACAAATGTAAAGTAAAAGACGTACCTAAAGGATTGTGAGTCTTTTCAAATGATACGTCGTGTATACAAATGTAAAGTAAAAGACGTACCTAAAGGATTGTGAGTCTTTTCAAATGATACGTCGTGTATACAAATGTAAAGTAAAAGACGTACCTAAAGGATTGTGAGTCTTTTCAAATGATACGTCGTGTATACAAATGTAAAGTAAAAGACGTACCTAAAGGATTGTGAGTCTTTTCAAATGATACGTCGTGTATACAAATGTAAAGTAAAAGACGTACCTAAAGGATTGTGAGTCTTTTCAAATGATACGTCGTGTATACAAATGTAAAGTAAAAGACGTACCTAAAGGATTGTGAGTCTTTTCAAATGATACGTCGTGTATACAAATGTAAAGTAAAAGACGTACCTAAAGGATTGTGAGTCTTTTCAAATGATACGTCGTGTATACAAATGTAAAGTAAAAGACGTACCTAAAGGATTGTGACTCTTTTCAAATGATACGTCGTGTATACAAATGTAAAGTAAAAGACGTACCTAAAGGATTGCGAGTCTTTTCAAATGATACGTCGTGTATACAAATGTAAAGTAAAAGACGTACCTAAAGGATTGTGAGTCTTTTCAAATGATACGTCGTGTATACAAATGTAAAGTAAAAGACGTACCTAAAGGATTGTGAGTCTTTTCAAATGATACGTCGTGTATACAAATGTAAAGTAAAAGACGTACCTAAATGATTGTGAGTCTTTTCAAATGACACGTCGTGTATACAAATGTAAAGTAAAAGACGGTACCTAAAGGATTGTTAGTCTTTTCAAATGATACGTCTATGTAAATAATAACCACTTGGCGTACGTGGGACGATGTCTTCTGAAAATACAACTCGTCTTTAGAAATGTAAAACTTTCATATAAAAAGAAAGTAACTCAACTGCAGGTGTTCACCAAGAACATTATGAAGCGCCATAATGTGGCAGAGAAATCCCCCCTCTTTTGTGTTGACCACTATGTTCCCGGTATCTTAGGAATTTCTTTTAGGTTTCAGGCGAGATGTGTTAGGTAACAATAGTGTGGACTGTGTATATGGATAAGAGGGGGGGGGGGGTACCCCTCTGCCACATATCGTGCTGGGTATAAAGAACACTCTTGAAGCCGCCGACTGTATACACGGTATATGTCTAACCTACGAAAAGTATGGATCCCACGACATTTTATTATTTGTGTGGTACAGTACCGTTATTTCTACATCAAATCACCATTATTTACCCTGGAAAATGTGGGCCTTTTGGAAAAAATGGGTTTGAGTGCGTATGCACCCGTCGCACACCCCTGTGTACCGTACGGGCCTGCACTATCGCCATAAAGAGTCCTATAACCTCCGAGCCGTGAACAACTCGATGAAGTATAGAGTTGCATTGTCTTCTTCACGACCGTTGCAAATCAACTGAGTATATATATACCAATATACCCAGCACGATATGTGGCAGAGGGGTACCCCCCTCTTATCCTTTATACGCACTCAACACTGTTGTAACCTAACCCATCCCCCCTTTAAACCTAAAAAAAATTCCTGAGATTCCGGGAACACAATGGTCAACACAAAAGAGGGGGGGTTTTCTCTGCCACATATCGTGCTTCATATGATCGCCAAGTACAGTAAACTTTGTCTGTATGACAGTCAAAGTTTACTGTACTTGGCGATACTCAATCACATCTGGCTTGTAAAAGATTAAAAGGAATAGACGCGGTGAAAACCATTTCCAGGGATAACAATGATGAAGTTATCCTTCCATACACTATCACAAGAGTATTATTATGGAAATTTTCAGGGAGCTAGCGAGACCTGGGGACCTCTCTCTCTTTATTTCTTTTGTCAGTAATTACGTGTGCCTCTCATTATTATGGTAATTGCCAAGCGCTCATACTTGTAAAAAGCGAAACCATCACCGACCAATTGCATACTCGGATACGCTACCGATAGCCAATAATTATTCATTACAGTGATTTTGGGAGGATACGTAGTTCTGTAGGTCATTTACGTATCCGTCCGTAATAGTTTTGCAATCGCCCTAGTGCAGCCGTCTATAGTCAGGCTGGGTGGGTCAACAGAGTCTTTTCTTTATTGTGGAATGACCGCTGGCCTGGTTTAAATTTGGCAAAAACTTGTCTCTAAACGTCTTAAATATCATCTCTGATGCAAGAGGAACATCGATCCATAAAAACAAAGCTAAATTTGCGAAGATTTTGTGAAATATGACCTATTTTTGACAACAAAAATCGTATTTTTCTTAGATTTGTTCATCAAATTTGTTTTATTTTACGAGAATTTCGTCCAAGTCCCAGTTGGAATGGCTTCTCTTGTCCTGTAGGCATCTTCTGAAAGAGTTAAAAAAAAAAAAATTGGGGCCAATATTCGAAACAAAATACAAGCGGTTAGTTAACCCACCTTTTTTATCTAAATTTGGCCAAAAATAGATTTTTCTCCAAACGTCTTAAATATCATCTCCGATGCAAGAGGAACATCAATCCATAAAAACAAAGCTAAAATTGCAAAGATCTTGTAAAATATAACCTATTTTTGACAAATAAAAATTGTATTTGTATTTGATTTTTTCCAAAATTTTAGACCAATTTGTGTATTTAACGTGAATTTTGTCTAAATTCCAATTGGAATGGCTTCTCCTGTCTTGTAGGCTTTTTCTGAAGGATTTTTAAAAAATATAATTTTGGGCCAAAATTCGCAAAAACTACAAAGGTTTAGTTAACCCACTTTTTTATCTAAATTTGGCCAAAAATAGACTTTTTTTCCAAATGTCTTAAATATCATCTGTGATGCAAAAGGAACATCAATCCATAAAAACAAAGCTAAAATTGCAAAGATTTTGTAAAATATAACCAATTTTTGACAAATATAAATCGTATTTTTATTTAATTGTTTTCTCAAATTTTCGACCAATTTTTGTATTTAACGTGAATTTTGTCCAAATCCCAGTTGGAATGGCTTCTCCTTTCCTGTAGGCATCTTCTGAAAGAGTTTTTAAAAATACAATTTTGGGCCAAAATTCGAAAAAAATACAAGGGGTTAGTTAACCCACTTTTTTATCTAAATTTTTCCAAAAATAGACTTTTCTCCAAACGTCTTAAATATCACCTCTGATGCAAGAGGAACATCAATCCGTAAAAACGAAGCTAAAATTGCAAAGATTTGGTAAAACATGACCTATTTTTTTAAAAAAAATTGTATTTTTATCGAATTTTTTTTCTCAAATTTTCGACCAATTTGTTGTATTTAACGTGAATTTCGTCCAAATTCCAGTTGGAATGGCTTCTCCTGTCCTGTAGGCTTCTTCTGAAGGAGTTTAAAAAAATATAATTTGGGGCCAAATTTAGAAAACAAATTCAAGGGGTTAACCCACTTGTTTATCTAAATTTGGCAAAAATAGATTTTTCTCCAAACGTCTTAAATATCATCTCCGATGCAAGAGGAACATCAATATCCATAAAAACAAAGCTAAAATATGACCTATTTTGGACCCCCAAAAATGTATTTTTAATAGATTTTTCCTCAAATTTTCGACCATTTTTTTTATATTTAACCACTTTTAAGCAATTATAAAGGTTAAAAGAATTTATCACCTCGAGACAGCTTGGTATGCGGGGGTCTGGCCAAATTCCCCTTTCTCACGCTATATGGAGGTCACTGGGTAATTGGAACGCGGTTTTATGACCCTGAGTTTGGAACAAACAATTAGGCCTCCTATACAGCTAGAGTTATTAGCTCATTCGTGTCATAGCAGTTGTTGCGAGTAGGTTGGAGAAACAGTAGTTATCTAATCTTATTTAACTTTGAAGAGTTTTTCGAAGTTTTTAATAAATTCTGGCATATTCAGAATAATCGTGATTCGCAATTCGTCGACCGTAGCCATTCCTAAATTTTCAAGTTTTTTCAAGCTCTTGTGACTTGTCCAGGTCAATTTAACCGACCGGCATCAATTCTCGCCGAAAACAATGCCTAAATCCAAGAAGCAAGCGGTTGCACTTACATCTGGAAACGCTTCAGGAGAAAGAAAGCCACGCGGCAGACCCCGTTCTTCACGGTCTGGTCGAAGCCTATAGTGGCTGATGGTGTTGGATCCGCACGACCGGTGCCAGCTGCGGATGCGACGCCGACTGTTGTCGTGCCCCTTGCCCCGCCGACGTTCGCTGCCACTCGCCCTGACGCTGCCGCCCCGTTGAATGACCTTACTGTCCCCGTACCTGGAGGTCTGCCCAGTGCTGCACCGCTCATAACTTGGGAGTTTGGTGAGTCCACTGTTGTTAATAATATTGTTCAGATGCCGGTAAATTTACCACCCGCTCCCAACGTAATTTCCGTTACATGTCCCACTACGGCCAATACTAGCACTAATTTCTCTAGTCTTGCGCCTGTTCAAGACTACACCCCGCTGACTAGCGTTTGTGACGATCTGGGGATGGGGGTTCCTAAACATATACAGGACATAATTTGGAATGGGGAGTTTATTGGCTTTTTCGCAATTTTGCGAAAAAGCCTTTGTTTTTGTTCTGATTTTTTTTTGGCTTTTTCGCAATTTTGCGAAAAAGCCTTTGTTTTTGTTCTGATTTTTTTTTTTCTTTTTTTTTTTTTTTTTTTTTTTTTTTCTTTTAGTAACCTAAACTCCATAGACTTTGTACACGTTTTTTTGCACAAGTACTTTTGCCAGAAAACAAAGTCATATTTCCATAAAACTTAACCCAAGTGAAGACCCCATAGTAAGCTCGTGCCTAGCAAACATACGTCATGGTGACGTCATCAGGGATCACGTGACGTCATCTTAAAGGTGCAATTGATTTAATCTTTGAAAATCAATAACAAATCAACCGCAAAAGACCTAAACTTGATTTTTGTGGCAATAGATAGAATAATTAAGGATCTTCATTTCATCTCATGTGCGTGAAATCACGTGACCCTTCCTTCCGGTCCAAACCGGAAGTGCCTTATAATTTAAAACTGGAAAATGATATGAACTTAATTTCAACGATGTTAGTGTCTGGCTAGAATAAACTTTTCAAAAAATTACCGGCGACGTCATAACACGTTATAGCGCCCTCTAGCGGCAGGTTGACAAATGGTTAAAATGCATAATTTGTTGATGTGTGTGGCGAAGTTTGCTGAAATTACTTTATAACCGGTGTATATATAATCAGCTTCGTGCTAAGAACATATTGAGAAAGAGATTTATTGATGACGTCACCAAACCGGAAGTTACAATGAAAAGACCTTAAAACCTTTTCTGTTAATTACGTCACGATGACGTCATCAAGTGTCAGATTACAAGCAACCAAATATTTCTAAATTTAATCTTTGAAAATCAATATAAAATCAACTGTAAGAGATCTGATTTAGATTTTTAGGAGAATTGATAGATTAATCCATGGTCTTCATAATTTGTATTACATGCAAAAAGACCTGACCCTTCCTTCCGGTCCAAACCAGAAGTGCATTATAATTTAAAAGTGGAAAACGATGTAAACTTATTTAAAACGATGTTAGGCGCTGGCTAGGTTATAAGTAAAAACAAAGTTAACGTTGACTTCATAAAATGTTATAGCGCCCTCTAGCGGCATGTTGACAAATGTTACGTCATATTACGATTATATTTGAATTATTACGTTTTTCGACCTTTAAGTCATATCTCAGCAACGGAACGTGCTAACATAACATACGTTTGTATTGTTAGGTGATAGATAGTTGCACAAAAAGTTCAGAAACGTGTGACGTCATCGTTTTAATCAGTTTGAGTTTATTTTAATCTGTTTAAATTAACTTAAATTCGGTTTTTTTGAAAACAAATACTCTAAAAAAATGGGAATACGAAAAAGCCCTATGTTCTGTTCCTTGAACAGACGTAGTTCTAGTTTTCTTTCTTTTTTTTCTTTTAGTAACCTAAACTCCATAGACTTTGTACACGTTTTTTTGCACAAGTACTTTTACCAGAGAACAAAGTCGTATTTCCATAAAACTTAACCCAAGTGAAGACCCCATAGTAAGCTCGTGCCTAGCCGACATACGTCACGGTGAGGTCATCAGGGGTCACGTGACGTCATATTAAAGGTGTAATTGATTTAATCTTTGAAATTCAATAACAAATCAACCGCAAAAGACCGAAACTTAATTTTTGTGGCAATAGATAGAATAATCCAGGATCTTGATTTTATCTCGCGTGCGTGAAATCACGTGACCCTTCCTTCCGGTCTAAACCGGAAGTGCCTCATAATTTGAAAGTGAAAAATGATATGAACTTACTTTCAACGATGTTAGTGTCTGGCTACAATGTATTTTTCCAAAAAAATATTGGTGACGTCATAACATGTTATAGCGCCCTCTAGCGGCAGGTTGAAAATGGTTAAAATGATTAATCTGTTGATGTGTGTTGCGAAGTTTGGTGAAATAACTTTATAACTGGTGTATATAATCAGCTTCATGCTTAGACCATATTGGGAAGGAGAAATATTTATGACAACACCAAACCGGAAGTTACAATGAAAAGACCTTTAAACCTTAAAAAAATGCTTAAAAATCAACCGCGATAGATATAATCTAGATTCTTGCTTCAAATAGCAAAGTTAATACAGCTCTCGAGCTTTCTGTTAATTACGTCCAGATGACGTCATCAAGTGTCAGATTACAAGCAACCAAATATGTCTAGATTTAATCTTTGAAAATTGATATAAAATCAACTGTAAGAGATCTGATTTAGATTTTTAAGAGAATTGATAGATTAATCCATGGTCTTCATAATTTGTATTACATGCAAGAAGACCTGACCATTCCTTCCGGTTTAAACCGGAAGTGCCTTATAGTTTAAAAGTGGAAAACGATGTGAACTTATTTTCAACGATGTTAGGCGCTGGCTAGGTTGTAAGTAACAACAAAGTTAACGGTAAATTCATAAAATGTTATAGTGCCCTCTAGCGGCATGTTGGCAAATGTTACGTCGTATTACAATTATATTTGAATTATTACGTGTTTAGACCTTTAAGCCATATCTCAGCAACGAAACGTGCTAACATAACAACTTTTTGTATTGTTAGGGAATAGATAGTTGCACAAAAAGTTCACAAACGTGTGACGTCATCGTTTTAATCAGTTTGAATTAATTTTAATCTGTTTAAATTAACTTAAATTCGTTTCCAATGATTTTAAATTGTTTTGATGGTATAAAAGTTCATTTTTTGAAAAATTTAATAAAAAAAAAAAAATGCGAATTCGAAAAAGCCCTATGTTCTGTTCCTCGAACAGACGTAGTTCTAGTTGAATTTGGTTCTCTAATGCGGCCGGGCCATAGCAATACTGGCACCCCAAATGACTGCGTGTTTATGGTCGGCTCGCCCGATTCACCCGCTTGGCAAATTCGCCCCCACGCGGCCCAAAATATGCGTATAACGTCCATTGAGCAATGGATCTCGGGATTCTTGATTTTTGCGTCAATCTATTTGATGCGTCATGGAAATCGTGCTAGGCAACTTCTGAAGTATGCGGATACTATCCGCTCGGCCGCATTTCGTCGCGTAGGTTTTGGCTGGCGCGATTATGATATTCAATTTCGCCTGCGACAAGCGCGCATGCCGGCAAGCTCCTGGGCCAGCATCGATGCTGAATTGTGGCTCACGCTAGTGGGTACCCCGACCCAGAATAATTTTCGTCCCTTTCCCCATACCACCTCACAGCAGCGCGTATAACGATATTCAAGTGCCGGAGCGGGTCGTCCCACGCAAACCCAGCGAACCACTGCCATCGGTATCTGTTTCGCTTTCAACCGCGGCCAATGTTTCCGGGCTGGGTGTCGATTTGCCCACAAGTGCTCCGCTTGTTTGTCCCTTGGCCACTCGGCCGACAATTGCCGAGGTACTTCCCGCACCGCACGGGGTGCAGCCAACACAGCCACTATTGCCAACCCCAGTAAAACTAACTAGTATGCGCCCGTTTCTCAACACATACCCAGACCGACAGGATGCGCATAGATTGGTAGATGGTTTTACTTTTGGTTTTCGATTGGGATATTCCGGACCGCGTGTTAGTTCTTCTGCGCAAAATGTTGTATCCGTCCGTGAGTATCAAGCATTGTTACATGACAAAATTGACCGCGAGGTGCAGTTGGGTCGCATTGCCGGTCCTTATTTAACCCCTCCTTTGCCCAATTTACGCTGTTCTCCAATCGGTCTGGTACCTATAAACAAACACCAGGTCAATTTCGTTTGATTCACAATCTGTCATCTCCTATTGGTGATTCAGTCGACGATCACATTGACCCGTCTATTACGGCTGTTTAATAGTTACACAAGTTTCGATGATGCTGTTACTTTGGTTTCTAGTTTAGGTCCCTGTGCCCTTATGGCCAAATCAGATATAAAATCGGCATTTCGCTTACTACCAGTTCACCCGGATTACTTTGATTTGTTAGGGTTTTACTTCAATGGGTCATATTACTATGATAAGTGCATGCCCATGGGCTGTTCAATATCATGCGTAACTTTTGAGAGATTTAGCACTTTTCTTGAGTATTGTGCCCGCAAAGTAGCAGCCACTGATAATATCCTTCATTACCTTGACGATTTCTTTTTCGTTGGGAGTACCGATTCCGATGATTGCGCACGCGCCCTTAACTCTTTTGCTGTAGTTTGTACGAAGTTTAGGGCCCCCTTAGCTAGCTGTGGACAAAACCGAGGAACCGACCACTCATATCACTTTCCTAGGCTTAGCAATCGACACTGTCGCGCAGGAGATTCAAGTGCCATCGGAAAAAATTGTTTCGATCATGGCAAAACTAGATAATGCATTGAGTAGACAGAAACTTACTCTGCGGGAGCTTCAGTCATTGTTGGGGAGTTTGAATTTTATCTGTAAGGCCGTTCGCCCAGGCCGCGCGTTTTTGCGTCGTTTGTTTGACTTAACAAGTGGCGTTCAAAGACCACATCATCGTGTCCGTATTTCATCGGGGGCACGAGCTGACATGTTGGCCTGCATGGAAGCAGTTTTTGACACATTTTAACGGTTCAGTCATATTCCCCGACCAAGTTTGGCACTCGAGCGATAATCTGCATTTGTACACGGACGCTTCATCAGAGATAGGATTTGGTGCATTCTTTGGTGGTAGATGGACACACGGACGATGGCCCTTGTCAGTGCGTTCTATGAAACTATTCATTGCTTTCCTCGAGCTTTTCCCCATTGTACTATCGCTACGGGTATGGGGCCCGGCATTAAGGAATAAGCGGGTAGTATTCTGGTCTGATAACGCGGCAGTCGTGGCCATAATCAATCGTCAAACTTCCCGCTGTCCCAAGATAATGAAATTGGTCCGCACGCTTGTTGTGCGTTGTTTAGATTTGAATATTCATTTCAAAGCAAGGCACGTTCCCGGCATTGATAACGGTATTGCCGATGCTCTTTCCCGCTTTCAGATGTCTAGGTTCCGGCAGCTAGCGCCCGGGGCATACCCCTTTATCACTCCCTTGCCTGCCGACCTTTGGTGCAATTTTATATAGAAATGCCGGCGTTCGTTCAAAATTTCTGTCGGCCCCCGTACGCATTCGGTTTACCAGCGTGCTTAGCAATCCTTCCCCCTACACCCGTCTTGCCCACTTCTTGTGCACTTCAATATTGTTCTTGCTAGTGCCTAGTAATTTTGATTATTTCATATATATTTGATGTGCGCATACTATTTCGTTGTTTTTGTGTGTTTATCTTCCTTTCACGAGTCACGGTGCAACGGGCGTACTGGCCTTCAATGTGGATTGTGGGCGACGTTGTCGTCAATTGGACCTGCCGGGCTCAAGTTCGTTGACAACGGATTGAGAAGCTCTGCACGCATTAGCGACCGTCCATGTGGCTGCACCAGGGAGCCACAGCCATCGAACCCGGACTATATGACAATTAATTTCGGTTCTACCGACCTGTGAGGTATTGCCGCAGACATACAAAACTGTTTGTGCTATCAATCACTGAAATATAATTTGTACCACGTCTCTCATGTCTTTATTATTTAACAACAACGGGCCTATTTGGCGGCGGTCATTACTGACCCTTTGGCGGAATTGCATTCGGGACGCCGTCGTAGGCCCCATTAACTTAACTTTATACCAACATAAGCCATGCCAATTATACGAATTTTAAGGCAAATGTAATGATAATATTGCGGCTTCATGTTTAACCTTAATTGTATTTACAGCTGTGTTAAGGCGGCTATGTTAACAGTACATTTTTAGTTTCGCGGATTGTCGGGTTTTGTGTTATTTTGGTAAATGGCTAAAACATGATGGCGATACCATTATTGGGTTTTCGTAAAGTGCGAAAACATGATGGTATGGGCGCCGTTATCGGGTTTTACGTTGTTTTGGTAAATAACTCAAACATGATAGTGATACGTTTTAATGTCGCGATCGGTACAGCGCTAATTTTTGGGTTTTCGTAAAGTGCGAAGACATGATTAGTGCTGTCGCTTTCATTGGGTTTGATGTTATTTTGGTAAATAACTAAAACATAATGGCGATACCATTATTGGGTTTTCGTAAAAGTACGAAGACATGATGGTATGGGCGCCGTTATCGGGTTTTACGTTATTTTGGTAAATAACTCAAACATGATAGCGATACGGTTTAAACTATTGTAATATACTATTGTATTATACTGTTGGTTTGAAATAATAATATGTTTTGAGATCAACCTCTGGCAATAAACTGCTCCAGCCTTTCGATACATAAAGAAAATAAACTCTTTGGGCCAATGCCTGAATAATTTGTCATGTGTCCTGTCGCATGGGATAATAATTGACTTTTCTCCAAACGCCTTAAATATCATCTCTGATGCAAGAGGAACATCAATCCATAAAAAACAAAGCTAAAATTGCAAAGATTTGGTAAAATATGACCTATTTTTGACAAATAAAAATTGTATTTTTATTTGATTTTTCCTCAAATTTTCGGCCAATTTTTGTATTTAACGCGAATTTGTCCAAATTCCAGTTGGAATGGCTTCTCCTGTCCTGTAGGCTTCTTCTGAAGGAGTTTAAAAAAATATAATTTTGGACCTAAATTTGAAAACAAAAAAAAGGATTAACCCACTTTTTTATCTAAATTTGGCCAAAAATTGATTTTTCTCTAAACTTCTTAAATATCATCTCTGATGCAGGAGGAACATCAATCTATAAAAACAAAGCTAAAATTGCAAAGATTTTGTAACATATGACCTATTTTTGACAAATAAAGATTGTATTTTTATTAGATTTGTCCTAAAATTTTCGACCAATTTTGGTATTTAACGTAAATTTCGTCCAAATTCCAGTTGGAATGGCTTCTCCCGTCTTGTAGGCTTCTTCTGAAGGAATTTTAACAAAATATATTTTGGGGACAAAATTTGAAAAAAAACCACAAGGGGTTAACCCACTTTTTTATCTAAATTTGGCCAAAAATTGATTTTTCTCCAAACGTCTTAAATATCATCTCTGATGCAAGAGGAACATCAATCTATAAAAACAAAGCTAAAATTGCAAAGATTTTGTAACATATGACCTATTTTTGACAAATAAAGATTGTATTTTTATTAGATTTGTCCTCAAATTTTCGACCAATTTTTGTATTTAACGTAAATTTCGTCCAAATTCCAGTTGGAATGGCTTCTCCCGTCTTGTAGGCTTCTTCTGAAGGAATTTTAACAAAATATATTTTGGGGCCAAAATTTGAAAAAAAAACAACAAGGGGTTAACCCACTTTTTTATCTAAATTTGGCCAAAAATATATTTTTCTCCAAACTTCTTAAATATCATCTCTGATGCAGGAGGAACATCAATCCATAAAAACAAAGCTAAAATTGCAAAGATTTGGTAAAATATGATCCATTTTTGACAACAAAAATAGTATTTTTATTAGATTTGTCCTCAAATTTTCGACCAATTTTTGTATTTAACGCGAATTTGTCCAAATTCCAGTTGGAATGGCTTCTCCTGTCTTGTAGGCTTCTTCTGAAGGAATTTTAATAAAATATATTTTGGGGCCAAAATTTGAAAAAAACAACAAGGGGTTAACCCACTTTTTTATCTAAATTTGGCCAAAAATTGATTTTTCTCCAAACGTCTTAAATATCATCTCTGATGCAAGAAGAACATCAATCCATAAAAAACAAAGCAAAAATTGCAAAGATTTGGTAAAATGTGACTTATTTTTGACCCAACAAAACGTATTTTTATTTGATTTTTCCTCAAATTTTCGACCAAATGTTTTATTTAACGTAAATTTAGTCCAAATTTCAGTTGGAATGGCTTCTCCTGTCCTGTAGGCTTCTTCTGAAGGATTTAAAAAAAATATAATTTTGGACCTAAATTTGAAAAAAAAACAAGGGGTTAACCCACTTTTTTATCGAAATTTGGCAAAAAATAGACTTTTCTCCAAACGTCTTAAATATCATCTCTGATGCAAGAGGAACATCAATCTATAAAAACAAAGCTAAATTTGCCAAGATTTGGTAAAATATGATCCATTTTTGACAACAAAAATCGTATTTTTATAAAATTTGTCCTCAAATTTTTGACCAATTTTTGTATTTAACGTGAATTTCGTCCAAATTCCAGTTGGAATGGCTTCTCCTGTCTTGTAGGCTTCTTCTGAAGGAGTTTAAAAAAAAAATTGGGGGCGAAAATTTAAAAAAAAATACAAGGGGTTAACCCACTCTTTATACTTGGAAGCAATTAAAATGTGGAACAAACATATCTTGGTTCTTTGCTGCAGCCAAAAGCAGCTCTTTATTTGACCAAAAACTTCTTCAAACAAATTCAAACATATATATATGATGAAGGTTCATCTCAGTGACCCCACCATGGTATAGCTGCGGGCGGCTCACCAGCGTGATGCCCGACTTTTACTTGGACCGACAGGGTCTCTTTTTTGGGTTCATCTCAGTGACCCCACTATGGTATACATGCGGGCTTCTCACCAGCGTGATGCCCGACTTTTAAATGGACCGACAGGGCCTCTTTTTTGGGTTCATCTCAGTGACCCCACTTGGACCGACAAGGTCTCTATTTTGGGTTCATCTCAGTGACCCCACTTGGACCGACAGGGTCTCTTTTTTGGGTTCATCTCAGTGACCCCACTTGGACCGACAGGGTCTCTTTTTTGGGTTCATCTCAGTGACCCCACTTTGACCGACAGGGTCTCTTTTTAAATTTAACTGTTATGATTTAACTTCAATGTGATCTTAACACAGATGTGCTGTTCAATCGTCGTACGGCTGGATCGAACAATATAATCTCTCGGGGAACAGCAAGAGAGATTGCAAGTCTGTGTAATAATATACATACTACATTTGACTACAAAAGTTTTACAAAAACAAACTACTGGCTGTCTGAATCCCGCAATTTAGTTTAGGCAGACAGCCACTCAGGCCATTTAAGGCGGAATGAAGGGGGAGGAGGTGGGATAACAAAAAGTTTAAGAAGTTTTGGTCAACAATTTTTTCTGAGTTGCTGATAGCTGCAACCAAATTGGCGGCCCGAATGCCTCGTGTTCTGGGTTAAATACCCAAATTCTTCGGACTGTCTTTTCTTCTCATTGGTCAAGGTAGGATATATTCAGTTCTCCATTGGTCAATCTTACCTATAATTTGCATATCTCCCAGATATAACCTTATATGGTAAGGAATTTATTTTCCCCCTTCTAGTTGAGCAACCTTCTAAACGACCAAGCTATTATTGCTGGTCGTGCAATTTTTCAGAATGACCTTAGAAACGTTTTGCCTACGACGCCAAAAAGGGGTTTAGGCTTTATGTGCCCCAAGTATAACGTATTTTATCTTTTATGGATAAAATTAATTATACTTGGAAGCAATTAAAATGTGGAACAAACATATCTTGGTTCTTTGCTGCAGCCAAAAGCAGCTCTTTATTTGACCAAAAACTTCTTCAAACAAATTCAAACATATATATATGATGAAGGTTCATCTCAGTGACCCCACCATGGTATAGCTGCGGGCGGCTCACCAGCGTGATGCCCGACTTTTACTTGGACCGACAGGGTCTCTTTTTTGGGTTCATCTCAGTGACCCCACTATGGTATACATGCGGGCTTCTCACCAGCGTGATGCCCGACTTTTAAATGGACCGACAGGGCCTCTTTTTTGGGTTCATCTCAGTGACCCCACTTGGACCGACAAGGTCTCTATTTTGGGTTCATCTCAGTGACCCCACTTGGACCGACAGGGTCTCTTTTTTGGGTTCATCTCAGTGACCCCACTTGGACCGACAGGGTCTCTTTTTTGGGTTCATCTCAGTGACCCCACTTTGACCGACAGGGTCTCTTTTTAAATTTAACTGTTATGATTTAACTTCAATGTGATCTTAACACAGATGTGCTGTTCAATCGTCGTACGGCTGGATCGAACAATATAATCTCTCGGGGAACAGCAAGAGAGATTGCAAGTCTGTGTAATAATATACATACTACATTTGACTACAAAAGTTTTACAAAAACAAACTACTGGCTGTCTGAATCCCGCAATTTAGGCCAAACGCATAGCGTCCCAAGGGAAAGACAGCCCCCAAAAATTCACACAACACTCTATCTTAGTAGATGTGCGATTTCGCTAGGCGCTATTGTAACTAATTAATTTCGAAACATATGTACATTACAAAAAGGCCGAAATGGCTTGGCACAGGTTATCACGGAATATGCGATTGCCCACAGGTGACAAATGTATAGCATCAAACCTATACAACGCGGCCTCAGTCCACTTAAACTGTGGATGGTGTAAATTACTAACTCCCAGCCAACTCCCTTGCGACCGCGCCCATCGATTGAGCGTGCGCCGCTTCTTCTCCATCCCGCTTTGCGACCGAGCCCCGAAATAGTACAGACGTGGTAATAAATCTGACCATATCAATGTGGTATGCGGGAATTGTTCGGCACATGTGCGCATTGATAGGACTAGTCGTTGTCTGAAAGAAAATTCGTCGACCTCCACCAGGTCGTTCGTTCCCAGATGAATAATCAAGATTGACGGGGGAGGTTCAGGTATACTTGTCAACAGCTGTGGTAAATCGCTTAGGTGGGCGCCGCTTAGACCACGCCACATCACTTTCATTGGAAGATTTAAAGGGCCTTCGGCCCCAAGCACAATGGAATCTCCCACTATCCATACTGGACCTATTAGGTAAATGACAGCAAATAACTGGGACTAAGATAAACGTTTAACTGTGATTAATCAAGTGTGCTAGACGCCTGGCCAGGGAGAAATGGGCAGAGGACGGATATATGTATTGACCGCGTCCGAGCGCCAGCGACCCATAGCCCGAATGTTTGTTTGAGGGACCCCCATTTGATATGCCGCCGAGGCCGCCCCTATGCGCAAGGAATGACCTTTAATGTGGTCAGCCGGTATGTTATTAAATGCCAGTGCTTTCTTCAATACCCCGTTAAACTGATAGCGAGTAAGAGGGGTACAGTTAAAATGACAAAAATATGAACCTGCATGATTGGGGCGTACCCGAGCATATGTGAGCAGCGCTGACACGGGACAGAGGAAAACATTATCGGACGGCTGTAGACATACGGTTTGCGGTTCACCACGTTGATTATTCTTACTCTGCTTAAATGAAATGGTAACATGACATTGGGTATCGCGGTAAGAAAATTCTACATCCGAATCAGTAATCACTGAAGGTTGAGTGTGAAACCGAGAATTTGCCGTGAACTCCCCGATACGCATAAAACCAAAAAATGCACTTAAAAACGCGGCTGAAAACATTTTCGCCTCGTAGAGAGATGAACACACATGGGGAAGCGACTGCACGATTTGATTTAGCATAGGCAAAGAAATGGGTTGGCGAGAATCGCGCGAGGGGCGTGTGCGACGGCACCCCTCGAGTAATTTGGAAACTAGAAAATCCTTAGTTGGGTCAGGCCAGCCTTGTAACCTGTGTTTATATCCAACTGCTGACACGTAAGTCGCAATTGTAGATGGGGAAATAGATTGTAATGACAGCCAAGCTATAAACTGTCGGATCTCATATGCCTTCGCGGGGGGCCCCTCTGATATTCTTTGTTGGCGAAACCGACAAAATGATGCCCAACCTGTTGCGTATGTTTTATGCGTACCTGGTGCTATTGAAGCGTCTAACAGCCGGCGCATTGCATTATCTACCAGATCGCTGGAAGGTGAGGTAAGGGGGTTGGGAGTGGACTTGCTCGTGGGGCCAGCTCGCGGAAACGGGACATCTGGAAACGGGATAGAGAGTCGGCAATTTCATTGTGTACCCCCGGCACATGCACGGCTTT
Organism: Crossaster papposus; assembly: GCA_037893245.1. Classification (NCBI taxonomy): domain Eukaryota; kingdom Metazoa; phylum Echinodermata; class Asteroidea; order Velatida; family Solasteridae; genus Crossaster; species Crossaster papposus. Next base: position 830,793 of record JBAIAA010000003.1, on the reverse strand, counting down.
AAACACAATATTATATCTAAGACATTCAAGGACAAGTAGGCGCACCAGATGCATTATTCTTGGGCATGGAGATGATTGCTTGTTTATAATATGGACAACAGCCATGTTGTCAGTGTTAAACCGCAGTTTTTGGTTTTGGAAACTCGACGCCCAGCCAAGGATAGCAACAACTATGGGAAACAGTTCGAGGAATGCGATGGATGGCGGGTTCGTTAATAAATCGTCCGACCATCGACCTTGCATCCATTGACCGTCCAAATACACCCCAAAACCTATGCTACCGGACGCGTCCGTGTACAAAGCAAGTGTTTCATTATCTACCCAGTGCCTACTTGAAAATGCCGATACGCCATTAAAATGCACAAGAAATTCTAACCACATGAGTAAATCCAGACGCGCCCCTTGAGAGATACGAACTTTGTGATGTGGCCGTTTCAAGCCTTTGGTGAGGTTGGTTAAACGCCGCAAAAAGGCACGACCCGGGGCGATAGCCCGGCACAAAAAATTGAGGGAACCCAGAAGCGACTGCATTGACACAAGCGTGGCCTTTGTCTTACTCAAGAAAGCATGAATTTGACCACATGTTTTGGTAACTTTCTCCTGTGGGACTTTAACTTGGGCGCGAACAGTATCGATTTCCAAACCCAGATATTTAATTGTTTGCACTGGCCCTTCAGTTTTTTCGTGCGCTAATGGGACGTTTAGCTTGGTACACATAGTGCGGAAAACATCTAATAACTCTGCACACGAGGAGGACGAGTTGCCCACGAACAAAAAATCATCTAGATAGTGAGTGACTAAAGATACATCAGCCATACGCTTAACTTGAAATTCCAAAAATGAACTAAACTTCTCGAAAAGCGAACAAGAAATGGCACAGCCCATTGGCATACATTTGTCAAAGTAAAAATGGTTGTCAAAGAAAAACCCCAGCAATTCATAATCAGCAGGTGAAACTGGCAACAAACGAAATGCAGACTTAATGTCGGCTTTCGCTAACCAAGCCGATTCCCCTACGGTCATAACCAAATCCACAGCCTCGTCAAACGAGGCATAGTGAACTACACAATGTTCCCTGTCAATAAATTCATTGATAGAGTTACCGGCAGGGTAAGACAGGTGATGAATGAGACGAAAGGTATTGGGCATACTCTTGGGGACTAAACCTATGGGGGAACATTGTAGATTAGAAAAGGGGCGATTTTTATAGGGGCCTGCAATCCTGCCTAAACTGATTTCCTTGGCAAGTTTTTCTTTGACCACCATTGGGCGTTCTGACGCCGTACCTAAACAATTTGAATCACGGGGCATACGGGGACCTTCATAACCCAACGAAAAACCATATTTAAAACCATTACTTAGTATGCGACAATCATCTGCAATTGGGTATTTTTTCAGCCAGTTATCTAACACTGTTTGGTTAATGGGCGTGGGGGTAACAAACGGGGTTTTGGGTTTGCTCAAATCGAGTCATGGACGAGGGTTGACTGGTGCAGTATGGGCAGCGTTAGAACCCGTAGAATTGGTATGAGGTGTACTAAAATTCCCCCCTTTTACTGCATTAGTCATTGGAACTCTGGGTTGACGGGTCCTGGGTTGTGTCTGCGCGTGATACGCAAATGCGTTACGCGGTGCAGTGAAAGTTGAACCCACTGACGAGCATTGAGATGCTCCGTGGCCAGAGCGCATACATTTACTACATGTATGCGCGTATCTACATCGAGGAAATGTACAACCCTGGTTATTGTTAAAATTAAAGCAATGGCCGGTTCCGCGGCCGGTTTTGGACGCCGGGGCCCACCCTTGTGTGTTACCTAACCGATTGCCCGATTGGTTAGTGGTTACCGGGACCGCTGCAACCGTCACCCAGAGTTCCATATCAATTTCCCCCCATGAACGGGAGGGGTCAATCTCCATCTTTAACCGAAACTGCTCGTCATATGTTCGCCACCCGTAACCGGGGAACTGTGCTGACGCCATACGAATAATTTCACAGTATTTTAATAGCTGTGCATAGCTCTGGGTGTGTTGGTCAAGATAAATGGACATATATGTGTGAAAGGCAGATTGCCATGTAGAGAAGGATTCGATGCGCCTACGCGATGGGCCGGGTTTCCTGAGGACCAGGTTGCCCCCTTCCATCCCGAAGGTTAAATTGGACTGATCTGTCCGCGAAAGTACGGCATGGGCTGTGTCGTTATAAAGTGGGGCCAAATCTATGTACTCCCCTGACCGAATTTTGTCTTTCGTGGATTGCGAGACATGAAACCCTAACGCTGCACACGACTTTCCTATTTGAAATAATGGCACTGGGCGGACATCCGCCCCTAGCTGAATTGCACTGATTGGAATGGCAGTATGAGAATCGTTAACATTGTACTCACCCCCACCCCTTACTCCGCTAGTGCTAGTAGTACTAGGACCCGCGAACGGATCAGTGTTATTGTTCATGTTGTTGTCATGGTGTAACAGATCATTTTCATCATGATGGCTGCGAGGAGGATGCACATCCACGACGGAGGTTGACGGCTGGGTCTCTGGGTGCAGAACATCCGGATCCGAGACCGAGCTTGGGTTTCTTCGGGGTCGACCGCGGCCACGGCGGGTTGGCGGCACAGGTTCCTGTAGGGCAGGCACAGCTGCCCCGCGTCCGCTGCCTCTTGCAGACGGCTCCTGGTGCAGGGCAGGCCCTGCCCCGCGTCCTCTTCCTCTCGCAGGCGGCACAGGTTCCTGGTGTAGGGCAGGCACAGCTGCCCCGCGTCCGCTGCCTCTCGCAGACGGCTCCTGGTGCAGGGCAGGCCCTGCCCCGCGTCCTCTTCCTCTCGCAGGCGGCTCCTGGTGTGGGGGAGGGACAGCAGCCCCCCGCCCTCTGCCCCTCACAGACGGTTGGCGTTTCCGATACTTCTTTGGCGGGGGCACGCCGTCTTCAACTGTATCTGGCAGAGCTGAGCGACCGGGTCGGCGGCTAGCTACGGCGTTCTTCCGGTACGGCATGTCCGAAGAGGTGGCCAGCAAGTCTTCCACTCCTTGCTAAACGGAAGCTGTCGAGTTAGACGTGTACGAGGAGTTGTCGGATTATCGACAAGTGTTTCGTCCACAGGTGGTTTCGTCCGGTTGGACGAACGGAGAGTTGTCCGGTATACAGGGCCTCGAAGCGTCGGAGGAGTTGGAAGTGAAGATAATAACAAAAAGTTTAAGAAGTTTTGGTCAACAATTTTTTCTGAGTTGCTGATAGCTGCAACCAAATTGGCGGCCCGAATGCCTCGTGTTCTGGGTTAAATACCCAAATTCTTCGGACTGTCTTTTCTTCTCATTGGTCAAGGTAGGATATATTCAGTTCTCCATTGGTCAATCTTACCTATAATTTGCATATCTCCCAGATATAACCTTATATGGTAAGGAATTTATTTTCCCCCTTCTAGTTGAGCAACCTTCTAAACGACCAAGCTATTATTGCTGGTCGTGCAATTTTTCAGAATGACCTTAGAAACGTTTTGCCTACGACGCCAAAAAGGGGTTTAGGCTTTATGTGCCCCAAGTATAACGTATTTTATCTTTTATGGATAAAATTAATTTATCTAAATTTGGCCAAAAATATACTCTTCTCCAAAGTCTTAAATATCATCTCTGATGCAAGAGGAACATCAATCCAGAAAAACAATCCATAAAAGCAAAAATGTCAAAGATTTGGTGAAATAAGACCTATTTTTAATTTGATTTTACCTTAAATTGTTGACCAATTGTTTATTTAACGTGAATATCGTAATTCTTGGGGCGCGATACTTGCAAACAGAAGAGAACAAAATAGAAAAAATAAAATGAAATAAAATGCAGCCATGCACATTAGCAATGAAATGATGCTTTATTTCTAAACACGTATATATACATATGGTTGGACAGCTACATTAAGCCTTATTTGTCAAAACATTGTGCAAAAATACTGCTTACATATATTATTGATAAACTTATAGTGCTTATTCAGCCTATTAACCCCTGCCTCTATGTACACAATTTTGTATAACAATGTTATACAAAGATGTTATAACTTGTTATACCCCTAATAAGTGATTATTATAATCACTAGAAATGTACATTTACATTTAAATGCAGCACGAATAAATTGTATTCTTTTACAGACATCTTAACTTCTTTTATTTTACAAATGTGGCAGGGTTTTCATTAAATCGTTGACACAATTTGGTTAATACTCAATTCATATATCTTATCTTATTTTGAAAAAATTCATATTAAATTCATGTTGGTTAATATTATCAATTCATATCTTATCTTATCTTGAAAAAATTCATATTATATTTATGTTGGTTAATATACACAATTCATATATCTTATCTTATTTTATCTGAAAAAAATTCATATTAAAGTCATTTGATTATTGGGTTTTCGGAACATCATATTTTAAGTATGTCAAAAAGTGCACTTTAAATACTGATAGGTTAAAGGGATCGTATAGGTTAAAGGGATCGTAATTACTACAAAATTAATGGCAATACAAACTTACTTGGTCGGAAGTACAGCAGCTTTGGATAGTATAATGCATTTTTTGAAACTTTTCACTTCGAAGTACTGCGGCTATGGACAAAGATATCACTTTTTATCCACAAAAAAATTGAATCTGAGAATCGTTACTGCAGTGACGTTTCTCAGATCGTGTATTCCAATGCAGATTATTCTTCCTGCGTGGAAATAACCGCTCCAGATTTTCGGCAATATCTCAAAATCGCTACCACCTTTTGAAATGAAATTTGTACAGGTTAGTTTTATGGTATATATCTATAACTACACTGTATATAGGATTGAAACAAACAGTGGGTTCCAATTACCAAACGTATACGATCCCTTTAAATACAGGTTGTTGACCGGGTAATAATTAAAAAACATCAATGTCATCAGCAAAACATTTATGAGCATCTCTATCCGAGTTTTTCATTTCAACCACCAGATTAACACTGTTATAGACCATGACAAACGTCACGATAGAGCTTCCAGGCATCTCCGAGCCGCAGAGTACAGGGCCGATATTCATAAAAGCCTGCTAAGCCTAGTTGGCTGCTAAAATGGCATCAAGCCGACAGCTAAGCCTAGTTGGAACCTAAGCGATATTCTTAAAACTTTGCTATGGTTAGTTAGTTGGTTGCTAAGTTAACTGCTAACATTAGAGTTGATCCGCGGTGTCTCTAAGTCACTAGCTGGCAACTTGCCTGGGGCCAATTTCATAGAGCTGCTAAGCACAGAAATTTGCTAAGCACAGAAATTTGCTTAGCATGAACATTTGTCCTTGGCAAAAACAAGGTTACAGACCAAATGTTCACGTGATCTTTAATGCTTTTCATAGTTAATCAGCTGGTTGTTTGCTTAGCATGAAAAACACGTAGAATTTTGGCTGGTAACCTGTTTTTAATAAGCAAGACTTTTTTGTGCTAAGCAAATTTGTGTGTTTAGCAGCTCTATGAAATTGGCCCCCGATGTCCCAGATGCGTGCTTAAAATATCTAGCAGTCAACTACCTGGTAACATTCTTAGCAAGGTTTTATGAATACAACATTAGTTGGTAACCACGGAGCACAAACTACGGATTTAGCGGGCTGCTAAGGCCTAGTTGGCTGCTAAGTTAGCAGGTTTTTATGAATATCGGCCCAGGACTTTTACGTGTTGTTGATTTTGTTTTCTATAAAAATAATATTTTGTTTTTACAAAGATCTAGACTATGAAACAGCCATAAATATGGATAACAACTTTACAATTCTTTTTAAAATAAAATAAACAAATGCAACAATCATCATGTACTTTGCAACAGCGGCACTTTGCTATGGAGGACGCCATGTTTGTTGATGTTTGATACCCACTATAGGTCACGTGATTTAGAGGGCGCAATCGGTCTATTATTGACATTTGTTGACCTGTGCGTTAGGTTGCAACGTGATTAGCTCATTGTCGGGGAGAGCAATCCCGGCCCCCATAATCCCTGTACTGCATCTTCTGGCGCTCTATTATGTGCGTGTGAACAAGAACAATGGAATGTACGAATAACATATCTAGACTTGTTCGCTTTTCTTTTCTCTAATTTGATATCTCGTTTACATTTTGTAAATAAAAATGAAAAATACACTGAACAAAAAAATAAAAGCCCACAAAATTTTACACGCCCACAAAAATATAAACGCCCACAAAAATATAAACGCCCCAAAAATGGTTATTTGTCTCGATTTGTAAACAACATTTGTGTCCATCTCTACCAGTGAGGAATTGCTCAGTGATGCAGTGATTTCACCTACAACACAGATGTGGCATGTCCAGACGCTGCTAAAACAGCGTGACCAGGGGCCAATTTCATAGAGCTGCTAAGCACAATAATGTGCTTAGCATGAACATTTGTCTTTGGCAAAACAAGGTTACAGACCAAATTTTCACGTGATCTTTATTTCAGTTAAAATGGCTTCACCTGTCCTGTAGGCTTCTTCTGAAGGAGTTTTAGAAGAAAATAAATTTAGGCCAAAATTAAGAATTACAAGGGGTTAACCCACTTTTTAATCAAAATTTGGCCAAAAATAGACTTTTCTGCTAAGCATGAAAATTTGTCCTTGGCAAAAACAAGGTTACAGACCAAATTTTCACATGATCTTTATTGTTTTTGATTGATAATCAGCTGGTTTTTGGCTTAGCATGAAAAACCCGTACAATTTTGGCTGGTAACCCGTTTTTAATGAGCAAGACTTTTTTGTGCTAAGCAATTTGTTTAGCTTAGCAGCTCTATGAAATTGGCCCCTGTACTCGGACACTCCTTATACTCCTTATACTGGGGACAATAAAAAGGCCACCTCAAAATGTCAAATTTCATCAGAAGTCGCCATGCCACAGATGTCGCAAGTCATGCGGGATGTGCCATTGCATGCTGGATGCAGGAATGGACACATAATGTTGTTTACAAATCAAGACAAATAACAATTTTTGTGGGCGTTTATATTTTTGTGGGCGTTTATATTATTGTTTAGTGTAGTTTTTATAGAAGAACAGTTAGTCAGGTTCATAACATATTAAAAATTTCGTTCATTTTTTTGGTAGATTTGCTAAACTATACATTTTTGGAAACGTTAGGATATATTCAACAGGAAAACCAATGTTTACATTTGTTTATAGGTTCTTTTGAAAAAAAATGATTCTTTAATGTGACGTGACACATGAAAAGTCATTGGGTGTCACATTAAAGGTCCACTTTTTTTTATCTCTGGAAGTATAAGTCTGATTGGGTTTGAACTTAGTATGCAGGTATGACGGGATGTTGTATAGATATAAATTGAAGTGACATCATGATGACGTCATCGTGTGATGTTTTATGATTTTATTTCATTCTTAACCTTTAAGCCATATCTCATCAACAGAACATAATAAATTCAAAAGTCTGTGTGACGTCATCATGACGTCATCAAAATGCCATTTAGAAAATCCAAGATGGCCACCATATAAAGAACCTATAGAGCAAATGTAAACATTGGTTTTCATGTTAAGTATATCCTAACGTTTCGAAAAATGTATAGTTTAGCAAAACTACACAAACAGTGAACGAAAATACATAAGAAACCTGACTAAGTGACAAAATTTGCTTTCGTTGAAGCTTCTATCTGAGGTGTCCAGAAATTGGGTTTCTCGTGAACTCTCGTACGTTCTCGGGGGCCAACTTACATGCTATATCCGTTGCATTGACAACAGTAACACAACTACATGTGTAAAATGCTGGATTCCTATGCTTCTCTCACACTGTGGCGAATATGCTAGCGAATGTGCTTACGAATGAAAATATTTGACAATCGCTCAAACTTCGCAACATTCGCCGTGTCTTCGTAAGCGTTGGTAACAAATTTGGAACATTCACAAGTCATTCTCCACCTCCTTATGAAGATCGGTCAATTTAGGAAGCGCTTCCTAAATTTCAGTGAATGTTGTGAAGATGGTCATTCGCCGTCGATTTTCGTAAGCATTGGTAAGCCATTGGTAACATTTGTAAAGCGTGCGTAAGCGTTGGCAACGTTCGTTAGCTATTTGTAAGGCGTTAGCTATTTGTAAGGCGTTGCAAGCGTTGGCAAGCGTTGGCAAGCGTTGGTAAGCATTCGTAATATATTCGTAAGATATTTAAGGAGAGGTCGAGGGACGACCGAGGACGACCGAGGACGACTGACGGGTGACCGAGATGAAAAAATTCACTATCCAATTGCAATTTGGGGGCGAATTCACCGCGAAATTCAAATATTCATATTCGCAAGAATATTCGCCACAGTGTGAGAGCAGCATCACCCACAACTTCACTGGACTCTACATAATTCAAGTCTCCTTTCCAACTTCCCAAGACTAATTAAAGCGAAACTATTTGACAAGCACCATTGAGTTAGAAAATATCCCATATCAAACACTATTCATAAATACCTGAGACAGTTATCCATTCCTATTGGTCAAAAGCTTTTTCAAGCTTTGCGTCGAGACTGAGTTTGAAACAAATCGCGTAACAATCGAGGGCGCACACATTAAGCTCATTCTCTGAGTATTGATGATTTATGAACTGCATAGACAGACGGCGCGCCCCGGAACAAATGAAAAACTCAGTCTTGGAGCAAGACTAGAACTACATGCGCAATAGCGTCAATCTCCAAGTCAATCACACGTCTATCTCAAAGGGCAAGACCACGCAGCACATACCAATAACATCGCTGGATGGTGTTTCTCAAAAACATTATGACAAAATCTTTGCAATATTGTAAGTTTTTTTTTACATGTTTTGACTTTTTGACCGAAAGGTATTTATGAATGGCAATAATATGTGACCCAGCACAAGTAAATCTGACACCTTGAGGCAAAAATAAAATTTGAGATTTTGATTTCATCATATAAAGGTAAACAAGCTTTAAATAATGAAATCAAAATCTCAATTTTAATTTTTGCCGCAAAGTGTCTCATTTACTCGTGCTGGGTCACATATGGTTGGCCGGTATTAACCAATTATAGATCATGTACCTGAACATTGTTAATGCCCGATCGAGCCGAAGGCTCATTTTTACTCCTTATTGTACATGTACGGTAAAATGTATACTCATTTATCAACAAAGGCACTTTTTAGAATACTGGATTACACAGTAATTGTCAACCTCATTGTACATATTGTGCAGGTATAGAAAGTCCAATATCTCATACAAAAATATATTTATCAACTACGTGTACCCTAAGGGTAGTTTAATATTCAGTGCCTCTAGTGACACTTAAAGCGGCCATTTCACTAAGAATTGTCTTGAGCCCTGTTCGCACTGGACTTAATTTGGGCAAACTAACCGAGCCAATGGGTAACTTACCCATTTCAAGTCCAGTGCGAACAGCCTGGGTAACTTTCCTCACAGGTAACTTACCCACGCCGCGTGGGTAGTTTAACCGAGACAAAAGTGCCCAGGAAGATTGACCAGGTCAGTTTAACCGAGCCAGAAAATCCAGTGTGGACGCGACGTCTCGGTTAAATCTTCTATCATCCGGTCGAATGTTGAGAGCTAGCGTCGGGAACAGACGATCCGGTCGTCAAGTCGCGGTCATAGGTCACACAGGGCGCCCTCTATTGTTTTGGAGCCATCTCGGTTAGTTTACCCATGGTCTCGGCAATTCTACCCGCGTCAATTAAATCCAAGTGCGGACGGTGGGAAGATTTACCCATCGGAATGTTACCCGGCGTCATGGTAACGTTACCCAAAATGTTTATCCAGTGCGAACACAGCTTTAGTCCCGATAGTACCCAATCCTTTTTTTGGTCGATCTAGCGCATTTTTGCGAAAATAGTTGGGGAACCTGCGAGCACTGTCGAGCACTACCCTATACCTTCGGGGGAAGATCTGGCGCGATCGCCTCAGTCCTCCGAGGGTCGGGTACCAAAAAAAGTGATCGGCTACTGTTTTTAAACATGTTAAAAAACCGTAGCCGATCAAATGTGACCGGCTCTACAAAAAAGGGTATTAAGTCGCGCTGTGCATTATCATGTAATGGACTACTCAACGTTGAGAGGATAAACATTTCATCAAAATGTAATTTACATTTGTTGCCATTAACGACATCTTTAACACTAATTTTTTCAGCTTTCATTCAAAGAAATGTTGATTTTGATGATTAAAGTGGAAAACACGCCCATTTTGTGTTCATCCTTCTGTTGTTCTACAAAAAAACCCGGCTTTTTCAAAGCCTGTTTTCTCAGTTGTGTAATTTGAACTCCAAGGAAATAATCAAAAGCAAACATGTCATATCTCCAGAACGGGAGTAGCTATGGAGCTCTATTATATACCACCTGGAAGCTTACGCTGTGGCCTTTCCAACTACGTATATAACTCAATTTCACTATTTTGTGACATAATACCCATTATTGTGGAGTGGGTCACAAATACCGTCGGCCCGTGGTCGTACTTACGCGTACTTGCGTCCCAGAAACGTGTCGATCGCGCGAGGAACGTCCGTGTTTCGTCCCCCCACCATGGTCCATTGGTCGGGACTCAATTGGGTCAACAAAGGAGACGATAGGGGACGATTGGAGGCGATTCAGGACGACAATCGGGCCGATCAAAAAAATTGATTCATTGGGGACAATCTGGTCCCGCAGATCGGGCCGATTGGAAAAAACAATCCTTGGTGAAATGGCTGCTTTACATATATATGTCTTAATTGTCTTCGTTATCAACTGACATAAATGCACGTTCTTTTTGTTTATATATTTGGCTGCTTGATGGCTTCCCAACCGTACTTTTACTCACTTTGAATTTGTGGGTATGAGTTTGGTTGTGTTCATATACAAGTTGACTGGCCATGCCCGTCTTGTTCCTACAACTCTGTCATACTGGTTGAGAGTGTCGTCTGGGGTTGACGCAGCGGGGGTGTCTTCATTGTCCGCGTACTCTTGGCTCATCTGTAGTTGCTCTTGCTCCATAGACAGCTTGCGATGCAGCAGAGCATGGGCGGCCACGCCTCCGGCCAGCTTGAAGGTGGGCTTGGGCATGATCACCGGAGCTCCTCCTCCTTTCCTCGGGGTCTTGTAACCAAAGGTCCCCGCTCGTCGCAGAGTAGGAATGTGGGCAGGCTCCATGTAGCGATCGGTCTCGTCAGAGTGGGTGGGGGTTTTCCGTTTGCACGACTGGTAGAGTGGGAGAGTAGCACATCCCGAGTGAACAGGTAGTTCCTCTGGCGTGGATATCAACTTCTGCAATGAATCAAACGTAGCGATGATCAGTTTAGTCAAATTGTCAGGATCTTTGTTCGAGACGCCAGTCAGACAAAATACTGTTAAAAAGCTTTGTTGTAAAGATATAATGATTCTAAAGTCTGTAAAATCATTCCGCCTTGCATGCTGTCATTTTGAAGATAATGAGAAAAGAATTCCATTTCCAAATGTTCGTCTCATCAGAGATTATGTGACCTGTCACCACAAAATGAGAGTAAAGTCGCACAATGTGATTCAGAGATATGGCCATCCAAAGTCAAAATATGAAGGGGTGGTCAATTGTGAGATTTTGCTTAATTTGGAAAGCCCAAGTCCTCTACAAATTCCTATTTTTGGGGTGCAATCAGATGATTGAAAACCTCTTAAATTACGTGATTTTGCGTAGTGTTTGAGTAGTTAATGTTTGGATTAAAGTCCATCAGTGGTCTAATCAACACGGTAATTAAATATGCAAATTAGGTCTTCGTAACTGTCCAGGTTTTCGAAATTTTGATTTTATGTTGATTATACAATAGTTTGTATGTTTGGAAAATTTCAAGAAGAAATAATGATTAGCACTAGTCGTTCCTATGCTCAACCGAACCTTACTTGTCCTGTTTGGTAATTTGGTGTGTGTTTTGCTTAAGATGTTTAAAGTAAGTTTTCTCACAAACACGTTTTGTGAAACCTGTGACTTTCTGGAGCGCTGTAAAATGTATTTATCGCAAGACCCCCAAGTGTTATATACCATTGGAAAGCTCTCTTTCCCAAGAAATTATCAATATTTCAATTTTCCCGACTTCACTCTCATATTGTGGTGACAGGTCACATATTTGGAAATGTCTGCAAATAGTGTGCGCAAGTGGTGCGAAATACGGTACCCTCTGGAGACATGAACACAATGTGTACAATGGAGACAAAACGTCTCCGGAGGGTAAATTTCTATAGATGAATAGGTCTCCACTGGGAATTTCACGAATTAGATTTTTGGATTGTACTTAAATTAATCAAAAACTAGGATTAGGATGTGGGTTAGGGTTAGTGTTTGGGTTGGGGTATAATATAGGGTATATTGGGTCGAAATTTCAACCCAGGAAAAAAATTATGGTTAAAATGGGAGCATTTTGAAAAACGTGCTCGACTTTCTAACTATTTTGTACACGAGAACAAAGCCATGTCTCCACAGTGATACAAAAATGCGAATCCATGTTCTAACGACGCGCAGCGTACGCATTAGCGCTCCTATTGGTGTGTTCAGCGTGCGACACGTGCGTAGCTGCAATCCGCTGGCTGAGAATGTGCCCATAACGTGCCCATTTGTGACTCGGCTAAATTTTGAATTGAAATCAAAATCTCAGAATATTGTTTTCTCAGAATTTGCAGCATTCATAAACCTTATAAGGTTGCTTGTCAAGAACATTTCTGGGTAAGGGGGAAGGGGGGAGGGGGAAGGGGGAAGGGGGGAGGGGGAAGGGGGAAGGGGAAGGGGGAAGGGGGGAGGGGGAAGGGGGGAGGGGCGAGGGGGGAGGGAGGGGGGGGGGTGGGGAAACTCCAGCGAGCGCGTAGCTCTAAGCCAATTATGGCGTGGGGTCTGGGGCACGGTGAAGGGCCCCCAAAAACAATAAATTCTAGATGCTATCAGTCTTGGTCCAAACAAATTGGGCCACCAGCTAGTATCAAATGATCAAAATGAGTAATGCTACTAAGCTATAGATAGAAATATTGATGAAAAGTTTGCCGTCTGAATGTGTGGCACTGCCTTGGTCGAGACGATGACTAAAAAGTAAAATCAATTAACACCTTTTTGTATGTCTTGCCTGGCTATGATGACACAGTTTGTTTTACACTTCATATCTATGCCCCAAATCAACATCACTTGATTTCCTCTACAAGGTACACACTGCCACAGCTGTGGGTAAATTGAATAACATTGGTCACTTCCTGCTGGGTATAATCTAGGGCAGTCCCTGGCCAGACACGATGTCGGACGAGATCTCTTAAAGTTGGTGTGTCCGTGCTTTTTGGGGTGTGGCACACTAAAAAATAAGACTTTCAAATTGAATTGATAATTTTCTAGCAATTTTGTATAAGTTATAAGCTTCCCAATGAGACATCGAACGAACACATCGGCCATGGTGAGTAAACGATTATTTAATTTTAACTTTTGAAGGGAACCTGTTTATACACATATGTGACCCGCTCCAGGAAAAGGCGACATATAAGTTAATAGGGTAAATTTGTTTGTCAAAATCAGATTTTCATTTGTTTTCTTTTAAAAATGACATCTTAATATCCAAAGTTTCAGATTTAATTAACAAAAAGCTGGAATTCGATAAATAAAGTGAAACGAAACCTTTTAAGAGTGCATGGTTCCAATGTATTGTCTTAGTTTTGTTGGGTTTCGAAGCCTGTTTTCTCAGTTGTGTATTTTGAATTCCATGGAACCATTAATATGCAAAAACGTCATATCACCGAAACGGGAGGGGCTATGGAGCTGTACTATGTAGTAAATGAAAGCTTATATCCTGGACTTTTTAATCATGTACATAACTTATGTCACCTTTTCCTGAAGCGGGTCACATATGCGCTTTTGCGACTGCATGCTTAATGCACGTTAAATGTTTATAATATAGATATATGTGTGGATGTATGCATTTAAATAGTGGTCGATGAACAAATGTGACATGTTCTGGCAAAATGAGACGGAACTGGGCACAGGGCATAGTGGAGAAAACTGGGGAAAAAATGAATAATGGGTTATTTTTTTTTATTATAAGGTTGATTGATATTTGTAATCTTTGGTATGCCTAATAAATATATTTTGTTAGTATGGAAGTAGTGGAATAACAGTGTTTTAAGGAAAACCAATTCACATGTTTCCATATCACATGTACAAATCTCAAAACTAGCCTTTTTCCAAATTTTTTACTTTTGCGACATGCTGATAAATGTTAACTTTAAACAGCCTTAACCCTTAGCATGCTACCATTCATATACACATGTATTCCCATGGCGCTGGATTTCCTGTGAAAGTAATACACACTAATATGTTCCGAAGCTTTTTACTCTATGATGGGTGTGTTTTTCAGGAAAATGTAACATAAACTATTTGTTCAGTATGAAATTTCCTATCCATTGGTGGCCGTGAGGATGGCTAAAATTGATCAGCCAGTCGTGGTGGTAAGCCCTCCGAAATGCATCATTACGAGCTGCTATCCGAGCCGCGTTAGGAGCTGCATAACCTCCCGCTTGCTGGCGAACTTCACCGGGGCCATCGTCGCGTTGGGCCCCATCACTACTATCGTCATCAATGGAACCTTCACCACGTTCTCGTACACACTGGCATACTCGTTGTCGACACTATCGTTGACATAATCGTCCTGAAAAAGGCCTTCAAAGTCCGAATCTCCGGAGTCTGAGTCCCCCCAAATCTCCTGAAATGCAGCTCCGGCGTCCATTAAACACTCGAAAAGCGGGACGGACAGATTTTCAATCGAAAATAGCAGAGAATTTTGTAAGAAACGAGTGTGAATTTATGATTGAACAACGTTAGCCTCGTAATCATCTATCCAAAAGTACCCGGGTGAGGGTCAGGGGTCAATGGTTTGTCATATTCATTCATTTATAAATAGAACGTTGTCGCGAGCGACTGTAGTCGCCCATAGCAGTGTGGGAATAAATGCGCTGGGCGACTGGAGTCGCCGATAGCGTGCAAAGGGTTAAACTTATAACTTGTAACTTTCAATTAATAAAATTAAACTCAAAAATTGTAAGGTATCCGGTCATCTGTTATAACAACTTATTTCAGATTGTCTAATTATATTTTAAAATGACAACAGCAGGTGAGTGGAACTATCAAGCACACAGCTGCCAGGATTTAGTATGTACTAGTGCCTTGGCTTTAGAAGATTGACCTTGACTTGTACATAATCCTAGTGATGTTGTTATGTGACCTATAGCCACCACAATATGAGAGTAAAATCGGAAAATTGAAATTTGAGATATTGGTATTTTCAAAATATTTCCAATGGTACATAACATAATAAATAAGGTTTACAGCGCTTCAGAAAGTCATGGGTTTCACAAAACGTGTTTGTGAGAAAACTTAGCCCTAACCCCCTAGGCTCTCGCACTAGGAAGCATACCAAACCTAACAAACTTCAGCAGCTCACACAGGTTCAGTATATTTTGGTACACTGTACTGAACCTAACAGTACTAAACCTGCCAAACTCCAACAGTTGAAGTTTTATTGACTTGGTACAGTGATAACTGGCCAGTGGTATTATGTGTTTTAGTGGGGACACACATACAAGGTGTAAGTACTTACAGTTGACAATGTGGGTCACTCACGTATAAATGCCTGTGCATTCTCCAAATTTCTAACATTTTGACAAGTCTTGCCTTTCTTGACCTGAACCTCACATAATTCAACAGGGTCTCCCTGGGCCTTTGGTACTGAGTCAAACAAAGTCTAACAACAAGTTGTTACGGTTTGGTACATGTACCAAACCTGCCAAAACCTAGCAAAAGCTGCAGTTGGAGTTTGATGGGTTTGGGGTAGTTAGGGTTAAAGATCTTCAACAAAACACGCAAAAGATTGCAAAACAGGACAAGTACATGTAAGGTTCGGTTGAGCATAGCAACGGCTATGTTCTAATCATTATTTCTTCTTGAAACTATTTCCACACATACGAACTATTGTATAATCAACAAAATATCAAAATTTCAAAAATGTGGGATAGTTACAAGGACCTAATTTGCATATTTAATGAACGTGTTAATTAGACCACTGATGGACTGTAATCCAAACACTAACTACGCAAACACAACGCAAATTAAATCGTGTAATTTAAGGGGTTTTCGATCATCTGATCGCACTCAAAAAATGTGAATATGTAGAGGAGGACTTAGGCTTCCCAAATTATATTCCCATTTTTGGGATAAAGTCCATTAGTGGTCTAATTAACATGGTAATTAAATATGCAAATCAGGTCATCGTAAGTATCCCATGTTTTTAAAATTCTGATATTTTGTTGTTTATACAATAGTTTGTATGTGTGGACAATTTCAAGAAGAAATATTGATTAGAACATAGCCGTTGCTATGCTTCACCGAACCTTACTTGCCCTGTTTTGTAATCTTTTGCGTGTTTTGTAAAGATGTTTAAAGTAAGTTTTCTCGCAAACACGTTTTGTGAAACCCATGACTTTCTAGAGCGCTGTAAAAAGTATTTATCGCAAAACCCCCAAGTGTTATGTACCATTGGAAAGCTCTCTTTCTCAAGAAATTGAAAATACCAATATCTCAATTTTCAATAATTCTGACTTTTACTCTCATTTCGTGGTGCCAGGTCACAATTATGCCGTACATATGTTGGAATCTCTCTACTTGCATATTATACAATATGTTTAAACCTACCGTAGTGGCAACTGGTGAGGGTGGGGCTGTCTGACTGCCTGTGGCAGTACTATTGTTCTGGGGTCTGTCTAGCCCATGTTGGTAGTTGATCCTTTCTAGAGACTGCATGCGGATCTCCGTTTGAAGAGAAGCTTTTGGTATCTTGGATCTGAAAGGAAATGCGAACAAACAAAAATTGAGTTTGTTTTAATGGCATTTTTTTATGACTGGGTTTAAAGAGAGGTTACAACGGCAAGCTGTTGGGGGGGGGGGTGAGGTGATTGGTAGCATTGGTGTTATTAGTGTTATTTGAAAACTATTAAACATTGTTATAGTTTATACACAAAATATGTGACCCACTCCAGGAAAAGGTGACATAAGTCGTAAACAAAATAGAGTTATGTACATGGTTGAAAAGTCCAGGATATAAGCTTTCATTTGGTACATAATACAGATCCATAGCCCCTCCCATTCCGGTGATATGACATTTTTGCATATTAATAGTTCTATGGAATTCAAAATACACAACTAAGAAAACAGGCTTCGAAACACAACAAAACTAAGACAAAACATTGGAACCATGCACTCTTAAAAGGTTTTGTTTCACTTTATTCATTGAATTCCAGCTTTTTGTTAATTAAATCTGAAACTTTGGATATTAAAGATGTCATTTAAGACAACAAATGAAAATTCTGGACAAAAATATTTACCCTATTATTATCTTTAACAGGCCATTACTCATAAATGCATAGCGCGACTTATGTCACCTTTTCCTGGAGCTGGTCACATGTGGCATACAACCTGTCGAATCCCGGAAGATGAGAGAATGCATTACATGTAGGTTGCCTCTCATCGTATAGTATACCTTACTGGTGACCTTTATGTCATGACTGCCATTACAACCACAATGTTCGTGAGCTGCATTGTGCAGATATAACATATAACATAAGTTGTCTTACCAAGATGTTTATGCAGTGATATCAACTCATGATAAACTTGCTGAAATAAACAAAACTGGGGATAACCATGGAGCTATAAACTAGAAGGAGTTAGAATGAAGACCCCTCTTATCTTAATCCGATTAGCACCGAGGCTCTCCACCATAGAGAATGCACTGCGCCCAATCATGGCCCAATGCATCAACGGCCAGCCTTTGTGCACAGAGATGGCCACCGCGTTTTCACTGGTAACCTAACGACTCTCCAAAAGCTGAATCAGCGAATAAACTAGATCAGTAAGCACTGTAATGACATGAAGCTGAAATTGTAATGTTAATTTTTGTATAATAATACATTTTTCAAAGATTTTCAAAGGCTGGCAAATTAAACCGAAGCAGACAATGTCGACATGAGGAAAACGGTGATACATGTTGCACTGCGCTCCAGGTAGAGCCAATTGACCATTTGCGTGTGTAATTTAAATAATATCTGGTACACTGACTTGTTCACACATCAGCTTGGCACAGTTTGACTTTAAATTATCCAGACCAAATACACTGTTGCTATATCATGTGATTCGGGGCAAGCTCTTGCATACCCTTGCAGAAATTTCTGTACAAATTCCTGTTTTGTTCCTGTTTGAAACATGTTTTTATCCTGTTTTTGTACCGTAAACCAGTATTAAAACATGTTTTTATCCTGTTTAGATAAAATACCAGGGAGTATTAACCTGTTTGTTTCCTATTTGTCCCCAAACAAACCTGTTTGTTTCCTGTTTTTCCTCAGTCATCCTGTTTCGAACCTGTTTTTGGCTGACTTAAACTTTTTGTGAAGTCTGTAAACCTGTTTTCTTCCTGTTTTTTTTGGACTTAGAAATATTTTGAAGCATGCAGACCTGTTTTCACCCTGTTTTTTCTGACTTATAAATTTTTTGAAGAATGCATCCTGTTTTTATCCTGTTTTTTCTGACTTAGAATTTTTTTGAAGCATGCAGACTTGTTTTCATCCTGTTTTTTTTGGACTTAGTAATATTTTGAAGCATGCAGACCTGTTTTCATCCTGTTTTTTCTGACTTAGAAAATATTTGAAGCATGGACCTCATTTATTCCTTTTTACTTGTTTAAATGCATGTACCTGTATATTGATCTCAACACATATCTCATAAACAACATCGTTTGCTTTACACATTTAGCAACATATTTTAATAGCACACATTGCATCCATTATTTTTATTCCACTGGCACAATTTATTGAAATGGTCTGAAAGCCAAGGCTTTATGTTTGCTACAGCCATAATTTATATTTACAGAATTTGTATCAACAAGAGTCCTCAGATTAATTTGAAAACACGTGTTAACTTCCTTAGCAATGCGGCTGAACCTATGTTAAGTCAAGATCGGCCAAAGGGTTGTGTTGTCTTATGTAATGTACTTCGCGTAGAAATATCTACATTGTGAGGGAAATTGATTGAGCAGAGCTATTTCCAGAGAAAGTTTGCATGTATATTTTTCACTATTTTAGTTCACGAGCAGACAGTAGACAAGGCTTCTAATCCTTCTCATACATGTTTGGAAAAACTGCAATAAAGTCATTCTGTGATATTCCAACATCTAACCAAACACATTTCTGCACAAAATCCATGAGTTCAACAACCACTAGCTTTCTGTAATCTTTTAAAATTGGTACTAGGTTTTGAGTTAGAGTGCCACTAAGCTTATTAGAAGTCAACGTTACAGCTTCATCTTGCTTCATCTCTTCTACAACAGCAACAAATTTAGCAAGTTTACACTTACATTCAGCTGAGCAGTATGTCTGATAAATACACGGCTGAAAAAGTTTGACATACGTACACACCATACCAAACATGTTTTTGTCATTCCCCCTGTACATAATGGTGAAACTGTTTCTTTTTGTAACATTTTTATAACTTTTACTGTGATAAACAACTCCCCTAATAGAGACCCTCTTAAAATACTCAATATCTCTGACTTGTCCAAATTCGTGAAACAAAACTGCAAAGTAATCATCAATGTGGCATGCACCAGTAAAAGAGCCCACTAGATGTGTTCCTTCATACAGCTCATCCTGCAGTTTAACATGCCTGCCACGTGTGACCATTTTGTTATAGAATTGATACTCTTGTGACTTTTCATTCAACTGCAAGGCCATGAGAGGAATCTGCTGATTTATTGTAACAGCTGAGAGAACTTGCATTTCTATACCTCTAGTGCCATGAAACAATTTAGAAATATCGCCATTAAAATCCTCAAAAGGGAAACAAGAGTTACACCAAAGTGGCCCAAGATCACGTACTTTCTCACAGTAATGCAATAAACTATGTACATTTGAGGTATAATACCTCGCACCATAAAGTTGACCAATCCTCAAACAATACAACTTTAAGAGAGCTTTTGCAGTACCTAGGTCGATGACACTTATGGAGTCTGAGAGGAGTATAAACAAAGCGTGCACAAGTAACATCAAATGTTCAAAATATTCGGGGGGTAAAATTCCCCAGAGACACGGCGCGGCATAATAAAGTATAAATGATCGATATTCAGAAGCCTTCCAAAACTTTATGTGTGTTGAAATTGGCCTTGGGGGTCTTGAGATACAGTCAGGAGGTTTAATATTCATTAGTCTCTCATCAACAGCTTTCAACTGTTTATAAACGCTGAATGAATTGCCTCTGAAGGAACTGTCAAACCAAAGCTTTGTGCTCATTTTTACAACACCTAGCATAACCCCGTGCATATAGTCTACTGCTACACTACGAATTATATCAAACCCTCTAACAAACATGAAGCAACTGTACCCTTTGACACCACACAGTGTTTTTTTCTTCCCTGTTCTATCGATATTGTCATGTATCTCTTTCAAAATTTCTTCTGTGTTCTTGTGCGTTCGTGGTTCACCATGGCCTGTATCAGAATTCAAATCATATGGATAGGTTAGTGTGTGGCCCTTTGCGCTTGTTTTTACTGACTCTCCTACCGTCAAACAAAAGGGGCAGCCTGAGTAGCCATTGAATTGAGTGAAGTTCTGAAAGAGGCAACGTGCTGGGGCATCAAATACAGAGCTCAATACAACAGCCTTCACAGTCCTTCTACATCCATTGGGTAAGGTCACCTCAACTCCTGCAGAAAAATTTATTAAGAAAAAAAGAAGACACACAAAAATCATTTCTAAAGCTGGGCTCCACGTGCTCTCAAACAAATTGGACTTGTTTCAACCTATTTTTTGTTTTGTTTCCCAACCCATTAAAAAGGTCCTTTGTTTTAGGTCGGCAACAATGTGCAAAAAGAGTGGGTTTTTTTTAGCACAAAAATAATTCGTCGGCAAAGTGTTTTGCACTATTGTCGGCAACATGTTTTACATACACATCAGAAACCGGTACCAAGCCGCGGATGTCTGTTCTCAACCCTTAGCCAGTTTTACAAACTACTCAGTTAAATGTCACTTGTGGGATTTTTCTAAAGTAAAGCTGGCTACATGGAAAAACAAAACAAATTTCATATTTCCACCTTCAGGTACGTATATTTTAAAACACAATTTATTGTTTAAAAGACTCTACTGTGATTTGACTGTTTGGTTTCTTTTATAGGTATACACATGACATTATACTTCAACAGGGTACCCGGTTCCAACAATACATGTAAAATGAACACCACTAAAAGTCTCACCTTCCGTGTAAATCTGATTGAAAGACTTGGCGAATGGCATCATGAATGTCTGAAAGCAAGGTTTGTCCATACCAAACCACATACCCATCAGTATTCGGTAGGATCTTGAACACCTGCATAAACATGGCAAGAAAGTGACAAATACACGTAATGGGCCAAAGTAAGCAGAATCTACATCAATTATCAGTGAACAGGTTAAAAAAAAAAACACTGAGATACTTGTGCGACTTGAAACTCAGTTTCATAAGACTGCTGTTTAAGAAATTAAAGAGATCATGTTGTACTACTGTACTGCTACTATTCCTGTCTGGGCTAATATGTGAATTAGGTTTTCAGTCCCTACTGAGTTCCTTGGTTTTCCCCAGAATATCATTCTGTGGTTGTACTCCCACCATTAAAACTGTACTTTCCTTCCATATTTTCCAAGGGATACTGGAATTAAGTCAAGGAACTTCCGTGAGTTACAAAATGTCTATCCAGGCCAATTGCGGAATAATTACAAATAAACCTTCAAACTGTTTGTACAATATACTTTGTTTTGAGACTCACCGAAGTTTTGGATGAAGCTCATTTATCACCAAGAACACTGGCCACACAGAGTACTTGCTGCTGTTAAAGATGGAGACACCATCAGTATTCAGCTGGAAAGAAATGTGTATCTCATCACTACTATGGGGCTGACCTCTGAAAAATCCATCCTCTGAGAAGTGTTCCTGATACCACCTGCCATCCAAAACATCCTCGATGTTTGAGGTTGATTTCTTTGACCGCTTGAAAGGATACTGGAGGTGCTCTGCAAATCCTTCACCTATTTATTTAAAAAAAAATACATTGGGTATGTTTAGTTATACTTACAACAGTTTGCTTGCTGTGGAAATTGTTCGCCCCTTATTCAATAACTTGCACATTGTATCAGGCATGCAACTATAATTTTTGATAAAAACGAGGAAATTACAAACCACACAAGACTTTGTGCAGTATTTTCAATTTGTAATTGCTGGCATTCATGGGAAGTAAAGAACAATAAAATCAGCGGATCCGAGGAAAAGTTGCATGCCTGATTGCAAACAGCTTTGGTAGTGGTCGAGTTATAATTTGTTGACGTCTGCCATGCAGTGTAACAATAGAATTGTCATTATAATTAGGGGAAATGATAAGAAACAACAAATAAATTGTATTTACTTTACCCAATAACACTTTTTTTATCAATTTTGTGCCGTCTCACGAGCCATTTTTCAAGATTTTTTGCTAGAAACTATCTCAGAATTTATGCTATAATACATCAAAAGAACATAACACTTACTTGCAAATAAGTTCTTCAATGCCATATCCAGTGGGTTCATCAGGAAATACGATGGTGAGAGTTTGTCTTGCTTTGACCGGCATCCTTTACATACACTTGGTATTTTGTCCTTTTCACTACCAAAATAAAGTTTGCAGGTACCGTTTGAACAATAAAAATGGCGATCCAGTGGTGCTCTGCTGCTTCTGAAAAATTCCTGCAGCATTTTCATTGAGCGAGTGCACAGGCTACCAGCCAGGCAGTGTAGTTCGACGTATGTTAGAAGGTCCAGCATTGCCTGACCAGAAATGCCATGCCGACAAACAAATGCTATAGTCAAGATTATGCTTGTAGCAAGGGTTATTTGGGCACCAGGGTAGATATATTTATCACCCTCACTGACACTGATGGGAGTACTGATGTTGTCATCTAAGTTGTCATTGTCTACCTCATCTTCCGACTCCATGGTTTCTAAGTACTCAAAGCTATCCTCAAACTGCTCATGTTCTTCGTAGCATCCCTCCATTTCTGTTAATCTGTCACTATGCACAGGGTCACTGATTGTAGTTGTGGTGGTGCTTGTGCTTTGTGAATCGTCAATTTCACTTTCATGAGATACATGTATGTCTCCATCCATTAGTGGCACATCTAATCTCATTTCATCCGTTTCTTTTCTGCTACATGCTCTAGTATCTAATCGCCACTTCATTGTCTTTGGAAATGGGGAATATGGTTGCGATAAGTAACTGTAGTACCGTCCACGCTTTCTTGGTGGCAAGTCGGTTTTTGTTCCAGTTTTCTCCATGATTAAAACAGCCTGTAAATTAAAGTACAGTAGAATTCATATTCAATTGTAACAAATTTTTGTTGTAATTAAATGTAACTATACAGAATATAAAGGGGTGATACGTATTGAAATTTAGATACGCAAACGTGTTCAAACGAACCCGAAAATTACACGAAATATAGATGTCTGAAAAAGGGGGGATACTTTTTCTATCGCTATAAAAAGGTTAAGTATGCTTCTAAAGCGTAAATAAACAACAAAGGAAGCCTACATTTGAAAATCCAAATTTGATAAAGTTCTAGAAACTTCTACATGTTCGGGGACATGTTCAAAGTGTGGCCTTTATTTAAGGAGGTAGGCCTATTCCAGAAAATTGGCCACATTTATGGGGCTAGCCGTACTACTAGTAACAGAGCTTGCGATAGTACGTACGTGGTCACATGCAGTCTGGCTAACCCAGCACTTGCACAGGGAAAACGTATATGCGCCCACTCACTTTTTAACTAGGAAGCGTAACTTTTGAACTGGTTGCCCGATACTAATAATTTTTGCACCATTCAACTCGTATTTAGATGTTCTTTTAATATTTATAAAAAAATGAAGCTGTCCATCAACTAGAAAATTTCCATTTCAGTCCCTAAAATAAGTTATACCTTGAACTTGCTTGCTTATTAAAAGTATACTTACTACTTTATGTTTGTAGTGTGCGTGTACAAATCACTGAGATTCCAACTGAAGGGAAAACGTTACCAATTGTCTCTCACTCTATTTCAGTCTCAAACTAGTCACACTCAACATGCTCAATTCCAAGGAATCAATTCCAATTGCTCAGAACATTGTCAAATTACCGCCATGACCATGTGACCGCCTCAACATCAGTCAACAGTCAACAAACATTGACACATGTTCTTTACAGTACTGCAAGAAATACTGCACGTACTGGCTCTGCGTTGGTCCCTTGCCCTCTTGAAGCTAATAGTTCACGCAATTTAACATCGTCTAAAATAGCAACTCAATCGCTCGCCGTATTTAAAACGTTTTTCAGCTACTACCGTGAATCAAACGTCTTCCATTTTTGTATGACTGGACCGACATGTATGACATGTGAAATTACATAAAATAGTCTGAGTGCGTTCCCGTGGTAGCGCAATCACTTCCTGGAACACAGGGAACAAGACCAATGTGTTCACAACCTCGCCCTATTTTTACGTGTGCTTTACTGACCTTCTACATGTACGTGCATGGACACGTGTACGAGATGTACGGAGAGCGCCGGTGTGCGTATGTATGGGATCGAGCAGGCCCACGCATTGTCATCAGCTTGTCCGCGTGATATTCGCTGGTAGAGATACACGTCCGCGCGTGACGTTTTTTATCCGACCAATTGGAAGAAAGGCGCTGAATTAAAAAGGCGCCAGTTTGTGCTCATGAGTGACGTACGCACGTTAATTCATGTAGGCCTATAACGCTGTCGTTTCTTTCTCCTCAATTTATCACTTTTATCGTACGTGTAAATCAGCGGATGCTTTTCGAAAATAGGACAACTAGCTAGTTCACCGGTAAACTTGGTAGGCTGATAACTGTTTGACTAGGATTGATATCGATCAGGAACATACGATCTGACGATGAGGGGAGACGGCACAGCCACAGGCACCACAGCAAGGAATACGTCAAAACCTTCGCGATTCTCTGATGATCCCGGTAAGCTTAATTTATTACCGCCAATGCTTTATACAAATTAATTTCTTCCTCCATGCAATACTGCAATTGGCCCCAGTTCTGGAAATAATTTATTGTACTACATGTAGGCCTATATCCAGACGCCACATATCACATTATCAGATCAGCGGTTTTGAGAAAGTCGATGTAGCCCCACTTGCAAATGCCATGCTTGTGACGTGTGACGGTTTGGCCTCAGACTTGCTGCGCTGTAAAATAGGCCACACGTCTTTTATTGGAAGGTCTTCATCTGTATAGTGTTGATTTAAAAATGTCGCGTGGCCAGGAATGAAAATGAACCCTGGCTATAGGCCCACAGCCACGTTCATGGTTCATGGTTCAAATTTTCCGCAGCGTTCAACATGCATGATGATGATGAAGGCTATATGGCCGGTGTCCAGTCTATCCCCGTTCCGCAAACGTGACTGTTACAAGATGGCGGATAACGTCGTTCAATGAACGTTCGTATCGTAACCCCGGCCGGGGGTCAGTGCGGACCAATCACATGGCTTCTGTCAACGATGACAGGGCTGTTTTCCAAACCTTGGCTTATATAGGTTCTGTGTGGCTCTGGCGCATTGTTAAACTGTATGAATGCATGAGGCCTCGCAATTCCAAGATGAAGCTTGTGTTTGGGAAACGGCCTATGTGGCTGGGGCTTTAAATTTCGCACGAGTAATGACAGTTGAACATTTTGATATGGCTGCCGTGACGACAGCCACTAGTCCTAATATAGGCCTTAAATCATACAAATCTTTTCTCTTTTTTCAGAATATGCTCTTATCGTCTTTCATGAAGACGGCATAAAGCGGGTCATCCCTGCTAACTACATAAAGAATGCTGATGATGGTGGAACAACGGCTTACGATCCACTCAACAAAACCAACTATGCGTGCACTATCCTCCTTAGGAGCGGTATGTATACCCATACATGACCATGATGAATAAATAGATTTCTGTTTACCACAATTCTTAGAGTTGAAAATTGTATGCGTGCAACAATCGCTGTAGTTTGCAAGTTACACTCATATTTGTTTTGTGGCAAGATGTGCCACTGTGGAATGCACATGTAGCATAGTCATATATATGCACATATTTGCATGTGTGTGACCTGTGTTACAATTAGAGTCAGTAACAAAGGTTATAGGCCTGAACTCTGCATCTCGGTTCCATGGTAATTTATTCTCACATATGTGTGAAGTTGAAGGTACAAAATCAGTGTGAGAATAGCATGTGTTTAAATATGTTTACATTGTATGTTTGTATGATTTTGTGATAGAAGACAAGGAGTACCTACTTAAACAAAGGACAAGATTTGATGGACAGGCACCAAAACGGAAGGCACATGGTAAGTATATATTTTTTTTTCTTTTTTAAATTTTGTAAGTATATGCACAACACGTCTTTTAGGATTTAATATATCTTGACATTCAAGCATTGCCTACCACAAAATATGTACTTGAACAAAGCACAGGTTAGAGACACGCATGGACTTTAATTTTTTGTTTATTCTATTCCTTGCGTCATACAACTAGCAGAGGACGCACTCCCAAAACAAAAAAGGTGATTATCAATTTCTGATATTTATTTCAGTCTATATATGTGTCGTTTAGATAAGTATCTGTAAAAAAAAGAAGACATTTAACTTCTTGAATCCAACACGTACAGCCGACTGAACAAAATAATATATGAATTTCTCATTTTGGCTCATACAGCACCCAAGAAGGTCTCAGAGAAAATGGTGAATAGAGCAGGTGAGCTTGTAATGCAATAAATGTTTCAATAAGATATTTCTACTGAAATAGTAACTAAGAAAAAAAAGAATTCCAAAATATTAATATGGAAGCATTTGAATTGATTCTCTTCTTTTCAATATTTCACAGAACCAGCAGAGGATGCAACACCAAAACCAAAAGGTGATTATATAATAAAGATTTCAGTCTGTGTCAATCTACTCAAGTAACGTGGTGGTTAACAGTAATGTTTGTGTGCAAGCATGCACACTGTTTTTTATAAAACAATTGCACTTAACCCTTGTGTTCTTATTTATTTACAGCACCCAAGAAGAAGAAGGTCTCAGAGAAAATGGTGAATAGAGCAGGTGAGCTTGTAATGCAATAAATGTTTCAATAAGATATTTCTACTGAAATAGTAACTGAGAAAAAAAAAGAATTCCAAAAAATAAATATGGAAGCATTTGAATTGATTCTCTTCTTCTTTTCAATATTTCACAGAACCAGCAGAGGATGCAACACCAAAACCAAAAGGTGATTATATAATAAAGATTTCAGTCTGTGTCAATCTACTCAAGTAACGTGGTGGTTAACAGTAAATGTACATGCCTGTGTTCATGCATGTACACTGTTTTTTATAAAACAATTGCACTTAACCCTTGTGTTCTTATTTATTTACAGCACCCAAGAAGAAGAAGGTCTCAGAGAAAACGGTGAATGGAGCAGGTGAGCTTGTAATGCAATAAATGTTTTAGATTTTGTTTTCAATCAGATAACTGAAACCGTAACAATGTAGAACGAAATCTTACAAAATTGAATTTAAAAATACTAATACATGTATATATCTTTGTGCAGTCAAACTGGGGATGTTATTCACTCAAGCTATGTATATCTTAATTGTACAGTGCCGAAGAAGGCTGCTCCTGAAAAGGCTGATGAAACAGGTGAGATTTTTACGTGATAAATTTACTGTTATGTATCTGCCAGTGCATTTAATAACCCTTACCTTCCCAAATCCTCCCAAATCCTCTTTGCAAAATGAAGGATTTTGCAGGATTGAGTACGTTGCATCCTAGCAAAAAATGCCTAGGGAGTTATATTGTGTTAGTATGTAGTTCATATGTGAATTGTAATTGTAACATTTCCAAAGTAAATTGATAATGTTCATATTTATGATCCACAGCTAAATATCTTGCAAAGGAGCAAGCCATCTTCGACGAGCTCCACAGCCTAAGGCAATACAATGACAGTGGTAAATATATGGAAACGATGATTGACAAGAAGTGGTTTAAGAGTAAATAATCTACAATGTATTGGTTTAATTAATTGCTATTTGTTTGTCATTACTATATTATAACCATTAATTCATCATTTGTTTGCTTTAAATTCTGCACAGAGCCACAAGAACTCGCTTCTTACCAGAGACCAGATGAAATAGGTGAGCCAGATATGTTCCAATGTGAACTTATATTGAGCTATGCAACTGGCAAATGCTTTTTAGCTGTCACATGCATAACAATTGCATCAACTGCTTATAATGAAGTGTGGGCTTCCCGTGAATCGATCAGACTATTTAAAAAAGAAGATTGAATAGATGAAAATTACATGACAACATTTCTCAATATCATTTATAAATGTAAACTTTGTTGAAAACTCTATTCTAAAGGATTAGAACTGCAGTTGCTAACAGAGAGGCCCACCATTGGGGGAAAGTGTCCCCGAACGACGTATGTGGATGTCGGCTCCGATGAAGAAGGTACGTGTTTTAGGGTCAATTTGTAATTACCCACTCCCCAGCTGTTTGCCAAAAACAAATCATTACAATACTTATTGCTAACATGTCCAATTTGTATTTTTGTTTCAATTTGTATTTTGTGCATAATTAGAACTCCAGGAAATGAACGCTCTGAAAGAAGAAAACGTCCGCCTTCTTGAGGATGTTATATCGCTGGAAGAGCAGGTGAATTCGCTGGAGGAGAAAGTGAATTCGCTGGAAGCAGCAAGTGCTCATTGCCAGTGTAAGCTACAAAGTGTGCATGTTGTTTTTCTTAATTCTGCTTTGCCAGCCTGCAGCTTTAATCAAAGGAATGAATGTTCCACATTAGGGTTGGGAGCATTCGTTTCTCCTTAAAAACAGCAGTTAATCATGAAATGAACTACAAGTATAAGGCCTAAATATTGTCTGATTTGTTTGAGTGTTTTGCACTCGTGGGATCAATGTGGCATATAACAAGTTTCTTTTATGCAATTTTTTCAGGCCAATCATCAGCAGAACATTCGTCTCCAAGGCCAGGAATTGTAAACAATCCTGAAATGGCAGCAATGCACCAAGTAAGTGCACATATACTTATCATGAAAGCCTTGGGAGGGCACTGCATCTGTTTCATTGGCAGTTCAGCCACAATAGTTTTTTTGTGATGAACACATGTACATGTGTATAGACAAATGTTAATTATTTAGTACTAAATAAATTGTAGTGGCCCACCTTCAACTTTTTTCAATCACTTCATAGTACATTAATCTGTAAAAAGAAAAAGATATAATTAAGCCAACGAGAACTAATGCGCCAGCAGTTGCGATAGCTTTGCGCCCTCATAAGTTCATGGGTCTGCGCCATTCCAATTTTGTTAGGAGTCGTGGTGAACCCCTGTCCATACTGGTGCAGAACTTTGTAAACAAAGAACAATTCAACGACCCTGTAAAACTGCATGAGCAGATGAATGCTTGCTGACAAAAACCCACTGCACACGTTTGTTGTTATCTAGCTGTTATTACCATCAGGTTATCCCTTATTGCTGAATTACATTGGATGCAGCTTTATTTCTTGATGTATGTCCTCCATAAATGAAAATAATTTCAAACAAAAAGGGCTTCCAATAAAAAATAAAACAAATTACATTAATTAACATGCATGTATTCAAGATTACAAAAAGAAAATAACATTTTCAGCTTTAAAATGCATTTCGTCACCGTATTTTCACGAGGAGGGGTGTGGATTTTGGGATAATTGCTAAAGAAATTTCTCCTATTTTAAAACTGCAAACAATTCTATATACCTTGCAGCAACTGTTGTCCTTTTCTGTTCAGATGACTGAACTATGTCCTGGAAGCAGAATTTACGTTTACCAGATGAATGTCAGTGCTGCCATGAGGCATGCCGCAAGGTCGGCAACAAAAATGGCAGGTGCGTTGTTGAACGCCTTTCACACAAATGACGAGCTGGCCGGATTGGGATCCTTGAAGAAGGTGTCTAAGGCCATTGTGGAGGCAATCCTTCGTAAGTATATCAGCAGGACTGTCAATTTCCAAACACTTGGGGATTAACTCAAAAATGTATTTTTCAACACTTCAAACTCTTCAGTCAAACTTGACATTACCTCGCAGTCTCAACTGTCTGTCATCACGCTGTTCAAAAAATGAACGCAAAGCATGCCAATGTGTGCATGCATGGTGATCAATTAATATAAGTGCTATAAGTAAACCCCCCTATTAACACTTCAAATTTCAATGGCATGTTTTGTTTGATGAATATTTCTTACTTAACTCTGTAATGAGAGAGAACTGATGTGCTATTCAACTGATTGTGATTTACACGGAGGCAGCCACATCTGCATATATGTATAATCTTTGTATAAATCTGAAAAACGCAGACACACGTACAAACAATCGCAGCAATATTCTTCCCATCACTCAAACCAAATTATTAATGTTTTGATATTTAAAATATCTTTGACAGATTTCACCTTGAAAAACACGAAGGATCCCCTGGCCTCTCCAGTTACCATCAAACAGGCCATGCGCACTAAAATAAGTGGGCTGAAATTCCGCAATACCTCCAAACAGCCAAACGTATAAATATTTTTTCCCATTAGCATTAATTTGTATGTTTCTTTTTGTTGTATATTCATAAATAACCACGTGCGCGACATCGCACAGAGTCTGGGTGCTGATAATTACCCTCGCCTTCGGCTCGGGTAATTATCAGCACCCAGACTCTAAGCGGTCTTAAACAGAGTAATTAAAACCTCGAGCACACATTTATTCCCTTATTATATTACAATTTCTTTTTTTTGCATGTATCGATTTAATATAAGTATATTTTCTAGTTGGGTATGACGTACGTATAACTTTCTCATATTTACTGTTACAT
The DNA here is from genome assembly GCA_037893245.1 of Crossaster papposus. Classification (NCBI taxonomy): domain Eukaryota; kingdom Metazoa; phylum Echinodermata; class Asteroidea; order Velatida; family Solasteridae; genus Crossaster; species Crossaster papposus. The sequence continues at coordinate 799,877 of JBAIAA010000003.1, read as the reverse complement.
CATACAATCTCAGGTATATTTTAGAACAGTCTCAGGTTTATTTTAGATTAGTCTGAAGTTTATTTAAAACAAGTTGTGCCAAAATGTAAAAAAAGAAAACAAAATTTATGAAGAGGCATGTGCTAGGCCAGCACTTTTCGCCATTTTACAAATGCATTTATATCTTGCCATATGATTGCCGATGCAGCTCTCAATCATTAACAAATCAAAGGTGCAGTACAAAGTTTCAAATTTACAGGAAAAAGGTTATGTGTGTTTTACTAACATGGATGATCTTTTCCTCTTTCTGTAGCAACTATTTAGTTTTTGTCTTATTTTGTCATATTTTATAGCTTTTATACAAGAACATCACTGCATTGGATTGTAAAAACTGTATTATGAACATAAAAGTTTAAAGGTAAGGTTTAATATTCAGTGGTTGATTTGGTTCTGTTGTAGCTGCTGTGCTTCTAAAAGTGTAGCATAGTATTTCGATGCCGCATTCAACAACTACAATTTAGTCGGATTTGAATCGTCATTCTGGAAATTTGAATAACCGAAAGCGTTCTTAAAAGCTCATGCATTCACTGTTTTGTTTCACTGTTTGATAGAAAAAATTAAAGTATGAAATTGCAAGTTGTTGAGAAACTCAAATGCCGAGAATACATGCCTGGTTTATTTAAATCATTTGATTTTAAACATTACTTTGAAACACAATTTGCATAAAAAAATGATTTAAATGTTATTGAACCCTTTTTTATTTAATAAATCAAGAAAATATTATGCATGTGTCATGTGTAATATAAAAACTGGATTGTTTTCCTTATCCTTAAAACAGGAATAAAACATGTTTTGTATCTGTTTTCTATACATGTACATGTGTGTTGAACATACCGGTATTCATGCACTGCTCTTAAAACAGGATTGAAACATGTTTTATTCCTACTTTCTAGAAAATAGATCCTGTTTTCAAGAAAACAGGAACCTGTTTGAAAACTGTTTTCCGGTACCCTGTTTTTATCCTGTTTAAATCCTGTTTTTTCCCTGCTTTTAGCCGTTCCAAATACAATCGTTTCAAACATGTTTTTAAAAAACATGTTTGCAACAGGATACAAACATGTTTTATTCCTGTTTAAATTGGACGAGGGTAGTTACGTTAGAGACGCTCAGCACCAATACATTGTTCACAATGGTTGAGAATGGTACAAATACACCAGACCATTCCAGAGCCGGGGGTTGCTAGCGTAAGGCTTGCCCCGAATCACGTGATATAGCAACAGTGTCTTTGGTCTTGATAATTTAAATGTAAACTGTGCCAAGCTGTGTGAACAAGTCAGTGTACCAGATATTATTCAAATTCCACACGCAAATGGTCAATTGGTGAAATGTGCATTCTAAAAAACAATCCACTTGACTGGATTTTCCCGACATCCCCGCGCGGCGAGGCCACGATGGCGCGCAATCTGATTCAGTTATTTCGCTTTGTTTACTGAGCGAGCCTTGCGGTCGTTAAGCTCCTGTCGGTGGCCTTCTGTGTTTCCTTTTATCTTAGGTTGTTCTAACTCCTTCTAGTTTATTGCTCCATGGGATAACGCACAATGAAACACGAGAACCATACGATTAAAAAGGGACGCCATTATTTTAAAAATAACATAACATATGTGACCTGTCACCACAAAATGAGAGTAAAGTCGCACAATGTGATTTGGAGATATGGCCATCCAAAGTCAAAATATGAAGGGGTGGTCAATTTTGAAATTTTTCTTAATTTGGAAAGCCCAAGTCCTCCTCTACATGATCCTATTTTTGGGGTGCAATCAGATGATCGAAAACCTCTTAAATTACGTGATTTTTAGTAGTGTTTGCGTAGTTAGTGTTTGGATTAAAGCCCATCAGTGGTCTAATTAACACAGTAATTGAATATGCAAATTAGGTCTTCGTAACTGTCCCATGTTTTCGAAATTTTGATATTATGTTGATTATACATTAGTTTGTATGTGAGAAAAGTTTCCATGAAGAAATAATGATTAGAACATGGCCGTTGCTATTGTATGCTCAACTGAACCTTACTTGTCCTGTTTGGCAATCTTTTGTGTGTTTTGTTTAGGATGTTTATAAGTAAGTTTTCTCACAAACACGTTTTGTGAAACCCGTGAATTTCTGGAGCGCTGTAAAATTTATTGATCGCAAAACCCTCAAGTGTAATATACCATTGGAAAGCTCTCTTTCTCAAGAAATTGAAAATACCAATATCTCAATTTTTTCATTTTTCCGACTTTACTCTCATATTGTGGTGACAGGTCACATATATAACTCACCTCTTTCTGTTTATGAGGCAAGCAATGCCAACGATGATGAGAAAGATGGGGACCAGTATTCCCACGGAGACGGCTGCTACCATAGCACCACTCATCTCGTTAGCTGGAATGATGGGTTTGACTAACAGACAACGCTCACCAGCATATCCGGATAAACAGCTAATGAACGACAAACAAAAGGGTGTCTAATAATGGCTGAAAACTATCGGTATCTATGAGATAATGTTGTGACGTGACGTGCTGTGGCCTCGTGGTCTGGAGCATTGAATTTGTGATCTGTGTGTAAAGCTGCAGGTTGAGGGATCAAGTCCAGGTTAGGACTTCGGATCGCGTGTTTCATTGAAAATAATAACGCGCGTCAGCTCCGTGATGTTAAAATAATCCCGGCGCGAACTGGTTAAGCACTCCAATTTCGAACATTCCAATTTGTTGATACCAATAGCAATCTGTTTACGAGGAGAAATCGACTAATTGATACATGAAAATGGTGCTCTGAAGTAAACTTTTGGCTACAGCATTTTCAAAACCTTTGTATTATTACAAAATATGATTTTAAAATTAATTTTGCAAACCCCCCCTCTCTCCTCCCCCTTACCCACCACTGAACCAGGTATTCATGCTAAATATTTACAAATGTTAAACTAATTTTTAAGTCAAGATTCTTTTGCAAGAAATGTGAACATGAAAATGTGGACCCACCTGCAAGATGGTTTCTTGATATTGATGAGCCAATAACAGACGCCACCGTTCACACAATAGTAGCGATATTCTGACCCACATTGCCCAAAGTGCGACATATCTGAGGTGATGCGCTGCCCACCGATCACGTCATCCGGGTGCAGGGTCACCGTGGCTAGGCCGTCTACGGGCTTATCGCTGCTGCTGCTGCTGCTGCTGCTGTTGCTGCTGCTCCTGCTTCGAGTCAGGCTAGGGTGGGATGAGGCTGGGATATGCTGGCCAGGGGGCAAGGTAGATCGAGAGGAGGTGGTGCTTCGTGGAGTGGTCATCTTGTGGTGCCAGTACTGGCTCCTGTTGCTGGCCATCGTGCTGGTCGAGGACTGGCTAGTTGTGGTGCTCTTGGTAGTCGGCAGGGGATAGGTGTGTTGAGGAGGGGCTATCAACTCTGATCTGGGCGTTGTTGGAGCTGTAAAATAATCAAAATACACAAAACTACTAAAGCCCTGTTGCAAGTACATGTACTAGAGTGGGGTGACAGTTTTTAAGGAAAACAGGGATCTATACATGTACATATTAACCAGTTCGCGCCGGATGACGTATACAAACGCAAAGTTTTTCCCAGATTCAAAACGAATGACGCATAAACACGCCACGAGCAAGGCCGGAAATGTCTGAGTGAGCAAGGTCGGAAATGCGTGAGTGTGCTTTCCGAAACTATCGACCTGAACCCGCCTCGGATCGAGTTTCGTTAAAAAATAATCCCGCGTGTCGGCTCAGTGATGTTAAAATAAACCTGGCGCGAACTGGTTAAAAGTAGGATACACCATTTGGTAATTGCTTGAGTTTAAATCGGTAGATTTTGGGAGTTGTATTTTATAGTCAACTGAGGACCTGTCCGAAGTTTTACAATCATGGATGCTGAAAAAAGCAAGAAAAACAGCGTTCATTTTCAACGGAACAATTACAGGATATCTAGCGCAATCCTTTTGCTGGATGCCTACAATCATTATTTACTTTTAAATAAGTAAGATATTTCCTAATAATTCAGTAATAAAAATAATGTTGAAAATCTTACTTGTTGTAAAGATATTAAGGATTCTGAACTTCCTTTTCGTCTGGCATGCTGCCATTTTAGAAAGAAAAAAAACTCCTTTATCAAAGGTAAGATACACCATTTGCAGAGATCTATAAAACTTGTCTACCGAATTATTAAGAAATATCTTGCTTATTTGTGACCGGCTCTACAAAAAGGTGTACCGGTATTATGTCGCAAAAAAAGAAGAAATTGAGTTTATACATGGTCAAAAAAGCCCCCAACGTAAGCTTTCAATTGGTATTTATATAATAGAGCTCCGTAGCCCCTCTCATTTTGGAGATATAATGTTTTTACATATTGATTACTTCCTTGGAGTTCAAATTACACAACTGAGAAAACGGGCTTTGAAATAGTATGCTCTGTTGTACTACAACAGAACGATGCACACAAAATGATATTTTTCCCACTTTATTCATCAAAATCAACATTTCTTTGAATGAAACCTGAAACTGTAGGTATTGAAGATGTCATTCATGACAAAAAATACAAATCACATTTTGATGAAATGTTTACCCTCTCAACGTTGAGCGGGCCATTACATGATAGTGCATAGCGCGACTTAATACACCTTTTTGTAGAGCCGGTCACATTTGATAAGTAAATAATGATTCTAGGCATCCAGTAAAATGATTGCGCTAGATATCCTGTAATTGTTCCTGCAATTTTGTAATTAAATTTTTTTATATTTACGATCGCCGGATGGTAATCACGGAAAAAACATCTAGAACAACTAGAACAACTGCCCGAAGCCGGTTGAAAACGAAAGCCATTTTTTATTTTATTTTTTATTAGCATCCATGATTGTAAAACTTTGGACAGGTCAGTTGACGATATTTGTGATCGGCTCTACAAAAAAAAGGTATTATGTCGCGCTGTGCATTATCGTGTAATGGCCTGCCCAAAACGTTGAAATAGGTAAACATTTAATTAAAATGTGATTTTCATTTTGTTGTCACGAAGGACATTTTTAATACCTACAGTTTCAGGTTTCATTCAAAGAAATGTTGATTTTGATGAATAAAGTGGAATTTGAAAGTAATAAATATGTAAACACGTCATATCTCCAAAATGGGAGGGGCTATGGGGCTCTCTTATAATCAAATGAAAGCTTATGTTACAATCCCTCCCTCCCCCCACCTAAATCCACCCATTCTTGATAGTTCAAGCAATTACCAATGGTGTGTCCTACCTTTACATCCACCCATTCCTGATAAATCAAGCAATTACCAATGGCGTATCCTACCTTTACATCCACCAATTCCTGATAATTCAAGCAATTACCAATGGTGTATCCTACCTTTACATCCACCCATTCCTGATAATTCAAGCAATTACCAATGGTGTATCCTACCTTTAACCCTTTGCACGCTATCGGCGACTCCTGTCGACAGCGCATTTATTCTCACACTGCTATCGGAGACCACAGTCGCCTGCGACAACGTTCTATTTATAAATTACTGAGTATGACGAACCATTGACCCCTGACCCTCATACGGGTACTTTTGGATAGATGATTACGAGGCTAACGTTGCTAACGTAACCATAAATTCAAACTCGTTTCTTAAAAAATTTCCGGGCTATTTTTGATTGAAAATCTGTACGTTCCGCTGTCCGAGTGTTCGCTAAAGCAAAAGGATTGTTCAATGGACGATTTTCGGGGACTCAGACTCCGGAGATTCGGACTTTGAAGGCCTTTCTCAGGACGATTATGTCAACGATAGTGACGACAATGATGTAGGCCAGTGTGTACGAGAACGTGATGAAGGTTCCATTGATGACGATAGTAGTGATGGGGCACAACGCGACGATGGCCCCGGTGAAGTTCGCCAGCAAGCGGGAGATGATGCGGCTCCAAACGCGGCTCGGATCGCAGCTCGTAATTATGCATTTCGGAGGGCTTACCATTACTTAGCGACTTGCACAGTAAATCCAGCGCCATGGGAATTCAGGGCCCAATTCCATAAAAGCATTCTAACTTAGTATATTACTAGGTTTTAGCAAGATTCCAAATGCCTAGTTGGTTGCTTGCTAGCAATCAACTAAATCGCATTCCATAACACCATTCTATGAAATATTCTTACTAGTTGCTTGCTTGCAGCTTGCTAGAATGGTGTGGGGTTTGCATAATCCCCAAAGTACATGGTCAGCTTGAGTTAACAATAGGGAAAGAGTTCAAATCAGGTCATGCTGTGGGTTGTATTGTCAATGCATTTCTCTGTACCCTATTTAGGGTATGTACATTTGTATCGGCCTAAGCACATGTTTTAGAAATGGCTAATTCAGAGGGTGTTTCAACTCAAAAAAGGGGAAAGAAGCCTAATTACTTGACTCAGGAAAATATTTTCCTTGCAGAACGCAGAATCGTTGACTCTGCGCATAAGGATGTCAATACAAATTCCCAAAAGATAAAAGATTGAAAGTGACTTACAATGGTGCTAAGGATTTAGACATACCCCAAACCTATTCTAATTTTAGCAAGCAACTAGGAACCTTGCTAAGCGTATAATGGTTTTATGGAATAGATTTAGCAAGGAACTAGAGATAGAAAGGAAGTTGGCAACCAACTAGGCTTAGAATGCTTTTATGGAATTGGCTCCAGGTGTATATGAATGGTAGCATGCTAAGGGTTAATAAAGTCCTCTTACCTGTGCAGGTATAACCATCGCCGTTACATCCTGGTTTGCACCGACAGGAGAAGCCCTGAGCCGTGTCCTCGCAGAATGCGTGGACGCTACAGTTGTGCTGGCCCGTGTAACATTCGTCTGAAAGTTATTTCGAGCCGAGGAGAGGATCCAAAAGGAGACACAAAAAGAAAGAAAGTCGAGTCGGATGGGGAAAAAAGGGCAATGACCCTAATACTAGCAGGAGATGACACATGCAAATTAGCCGATGGCTCCGGGGGGATAAAAGTGCAAAACCCCTCATATGCATCATCGCAGTAAAATTGACATTGCTTCCTGAAGGACTTGTACATGTGTTAATATAATACACAGGTGTATTAATTACGAGTGTCTCATAAGTAGTACAAATATTGACAAAGTCAAGATTGATAAAATCGGTGTCCTGCAAAATGGCAAAGTGGAACAGAAAATATTTACACTCGGTGGCAATTAGACTTTATACATACCTTAAAGGGATCGTATACGTTTGGTAATTACTCCAAAATTTATGGCAATAAAAACTTACTTGGTAAGAAGTACAGCAGCTTTGGATAGTATAATGCATTTTTAGAAACTTCTCACTTCGAAGTACTGCGGTTATGGAAAAAGATATCACTTTCTATCCCCAAAAATTTGAATCTGAGAAGCGTTACTGCAGTGACGTTTCTCAGATTGTGTATTCCAATGCAGATTATTCTTCCTGCGTGGACATAACTGCACCAGATTTTTTGGCAATATCTCAAAATCGCTACCACCTTTTGAAATGAAATTTTTACAGGCTAGTTTTATGGTATATTTCTATAACTATAGGATTTAAACAAACAGTGTGTTCCAATTACCAAACGTATACGACCCTTTTAAGTTCTAGCAAATTGTATTTTTTTTTTTATTTTTTTTTTTGGGGGGGGGACTTTTTTTAAAACTTTTTTTTATGCAAATCGCTAATCACAAGGCCAAAGGCCACTTGAGGTGTGGGCTACAGGGGAAAGTGTGGAAGAACTAGCCCCTCACACTGAAACGAGACAATCTGATCTCTTCACAGCGCGAATAGGGTTGCGATGGGTAACTAGTCCACAGCAAGGCATTAGAAATGTCCTGACCAGGCAGTCAACGTGTTAAGTGTATGATTTGTAAAAAGTTGAAATTGCTTTTTTTTGTTTGTTTTTTGTTTGTTTTTTAATTTCTTTTCGGCAATGAAACCGAGGATTCCTCAAAAAGCACCCAGGGCACTGTAAGATCGTCAGCCTGAGAAAACCTGAAGAAGGATGAACGAAATGCCAGAAACACCGGGGCGAGCCCCTTCTCTTTAGCGATAAATGTGACTGGGTTCTTTTACGTGCGTGTCCAGGTTCAATATATACACAATACACACACACGGGACCAACGGCTTTACGTCCCATCCGAAGGACGAAGCAATAGTGGTTTAATTGCCTTGCTTAAGGACACACGTGTCGACGGCCGGGATTCGAACTCGCGCTCTGTGGAACAGAAAACACACGCTCTTAACCACTCGGCCACGACACTCTACACTTGAGTTAAACTTCCTGGCATAATTGCATGTATTTTAAGGGCCTAAATAACTTCCGTTCTGTGTCTTAAACTGACCACAACCATAATCTACAGATTAACGTCACGGCCAATAATGTTGAATTGAAGCCAACAACTTTGATATGACCTTTTCCCGACGCAAATTCTTTTGTTATATGTGACCCGGAAAAGGTGACACAAGTCGTGCTATGCATTTATGAGTAATGGCCTGTTAAAGTTAATAGGGTAAATATTGTTGTCAAAATTAGATTTTCATTTTTTTTGGTCTTAAATGACATATGTAATATCCAAAGTTTCAGATTCAATTAACAAAAAGCTGGAATTCGATAAATAAAGTGAAACAAAATATTTTAAAAGTGCATAGTTCTAATGTATTGTCTTAGTTTTGTTGTGTTTCGAAGCCCGTTTTCTCAGTTGTGTATTTTTAATTCCATGGAACTTATTAATATGTAAAAATGTCATATCACTGGAACGGGAGGGGCTATGGAGCTGTAATATGTACCAGATGAAAGCTTATACCCTGGACTTTTTAACCATGTATATAACTCTATTTATGTCATAACTATATTTATGAAATGCTGCCAAAAGTTAATTACATGCCAAAATTGTGACATTTTCAAAGTGAGACTGAACAGAAATTAAGCCTGCCAGTTTGCGGTTGTGAAATTATCCGTGTAACCTTATGTTTTACGGTTACTGTTAACGGTTAACCGTAACCGCCGTTCAAAGGAAAACAAAGAGAAAAAAAAGTATCGGGAAGTTTGTTCACAAACTTATTTGTTACCACGTAAAGAGCAGAAATGTTTCAAACATCGCTAATTTAAAGAAGGGAATCGCAAACAAACATGCTATACATGTATCCGGACAGGTAAACAAAATTCCCCTACCCCTATACAACGCCGACAAACAAAGCTTTGTATTGTTTTGATTTATGTCTTCTTCGTGTACTTATGCTGCGTTCCAATCGCGTCGTGTTTATCGTGTTCACCGTGAATTTCTCCATGTTCACGAGTGGGTTGCATTCCAAACGCTACTCACCAAGACGCACGCGCACAGTCGAGTTAGTCGTGCGGTAAGGACATTCTTTAACGCGCAATAACTCGTTTGTGAACCAACACGCATGCGCGAGTATTTCATTCGTTTATGAAGTCGTGAACATGGAGAAAACAATTTCACCTCGAGTTCACCACTGGTGTGAACACGAGTTACCAGGCGATTAGAACGCCATTATACGACTCGTAAACTAGTGAACACAATAAACACGACGCGATAAACACGACGCGATTGGAACGCAGAATATGCTTCGAAAATGGAATGGTTGATTTGAATTTTTTTTTAATTAAGGTTAACTTAACCGCAAAAAGGTGACCGTGTAACCGTTTGAACGGTCGGTTAACCGTGTAACCGTTTAACTGTTGCAGGCTTAACACCAATACTGTTTGGCTGTTGGTTAAAAAGCTCCTCAAACAGTTGCTCGAGTCACATCCTGTGCACTTGCCGTTTGTTGACAATTTCATTCAATCAAATTGGGGCTCTGTTTTATTATTGAGCAGGAAAAAGGGCAATGTCACACAGGCATGCAGTGTCTTCTGAAAGACAACCAGAGTCAGATGCTGCATGCGTTGATTGCCGCAAGCACAATCTTCCTATAAAAGAGGACTTATTAAATCTCACAGTTTTTTGCGTTGTCCTCGTGATGAAAATGAGGATTCTTACATTTTCAACTTGTTTTCCCTTTTTCAGTACAAAGCTCATTATTTCAAATCACTTTTAAAACTTTTATTTTAACATCATTAAGCCGACGCGCGGGATTATTTTTAACAGAACCCGACCCGAGGCGGGTTCAGGCTGATGGTACCGGGAAGCACACCCACGCATTTCCGGCCTTGCTCACTGCTGACAGACATTTCCAGGCCTTGCTCGTGGCGTGTTTATGCGTCACCCGTTTTGAATCTGGGGAAAACTTTGCGTTTATATACTTCATCCGGCGCGAACTGGTTAATAAAGCATTTGCCACTAACGTGATACGTGAGTAACTGCAATTCGCTGGCTGAGAACACGCCCTTAAAGGTAGGATACACCATTTGCAGATATTGAAAATATTTACTACCGAATTATTAAGAAATATCTTACTCATTTGAAAGTAAATAATGATTCCAGGCATCCAGCAAAATGATTGCGCTAGATATCTTGTAATTATTCCGAAAAATTGAATTTTATAACGAAAAATGTGTGATCGCCGGACAGCGATCGCGAAAAAAACACAGATAACATAAGAATAAACTGCGCGGCGGAGGTTGAAAACAAACGCTGTTTTTCGTGCTTTTCTTGGCATTCATGATTGTAAAACTTCGGACAGGTCAGTTAAATGACATTTACTATAAAATACCACCCCCCAAAACTACATATTCATGATAATTCAAGCAATTACCAATAGTGTATCCTACCTTTAAACGGTTTCATTTTTAAAATCAACATAAACTGCTTTTCGCTTCATGATCACATTGAAACAAGCTATGGATAATCCCACAGGGAAAAAGTAAAAAAACACAAAAAGTACAGCGACAGGCCACTTAAGGGGTGCATCAAATCTTCAAGTAGGGCACCGAGGCAAAATGACTTTTCCGTTTCAAATGACAGGTGCAAGTGTCTTTACACTGGGGCGGTATCGTAAGTTTGATGCATCATAAGACCGATGTCTCATAAGTCTGACGCCTTATACATCCAACATTTCAGAGTTATGAGGCATCAGATTTATGAGGCATCCGATTTATGAGGCATTAAACTTATAGTATTTGACCTCATAGCTCCGACGCCTTATAAGTCCGACATCAGAAGAAGAAAAGAGCAAATTTAATGGAGCGTCAGACTTATGAAGCGTTGGACTAAAGAGGCGTCGTACTCATGAGGCAATCGGACTCATGAGGCATCGGACTCATGAGGCATCGGACTCATGAGGCATCGGACTCATGAGGCATCGGACTCATGAGGCATCAGACTCATGAGGCATCGGACTCATGAGGCGTCGGACCTATGAGGCATCAGACTAGGTGTAGGTCAGCTTGACTACCTCCCTCCGTTTCGGGTCGGGATGTAGTCGAGCTGACCTACACCTCAGAACCAGTAATTCCCACTACTTCCCTTCAAACCACGCTGTATTTGTCTAATCTTCAGCAGTACAATATATTATTCAACTACATGTATAGTATGGCTTAAGAGCCAAGAAGTTAACAGACTGGCACTGGATATCAACAAACTTGTGTTCAAATTCTTCAAAGCTTTTGACAAAGTACCGTCGTTTAACTGAAATATTATGAAATACTAATGAAAATAGACGACATAAAATGTCAAAATGTTAGATTCACATAAAGGGATGTCCTAGGGTCCCAGGGTCCCCCCCCCCCCCCCCCCACTACTACCAACGGGATCACCGCAACTGATAAAATCTGAGTACAATGAGTTCAAAACCACTGGAGTTCGAGTAGATTTATCAAGTTCGTGAAAAAGGTGGGTAAAAGTTAGGGTTAAAAACGGGCACGCATTTCTTATGGACTTTGTAATGGTCAATAGCTCCGACCCCTCAGACTTATGAGGCCTCAGACTTATGAGGCCTCGGACTTATGAGGCCTCGGACTTATGAGGCCTCGGACTTATGAGGCCTCGGACTTATGAGGCCTCGGACTTATGAGGCATCAGACTTATGAGGCCTCGGACTTATGAGGCATCAGACTTATGAGGCATCAGACTTATGAGGCATCAGACTTATGAGGCGTCAGAGCTATAGGCCAAATACTATAAGTCAGATGCTTCATAATTCCAAACTTTCGGACTTCTGAAACATCGGACTTATGAGGCATTACATCCTTGCGATACGGCCCAGATTTTATTACTGACTGCACGCAACAGGTGGTTTTCAATGGTCATTAATCTATGTCTAGTGGAGTCACTTCCCCAATCAAAAGTGTAAAAAAGGGTTTTCAACTTTGTGAAAAAGTGTGAAAAGATGTTCCCATTTTAAGGCTACCTTTCAATTGCACTGTACTGTACCGTATATGACCTATTTGGAGCTCCCCAAAAAGTACCTTAAACTTTATTTCAACTTCGATGACTGGCTGTTGCTAAAGGGAGTTCCCATTATGTTGCACATTGACTCACTGGTTATCTGTCATCTTGCATTTCTGTGCCACAACTGTGAATTTACGCGAGGGTCTAGCTCAGTAGGAATATTGAACTAGATTATTGTGCTAAAACTTTAGTAAAATAATAGACCAATTGCGCCCTCTAAGTCACGTGGGTATCAAACATCAACAAACATAGCGTCCTCCATAGCAAAGTGCCGCTGTTGCAAAGTACATGATTATTGTTGCATTTGTTTCTTCGATCGAGGCTTTTCTTTCTCGAAATCGCTAGTGCTAGTGCCGGTCCCAACGTTCCGTGCCAGTACCACATCGTGAACATCAAGTTTTTTGTAGAATTTCCAAGACTTGCTGGAACTGTCCTTACTGGCTTTATTCAGCCATTCCGGTAAGGTCTCGGGTACAAACTCCGGAATATTCTTCAGAGATTTTTAGAAAGAAAATCCTCGATCGAAGAAACAAATGCAACAATCATCATGTACTTTGCAACAGCGGCACTTTGCTATGGAGGACGCCATGTTTGTTGATGTTTGATACACACTATAGGTCACGTGACTTAAAAGACGCAATCGGTCTATTGAAGTTGAACTTGTGAAAACATATTAATAAATACCTTGGAGAGTTAATAAATAGCTTATGATTGGTCAAGACTCGATCACGTGGAGTGCATTATTAAACATGTGATATAAAGACCAAGCGAATAAATTTTCTGGCAAACTGATTACGAAACAGTGCACAGGGCATAGTAGAGAAAAGTGCACAATAATGAATGGAAATTTATTTTAATTTTTAGATTTATTGATAATTGGTATGTTTTGTATGCCTACTAACTATATTTTGTTTAAAAATAGTATGGAAGTAGTGGAATAACAGTGTTTTTAAGGAAAAACAATCGGCATCTTTCCATATCACATGTACAAAACTTGAAACTTCAAAGGCCTTTTTCTCAACATTTAACTTCTGCGACATGTTGATAAATGCAAACTTTAAACAGCCATAACTTGTTAACGGAATGTCCGACTGAAGTGCAACAAACAGCATTGTAAGGAGAATTATATCCTTATGTTAAAAATAGTTTGGTCCGACTTTCTGCGAAATCATGCGGCAACATTAACAACTCTGTCACAGGTAAAATAGTAATTCTTTTACTTTAATCATAAAACTGTTATTGTCTTTCATCAAGCTTAATAAGTTGAGCAATGACGGGCTCCACGTCAATTACGATTTACTGGTAAAATAGGTCATTTTTAGTCGCTACGCCATATCTTACGCCACCTAAATTGACTGCGCAAGCTACGCCTTAATTTGTTGCGTAAGCCGCGGACTCACGCACTGTCAAACTTTCGTGAAACTGTCGTAAGCGAAATGTTACGCAGCAAACAAAAGGGGCGCAGCTTACGCAATAAATTGTGGCGCTATTGCGTAAGGTTTCGTGTAATCAGCTGCATGTCACATAATATGACCCGCTCCATCGTAATCAGGAATAAGTCGCTGGGGCCGTTTTACGCAATCGGCCGTTGAAGTGAACATCATGACCATTTTGTTTTAGGAAGTGTAGTTATCACAGATTATTGTCATTAATGTCTTGTATTTAAAAACGATCATTAAAGATGAAAATGAAGAGGTTTTGGGTGTGCTGTCCGTATGATTGGGGTGCATTATTGATATGATACTTATAGGTGTCATATTTCCCAGAATATTAAAGATATGAAATACAATCTACGGGAGATTGTTGTCAAGGTAGTGACCAACTAATGTGGAAACTGTTATGACAATCAGACAACAGGAAGTATGCCGTTGCTATGGTTGTTTATTGAAAAGCCTGCATTTGCATTTACTTTTTACAACTGTTTATTTCAAAGCTGTTTTTCTCGGAATGTGTATTCGGCAAATAAATATACACCTGTCATCTTCATCAGACCATAACTCGTTAACCTAAACAGATACACACTTGCGATGGGTACCATTAAAAAGCTTATGAAATTCCCTTTCTCACCATGTGCATATCTTAAAAAGTCATTTTGAGACTTATTGCTGATTTCGATGGAGCGGGTCACATATGAGATCCCTTCTCCTTTATAAAAAAAACTTACCAAGGTTACAAGTAGCACCATCACTTCGTAACCGGTAGCCACTATTGCATGCGCAGACGACCTGATTAACGTGTGCTTTAATGCAGATCTGCTCGCAACCTCCATTGAACACCGAGCAAGGATCGATACCTGTGCAATGGATTAATGAGGACAAACTTTTGCTTAGCATGAAATTTATTTCTTGGCTAAACATTTTTTTTGTATTACTAATTCTATGGGAGGTGAATTTTACGTGAACCCAGTAATTAGAATTAACACGGCGGTTAATTAGCCTAAATTAAAGGGAAACTAAATTTATGGTTTTTTTTCGATTTTTTTTGTTTTTGTGGCAGAGTATAGATTAAATAATAAATACACACAAAATTTGGTAAATTAGGTAAGAATTACATTTTTTAGAGGCATTTTCTTTTATGCGCCTGCACAGCCAGAAATCTGAAAAGTCTGCATGTAAACATATGACGTCATTCTGGGAGACGGTGGCACTGCATACATATGTATGCAGTGCCACCGTCTCCCAGAATGACGTCATATACATATGTATGCAGTGCCACCGTCTCCCAGAATGACGTCATATGTTTACATTCAGACGGAGATTTGAAATCGCACTTTTCAGATATCTGGCTGTGCAGGCGCAGGAACAAAATGCCTCTAAAAAACGTATTTCTTACCTAATTTACTCAATTTTTGTGTTAGTTATTATTTAATCTATACTCTGCCAAAAAAACAAACAAAAACGAAGAAAAAAAAAACCTTTGAGTTCCCCTTTAATTAGTACAAATGTGAGTCTCTTTGTGAAAACGAAAATTCAAGTTTTTTACATTGGCGCGCTTTCTGAACAGGCGCCCGTGTTTATGCGCGCGCTGCCGAAAATGTATCTAAGATGGGTGGCTCTTCGAGAAAACAAAAATGTCAGTAGACCTATTTTTACGGCTTTCGGTGCAATAGGTTTTGTATGCGTTCAAAGGGCATATTTGTGTTTCTTCGTAAAAACGCAAAATGCAATTACTAAGATTCCTTCCCCCTTACATCATTAATGTAATTTGTTAATTACAGGTAGGATACAACATTGGCAATTGCTTGAATTGCTTGAATTACCAGGAATGGGTGGATTTAGGAGGTTGTATTTTATAGTAAATATCATTTAACTGACCTGTCGGAAGTTTTACAATCATTGATGCCGAGAAAAAAAAGAAAAGAAAAAAATGGCATTCATTTTCAACCGGTGTCGGGCAGTTCTTGTTTTTCTTGCGTTTTTTTTTTATAAAATTCATTTTTTTGTAACAATTGCAGGATATTTAGCGCAATGAATTTGCTGGATGCCTAGAATCATTATTTACTTTCAAATAAGTAAGATATTTCCTAATAATTTAGTAGTAAAAATTATTGATATCTGCAAATGGTGTATCCTACCTTTAATGATGTTTTGCTTACAGAAGCATGTCAAAATGGTCTAGATAGTTAATAAGTACAGTGTTTAAAACAAAAATTCCAAAATCGATTTATGTGTTTATTCGTTAAAGCCTTAGGATACACCATTTGCAGATATCAAAAATATTAAATACCGAATTATTAAGAAATATCTTACTCATTTGAAAGTAAATAATGATTCTAGGCATCCAGCAAAACCATTGCGCAAGATATCCTGTAATTATTCTGAAAATTGAATTTTATAGAGGAAAATCCGCGATCGCCGGAGGCGATCGTAAAAAAAAAAATAACATAAGAATAACTGCTCGACGCCGGTTGAAAACAAACGCTGTTTTTCTTGCTTTTCTCGGTATCCATGATTGTAAAACTTCGGACAGGTCAGTTAAACGATGTTTATACAACCCCCCAAATCTACCCATTCATGATAATTTAAAGGTATGATACACCATTGGTAATTGCTTGAATAGGTAGATTTGGGGGGTTGTATTTCATAGTAAATATCGTTTAACTGACCTGTCCGAAGTTTTACAATCATGGATGCCGAGAAAAGCACGAAAAAAAGGGTTTGTTTTCAACCAGTGTCGAGCAGTTATTCTTATGTTATCTTTGTTTTTTCGCGATGAGCCGTCCGGCGATCGCAAATTTTTCTTCATAAAATTATATTTTTCGGAATAATTACAGGATATCTAGCGCAATCATTTTGCTGGATGCCTAGAATCAATATTTACTTTCAAATGAGTAAGACATTTCTTAATAATTCGGTAGTAAATTTTTTTCGATATCTGCAAATGGTGTATACTACCTTTAAGCAAATACCTATGGTGTATCCTACCTTTAAAACGGTGACAAATATATTGTATGCCTGTGAATGAACCTAAGATTGACTCACTTGAAATAACCCTGCGGCTAGGGTGTACCACCTGCACCCCTGTGGGTCGCTGCATGCTACCCCTCAGCCGGACACGCCCGCCACCTGTCGCCTTGTCAACCCTGACAATCATGTCCTCATCCCACTCCGTGAACCAGACATAACCCTGGAACTCTGAGATGCCAAAGGGCTGGCCGAGCTGGCTGCCTGTGATGATGCTCCGCCCTGTCCCGTCGAGGTTGGACATTTCAATCACCTAATACAATTGAGAAATGGATTACCCAAAGTAAGTGAGTAAGTTTGGGGTTTAACGCCGTGCCGGCATCAGTGGCTATGATCACGGCGGGAATGTGTACAAATATGTGACCTGGCAACACAAAATGGTTCCCAAGTCGGTTCACAAGTCGGTTCCCAAGTCGGTTCCCAAGTCGGTTCGCAAGCCGGTTCCCAAGTCACTTCCCAAGTCACTTCCCAAGTCGCTTCCCAAGTCGCTTCCCAAGTCGGTTCCCAAGTCGGTTCCCAAGTCGGTTCCCAAGTCGGTTCCCAAGCCGGTTAGCAAGTCGGTTTGCAAGCCGGTTCCAAAGTCACTTCCCAAGTCGGTTCCCAAGTCGGTTCCCAAGTCGGTTCCCAAGTCGGTTCCCAAGTCGGTTCCCAAGTCGGTTCCCAAGTCGGTTCCCAAGTCGGTTCCCAAGTCGGTTCCCAAGTCGGTTCGCAAGCCGGTTCCCAAGTCACTTCCCAAGTCGCTTCCCAAGTCGCTTCCCAAGTCGCTTCCCAAGTCACTTCCCAAGTCGCTTCCCAAGTCGGTTCCCAAGTCGGTTCCCAAGTCGGTTCCCAAGTCACCTCCCAAGTCACCCTACAAGTCACCTCACAAGTCACCTCACAATTATCAATAGGAACAATAACAAAGCAATGCTTTTGCCAAAATTGATTTAAATAGCTTGTGAGTTGACGACAGACCGAATGACTAGAGATTGACTTGTGGTGACCTAATTGTGACCGACTCGATTACAACTCTGGTTTAACAAAGCAATTATTTAACAACGGTTTTAGTACGTAAAACCACAGTCCCATAAAACTGGCCTTGAGTAGACTTACTTTTGTAGTACTGTCAATCCACAAGAGTTTTTGGTTTGTATAGTCGATAGTGATGCCAGTGGGCGTGGTCAAGTTACTGGTTGCTATGGTAGCTCGATGTCTCCCATCATGTCGAATGGCCTCTATTTTGGCTGGGTCTCCAACGTCGGTCCAATATATCAGACTAAACAAAGCAAAAATGATGAAAAATGCTGTCAGATTGGTAAAGGGATAGTGCTGGGATTTAAAACCAAATTCACAAAATAGGTTTTCACAAAATAGGTTTTCACAAAAGAGGTTCATGGTTTTTACTCAAAAAATAGAATTAGTGTTTGGGTTAGGATTAGGTTTTGTGTAAGGGTATATTATAAGGTATATTTGGTCCAAATTTTGATACAGAAAATTAACCTTGGTTGAAAAAGGAGCATTTTTAGGATAATTTTTGACAGTCCATAGATTGTAACACAACAAAAAAGAGATACATCTCTACAAGGATACACATTTGATGTGTGGGGTGAGTTACAACTAATCTAGCATACACCTAGTTGTGGGGACAGGTTCTTTTGTTTGGGGAAAAAAACGGACCGAGTAGTGGGGACATTTTCCTGTCCCCATAGCATGTTGGGTCTTCAGTAAAGGGGTCTAGAGGTAGAATTTGTTTTAATGGATTAGACGACAAATTTTTAGTTTGGTGTTTAGAGAGATTTCCCTAATGCTGCTCTCACACTGTGACGAATATGCTAGCGAATGTGCTTACGAATGGAAATATTTGACAATCGCTCAAACTTCGCAACATTCGCCGTGTCTTCGTAAGCGTTGGTAACAAATTCGGAACGTTCACAAGTCATTCTCCACCTCCTTACAAAGATCGGTCAATTTAGGAAGCGCTTCCCAAGTTTCAGCGAATGTTGTGTAGATGGTCATTTGACGTTGATTTTCGTAAGCATTGGTAACGTTGGTAAAGCGTGCGTAAGCGTTGGCAACGTTCGTTAGCTATTCGTAAGGCATTGGCAAGCATTCGTAATATATTCGTAACATATTTAAGGAGAGGTCGAGGGACGGCCGAGGACGACTGACATGAAAATATTCACTATCCAATCGCAATTTTTTGGCGAATTCACCGCGAAATTCAAATATATATATTCGCAAAAATATTCGCCACAGTGTGAGAGCAGCATTAGCACACAAACTCTATGGAGTGTTCCCAAAACGTAATGTACGAAAAAAATTGATGTGTTTCGAAAATACATGTGTGCAACAAAATTTAAAATATCATTTTTACAAACATGCGACAGTGTACTTACTTTAAAGAGGGGTGAACAGCTATCCCGCTTGGAATTTGAAGACCGGTATCTACGATGACTTCTGGTATGCAGGCATGTACACTACACGATGCAATGTGGCGCGCTCTGTTCAGGTAAAAACCATCATATTAATCATTATAAGAAAAGTTTTTTACAAAAATAATTTAACAAATTTTTGGCTTTCAAAGTTACAAACATAACTATACTCAAGAAAAAAAGTAACGCACCACTGATTTTTTCTTATAGTTTTGCCAAAATCCAATGTATGTGTTTGAATCCCACATATGTCCTTGACATTTTAGCCCAGTAATCTAATGTTTATTTTATTTTTTAACAACAAAAACAAAACAAGTTAGCACCACCGCTCACAAAAGTGGCATTTACAGTTCAATAATTATTAACATGACCTCCATTCGCGTCAAGAACAGCTGTAATTCGTCGCCTCATGGATCGACAGTATAATGTCCCACCTGGCATCATGGATACAAGTGTTTTTGGCATCATTTTGGTGTCTTTTTATAGGCAAGGGTTGTGTTCAGGACAGGAGTGGTCAAACTCATCTCTAGGATTCTCTCATGTGTATAAACAATTAGTATAAAATGCACAAATACAGTTTTGGAGCTCACCCAAATCACTCAGCTGAAATGAGATAAATAAAGATCAACGTTTATCTCTAAATTGCTCAAAATCTAGAACATGTACCATTTTTACAATGCGGGTCCTATGTGACCTGTCACCACAAAATGAGAGTAAAGTCGCACAATGTGATTCAGAGATATGGCCATCCAAACTCAAAATATGAAGGGGTGGTCAATTGTAAGATTTTGCGTAATTTGGAAAGCCCAAGTCCTCCTCTAAATTTTTTTTTGGGGGGGGTGAGATCAGATGATCGTAGTTTAGTGTTTGGATTAAAGTCCATTAGTGGTCTAATTAACATGGTAATTAAATATGCAAATCAGGTCCTCGTAAGTATCCCACCTTTTAGAAATTTTAATACTTTGCTGTTTATACAATAGTTTGTATGTGTGGAAAATTTCAAGAAGAAATAATGATTAGAACATAGCCGTTGCTATGCTCAACCGAACCTTACTTGTCCTGTTTTGTAATGTTTTGCGTGTTTTGTTTAAGATGTTTAAAGTAAGTTTTCTCACAAACACGTTTTGTGAAACCCATGACTTTCTGGAGCGCTGTAAAACGTATTTATTCTTTTTTCCCTTGAGTGTACTTCTCTTCAAACATGGTCTTACTCGGAATCTGTCCAATAAAGTCTGCCCCGCAACCAATCCAAGGCTATTCCGTTAACCATCCCCAGCCCATCATAGACGACTCCTCTATTCCGACCATCCATTCCGACGTGCTCGATTGTCATCTTCCCGGCATCTGCAAAGTAGACCATCTCGTCGTCCGGATCATAGTCCAGGTCTACAAGATTCTCCATGTCGCCAAAGGCCACCTGCATGTAGTCCGTCCCATCGAAGTTGATGCGTTGGATGTCGTGTCGGTTCGTGAAGACCAGGAAGGGTTGTGGGGCCGGAGGAGGCTGGTCCTCTCGGATGTCAACGGGGCAATCATCGTGGGTTGTGCAATTCACCCGAGCTGTATTGAGGAGGAGAGAAGACCATGGGAAATGTTGGCATGTAATATATGATTTGATTCACACAAATATGAAGTAATGTTCTTGTATCGTATTACGATCGAGGATCGAAACACAAAGGAGAACAAAGGGAACAAAGGATCCTTGAAGGACGGTTTGCTTGTCCGAATTTGGTCCTCGATCGTTGGGGCAAGCGCTAAGTAATGGGGTTAGGGTATAGTAAAGGAATAAAGGAAAACACAATATCGATCCTCGGTCGTTATGTGGTTCACGACTACGTGACCATATCTGTGTTCTGACCAAGACATGACATACATGTACACTTTGTTTGAGATATGTGACCCACTCTGCAAAAATTCACTTTTACAGTTGGTCAGAAAAAGCAGGAAATAAGCTTTCATTTGATATGTGGCACAACTCTGTAGTGTAATGCATTGGCCTTTTACAATTTTGGGAAATTTTCTTTTTCTCAGTTATATTCAAAACGTCTTTGAAAAGAAATGAAGATTTACAATTGTAGTGCTTCATCAGATGCTATGGTAAGAAAATGACAAAACCTGTATTCAATTTGATTTAGGGATCAAAACAATCTTTTCAATCGATCAGATCTGAAAATATAGGTGTCAGAGAAACCCAAATGCCTTAAAACAAAAATATATTTGTTGAAAGAAAAATCACCTCCAAGACAATAAACGGCCCTTTACGTAAATATGTATTGTTGCGACATCAGACTCATTATTGCAGAGTGGGTCACAAATGTGACCTGTCACCACAAAATGAAAGTAAAGTCGGAAATACTAAAAATGGAGATATTGGTATTTTCAAATTCTTGAGAAAGAGCTTCCCAATGGTACGTAACACTTGGGGGTTTTGCGATAAATACTTTTTACAGCGCTCCAGAAAGTCATGGGTTTCACAAAACGTGTTTGTGAGGAAACTTACTTTAAACATCTTTAACAAAACATGCAAAAGATTGCAAAACAGAACAAGTAAGGTTCGGTTTAAGCATAGCAACGGCTATGTTCTAATCATTATTTTAATCATTATATCTTTATAAAATTCAATTTTTCAGAACAATTATAGGATATCTAGCGCAATCATTTTGCTGGATGCCTACAATCATTATTTACTTTCATATAAGTAAGATATTTTGTAATAATTCGGTAGTAAAACTTTTCAAAATATATGGTGTATCCTACCTTTAAGCTGGATGAGTGTTTTATGTTTTCTTCCTAAAAATATGTGAGGGGTTCTGGCAAAATGAGACGGAACTGGGCAGAGGTTGAAATGAGGGTTCTCTGGTATTACAAAAGAAGATAACATTCTCCTTACAATGCTGTTTTTTTGCACTTCCATCGGACATTCCAATAATTTTGAGATTTTGAGTAATTTGGAAAGCCCAAGTTCTCCTCTACATATTTCCATTTTTTGGGTGCGATCAGATGATGGAAGACCTCTTAAACTACGCGATTTTGCGTAGTGTTTGCGTAGTTAGTGTTTGGATTAAAGTCCATTAGTGGTCTAATTAACACGGTAATGCAAAAAATGCAAATCAGGTCTTCGTAAGTATCCCACGTTTTTGAAATTTTAATATTTTGTTGTTTATGCAATAGTTTGTATGTGTGAAAAATTTCAAGAAGAAACAATGATTAGAACATAGCCGTTGCTATACTCAACCGAACCTTACTTGTCTTGTTTTGTAATCTTTTGCGTGTTTTGTTTGGGATGTTTAAAGGAAGTTTTAAAGGAAGTTTTCTCACAAACACGTTTTGTGAAACCCATGACTTTCTAGAGCGCTGTAAAAAGTATTTATCGCAAAACCCCCAAGTGTTATGTACCATTAGGAAGCTCTATTTCTCAAGAATTTAATAATACCAATATTTTAATTTTCAATAATTCAGACTTTACTCTCATTTTGTGGCGACAGGTCACATATAAGTTCTTCAAAAGTAACTTTACCTGTTGGGCTCTGTGGAGGCTGCCTGAAGGGGTGAACAACATGGATACTTCTGGGGTTGGAGTCTAGGTACGTAGTCGTGATGACCACCATGTCATGGCCCGTATACTTGTTGGCTCGACTAATGGTCTGGTCCGTCAGCCGTGTCCAATAGATGTGGTCAACAAAGAGGGACAAACCGTAACAGTCCGAGCTGATGGAGAGACAACAATAAAACCAGTTAGAAGTGACACTGTGAGGAAGACATGAAAAACAATTTAAAAAATACAAAGGTCCCTTTTTCAGGGTACACTCGTTCGTCCGAAGGTTTGTTCTTCCGAAGGTTTGTTCGTCACCTTGAGCCCAATGAGTGTCGGCGTTACTCACCTCGAGCCCAATGAGTGTCAGTTACTCACATTGAGCCCAATGAGTGTCGGCGTTACTCACCTCGAGCCCAATGAGTGTCAGCGTTACTCACCTCGAGCCCAATGAGTGTCGGCGTTACTCACCTTGAGCCCAATGAGTGTCGGCGTTACTCACCTCGAGCCCAATGAGTGTCGGCGTTACTCACCTTGAGCCCAATGAGTGTCGGCGCTATTCACCTCGAGCCCAATGAGTGTCGGCGCTATTCACCTCGAGCCCAATGAGTGTCGGCGTTACTCACCTTGAGCCCAATGAGTGTCGGCGTTACTCACCTTGAGCCCAATGAGTGTCGGCGTTACTCACCTCGAGCCCAATGAGTGTCGGCGTTACTCACCTTGAGCCCAATGAGTGTCGGCGTTACTCACCTTGAGCCCAATGAGTGTCAGCGTTACTCACCTCGAGCCCAATGAGTGTCGGCGTTACTCACCTTGAGCCCAATGAGTGTCAGCGTTACTCACCTCGAGCCCAATGAGTGTCGGCGTTACTCACCTTGAGCCCAATGAGTGTCAGCGTTACTCACCTCGAGCCCAATGAGTGTCGGCGTTACTCACCTTGAGCCCAATGAGTGTCAGCGTTACTCACCTCGAGCCCAATGAGTGTCGGCGTTACTCACCTTGAGCCCAATGAGTGTCAGCGTTACTCACCTTGAGCCCAATGAGTGTCGGCGTTACTCACCTTGAGCCCAATGAGTGTCGGCGTTACTCACCTCGAACCCAATGAGTGTCAGTTACTCACATTGAGCCCAATGAGTGTCGGCATTACTCACCTTGAGCCCAATGAGAGTCAGTTACTCACATTGAGCCCAATGAGTGTCGGCGTTACTCACCTTGAGCCCAATGAGTGTCAGCGTTACTCACCTTGAGCCCAATGAGTGTCAACGTCACTCACCTTGAGCCCAATGAGTGTCGGCGTTACTCACCTCGACCCCAATGAGTGTCGGCATTACTCACCTCGAGCCCAATGAGTGTCGGCGTTACTCACCTTGAGCCCAATGAGTGTCGGCGTTACTCACCTCGAGCCCAATGAGTGTCGGCGTTACTCACCTTGAGCCCAATGAGTGTCGGCGTTACTCACCTTGAGCCCAATGAGTGTCAGCGTTACTCACCTCGAGCCCAATGAGTGTCGGCGTTACTCACCTTGAGCCCAATGAGTGTCAGCGTTACTCACCTTGAGCCCAATGAGTGTCGGCGTTACTCACCTTGAGCCCAATGAGTGTCGGCGTTACTCACCTCGAGCCCAATGAGTGTCAGTTACTCACATTGAGCCCAATGAGTGTCGGCGTTACTCACCTTGAGCCCAATGAGTGTCAGTTACTCACATTGAGCCCAATGAGTGTCGGCGTTACTCACCTTGAGCCCAATGAGTGTCAGCGTTACTCACCTTGAGCCCAATGAGTGTCGGCGTTACTCACCTTGAGCCCAATGAGTGTCGGCGTTACTCACCTCGAGCCCAATGAGTGTCGGCGTTACTCACCTTGAGCCCAATGAGTGTCGGCGTTACTCACCTTGAGCCCAACGAGTGTCGGCGTTACTCACCTTGAGCCCAATGAGTGTCAGCGTTACTCACCTTGAGCCCAATGAGTGTCAACGTCACTCACCTTGAGCCCAATGAGTGTCGGCATTACTCACCTCGACCCCAATGAGTGTCGGCATTACTCACCTTGAGCCCAATGAGTGTCGGCGTTACTCACCTCGAGCCCAATGAGTGTCGGCGTTACTCACCTTGAGCCCAATGAGTGTCGGCGTTACTCACCTTGAGCCCAATGAGTGTCAGCGTTACTCACCTCGAGCCCAATGAGTGTCGGCGTTACTCACCTTGAGCCCAATGAGTGTCGGCGTTACTCACATTGAGCCCAATGAGTGTCGGCGTTACTAACCTTGAGCCCAATGAGTGTCGGCATTACTCACCTTGAGCCCAGTGAGTGTCAGCGTTACTCACATCGAGCCCAATGAGTGTCAGCGTTACTCACCTCGAGCCCAATGAGTGTCAGCGTTACTCACATCGAGCCCAATGAGTGTCAGCGTTACTCACCTCGAGCCCAATGAGTGTCGGCATTACTCACCTCGAGCCCAATGAGTGTCAGCGTTACTCACCTCGAGCCCAATGAGTGTCAGCGTTACTCACATCGAGCCCAATGAGTGTCGACGTTACTCACCTCGAGCCCAATGAGTGTCAGCGTTACTCACGTCGAGCCCAATAACTGTCAGCGTTACTCACCTTAAGCCTGCTCTGACCGTCTCCCTCTCGCTGCCGTCGTAGTAACTTGATTCAATCATCCCAGTGCCATTGTCCAACCAGAACAATCTCTTGTCCACGTAGTCCAGCACCATACTTTTGATGTTGCTGACCCCTGATTTGATGATGGTCTTCTGCCTGGTGCCATCCAGCGTCCCCCGTTGAATTCTCTGCCGTCGGCGTGTGATACTGATGAATATATACCTGAGAAGCCATGGCAAATATTAGTCCGATTGTAAGTTACCGTGTCATACACTCAGTTATATGTGACCCGCTCCATCAAAATCAGGAATAAGTCTCAAAATGACTTTTTGAGATATGCACAGGGTGAAAAAGGGAATTTCATAAGCTTTCTAATGATACCCATCACAAGTGTGTATCTGTTTAGGTTAACGAGTTATGGTCTGATGAAGATGGCAGGTGTATATTTATTTGCCGAATCCACATTCCGAGAAAAACAGCTTTGAAATACACAAGTTTTACCAAAATCATACGGACAGCGCACACAAATCCTCTTCATTTTCATCTTTATTGATCGTTTTTACATACAAGACATTAATGACAATAATCTGTGATAACTACACTTCCAAAAAATACAATGTTCAGAAAAACGACTTGGTCACGATTTTCACCCAAGCGTTCACTTCAACGGCCGATTGCGTAAAACAGCCTCAGCGACTTATTCCTGATTACGATGGAGCGGGTCACATTATTCTTTCACTCTGTACTGCATAATTGTAAGGGGTTCTGGCAAAATGAGACAGAACTGGGCAGAGGTTGAAATGACGGTTCTACTGTATTATAAGAAAGGGTGACATTATCCTTACAATGCTGCTTGTTGCACTTCAATCGGACATTCTGTTAACAAGTTGTGGCTGTTTAAAGTTCGCATTCATCAACATGACGCAAAGGTAAAATGTTGAGAAAAAGGCCTTTGAAGTTTCGATTTTTCTACATGTGATATAGAAAAATGACAATTATTTTTCAATAAATTACACTTATTACAATACTTCCATACTATTTCTGTCCAAATTCTAATTAGTAGGCATACCAAAGATTACAAATATTAATAAATATAAAAACTAACAAAACAATTCCCATTTTTCATTATTTTGCAGTTTTTGTCACTATGCCTTGTGCCTAGTTTCTGTCTCATTTTGTCGGAACACCTCACAATTTAAACCCATGCATGAACATGATGCACAAGTACCAGCTAAACTATTACAAAAGACCAATACACAAATGACCACACATGCCATTTCAGTTCCCATGCACACAGAGCAAGTTCGTGATCGAACTATAGTTAACGATAGTTCGACTAACGTCACTCGAACGCAGGATGGTTTGACTATCTAGTCGACTATTTGGAACCAGACCCCGGGGCACGGTTGCCGCTGGTTGACAATAGCCTCTTTCCATAGGAAAACGTGGAGAGAACCAGTGACGTGGAAAAAGTGATGGCAGTAGTCGGACGGAGCGAAAGGCAGCAACGCTATTTAAGTGAATATCTAGCTGGCCTGATGTTATTTTTTTCTTGTTTTTGGACTAACTTGACTACACTAACGTTATGACTTATTCTACTTATATGCGTGGGAGAATAGTGCCAATACCCATCTCATAATGTCGCAAATGTAAACAAAGCGGTTGCCGTCTTTACAACAATAGTTCGACTAGAGCCGTTCGAGCGAACTGCATTTGAGCATGCGCATTGGTGAAGCAGAGACTGACTAATGTCGACTATAGTTCACGCCCGAACTTGCTCCAAGATGCAACATGCTTCAGACGAATGGTCAAAAGGTCACTGTGC
The DNA here is from genome assembly GCA_037893245.1 of Crossaster papposus. Classification (NCBI taxonomy): domain Eukaryota; kingdom Metazoa; phylum Echinodermata; class Asteroidea; order Velatida; family Solasteridae; genus Crossaster; species Crossaster papposus. Next base: position 772,700 of record JBAIAA010000003.1, on the reverse strand, counting down.
ACGGCAAAAAGTCTGGTCCCAGCTGGTCGCCACGCCTTACAAGCCATTCTAGTACCGTCATGTCCACTTGAAGGATTCGGGGCACCAGACGAAGATCTTCCAGGAATCGCACGCAACCAAAAAAGGCAACACGTTTGTGTTAGATCGGAGTTCACCTTTTTTTTTTCCGAATTTCTTGGTCCCGAAAGTTGCTGTGCTTGCAGAATTTGGTGTAAAAGAAGATGAGTAAGTAATAAGCAGGAAGATAGTAACATATTTTGCCATCAAATGACATGGCGCCTCTTATTGATCAATTTCTTGACAAAGTTTAGATGACATGGTGCTATATAACAACGCCACGTTCACAGGTCTAGCTGCAGATATGTCCACCACTACACCACCTCTTTTAAACATTATTTCACCTATGAATAGACCAATTGCGCCCTCTAAGTCACGTGACCTATAGTGGGTATCAAACCTCAACAAACATGGCGTCCTCCATAGCAAAGTGCCGCCGTTGCAAAGTACATAATGATTGTTGCATTTGTTTCTTCGATCGAGGCTTTTCTTTCTCAAAATCTCTGTAGAATATTCCAGAGTTTGTACCCGAGACCTTACCGGAATGGCTGAATAAAGCCAGTAAGGACAGTTCCAGCAAGTCTTGAAAATTCTACAAGGAACGTTATGTTCACGATGTGGTACTGGCATGGAACGTTGGGACCGGCACTAGCACTAGTGATTTCGAGAAAGAAAAGCGTCGATCGAAGAAACAAATGCAACAATCATCATGTACTTTGCGACAGCATCACTTTGCTATGGAGGACGCCATATGTTTTTTGATGTTTGATACCCACTATAGGTCACGTGACTTAGAGGGCGCAATCGGTCTATTGATTTCAAATGCTCAAACGACTCACCCCTCGACGGGATCAATGACAATAGCAGTTGGTGTCCGGGTCCCCATTTTCATAATGACCCTCCGGTCTGTTCCATAAATGCTGCAGCTTTCAACTCGCTTGAGCAGAGAGTCTAACCAGTATAGACGAAGGTTGATCCAGTCGACAGCAACACTCTCCAAAATTCCAACGCCACTAGAAATGATAATCTAGGAGAAAAAAGGTTCATTTAAAAAGAGGTAACATAAACATTCAAGAAGTAACATTAAAAAGAGAAAAAAGAGATGTCGCCACAGGGATTTTTGTTGTTATGGTTTTCCACTTTTTTAATAAGGTGTGAAAATTGTGTGAAAAAGTTTATTTTTTTAATGGTTTTCCACTTAAAAGTGTGAAAACAGTTTCCCACTTTGTGAACAAATGAAAAAATTGGTTTAAAAAAAAAAAAAAAAATCCCATTTTAATTAATGGTAAGATACACCATTTGCAGATATCGAAAATATTTATTTCCGAATTATTAAGAAATATCTTACTCATTTGAAAGTAAATAATGAGTCTAGGCATCCAGCAAAATGACTGCGGTAGATATCCTGTAATTATTCCGAAAAATAGGATTTTATGAAGACAAATTCGCGATCGCCGGACGGCGATCGCGAAAAAACAAAAATAAGATAAGAATAACTGCTCGACGCCGGTTAAAAGCGAACGCTGTTTTTCGTGCTTTTCTCGGCGTCCAAGATTGTAAACTTCAGACAGGTCAGTTAAATTATATTTACTATAAAATACAACCCTACAAATCTACCCATTCATGATAATTCAAGCAATTACCAATGGTGTATCCTACCTTTAACCAATTGTGTTTCTTTGGATACAGTTGAGTTGTGCTAGCTTTTTAATCATTAAACAATTTATTTTCACCATTTAAAGGGTTTTCGCAGATCACATTACATATTTGGTCCAAATTTCAACCCAGGAAATTAACCGTGTTTGAAATAGGAGCATTTTAAAGAAAATTGTTGGGTCCAAAAATGTTGTACACAAGAACAAAGAGATGTTACCACAGGGATAATTGTTGTTTAACCCTAACTCCCTCACGGCTTTTACTAGAAAGTATCCTGAATCCATCACGGTCCACCAATTTTGGTTTGCAAAAACTGCTTGTGTCCTGAGTCTATCAGACTCCACCAGTATGCATTCTGGAGAGATCCTGAGTCCATCATGGACTGTGACGGATTCAGGATACCTACAATGTAGGTGGCATACAAAAAAATCACAGTCCATCACCTGAATTTCTGTATCCTGAATCCATCAAACTCCTGCAGTAACGCTAGGCTTAAAATCCTCAATCCATCACACTCCTCCAGTTTGTTCAATATGGAGGTATCCTGAATCCGCTAAAATCCTCCAAAACTGGAAATGGATTTTGATGGACTCAGGGTGGTTAGGGTTGGTGTGAACATTGTGTGAAAAAGTGTGATTTAAAAACAAAATGGTTTTCCACTAAAAAGTGTGAAAACAGTTTCCCACTTAAGAGAACGTGTAAAAAAAAAACTTTTAAAGAATTTCCCATTTTAATTAAGGTTAACTTTTAATGTATTGTACTTTAGTGCATCAATACTTGTGTGCTGTAGACATTGTACACCCCCCACCCCACCCCTCACCCCACCCCACTCATCCTGCAGCAACGTTCTGTGCATGTTTTTTTGGGGGGTAACAAATAGTTGACCATTCTCATTCCGAATCTTACCTCTTCAACTCCACCTGTTAACGGCGCCCAGCCAATCACGTTTCTCGTTGAGTCAACAAAGTAAATTCTCTCGTGCATGATGTTGTAATCGAAGGAGTTGACTGTGCCAACATTCTGTAGAATAGGCATTAGATTCGTGCCCCCTTCATCCATTCGAGAAATATCCATGCCGTGACTGAACATTATGGATGGTTTGGGTTCTGAAAAATGAGAGAAATAATTTTAAAAATAAAATAAAATGTTATAAGAAATATCTTACTTATTTTAAAGTAAATATTGATTGTAGGCATCCAGCAAAATTATTGTGCTAGATATCCTGTAATTGTTTAGAACAATTGAATTTTAAATAAGAGAATTACGATCGCCGGGCGGCGATCGCGAAACAAAACAAGAACAACATAAGAACAACTGCTCGACGCCAGTTGAAAACGAACACCGTTTTTCTGGCTTTTCTCAGCATCCATGATTGTAAAACTTTGAACAGGTCAGTTAAACGATATGTACTATAGAATACAACCCCCCCAAATTCACCCATTCCTGGTAATTCAAGCAATTACCAATAGTGTATCTACCTTTACCCAGTTCGCGCCGGAGGGCGTATATAAACGCAAAGTTTTCCCCAGATTTAAAACGAATGACACCATAAACACATCATGAGCAAGGCCGGAAATGTCTGTCAGCAGCGAGCAAGGCCGGAAATGTCTGTCAGCAGCGAGCAAGGCCGGAAATGTCTGTCAGCAGCGAGCAAGGCTGGAAATGTCTGTCAGCAGCGAGCAAGGCCGGAAATGTCTGTCAGCAGCGAGCAAGGCCGGAAATGTCTGTCAGCAGCGAGCAAGACCGGGAATGCATGGGTGTGCTTCCCGGTACCATCGGCCTAAACCCGCCTCGGATCGGGTTTCGTTAAAAATAATTCCGCGCCTCGGCTCGATTGTTATGAACTATTAGCCTGTGCAATTATAAATGCAATTAAGTATGAAGCATTTACTACCATTTCAGTTTGCAAATGCTAAACAGTAACAGTAAAACTTCTTTGAGATGCAGAATAGAATAAAAGCATTTGCCTCTCAACTTGGCTCATAGCTAGTAGGTATACGTGACCCACTCTGCAAAAATTAGTCTGATGACGCATAATACATTTTCACCTAAAGGACCACTTATTGTCTCAAAGGTGATTTTTCTTTCAACAAATTATTTTTTGGTTTTAAGAAATGTTGGTTTTTCCGACACCTATTTTTTAAGAAGTGATCGATTGAAAAGATCGTTTTGATCCCTAAATTAAATTTAATACAGGTTTTGTCATTCTCTTAACATCGCATCTGATGAAGCACTAACAATGGTAAATCTTTATTTCTTTTCAAAGACATTTTGAATATAACTGAGAAAATAACTGAGAAAATTTCCCAAAACTGTAAAAGACCAATACATTACACTACAGAGTTGTGCCATATATCAAATGAAAGCTTATTTCCTGCTTTTTCAGGTGTATTATGTCGCCCAAAAATGAGCTACATTGTATATACATGGTTGAAAAGCCCACAATGTAAGCTTTCATTTGGTATATAGCTCTATAGCCCCTCTTATTATGGAGATATGACGTGTTTACATATTGATATTGATTACTTCCTTGGAGTTCAAATTACACAACTTACAGTGTACAACAGAACGATGCACAAAAAAAAAAGTTTTTCCTACTTTATTCATCAAAATTAACATTTCTTTGAATGAAACCTGAAACTGTAGGTATTAAAGATTTCATTCATGACAAAAAATAAAAATCACATTTTGATGAAATGTTCACCCTCTCAACGTTGAGCGGGCCATTACATGATAATGCACAGCGCGACCTTTTTGTAGAGCCGGTCACATATACTTGCACCCACCAGGGGCCAATTTCATAGAGCTGCTAAGCAAACATATACGTGTTTTTCATGCTAAGCAAAAAACAGCTGATTATCAATCCAGAACAATAAAGATCAGGTGAAAATTTGGTCCGTAACCTTGTTTTTGCCAAGGACAAATTGTCATGCTAAGCAAATTTTTGTGCTTAGCAGCTCTATGAAATTGGCCCCTGCTGTGATTGATTTCCTACCTTGTACAAAACATGACCACTCGTCCGCCTCTATTGTATAACCTCCTAAGCAGGAACATTGGAACGACCCGAGTGTATTGGTGCATAGCTGACCACACTGTTTCCTTCCACCTTCTAAACACTCATTAATATCTGCTCAGACAAATGAAAGACAAGAAATATTGTAATTAGCTGCCTTAGGCTAATTGACTATTTGCGTGTGGAATTAAAATAATATCTGGTACACTGACTTGTTCAGGCAGCTTGGCACAGTTTGACTTTAAATTATCCAGACCAAATACACTGTTGCTATATCACGTGATTCGGGGCAAGCTCTTGCATACTTTACGTAAGAGACGCTCAGCACCAATACATTGTTTACAATGGGTGAGAATGGCAAAAAGACACCAGACCATCCCGGAGCTGGGGGTTGCTAGCGTAAGGCTTGCCCCGAATCACGTGATATAGCAACAATGTCTTTGGTCTGGAGAATTTAAATGCAAACTGTGCCAAGCTGTGTGAACAAGTCAGTGTACTACCAGATATTATTCAAATTCCACACGCAAATGGCCAGGGCCACAAGGGAAAACTAGCTAGAAGTTGAGATGGAGCCATATCGTAAGTCCAACTTCTTAAAGCCCAACGCTTGGCAAGTCAAACATTATGAGGTGTGTGATTTAATAGGCATCCGATAGTATTCTGCCTTATAGCTCTAACGCCTCATTAGTCCGATGTCGGAAAAAAACGTAAATGATGAAGACCGACTTACGGGGCGTCGGGCTTACGGGGCGTCGGACTTGATCAGCAAAATTGATCATTTCGTGCACAAATTTTGGAAATGTTTAATCTCACATTTATTCTATAGTTTCAAACAAAGAAATTGAAAATACCAATACATATATCTCAATTTTAAATTTTTCCGACTTTACTCTCATAATATTGTGGTGACAGGTCACATACTGAGATGATTCTATCATTCACTGGGTTCACCAACGACATAGCCAGCCATCTACCAATCCAAGATGAAGACCGCGCCGTTTCTTCCTAAATTAATAGCTCCAGAGTAATATTTTGTGTGATTATTTTGTTGGGCCCAAAGATTAAAGAGCACCGCTGATCGGGCGGCACCTCCGGTCTTTGGTTGTGACACCCAGCAGCTAAAACAAAAAATCGCAAACCGCTTCACGAGCTGTTAATTCTTCCTCCATGGTATAACCATGAAGGATTAAGAAGGTGTCTTCCCATAGTGGGCGCTGAAAAACACTAATGAACTTCACATTTCACGGTGACGGAAACACAGCTTTATTCGTAACTTGGGTCATTTTCCAAACCCCAGTTTTATCTCCTTAATTTCTTTGGCTTCGCCTTTGGCTGACGACTGGGGTTTGGAAAACGGCCCTATTGTTGAAGTCGAAGAAGCCCAGTGATTGATCCGCGCTGTTGCGTTTACATTTACTATCAGCTGTTCATTCATGTGTTCAATAAACTTCGTTGTCGGTCATCTTGCTTCGTTTCTAAGTGATGACTGTTCAGTGCGGAACGGGGATTGTTTTCAACTTAATTAACCCTAATCCTGCCAGATCCAGCACAGTGCATCTGTGGTGACTGCTTGACCTTTCTGGACTCTTCACACAAGTCAATGTGACAAAGTATGCAATCTGTTGCGTCTGGCAGGGTTTCTAGCCAAAATACCCTGGAGGGTTAGGGTTAAATTAAAGAAATTGGAAGGGATTCGACCGATTTTCTTGTTGGCAGGATAGATTCAGGCGGCGCGACACAAAATAATGCAATATTTGATACCACAACCAAAACACGTTCCAACATTAATGAACCGCCACGATTGAATGTTGGGCTTATTATGATATGTAGAACTGGTGAACTCCACAGGTCACAGGTCAAACATATATAATCATAGCGCGAAGCTCATTAGCGTTTTCCAGCGCCCCGCCCGCCCCGTATAGTGGGGCGGTGGGCGAGCAGCGAATTTTTTTTCCCTGAACCTAACTGGCAGATTTTATGAATTATTCAGTAGTTGCATTGATCACTGTACAACACTTAGGTTCTAGGTCTCTTTTTTCCCTTTAAATTAAAAATACTCCAAAGCAAAGATATCAATTTGACTAGGAAAAACGAGGTGACCCACAGCAGGATTCGAACCAGGAACTTTGATCCATAGCCCATCCCACTATCCACTACACTACGTATAGCAGCTCGACAACAGCTGTTCTTTAAAGTGATTTATTGTAACTAGTTAACTATTACAACAATGCTGTGACGTCATGTTTTATTCCGATGAATAAACATAACTTCTCATCACAACTACTGAATAATCTGCCCGAAAGGTTCTGGAAAAAAATTCGCGGGCGGGCACTAGCGAATTGAACACGTGCGTCAGTACAGTGCAGTATCGGGATCTTCTGAAAACACCATGTTTAATTTCAAAGACATCTCCGAAATTTATAAGCGCAAGCCGCACCATATAAATAAAACTATGGTGCGTGTGCCCTTGGGCAAGGCACTTTGTCACTCATTGCTTCTCTCCACCCAATAGAAAATGGGTACCTGATGATAGGGTTGTCTTGATTCCAAGAACTTCAATGTTGTTTATTTTGCGATCACGTCAACGTCACCAACGCACGGGTCAGTAGACACACGTGCAGTCAACCCATCGCTGTTAATAGAGCGCGCCCTCTCCAGACGAACCAAGATCAACCAACGAACCGCTATCTTGAACAAGTTGACAATTCGGGGGCGCGGCCAGACTATGGTAATATTATGCAGTATTCATATCGCAAGATATGCAAATACTGCATAATTATACATGTACATTAATTATACATGAACATGTACATCGCCACAGAAATTCATGGCTGGCACGCCGGCGAATTTTTTTCCCCAAACGACATCGCCATAGAACTGGTTTTTTTAGCGCACCTGATTGGCTATCTGTTACGTCATGATAGTAAATTTTACTCTCAATTTATTGACCCTAGGATTCTCAACTTATTGACCCTAGGACTCTGGGTTTTATTGACCCTAGGATTCTCAACTTATTTACCCTAACCCTAACCCTTTTTGACCCTAGGACTCTTGGATTTGTTGACCCTAGTAAACGCCATGCAATGCGCGCGACACATGGATGAATGGATGAGTAATGTTAAACAACCAATCAGATGCGCTAAAACCAGTTCTATGGCGATGTCGTTTGGGAAAAGAAAATTTGCGGCCCGCTGGCGTTTGCTTGTGACTGGGTGCAGAGGTATCTTTGGTGTTTAAATTTGTAATCAGTGAAACCCCCTGTTGTGTCATTCAATTTAACCCCCAAAAAAATCAAATTTAACAATTTAACAAAACAGCATTCAAATTTGCCAAAGCTTTTTTTTTAAAGGCCTGTCTTCGATTATTCGAAATAGTTCTTGGGCAGGCATCTTCGTCATTTGCGCAATCTAAAAAAAACCGCTCTGTTAACTTTTCCCCCCAATGTTAAAGGCATGTATGTACGGTTCACTTATTGGCACAGGAGTCAACATAAAACAATAAGAAACCAGGATACAAGAATTAACAACACAAAAACAATAACAAACGATAACGTTTCACAAACACAAACACAAATGTCTTGTTCAAGTAACCAATAAATACCCCCCAAAAAAAAACAAAAAAAAAAAAACAAAAAAATCGCTGTAGGCTCCATATAAAATAATGGAAAACACAAAGAAATTATTAAAAACAAAAGTTTGACTGACTTATGTGAATATACAAAACAGTTGTCCAGTAACCTTTATTTTTTTTGTCGTACTTTTTGCAAAATTAATTTCCTATTAATTTTACGAAAAGAAAAATATTCAGTCGAATCAGTTTGCTTTGTAACAGACAACGCACCGCCTTAATTGTTCACTCGTCAAATATGGTTAGTCTTTTAAAGTGTGTACTTTATTATAAGCTAGGCCTACAATAAGCCGTTCGGTAATCCACTGCACATGCGCACATGAAGATTTGACGATTTTTCTTTCGAAGTTTCGAGATTAACATTTTATCGATTGCGTGCAAAAGCATAGCGGGTACCAGCAAATTTAAAGAGATCGTCGTGTTCTAAAAGTACTATTAAAGATAGTATACACCATTTGCAGATATTGAAAATATTTACTACCGAATTATTAAGAAATATCCTACTCATTTGAAAGTAAATAATGATTTTAGGCACCCAGCAAAATGATTGCGCTAGACATCCTGTAATTATTCGGGAATCGCGATCGGCGATCGCGAAATAACACAAATAACATACAAATAACTGCTCGACACCGGTTAAAAACGAACGCCGTTTTCGTGCTTTTCTCGGCATCCATGATTGTAAAACTTCGGACAGGTCAGTTAAATGATATTTACTATAAAATACAACCCTACAAATCTACACATTTATGATAATTCAAGCAATTGCCAATGGTGTATCCTACCTTTAAGTAAAATTTTTTGTTTACGTTTTGGTGTTTTCAGGTGTTTTGTCTGGCCAAACTTTTGTTCGAACAAAGTGCCCATCGTCTTTTCGATTTCACAAGAAAATACAGAGAATGCAGATTTGGTTACCACGTCCCCCATAGCCTTGTGTGCATTTTGTCTGCCGTACGTGTTTATTCCTTGAGAAAAATTGTTGAATTTTGTTGTGCACATGCGCAGTTGGAATACCGAATTGGCTTATTGTTATAATAAACCTGACTTGTTCACACAGCTTGGCACAGTTTAACTTTAAATTCTCCAGACCAAAGACACTGTTGCTATATCACGTGATTCGGGGCAAGCTTTTGCATAGTTACGTAAGAGCGCTCAGCACCAATACATTCCAGAGTTTGGGGTTGCTAGCGTATGACGTGTAAGGCTTGCCCCGAATCACGTGATATAGCAACAGCGTCTTTGGTCTGGAGAATTTTAAGTTAAACTGTGCCAAGCTGTGTGAGCAAGTCAGTGTACCAGATGTTATTCAAATTTAAATCGGGGTCACGCGCAAACTGCTTATTGTATAGTGTTAACTACCTTGACAACTTCCAGTGTCATCTTGTTGATAACCATCCGAACAGGAAGACGCCGCCAAACACGCTGACATTGTGAGTGACACGACCATGACTGCTGAATAAAGAAAAGAGGGAAGAAAAAAAAAACCTGACAAAGTGAAATCTGGTTCAATAATTTTACACACAGATATAGGTTGTCAGCCAAATTGATGATGAATCACCCATTTTTGCACGAATTTGGATGCATATTTTAGACCAACATTCAATTCACTAAATCAATTGTTAAATTTCAATCTCAAAGCATGCAACTGCATTTTGCAACGATTTAATTTCAAAAATAGGCCATTCAAATTATTATTATTATTAATTCCCTTTGGTAATGAAATCAAGGATCCCTCAAAAGCGCCCAAGGCAATGCAGCTCGTAAGCCTGAAGAAACCTGTAGAGAGAAGACAATGAGAAGAAGGTACAGTTTTAGAGGTGGGAGGAAAAACCCTGAAGAATATCCTGGGGAAAAACCCACGGAGTCAGGCAGGGACTGAAAACCCAATCCACATATTGGCCCAGGCGGTGTTCGAACCCGGGTCATAGTGGTGGAAGGCGAGGAAAGAACAGCTACGCCAACAAATTGGTCACTATTAAGATGAATTTGAATGCTATTTTTTCAAAAATGGCCGAGAAAACCTATACAAATTTGCTCACATTAAATCACCTTTTAAATGGTTGTTCTGAACGACACTACACGTATTTCGAGTTTCTCAGGACATCTTTATTTTCACTTTAAGCAAGTTTTTCTATAATTTGGTAGGTCCGATTCTGGCTATTTACTGAATGTTCGGTAAGCGTGTGGTTTAGGACCCGCGCTTCCATAAAGAACGAAACAATGATTTTATGTTTTGTGAATTTGGCGATCGTGTTTTACATCGATAACCCATCACAACGAATTCAGATTTGTTATTGTTTTGTTTGAACAGAAAGTATTTTTCCCGATTTTAGGCATCTTTGTTGCAACAAAACTAGTAATTGGGCACCAAAATGACGTCAACTTACAAGATTTGTCTATGGCAAGCCCATTTAACAAATTGTATTACTTAATAAATTAGAGATATCTCTCAAATAGATATCTCTAAACAATTACATATCTCTAAATAATTAAAAGACATCTACATGTATAATTCATTAACAGATGCATGTAAACTCTCAAATAGTAAGTTTTGTTAAATGGGCTCGCCATACACGAATCTTGTGAGCTGACGTCATTACCAAATTTCGGTTCATTACTAATGTCCTTGCATCATCTTCACCCAACCTTCTTTAAAAAGGACTTGAGATCCCATGATTGTTCATTGGTTGCCAGATAAATGTGTCATAGCGGTTTCAGAGAATGCATTTGGGGGAATAATGTTAACAGCGCCCTCAATTCCGCCACCGGTTTCTGATTGGTTTTCAAAAGTGCGCGCGAAATCCCGCACAAAGTTAAAGGGATAGAATATATACCTTTTTCCAACTTTTCAACAAAGCACCCAACCAATGAATTGTTCAAAAGCTTACTTGTTGATCAATTATTGATGACTCTTGACTATTTTTTTCTGGTAAGCTGTCATTTTGAAGAAAATAATAAAAGAAGTTAATTTACAGTGGGTTCAAAATCTAAGTCTTAGAATATAATTCTTAGAGTTTGATTACAGTGTTGCTGCTTAAAACGTTTATAAAACACATAACTGACAAACGTTTATATTTAACTAGTCTAGGACCTGGCTCAGACATTGTATGCACATTATTTAGGAGAGGATAACTCAACTGTTTTAGGCTAATATGACCCCAAGGAACAACTTGGGATTTGTACCAAAATTTCTATCTGGGGCAAACAGCCCGAAAATGACCATACCATTTTTAAAATGTAGCATTTGTAGATATCCAAAATATTTACTACCGAATTATTAAGAAATATCTTACTCATTTGAAAGTAAATAATGATTCTAGGCATCCAGCAAAATGATTGCGCTAGATATCCTGTAATTATTCTAAAAAATATAATTTTATAAAGAAAAAACACAAATAACATAAGAATAACTGCTCAACGCCGGTTGAAAACAAACGCTGTTTTTCGTGCTTTTCTCGGCAACCATGATTGTAAAACTTCGGAAAAGTCAGTCAAATGATATTTACTATAAAATTCCATTCCCAAAATCCACCTATTAACTATAATTCAAGCAATTACCAATGGTGTATCTTACCTTTAATATGGCAACGCCCTTTTGTATCGGAAGTGCTACTTCCGACATAGCTGTATCTTCTAAACCGTTAGAGATAGGCCTACATATTTTCTGAGATGCTCAAAATGTTCAGAATGGCCTATTTAAAACAAAAATTAAATATTAATTTAAACGCGGTGTTTTATATTATTGGCCAACTCATAAACCCCACCTCTCTTCTGTATACAATATAAAAGAATGAAACATTTTCATCAATTTATTTATAAAATATTTTTTAAAGGAAGGATACACCATTGGTAATTGCTTGAATTATCATAAATAGGTGGATTTGTGGGGTTGTATTTTATAGTAAATGTCGTTTAACTGACCTGTCTGAAGTTTTACAATCATGGATGCTGAGAAAAGCAAGAAAAACGGCGTTCGTTTTTAACCAGCGTCGGGCAGTTGTTCTTATGTTGTTGTTCTTGGGTTTTTTCGCGATCGCCGTCCGGCGATCGTGAAATTTATTTCATATAATTTGATTGTTCGGAACAATTACATAATATCTAGCGCATTAATTTGTCTGGATGCATACAATCATTATTTACTTTCAAATTAGTAAGACATTCCTTAATAATTCGTTAGTAAAATTGTTGATATCTGCAAATGGTGTATCCTACCTATGACCTGTCCGAAATTTTACAATCTTGGATGCCGAGAAAAAAAGCAAGAAAAACGGCATTTGTTTTAAACTAGCGTCGAGAAGTTGTTCTTGTTGTTCTTTTTTCTTTTCTTTTTTGCGATCGCCGTCTGGCATTTGTGATCTTTTTCATTATAAATTTAATTTTTCGGAACAATGAATTACAGGTCCTTCACTAATCACATGAGTCCACACGGTTGTCCATGTACACTACATGTACATGTATACGGTTGTACATGTACACTGCGCTCAAAAACAGTTGTCTCAAAAACAGCCGCTCTTTCTCGTTTTCTGCTGCATGTCCTGCGGGCTTTTGTCTATTTGTGGCTTTTCAGCGCGGCAAAAAAACATATACCATTCGTGACAAAGCCATAAAAACGTGTTTTGATAAAGTCTAACGCTCGGGTGAGGCTTTGAAGTTTAATAGTTGTGCTTACTTGTGGACATGGACGGGGAAGGGGAGGTGGGGGGGGGGGGGGGGGGGGGGTGGGGGGGTGAACACTGTACGTGATAAAGTTGTGAGAGCCCCACAGCCGGAAGCTAGCAACAGGATATTGATTATATGAAGATATGCAAATGCACATCGGACCGACAGACCGACCAAATTGCTAGTGTCAGACAGAGTCGTTGCTCCGTTTTTAAGCAAACCAATTATCGTTTAAACCCACAAGACACAAGATAAATAGTATGATAGGAATGCATCCGGCTACCAATGGGTTGTGTAGTCTATACTTATCAGGGTTGCGCATGGATTTAATATGATCGGTAACATATGGATTGTGAAGCTACAAACACTTCTTCAGGGTTAGGGTATAAGATCAATACACAATCAAACAAAATGAAAAAACAAATCTTAATAATGTTTTGCGTGATCTAACCAAATACTAAGAAATACTAACATTTAAAGTAGATATAATTATTCAGAAATCTGCAAATTAAACCGGGATTATTATACAGTACATTCACTGTTTTGTAATTTAAACTTTTTGGACGTACCGAGGTGTCCTTTTAAAAAAGGTAGTTTTTGTATACACCATTTTGTTTTTGCTGTGATTTTCGAAATTGGATGGGTTAGCGGGATCATAATACTTTAATAGTCAATATTGTGACGCTGACCTATTTGTTTAAGTTTTGTGTTCAGAGATGCGAAAATAACCAAGAAATGTATTGCTGTTTTTGAGTCTGGTTCCTTGACTTCCTTGAGACGAAACAAATTAATGTATAAACGTCTAGGGAATTATCGGGGTAGGAAACCAAACTAGTTTGCTGGTACCCATTCGCGAATGTGTACAGTATTGTAAACAAAATGTGGACTGACTAAATGTAAAAAAATAGGTCCAGTGTTTTGAAACTGATTTTCGCCGTGTTCTTATTACTAATAAACACATGCTTAGGTGTAAATTAAAATAGACGAACGGCGATAGTTTCTTTTTATGGCTGGCTTGTAATATGAGAGCGCAACTCGCAAGCTTTGATTAATTTTTAAAGAATTGTGCGGCCCAATTCTTTATCACAACATATTATTACTATTATTATTATTTATTTTATTTCACTTCATTAGTTAAAAGGATGACATTATACAAATATACAAATTACAAAAAGTTAAATTAAGAAAAAGATATAAAACTATCAAGAAGCAGAAAAGGAAATGCGGAGGAGGAATACAAAAACATTCATATAACCAAAAGGTTCAGCATGCCCAAATGAATTCTTTATCACAACATATTATTATTATTATTATTATTTATTTTACTTCACTTCATTAGTTAAAAGGATGACATATAAAAATATACAAATTACAAAAAGTTAAATTAAGAACAAGATATAAGACTTTCAAGAAGCGGAGAAGGCCACGCTGAGGAGGAATACAAAACATTCCAATAACCAAAAGGTTCAGCATGCCCAAATGAAGGTGGAAGCAGTTAAACTACATACAATTAAGAATTATAAAAAGAGAAACAAATATATATATATATGTATAATGATTATGATGATATAAAAAAATTAAAATAATAATAATAATAATAAAATACACCTGTTTGTGTGTCAGACATGCCACATTGCGTATGTATTGACCGCCAATCGTGGTCGTCAGACAAAAGAATTGGGTACGTCCACGATTGACAAAACGTCCACGATTCCAAACCGTGTACAAATCCTATATGGACTTGGAGGTCATCCGAAAACGTTAGAGTACAAACAAAAGAAGGGAAGACGGTCGGACCGTCGGACAATGCCCCGTCCACGATTGGCTGTGTTTACCAACCTGCATGCACAAGAACCCCCTAATCCTTTTCAAAGTCAATCAGAGAATAAAAACATCGAAAATGCTAAACAGTTTAGAGTGGTTGGGCACTGTGGTTATAGTAGTAGTTCGCCCGCGACAAAGTAAGGTTAACTCTGAAACTACACGGCCAAGTTTCCGATGTGGACAGCATAGGTTTCCTTGGACTTGCGAATCGCCGGCGGCCACAATAAATACCAAACGATATTTACACGTGCCCAAATTATTAAGAGCTTTCTAAAGGCTTGGGGCTTGGGGCTTGGAACGCAATTTGGCAATTTCTCAGTCTCAAAAACAGTTGGAATTAAACTGGCCCAGGGGGATAGAGGCGAAAACATCAAGTGATTTCCGGGCGAAGTTAATGGGCTGGGCTTGCACTTTCAGCTTGGTATATATAATAATTATATGCGACATGTTTCGACACAGAATTCATACTGGCAGAGTTCTAGACTGGCAATGCGGTTGAGATGAAATAATTATTAAACATAATGCGATTTCCAAAATCAGTTCATAATACTATACAGTTTTACTGTGCTATAGGCCTACCGGAACTCAGTCTAAGATAAACCTTCCGTACACAGCTAAAAGTTAATAGAAATTACTAAATACAGAAGGTCTAAAAAAAAGATGCAACCAAATATAACGGAATACCATACATAGAATGTATAACTAACATCGATAATATAGATATGGTTTCAAAGATACTGGTTTCTACTTTAAAATGAGACACCAAACGTCTAAATCTGACAATGTTTGACAGAGCTATGAATAATTTTCCAAGAGGGGTCAAATTGACCATGGGACCAAGTTTTTCGATTTTGTTTGGACACTGTGCAAGTGTAGTCTTGAAATTAAAGGGATCGTATACGTTTGGTAATTGGAACCCACTGTTTGTTTCAATCCTATATAGTTATAGGTATACACCATAAAACTAACCTGTAAAAATCTCAATCTCAAAAGGTGGTAGCGATTTTGAGATATTGCCAAAAATCTGGAGCGGTTATGTCCACGCAGGAAGAATAGTCTCCATTGGAATACACAATCTGAGAAAAGTCACTGCAGTAACGCTTCTCAGATTCAAATTTGTGGGGATAAAAAGTGATATCTTTTTCCATAACCGCAATACTTCGAAGTGAAAAGTTTCTAAAAATGCATTATACTAGCCAAAGCTGCTGTACTTCTTACCAAGTAAGTTTTTATTGCCATACATTTTTTGAGTAATTACCAAACGTATACGTTCCCACCATTTGCAGATATCGAAAATATTTACTACCGAATTATTAAGAAATATCTTACTCATTTGAAAGTAAATAATTATTCTAGGCATCCAGCAAAATGATTGCGCTAGATATCCTGTAATTTCCGGCGATCGCGAAAAAAACAAAGAAAACATAAGAATAACTGCCAATGCCGGTTGGAAACAAACGCTGTTTTTCGTGCTTTTCTCGGCATCCATGATTGTAAAACTTCGGACAGGTCAGTTAAATGATATTTACTATGAAATACAGCCCCCCCCCCCAAATCTACCCATTAATGATAATTCAAGCAATTACCAATGGTGTATCCTACCTTTAAGCATATTTCGCTCAGTTTCTTATCAAGGGCGAGCCTTTCCGAACCCGCGTTGCCAACCCAACCCTGGTACGAAGCAGGGTTGAGTTCAGCCCAGGTTAAAATCGATCTCGGAGTTGGCAGAGGGTCGGAACAGGGTTGACATTGCTAAAGTTTGTGAAACGCCGTTGGTTTTAAAACCTGCGTCAATCGACCCTGAGATTTATAAGAGTTCTTCCGCATGGAACAACAACCGGTGTCACCTTTAACATATATTACCCTGACTTTATCATCTGTTAAAATTAATTGGCTTATTTATAAGACTGAGTTATATTTTACTATGTATTATGTCCAAGACGAGGAAACGTACAGTTCGGGTTTACATGTGTAATTGCTTGCCGCAATGGGACCTTCCGTCAAACGGGAACGGCGCATTCACATTGTGAAATGATTAACGGGTAAACTTGTCACGAACAACAATAAACAAAGGAAGGAATTCAGGACTTCCTACACTTCCCAAACCACGATGGCTCTTTATGGCTGTCACACACCTTGACCCTACCACAGAAAAAAACACCTCCCCGCCCCCCGGAAAGGGCATTGAGCGGTCACTCTTATAGATCAGTCTGTTTGTGTCGTCCACCCCCCCCCCCCCCCAAGTCTCGTTTGTGTCCACCTCCCCCCCCCCCCCCCCCCCCGGGAAAAAGACCTATTGAAACAACGTTGACCGTGTATACCACAACGGACCTGTCTATTAGACCTATCTGTCAAGAATCTGACACCAGGGCTTTTGACGAAGCGATAGACCGAGAAATTCACAATGGATTGATGGTTTCCGCGTCGGTAGACAATTTGGAAGACGGGAACATAAGCCACAAGGGCACAAACATGTACACCCACTGCACATGTAGGCCTACGTGACAGCAACGTCAATGCTGATATCCACGCAACACGGTTGCACAATCTCCCAGTCGCTAGCCAAATCACAAATAACACACTTTTTTGTTCCATACAACACCAGTTCCATAAATACCAAGGACAATAATATTTAGACTTCGCCGAATTTGGATGGTGATTGACACTGTAGTGTTATGACAGATAGGCCTATTATGAGTTATTTCCTTTCTTTCTTTCTTTATGGGTTGAGTGACAAAATTCGTCAGTGAGGAAAATTGAAGTTGTGATTGTCATAAATCAAGTCTAACCAAGTATTCCAGAAAATGTACATCAAAATAGATCCTGACCTAGAAGTAATTGCAATGTCATTTATTTTAACACTGTCACGCGGGGGAAATATCACTCTTTGACATACTAAAAATATAATTTCCACCAATTTTATTCATTTTTTTACGACTACTTTTTTTCTTTTCTTCATACAACAACAGCCGTACAAAAGGGGAGGGGTCGTTTTTCTTTGCTTCTGTTATAGTGTTAAAGATATGACACCCCATTTGTAATTGCTTGGATTATCAGGAGTTGTATTTTACAGTAAATATATCGTAAATATCGTTTAACTGACCTGTCCGAAGTGTTACAATCATGGATGCCGAGTCCAAAAAAAGAAAGAAAAACAACGTTCGTTTTTAACCGGAGTCGGGCACTTGTTTTTGTTATTGTTTTTTCCCGATCGCCGGAATAATTACAGGATATCTAGCGCAAACATTTTGCTAGATGCCTAGAATCAATATTTACTTTCAAATAAGTATGATATTTCTTAATAATTCGGTACCGGTAGAAAAATTGTTTCGATATCTGCAAATGGTGTATCCTACCTACCAGTTCGCGCCGGGATTATTTTAACATCGCCGAGCCGACGGGCGGGATTATTTTTAACGAAACTCGATCCGAAGCGGGTTCAGGCTGACAGTGCCGGGAAGCACACCCACGCATTTCCGGCCTTGAGCGCTGCTGACATGCGTTTATATACGTCATCCGGCGCGAACTGGTTAACCGTCAGAAAATCCGTTCAAATCACGCATTCGACACCGCGAAACTAGACTTATCACAAGCAGACGACTTTTCTATGTTTTTTCCACTTAATATAATAATAGGAATCTACTTTGCCACACAATAATGATTTTCTTGAAAACGGTCAGGAAGTTGGATATTTTTGGTTGTCAGATTATTAATCGGTTAAAATATATCATTTCAATTTTCATGTTCAATAAACCAATTGTTTTGGGAATATGTTTTGGCATAAACAGGGGCGGACAATGGTGTTTGAAGTTAAAGGTAGGATACACCATTTGCAGATATCAATTTTGTTTACTACCAAATTATTAGGAACTATCTTACTTATTTGAAAGTAAATAATGATTCTAGGCATCCATCAAAATTATGTTTGCAGGCGTGTGAGTATTACACTTTGGCGTACGGGGAGTCGGGTTGGTGTAGCGGTTCTTTCCTCGCCTTCCACCCCTATGACCCGGGTTCGAACCCCGCCTGGGCCAGTACGTGGATTGGGTTTTCAGTCCCTGCCTGATTCCGTGCGTTTCCCCCAGGATATTCTTCTGGGGTTTTCCTCCCACCTCTAAAACTGTACCTTCTTCTCATTGTCTTCTCTCTACAGGTTTCTTCAGGCTTACGAGCTACAGTGCCTAGAGCACTTTTGAGGGATCCTTGGTTTCATTACCAAATAATAATAATAATAAACTACCAATGGAATAAAGAAAAAACAGGAAAAGAGAAAACTAGGCTAGACAAATAAATATGATTATTTCCTATACTTTTGTACAGAAAAAAATGAAAAAAGAGGAAAATCAAAACCCCAAATCGAGGAAATCAGCAATTAATAGAGACAATTTCACATGCCTGAAAATGAATTTGCCGAAGCACTTGTTATTGAATGAACCAATTCTCCGTTTTGCCCTCGCGATGAAGTTCATCTGAGCTGTATAGCGGCGGGTCTGCAATGCTCGTCAGCCGGTGTCAAAGCGCCTAGTAATAGGTGTGAACTATAAAGGCCTGGTAGCAACCACAACCCTTTAGGGAATAACTCCAAATGTCAAGGCTTTTTCGATCAATTTATCCACATTTCCAGGTTAGTTTTTTTGCGAGTAAAACGGTTCAACTGGCCCGGGTACTTTCTGCAGTACCGTGCGACATGAATGCATCGGTGAAATGAGTAGATATAAATATTATTATATTTTTCGAACTGTACTCTTTGTAGTAATAGTGAATAATTTCAAAGCATTATTCCAAACAAACAACAACAACAACAACAATTCCAAAAGTAGTTATTTTTTTTATTTTTTTTATTATTTAAATGTAAAAATAAAGTACAAAAGCGTTTTATTGCATCGCTTTGGTTTAAAGAGATCGTATACGTTTGGTAATTGCAACCCACTGTTTGTTTCAATCCTATATAGTTATAGACCATAAAACTAACCTGTACAAATTTCATTTCAAAAGGTGGTAGCGATTTTGAGATATTGCCGAAAATCTGGAGCGGTTATGTCCACGCAGGAAGAATATAATCTGCATTGGAATACACAATCTGAGAAACGTCACTGCAGTAACGCTTCTCAGATTCAAATTTTTGGGGATAAAAAGTGAATTTTTTTTTTACATAAACGCAGTACTTCGAAGTGAAAAGTTTCTACAAATGCATTATACTATCCAAAGCTGCTGTACTTCTTACCAAGTAAAGTTGTTATTGCCATTAATTTTTGGAGTAATTACCAAACGTATACGATCCCTTTAAGGTGTAACTGTAAGTGTAAGTGCGCAAGTAAAACAATTGTAGGGACCCCCGATCGGGACTTCAGCATTGAACAACGCACATTATTAAACACATTACTATTCCCTTATACACTGATTCCACTGTTCCAACTCGGGTCAGATTGGGGGCAAAGCAGCTTAGAAGGTCATCGCTGGCCGTGCGACGCGAAGAAAGGCTAGGCATTGAAATACATGTACATAGATGCGTAGGGTGACACCAAGACCAGCGTACATCAATAAAGATGGATCACATCGTATAATGATACACGGGACTAGTTTCCCCTCGTGAATGATATATCATCACAAAATGAGCGTAAAGTCGGCAAAATCAAAAATTGAGATATGGGTATTTCTAAATTCTGTTGAAACAGAGCTTTCCAATGGTATATAACACTTGGAGGTTTGATACTCAATATTTGTTTTATTTTTATTTTTTAGTCTGGAGTCTTTAGTTAATACAGAGATTATGAGAAAACGGGCATTTCTTGCGAGAAATTGTGTGAAAGGCATGGAAAGGCATAGTCAAAATTGTCTCAAAAACTAATTTGTTTTTATCTGATCGTCCTGAAAAATTGGGAATTTATTGTTGGGGATTTAGTCTTTAAAAAAACCATATAATCTCAAAATCGACCACCCCTTCAAATTTTGCCTGGCCGTACTGTACTGGGAAATCACTCCGTGCGACTTACGCTCATTTTGTGATGACAGGTCACATTTATGTACGGATGTATATGGGTGCACCAGCCTAATTCAAGTCCTATTGAAAACAGTGTAAAATCAACAATGTTCAGGACCAAGTTTCATGCACACCGACATCACTGGGGTTTCTCAAACAACAATCAGATTATTGTCTTGGTCTTTATCTTTCCATTTCTTTTCAATTGTTAGTGGGTTAGCCAATTACATTTTTTAATATTCACACCAAAAGAAACTCACTTCCCGAAAAGTGATACTTCCCGAGCCTGCAACTGCAAGCAGCCATTTTACAAATGGCATCCCTCCACGTTCTATGGAAATTAGGACCCATTGTTTAACCGTAATTTTGTCAAGAAAAATAACACTTTTTTTTTTTTTTTTTTTTGGGGGGGGGAGTAAAACAAACCTACTGATGCGAAATACGGTACCCTCTGGAGACGTGAACACAATGGGGACAATGGGAGTGAAAAGGTCTCCAAAGGGTAATTTATATAGATGAATAGGTCTCCACTAGGAATTTCACGAATTAGATTTTTTGATTTTACTTAAATTACTCAAAAACTAGGGTTAGGACGTGGGTTAGGGTTAGTGTTTGGGTTAGGGTATAATATAGGGTATATTGGGTCGAAATTTCAACCCAGGAAAATAAGTGTGGTTAAAAATGGGAGCATTTTGAAAAACGTGCTCGACTTTCTAACCATTTTGTACACGAGAACAAAGCCATGTCTCCACAGTGATACAAAAATGCGAATTTTTGTTAACTGCAAACAACTTTTATATAAATTTAAGGCATTTTTTCTAAACCGCAAACACCCCGCATTTAAGTGCGCGTGTGGCTCCTTCATCATCATCGTCGTACGCCGGAGGCGCCTTGGCGGCTATGACTTCTTAGCACCATTGAAGTTGATCTGGTTCCATGTTCCTTCTGTGGCATGGGGGCACGAGCTGCCGCGTCGTCGGCTCCTTATTGTAATATATTATACATGTACACATTATTAATGTACATTTAGATAATTTTGTGTAGTACAGTCGAACCCTGATAATACGAGCAGTTAGTACAACATGATGCTTATAACAAGGGGAAAAATAGGTCCTGAGTCTTTTTCTTCTTTTCATTCATTACTGATAATACAAGTACACGTACCAGTTATAACAAGGTAATTAAGCCCCAAAGACCTTGTTATAAAGGTGTTTGACTGTATTGTACATTTATTCACAAAATTGGGCTTTTTTGCGGGTTCTCTGGTCCGTTCGTTATAGCATAATCCGTGCTATCTTATGACATCTTGGGAATTCTTGTGAATTTTACTGCCATCATATTGGGATTTTTGCAAATTTGATGAGTGGCCCCGCTGGGCGAAACCAACCCGCAACAAGTATGCCTAGGCTGACGAGAAACAAACATCGCCTTTGGGTTTGGGGCACCCAAAATGCCACTACTGAAATAACAAAAAGGCGCTAATTGTCTTAATTAACCCCGAAAATTTGAAACCTGCAGGATGGGGGACATCGTAGACCGGCCACATACTAAGGTGGCCGAGCTCGTATGTTCCTTTTTTCCCTCAGTTTTACTTTTGTTTTCTGGCACCTTTGGTGCACTCGTGTTTACATTCGATTAGGATACAGTTTCAATAATGCGACGTAACAGCAGATGGGGCGACAGAGTCGTGCAGAGACCTGTAGTAATATACTAGTATTATTATGTACATGTACAACCAATCGTGAACAATATCAATCTAGTTAAATATACGTGGATTGCGACTGAAACCAAGGGATGGTATCACTGTTCAAACGACCCAGTTTCTCAGGAACAAAGTTGTGCACCCCAAACATTCTTTTACGCTGTGATTCACGCTGTGAGTATTTTATTATCATTTCCTGGGAAACGTGTATCAGAGCCAAGATTTTATACACCTCTAGTACGCCTTATTTTACGGCCATTTAAAATTGAAAGCGAAGTTTTATTATTATGGATGCCGAAATAAAGCAAGAAAAACGGCGTTCGTTTTCAACCGGCTTCGCGCAGTTATTCTTAAGTTGTTCTTGTTTTTTCACGATCGCCGTCCGGCAATCGTGATTTTCTTTAAAAATAAAATTCAATTTGTTGGAACAATTACAGGACATCTAACGCAATAATTTAGCTTGATGCCTAGAATCATTATTTACTTTCAGATAAGTAAGATATTTCTTAATAATTCGGTAGTAAATATTTTCTACATCTGCAAAATGGTGTATCCTGCCTTTAAAGGTGGGATACATCATTTGCAGATATCGGAAATATTTACTACCGAATTATGAAGAAATATCTTACTCATTTGAAAGTAAATGTTGATTTTAGGCATCCAGCAAAATGATTGCGCTAGATATCCTGTAATTATTCTGAAAAATTTAATTTTATAAAGACAAATTCGCGATCGCCGGACGGCGATCGCGAAAAAACAAAGATAACATAAGAATAACTGCTCGACGCCGTTTAAAACAAACCGCTGTTTTTCGTGCTTTTATTGGCATCCATGGTAGTAAAACTTCGGACAGCTCAGTTAAACGATATTTACTATGAAATACAACCCCCAAATCTACTCATTAATGATAATTCAAGCAATGACCAATGGTGTATACTACCTTTAAACAATGGAGGTAGGAAACACAAAGGCATACACTCAAACCATGGAGGTAGCTCCATCCATACTCAAACAATAATTCACAAACCCCTAACTTTTAACGAGAAGGCTGGAGCCTTTATCACCCACCACGCACCAGTTTAGTATTGATGCTAGCTCTATAGTTAATGACAGTCTAGTTAGCGCGCGTCTATGTTTATGTTACAACAAGACTGTAACCCTATAGTTCCAAGGGGCTGCGGTAGAACAGGGCATGTTAGTTATGGCCCTAATAAACAGAGCGGGTGAGAGATAGGAACGGTACTCTGTACTGCTCTCTCACTGAGCGGGCATAAGCACAAACAGGATCATCAAGCCAGAAAAAGGATAATAAACACATTGATGATACAGTTGTCAGTCGAACCATGGAGAAAGGAACAGATCGAACCATGTTCGAACCATGGAGGAACATGGAGGAATGGGAGGAATAAGAAGTAACCTTATTCCTCCATGGTCGAAACTCTAGGGTCTACATCGACCAAACAAAAACCAACCAAGGATTCAAATACATGTACTACTATGATACAACACTATTACTGGCCTATTTACTGACCTATATGTTCCCCAGTCCCTGGATATGTTCACCAAGTATGTTCCCCAGTCCCTATATGTTCCCCGATCACTATGTTCCCCAGTCCCTATGTTCCCCAGTCCCTATATGTTCCCCGATCACTATGTTCCCCAGTCCCTATGTGTTCCCCAGTCCCTATATGTTCCCCAGTCCCTGTTCCCCAGTCCCTATGTTCCCCAGTCCCTATATGTTTACCGATCACTATGTTCCCCAGTCCCTATGTTCCCCAGTCCCTATGTGTTCCCCAGTCCATATGTGTTCCCCAGTCCTATATGTGTTTCCCAGTCCCTACTTCCCCGATCACTAGTTCCCCAGTTCCTATGTTCCCCGGTTCTTATGTTCCTAAATCCTTATAGGTTTTGGCTATAGACGGGGGACATGGGTACCCATCAATTGATATGTTCTCCAATCCCAACGTTCCCGGTCTCAAAACCTAATGCAAACCATAAGAATTGATGTTCCCCCGTACCCCTATTCCGTTTAAAACCCAAAGTTCGGACTCCTTCACGTAGCGGGCTGGCAATGATCTGAGCGGGCAAGGGGTGAGATCTACACACCTTTCAATAACATGACCAAAATGCGAAAGATGATATTTTGTGAATGATTTTCGTCACTTCTGGGTTAAACCGCAACACCCTCAAAATCTCAGGTCCAAGTCGTTCTCGTGATTTATCCGCATACACACCGCGGTGAACGTTTATACCTCCACGGTGTGTTGTTCTGTTTACAAACACTACCGCCGGGGGGAGAACCAAAAAACAACCGTTGGTTGTTCTCCCGTAAACCGCTGCGTGTTTAGGTTAATTGCGAGTGCCGAGAGCACAGCGCGTCGGAGTTCATTGACCTACTCGCCCCCTTGTACCAAGTGTATCGAGTCCGCGTGTAGCAACACTAGTGGTACGACGACAGATAAAATGCTGCCTCGTGTGATCCAACGACCGACGGCTGTTTATAGATGGCGAGCAACACAAAAAAGCAAAATATTGGTTTATAAATTGAGTCTTTTTGACCAAAGTTCCTCTACCGAATAAGAATGAGTCACTAGAGGGAGTGCTCCGATATTCTCCATCATCAGACACTCTTTCTCAATTTGTATCCTAAGAGAGACATCTCTTTGTTCTCTTGTACAATTTTTTTTTTTCAAAATGCTTCTATTTCAACCACAATTAATTTTCTGGGTTGAAATTTTGACCAAATATACTCTATATTATACCCTAACCCAAACACTAACCACAACCATGGAGGAATAAGAAGGAATATTCCTCCATGCCACAACCCACATCCTAACACTAGTTTTTGAGTAATTTTACATGTAGTACAATTCAAAAATCTATTTCGTGAAAATTCTTGTGGAGACAAATTCATCTATAGAAATTACCCTGTGGAGACCGTTTTGCAACCCATTGTCCCCATTGTGTTCAGTTCTCCACAAGGTACCGACTTTAAAAAAACACCCTAATCCGTAAACACGGCAAAGAACACGACAAGTACAGTGAAGTCGAGTGTACAACAATCTACATGGTAGTATTCCCAAAAAGGAAGGGCCGTATTCTGAATCGTAGGCCTAACGTCTGTACATGGAGGTTGTTCCTCCATGGTTTGTACCACCTACACTCTCATACAAGTTCAGGCAATAATAAATAACATACTTAACGTTTCGAGCATGACAGTTAGGACTAAATAGTCGTAAATTAACTGCCATTAGTTTGAGTAGATTTTGAAGCCTATTGCTCTTCCCGCCAAATTGTTGGCGCCGATGCGATGAGGCGCGTGAGAGATTGTGTCCCGTCACCGTCGGCGTGTCGAACCCGACGATTTTAATTGGTGATTTACAACGTCTGATAATGCAGAGAAGCAATTTGGTTTGTCCCGAATACAAAAAAGGTTACATTTTTAAGATTACTGGGTCAAAGTTGTATACCATCGTGTTTGTCGTTAATATATACCAACTATCTAAATAGCAATAATTTGACACATTAGACTAGAAACAAGATCATGCCAATATTAAAGGTAGGATACACCATTGGTGATTGCTTGAATTATCAGGAATGGGCCCGGATATAAAGGTAGGATACACCATTGGTAATTGCTTGAATTATCATGAATAGGCCCGGATGTAAAGGTAGGATACACCGTTGGTAATTGCTTTAATTATCAGGAATGGGTGGATGTAAAGGTAGGATACACCATAATTGCTTGACTTATCAGGAATGGGTGGATGTAAAGTTAGGATACACCATTAGGAATTGCTTGAATCATCAAGAATGGGCCCGGATATAAAGGTAGGATACACTATTGGTAATTGCTGGAATTATCATGAATGGGTGGATGTAAAGGTAGGATACACCATTGGTAATTGCTTGAATTATCATGAATGGGTGGATGTAAAGGTAGGATACACCATTGGTAATTGCTTGAATTATCAGGAATGGGTGGATGTAAAGGTAGAATACACCATTGACCATTAGGAATTGCTTGAATTATCATGAATAGGCCCGGATGTAAAGGTGGGATACACCATTGGTAAATTGTTTGAATTATCATGAATGGGTGGATTTGGGGGGTTGTATTTCATAGTAAATATCGCTTAACTGATCTGTTCGAAGTTTTACAATCATGGATGGCGAGGTGGAAAAAAAGCTAAAAAAACGGCGTTCGTTTTCAACCGGCGTCGGGCGGTTGTTCTTGTTGTTGTTTTCGAATTTTTTCCCGGAACAATTATAGGATATCTAGCGCGATCATTTTGCTGGATGCCTAGAATCATTATTTACTTTCCAAAAAGTATTTACCTAATAATTCGGTAGTATTTTGTGTTTATATATCTGCAAATGGTGTATCCTATTGAAAAAGTATTGCTCGTAGCATAAGAGCGCCATAGAAAACAAAATCGAGAAACTTCCGTCTAGCACTAGCAGGAAGCAGACTTTGAAAATAATCACAAAGTCATTCCACATGGTGGACAATAGTCCATAAAACTACAGAGCTATTATGACCCACCACAACACGGACAAGGACAACGTGTTTGTGTGGGCCACACTTTCAAGGATATAGATGCAGTTTCAATAAAACAGAATTGTAAGTTTAAAGGGATCGTATACGTTTGGTAATTACTCCAAAAATTAATTAATGGCAATAAAAACTTACTTGGTAAGAAGTACAGCAGCTTTGGATAGTATAATGCATTTTTAAAAACCTTTCACTTCGAAGTACTGCGGTTATGAAAAAAGATATCACTTTTTACCCCCATAAATTTGAATCTGAGAAACGTTACTGCAGTGACGTTTCTCAGATTGTGTATTCCAATGCAGATTATTCTTCCTGCGTGGACATAACCGCTCCAGATTTTCGGCAATATCTCAAAATCGCTACCACCTTTTGAAATGAAATTTGTACAGGTTAGTTTTAACTATATACGATTGAAACAAACAGTATGCTTTCACCGACAGCATTTTGCACGCGCTATTAAATTCATCAATTAATCAGTTCCCGCGCTAGATGCATACAGTTAATTAATCTTCTTCCATATACTAGCTCGCAGTAAGCCCAGTGGCCAAGGATCAGGGATGTAGTCGAGTTCATCACATGTCCCTGCGAGTTCATCACAAGTCCCTGTAAGTCCCTGCAAGTCCCTGCAAGTCCATCACAAGTCCATCACAAGTCCATCACAAGTCCATCACAAGTCCATCACAAGTCCATCACAAGTCCATCACAAGTCCATCACAAGTCTATCACAAGTCCATCACAAGTCCCTGCAAGTCTCTGCAAGTCCCTGCAAGTCCCTGTAAGTCCATCACAAGTCCCTGCAAGTCCCTGCAAGTCCATGCAAGTCCCTGCAAGTCCCTGCCAGTCCCTGCCAGTCCCTGCAAGTCCCTGCAAGTCCCTGCAAGTCCCTGCAAGTCCCTGCAAGTCCCTGTAAGTCCCTGCAAGTCCCTGCAAGTCCCTGTAAGTCCATCACAAGTCCCTGCAAGTCCCTGCAAGTCCCTGTAAGTCCATCACAAGTCCCTGCAAGTCCATCACAAGTCCATCACAAGTCCATCACAAGTCCATCACAAGTCCTTCACAAGTCCATCACAAGTCCATCACAAGTCCGTCACAAGTCCTTCACAAGTCCTTCACAAGTCCTTCACAAGTCCTTCAGTTTCAATTCAAATCACAAGCTATTCAAATCAGCTTTGACAAAAGCATTCCTTTGCCATTGTTCATCCAGTTACTTGTGACTGCCTTTATGAAGGGACTTGTGAAGGGCTTCACGAAAGGACTTATGAACGGACTTGCAGGGACTCGACTACAACCCTGCAATATGAATTAACATTAATTTGGTAGTCTGCGCATCATCATGTCGAATCTCGTCAGTGGTACTATCCGAGTTTGGACTTCAATTCCGATCATGTTACTGTTACCCATAATACTACAGATCCATATTATCTTTATTATCGTCTTGTTGCGCGCCTGTAACTCGTCAATCTCAGCAGTTACAGATTTGGAAACACTAAATGAAGCATAAACTCTTCCCGACATTATGGATTCATTTTAAGCTTCCTTTTACGTTTGAAATCTAATTTTAAAGGTAGGATACACCATTGTGCGGATATCGAAAATATTTAATTCTGAATTATTAAGAAGTATTTTACTTATTTGAAAGTAAATAATGATTCTAGGCATCCAGCTAAATGATTGCTCTAGATATTCTGTAATTGTTCCGGCGATTGCGGGAAAAAAAAGAACAACAACATAAGAATAACTGCCCGACGCCGGTTAAAAACGAACGCCGTGTTTCTTGATTTGTTCAGCATTTATGATTGTTAAACTTCGAACAGGTCAGTTAAACTATAATTATTTACTATAAAATACAACCCCCAAATCCACCTATTCATGATAATTCAAACAATTACATGTACCAATGGTGTATCATACCTTTACACACCAACCAATTCTTGATAATTCAAGCAATTACCAATGGTGTATCCTACCTTTACATCAACCAATTCCTGATAATTCAAGCAATTACAAATGGTGTATCCTTTAAACTTATTTATGAAGACACAAAGATATTTTCAATTGGAAATGCACTGAACCTTGGTTGCGAAATAAAACAAGAACGCCTGTTATTTTCTACAAATGACGATTGTTCTTGCTGCCTTATCTTCGTCTACTGAAAAAAACACCAAAAACACGGAATTTCGACTTGCAATTTGTGTCTCGCACATAGCTATAGTTCTAATACCCCCACCCCCCCCCCCCCCCCCTCCCACCAGAGACAATCCCATAGAGATGTACACAACAGTCCTAACTTGTTTACCCTAACCCTTTTCTCTAAGATTCTCGAGATTTATGCTATTTAGACCCTAATCTGTCGTTCTAGAGCAAAAATAACTCCCAAATATCGTTTATTAGGATAGCTAGACACTTAAGGAGACACTGAAATGTCTCCCTAAGTGCCACTGTCTCCTTATTACCTAAAATAATACCCTAATGTGTCTCCCCAAGTGCTCATTTGTGGTAATATTTGCATTTACACTTAATTGGAAATAAGTTGCGTATTTTAGACATAGCATTTGGCCACCTGTTAACCCTAACCCTCCCAAATCCTCCAAAATCAATCAATATGATTTTGCACACACCCTAGAGGGTGCACGGTTGTAAATAGGCCCAAAATTGCTTGCGCCGACCACATCACATTTTGCATGCCCAGGAAATAATTTTCTAAAGAGCATTTTGAGAGCCATGCATTTGAAGGATTGTAAAAATACAGTGTACCACCTCGGTCCGGGAGTGTGAGCTTCTAATTCTGAGCATTTGGGATGAATCTGGCCATGGAATTGGCACTACTTGGCTCTTGACCGAGAGGGTATTTTTTCAAAATGGACGCTCTGCAGATTGGACTTCAAAACTAGTTTTAGGGGTGTTCTCCTTTGGAGGGAAATATCACCCAAAAGTTATCAGATGACCCCACACAAATTGAAAAGAAAATGAAAGATGGTGAAATAAGCTTCATTTTGGTGTATAGTTTAGTCACCTTGAAGAGTTGTGAGTATTTTTCCCAATTTGTTGAAGTTGGGGTATTTATCATTATTGTCTATGGGACTTTATTTGGATGTGCGCAACCCCAGGGAGTTAGGGTCAACGTATGTACAATCGGTTTGCGCGAGCGTGCCCATAAAGTGCCTGGGAAGGGGAGTGGGGGGGGGGGGGGGGGGGGGCGGACTCGGTTCAGTTGGCATAAACATTCACAACATGTGTTGAAGTTATCAGGGTTCCTTTTCAGAAACCGCCGCGCCGGTGCTGGAGTCTTGTTCTCAAGGTGAACAAAAGGTAACTTTGAAAAAAACATTGACAACTTCGATTTTCCAGACGCGCTTATAACCCAATTAAAATAAATGCGGGAAAGACCTTTGCTCTGTGCTCAAGAAGGTTCCCAGGGAGGACTTTTGTATTTTGATGGCGTCTTGACAAGTTTGTTACTATATAACAAGGTTTCCTTATCAAGAAGAGCTTTCTAAAACACACCAGCAACATGTGTAGCCTAATGGATTCAGCTGAAATCTTGGCTTTTATTTTCAGAGCAACAGACATATTACTTACTTGATTAATGTAACGCTAATGTCGTGTGACAGGAATGAAAGAGGACAGATTCCATGCAAATCCCCCGCAACAACAATCGCCCTGTGTGTTCTTACACGGAGCAGATGCCAAGGTCCACGTTTAAAACAAGTAATGGGACAAAGGGACAGAGAACCCCCCCCCCCCCCCCCCCCCCCCCCCCACACACTTTCTATATTTTGTGTTGGTCTATGGATTAGTTGAAAGGTAGGATACACCATTGGTAATTGCTTGAATTATCATGAATGGGTGGATTTGTTTTTTTTTATTTATAAACATCGTTTAACTGAACTGTCCGAAGTTTTACATTCATGGATGCTGAGAAAAATCAAGAAAAACGGTGTTCGTTTTTAAACTGGCGTCGGGCAGTTGTTCTTATGTTGTTGTTGTCTTTCTCGAGATCGCGATCAATTTTTCGGAACAATTACAGAATATCTAGCGCAATATTTTTGCTGAATTCCTACAATCTCGGAAGTGCCGTGGCCTAGTGGTCTGAAGCATTGAATTCGTGGTCTGCGGGTAGTTCTGCAGGTTGGGGGTTCGAGCCCAGCCTGGGCTAGGACACTTCCACACATAATATGGGTATAGAGGCATTATTAATGCCTTGCTGTGGACTAGTTACCCATCCCAACCCTATTCATACTGTGAAGAGATCAAATTGTCTTGTTTCAGTGTGAGGGGCTGGTTCTTCCACACTTTCCTCTAGTAGCCCACACCTCGAATGGCCTTTTCCTTGTGATTGGCGATTTGCAAATTTTTTTTAATAAAAAAAAAACATTATTTACTTAGAAATAATTTACTTATTTACTTATAAATAAGTAAGATATTTCCTAATAATTCGGTAGTATTTTTTTCTCTCGATATCTGCAAATAGTGTGTCCTGTCTTAAGTTTAAGTAAGTAAGAAAAAAAGGGGGAAAACACTGCGTTTGAGGTAATACGGTACGTACATTTTCAAGGATTTCAATTTTATTTCGTCTATTCGTACATTTTTCAAAACTTTGGCAAGGACGTCCATCGGGAAAAAAAACCCAATAAAACCGACAAGCATTTTTGTCTGCCGACTGCCTGTATACCATCATTCAAGGTCAGCGGGGATGAATCGTGCACCTTTCCGTTTACCCATGGTTTACCCAAGAAGAAAAACCTAATAAGGCTGTAGTTCGTCCATCAAATTTACCATAAACACCGAAGGGGGGTTGGGGCGGGGGGGGGGGGGGGGGATCAGACAACACTGGTTGCTCTGTCTCTTCGATTGGTCAAAAAAAACTTGTGGGAAGTATTCTTTCCACGGAAAACCATTACGGGTTACTAAGCAAGGGCTTACCACGGGCCCTCCATCAAGCGCTCGCAAAGTGCAACCACCCGTTGCCCCTGGCGTGAGTATACCGGGAATTGCACCCATATAACTAGATGCCTGTATAGGCTGCATATACTCAAAAAACATGTGGTCTGCTCGTTATTTGGTTGGGTTTGTTTTTTATGTTTTTTACAAAAGGCCGAAGGGGGCAAAAGACTTACGAGAGATTTAAGCGGGTATTTACAAGTTGTTGCGGCTGTTTTTTTGTGTTGTTGATGCAAGTGCTGCTGCTTTTAAGGTTAAGTCGATGGTAAAAAAAATACATTTGTGCAGATTTTCTTTTACTGTATTCACAACATATTCGACAAAACAGGTGTCCAAAATAACTTGTCAGTATACAAGTACAAGTTCGTGTTATGATGGGAATCCCACTACGATTCAGTATGCTGCAAGTACGAACATTGGTACTCGATAACTGAAAAATGTAATAAAACTAAAAATACGACAAAATACGACGTCCGAGTATTCGAAATATTGGGTGGAGTCATAATAATATGATGGTTTGTATTGCTATGTTTTTTAAAAAAATGTGAATAAAAGGTATATTATTTCACCACAGTGCTGGCCACTTATACTTTAAAAAAAAGTGAAACTAAACAACTAAACCTGAATTAATTACAATGTTTTGGAGCACCACACAATTCACTGGCAGATTATCTTTAAAGTCAGTCAAGATTGTGTAAAACTTGAAAGATAACTTAGGCGTTCAATTTCTACTGGAATTGTAACCAATCAAACATTGTTGTTGTAACTAAATGCAATTCCCAAAATTAGTTTTCAAATCTTTTTGAATTTAATAAAGTTATAAATGTATTTTTCTAAATTGTAAAAAAAATGTTGTGAGCTGAAATTTCCGCAAATTTATACGTTCTTGAACTACCACAAAGAACTTGCCGAGTTTGCATGCAAATAAAGTTTTTTGTAAAAAGCTCGGTGGCATTAAATCTCTCCAGGCGCAATCTTAAACGCAGGAAGTTTTGGTTTAGGCGCAATGTATTATCCGACAATTGACATACTCATGTATTTTTATTTTCGTTTTTTTCCTCAAGTTAAACAAAACCTATTGTCCTTTATTTGGTTGGTTGTTTAAGGAGGTAGGATACACTCGTACTTTCAGTAATTGCTTGGTAATTGCTTGACTTATCATGAATGGGTGAATTTAGGGGGTTGTATGTCCAAAGTTTTACAATCATGGATGCCGAGGAAAGTAAGAAAAACAGCGTTTGTTTTCAACCGGCTTTGGTAGTGATTCTTATGTTATTATGGGGTTTTTTCGCGATCGCCGTCTGGCGATCGTGAATTTATCGTTATACAATTCAATTTTTCGAAACAATTATAGGATATCTAGCGCAATCATTTTGATGGATGCCTACAATCATTATTTACTTTCAAATGAGTAAGATATTTCTTAATAATTGGGTAGTACATTTTTTTCGAGATCTGAAAAGTACAACAGGAGGTAGCCTATTTAATGGAAGGTATGTATGCGAACATTCCATCTGTACTGTGGACCTGCAAACAATTGGCGTCCACAGGATGTAGGAAAAGGTTACGGTCTGTGGACTTGCACACGTCCACAGTCCGTTTCACCCTTTCTTAAAAAGAGCTTTAGAGAAAATGTAGGGTTATCTGTGAACAAAAAATATGGGGAACACCAGAGAGGTCCAAAATCAAAATTTAGGGTTTAATTTCTTGGGAGAAGCAAGACAAATGAGTAGGCCTATTTTAGCCAACGTTTTTCTTAACTACACGAATACAAAGGAATGTCCGCAGTAGTGGAAGGTACATGTGTGAATGAGTTGGTCTTCTCTTTAGACTGGGGACTTGGGACAATAGGGGATTAGTGATAACAACGACACCGAGAACCTGAGCCGAGTCCTCGGAAAAATCTCGTGTACAAACCTTATGGGAGCTTATTATGCAAAAAGAGTACAAACAAGTACAAACCAAGAGTACAAACAAAGGGGATACAGAAAGGGAACAATATAATAGCGAGTCCTCGGTAGTATAGCTACATCAAGATGGGCTTACAAATTGACACTTACGAGGTACCCGGAACAAAGTGTAACAATGGGACAATGGTACCCCGCAAATCCCGTCTTAAAGTTAAAATTGCATTTAATGTCACCCTTTTTAAAGAGCCATAATATTGAAGGGGGAACTTCGAGTGTTTTTTCATTAATTTACATTAATACATTAGGCCAAATAAAAGTACTTCATAATGTAGTCAACACAAACGATATCATATGAATCAACAGTCATTACATGCTTTCAATTTGGCTCTATTGAGTTTTCAAAAAATGAATCAACAACTTGATGATTATTGCCTGAGCCATGTCCCGTGTTGATTTCGCATCCGACCAGTGATGAAGAGCAGCCGGTATACACAGTCAACGACTTATTGCCTTCATGGTTTCCAGTACGTAAAAACCACGGTGAAACATTTGATTCCATTTACCACGAAAGCAAGGAATTTATTATCGACATTGGAGTCGTTGTTTATTGAACCAATTAGTGGTTTGCTGCGCGAGATAAACAGTTTCTCAAAACATTCTTTTCGCGGCTGTGGTCGAACAACAGCACAAAGGTCAATATTGTTGACTATGGCCATTCCTCGCTCGATAACTGAACAAGGCCCACTATACTAGTTGGCCTATAAAAAAACACTATAAAAGCACTATTAGTCAGGTTCATAATGTGCATATTGAAAGTTTCGTTCACCTTTTTTGTAGATTTGCTAAACTATACATTTTTAGAAACGTAGCCATATCTCATCAACAGAACATAATAAATTCAAAATTCTTTTTGTAATATGTTTATTGGATCATAGAAATATGCACACAATTGTGAAATCATCATGACGTCATCAAAATGCTATTCAACAAATCCAAGATGGCCGCCATAAAGAACCTAAGAGCAAATGTAAACATTGGTTTTCATGATATCCTAACGTTTCCAAAAATGTATAGTTTAGCAAATCTACACAAAAATTGAACGAAAATACATAAGAAACCTGACTATATCATTGTTCGTCATAAATGTCACCATTATTACAGTACTGCTGTAAAAAAAATGTACACATTTCTCATGTTTGAGACGAGTAGCCAAATAGTGTACATGTATAAGGAAAGATAAAGAATTGCATGTCAGATTAGCGGCTTCCATGTTGTCGCGTTTGCGAAACAAAGGAAGTGATGTCAGATTGTCAAACTGATATCAAATCTATATATAAAACTGTGTGGACTACATAAACCGGGGCTTCGTGGTACAGACTATTGAAGGCGGCGGAATAAGCTGAAAAACAGGAAAGGCTATACATAAATCCGGAAACCAACTACACGCGGTACATGTAAATATTAAGTAAATGATAATATAGAAAGGAAAGGGCCGCACAATGTGGATGTTACAAAAACCACAAAGATACAGACAGTCAGAACGGAATACAGCAACGGTAGGCCTATAGACTTACATGTACATGTGTTCACCAATAATAGTCTGATCATTGTCCCACTATCTGTCAGACTACCAGTCAGACGAAATATACATGTACACGGATATTGATGGCTGGGGGAAATACGACAGTCCTTGGAATTATTACTCATGTACAAATCGTCTGCAGCTCAGACATTAGATTCGTTCAAAGGGTAGCGTTTCGAAATTAATTCCTGTAACTTGTAAGTCATTGATTTGAATCCCCCCCCCCCCCCCCCCACTCTTTTAAAATGTTGTTTAACATGCCAACAAGGTCAGTTTGGTGTCTGGTCCGTCTGGTCTCAGCCCAGTGCCAGTCTGGTGTCTCCTTCATTCCTGACTCGTTCCTGACGGCCTACTTAATTAGTACACCGATAAGACACCGCGGTGTGAGACATCCAGACAGTGCTCTACCAGACTACCGTCTCCAACACGTTTAAAATGAATGGACGAATTGTAGATGTGTAAAAATACTTCCAAACTATTCTAAACCAACTAAATTAAATTGTGTCCGCTCTGCAAGGTCAAGCTTTAAATAGTCTTAGCTTTTTTGAGTTATAGTGAATAATTAATATCACCGGAGAGAATTATCAAACACAGATTACTAAGGCCGAAAGAAAAGAAAACATAACAAAACACGTAAACAAACAAACACGTTGTAACTGACAGAATGGTTTAGTGAAGCGATTCAGGAATAGTTGTACAACAAGTGCTAAGACAATTTTGGAACAAGGCTTCGCATCTAGATTAGGGGGTGATTTTGCACGGTTTGAAATTTAAAGGTAGGATACACCATTGGTGATTGCTTGAATTATCATGGTGGATTTGGGGGGTTGTATCTTATAGTAAATATCGTTTAACTGACCTGTCCGAAGTTTTACAATCATAAATGGCGATAAAAAGCATGAAAAACAGCGTTTGTTTTCAACCGGCGTCGAGCAGTTATTCTTATGTTATTTGTGTGTTTTTTCGCGATCGCCGTCTGGCGATCGCAAATTTTTCTTTATACAATTCTATTTTTCAGAATAATTACAGGATATCTAGCGCAATCATTTTGCTGGATGCCTATAATCATTATTTACTTTCAGATATGTAAGATATTTCTTAATAATTCGGTAGTAAATTTTGTTCGATATCTGCAAATGGTGTATCCTACCTTTAAAGGTAGTATACACCATTTGCAAACATAACAAAACAAAACTACTGAATTATTATGAAATACCTCACTTGACTGTAAGTGAATAACAGTCTCAAGCATCCTGTGAAATGTGGTTTTCAAGAAAACAACAATTTTGTATCGATTTTTGGACGATTGCCGGCTGGCAATCGTTATAAAACCTGACTATTTTCGAACACTGCCCCCAATTCATTGCATTCGTCTAAAGGAAGTCAAAGAACCAGACTGCGAGAACAACACTTTTTTCTTGTTTTTTTTTTCCAGCTTCTATGAACACAAAACTTTAAGCAGGTCAGCGCCGTATTTACTATAAAATATGAATCCCCTAACCCATCTATTTTTTAAAAATCACAGCAAAAGCAATTGGTGTATACCTTTCAATCAACATGAAAACACAGACCACTTTGTTGACCATTGCGCGTTAAGTTTATTATAGTTAATATGTTAGGTCAAATTGTTTATGGAGACTTTGTATATAGGGTCGTGCTTTGAAGTTTGGTTCGAAGTTATGTGCTACCATCGACAAATTCTCTCGCAGAGAAAGATCACAATTTACAGTCGTTAGCGAGTGTATATGTGACCTGTCACCACAATATGTGACCCAGCACGAGTAAATGAGACACTTTGAGGCAAAAATGAAAATTGAGATTTTGATTTCATCATTTAAAGCTTGTTTAGCTTTAAATGATAAAATCAAAATCTCAATTTTCATTTTTGCCTCAAAGTGTCTCATTTACTCGTGCTGGGTCACATATGAGAGTAAAGTCACACAATGTGATTCAGAGATATGGCCATCCCAAGTCAAAATATGACGGGGTGGTCAATTGTGAGATTTTGCCTAATTCTACATATTCCCATTTTTTTAGTGCAACCACATGGTCGAAAACCTCTTTAATTACACGATTTTGCGTAGTGTTTGCGTGGTATAGTGTTTGGATTAAAGTCCATCAGTTGTCACCAGTGAACCTTACTTGTCCTGTTTTAAAATCTTGTGTGTGTTTTGTTTAGGATGTTTATTAGGAAAGTTTTCTCACAAACACGTTTTGTGAAACCCATGACTTTCTGGAGCGCTGTAAAAATAAATGTATTTATTGCAAAAACCCCAAGTGTTATATACCATTGGAAAGCTCTCTTTTTCAAGAATTTGAAAATACAAATATCTCAATTTTCAATTTTTCCGACTTTACTCTCATATTTTTAGTGAGAGGTCACATATGTGATTTCATGAGTTAGTCTTGCATACGCACTGTGGACCTCCGAACAATATAGGTCCACACGATGCGGGAAAACGTTACAGTTTGTGGACTTAGCCAGGTCCACAATTCGTTTTTCAGTCTCCGAAAAAAGAGCGCTAGAGAAACAACGGGTTAGGGTTATATATAGAGGTTAAATTTGTTTTGGGGAAGCGAGAAAAATGAGTATTTAGCAACGTTTTTTAACTACACGAAAACAAAGGAATGTCCACAGTCCGTGTGGGAGGTAAACCTAATTGGTCCTTTCTTAATTTTATCTTCCCTTGTTTTTCCATTCAGATTTCATGATGTCATGTACCACAAGAGCTAAATTTGCACCAACAAACAAAGAGAACTGCACCTGGTGTTAGTTTAATAAATCTTCGCGCGCACCGCACCGCGACAGTCGGCCCTGCTCTTAAATCCGCGAGAGAAATATCGGACAGCTTCCCTTCCAATCCCGATCTGATGTTGAATGCCCTCTGCTTGTAACCCCAGGCTTATAGTTAGAGCAGAAAGCTTAGACTAAGCAGAGGTGAATCTCTCATCCCCGTACTGCCGATCGGAGTGAGCGCAGCTGTAGTGACTTGACAGGGCGGCTATTCATCTCTAACGACCCAACACGCGGACGATTTGGAGTCTAATTTTTGAAAATCATCAACACAACCCGAGATACGATGACAGATCGGCAGAAGAACGGTCCGACGTCTGCCGATCATTGCCAAAGATGCCTTCCAAAGACCAAAAAATAGCACAATGAATACAATTTCTGTCTATATTTTTTAAATGCATAGTAGTACGAGTACTCAATTACCTCATCAACTCGAAGCCGTTACCGTCCAAGTTTTGGAGAAGTCAAACGGAACGACAAACAGGAAGCCACCTAAACGTTCAAACTTAAATACCAACAATTCCGACCATGCTGAAGAAGTCATATACGCGACAGTCGTACAAATGCAAAGAAACCAATGATTGAAGTCACGGACGATAGTGTTGTGTACCCACACCTTCATGACCTAAATTGTGTTTCTAAATTACATCGCCTTTTCGTGTTCGCCTTTTAAAACAAATCATGCCAAAACAACGCAGAAATGTACAAGGCAGTCGAGTTTATTATATCATAGAGTTTACCGAAGTATCTGGAAAGAGCCAATCACTCATTGAGTTTTAGTACTTATAAGTTATACCATGCAGAATGTCGCGTTTTGTGTCACGTTTGCGGATTGTCATTGGGATATAGTTTCAGACCGTCGTAGTGCACAAAGTCGTGTCTCATTACAAAAAGTCAAGATAAACAAAACGCAAGAGCGTAGGACTATTAAAGAGCCAGATTCTAGGTTAGGAGGTTCTTTAGGTTTAAAGCTTGTTGTACCATTTGTGGCTTGTACCATGAAAGGAAGCACTGGAACAACTTCAACAAGCACTAGAACCATGGAACCAGGAACCAGGAACGAATGTGCAGTCTGCAGGCAGACAATTATATCTGTGGTGTTTCCTTCTTATTCCTCCATGGTTTAACCATGGAGGTAGGAAACACCTCCATGGTTTAACAAAGTCTCGTTCTAAAGCACAAGTTACAATGTGGTTATCCTATACATTGTAGTTACTATCGTGCGGCCGTTTATGAAGAAAGATGTAAAACCATGAAGGAATAAGATGGAAGTAAAACATACATGGAGGAATAAGAACTTACCGACAAGGAGAACATGCAGAGGCATTGTGCTGTGGGTACACACCTCCATATTTCTGGTACTAGTACCTCAACAATAATCACTTGCCAGTCCACCCACGAGACAAGCGCAGCTCCAAAACTCGGCAGACCAATTAAAAGGCAATTTGTCCTGGGAACTCGCTGGGGCCGGACACGGTAACAGCCGGGTCCAGCTGTCAGTTCGGATGATCCTAGTCTCTCCCTAGCCTACAGAACTGTAGTCTTCCACAGTGGTTGCAGTTGTACATACGTGTAGTTGTATAAACCGTTCTTTTTTCTTTTTCCAGTTTCTATTTAGACCAAGTGAAGCAAGATTGCAATGGTCCACAGTCGATAGTTTTAGTGACTTGTCCCAAAATAATTAAAATGCCGAATCTCGTGGTAAAGTGATCAACACTTAAAATGAACTCAACCTAGTTCTCGACTCGTGATAATAGAATCGGTTGTCGGATTACAATCACAATACTAGTGGGTAATTAAGCTTGGACTCTTGCACAAAACCAGGCTGTCTGACCATGGAGGAATATACATGTAAGAAGGAACTGATGAACTTTAAAGTATGCGACCGAGTTCAGCAAACAAGGCAACCTTGTCAATGTCAGTCACGCCGTGGTCGTCACACACACGTACATCAATGACTGACGCGTTGACGCTCAAGCTAATGGGAACCGACCCGTGTGGGTGGAGCTCTCCTAGCGCTGATTATACGTCGGTACGGTGTACAAGGCCAATGTTCCTAGCACATGGCCCACGTGGCCGCCGCCGCACCACCAAACACTCTTAATAATGACAACCTGTCAAACAGGGGTCCGAAAAAAAAGAATTTAAAGGGACTCGCACGGATTTATACACTGATCTGCATATAAACTGTATATATCCCAGCTAACACATAACGTTTTAGGAACGTTCACACATGGAGGAATAAGAGCAGCGTTCCCAGATCGCCAAAACGTTCTTGGAACGTTCCTAAAACGTTATGTGTTAGCTGTATTAGCCATTGGGTGCTATTTAGTAAAGTCACACGGGTGGGATATGACAACCTTCACGCGGTCCACCCTGTTTCCAATAATGTCATCAAACCGTTGTATGCATTAACACGTTAAAGGTAGGATACACCATAGAGCAAGGAACTTGCTCTATGGATACACCATTGGTAATTGATTGAATTATCATGAATGGTTAGATTTGGGGTGTTGTATTTTATAGTCAATATCATTTAAGGGAGGAAACACCATTTGCAGTTATCGAAATTGTTTACTACCGAACTATTAAGAAATATCTACTCATCTGAAAATAAGTAATGATTCTAGGCACCCAACAAAATAATTGCGCTATATCCCTTCATTGTTCCGAAGAATATAACGTTATAACAAAACAAAAATTAAAAACTGCCCGACGCCGGTTGAAAACGATCGCCATTGTTCTTGTTTTTTCTTCGGCATCCATGACTGTAAAACTTCGAATAGGTCAATTAAACGATATAATACAACTCCCAAATCCACCCATTCACGACAATTCGAGCAATTACCAAAGGTGTTTTTTACCTGTGCTTTCGCGTCCTTGTATCAAACAGCAATTCGGGCCTACTTGACCCAATTTAGGGATGCTGTGGTTTTTCACTGAAAAATTAAGATTAAGACCCTTAGGGCAGTTGTCTTTCTAATTTTACTAGGCCTTGACCGAGTCAATTATTTGTTGTATTCCCCTCCCCAAAACCACCCTTGAAATGGTCGTAAATCTTTGGGCCTAGTACTATAGCTACCGCCTCTATGTCAAATAGATCCACACGCGTTGCTGTTTTTTTGCAAAGAAAATCACCTGAATTGGAAAACACAAGTCACAAAATCCCCACAAGCATTTCTAAACTCGGTTCAATTTATAGGCCACACGAACCTCTTCTTATTCACAAATATCTTAGGGGTCGCGCGTAGTAATTCACAGTGAATTTGTGATGTTCACCCGAAGTACGCGCCGTCTGCGACACGCACCGAGGAGAGGGCGCCCTCGTTCGAGCTTCTTTAAATCGCGAGGGCGCAGCGTTTCTTTGAGAAAGTCTACGAGAAAGTCTAGGCCAAGTTCGATCAAGGAACTATAGTTAACTAGTGGTTAGTTCGTGATGTCATTAGGGCATGCGCACTGAAGTTGAAGTGCGAACGACTATAGTCAATGGTCAAACTATTGACCATTAACTGCCAAACTGGTCCTCTCTGTACTGTGCTATGAAAGCGGCTAATGGTTACCATCGATGCGACCAACCGCGGTAGGCTAGTCGTGAATAGTCGACTAGACTAGTCCAACCATCGTCGACTAGCCCGAGTTCGATCAGAGTTAGTCAAACTATAGTTAACTGTAGTCCTTGATCGAACTTGGCCCTTCATGTACATTAGCCTTTTGGGGGGCATGGCTGGCACAATATGAGGGCGCTGTTTGGTCATAACTCGATATAGCATCATATAGCGCGATTTTATGTCGTTTTCGTGGGAGCAGGTCACAAATAACATGCAAGCCGACATCACTGCGGGGTTTCTAAAACAAACAGTAAATTATTGTCTGACCCTTCATCTTTCCATTTCTCTTCAATTTTGGGTGGGTAGCCAATTATATTTTTACACACCAACACAAACTCACCGCCTCCCGAAAAGGGCTACTTGGCCAAACCTTCCCAAAGCCCCAAACCAGGGAGTTGACCCTAGGCTATATGTTTACACAATCCTACTTTTTTTTTTAAACTGCCAAACGGCCTTTAAACAAAAGTTCATGCTAATGAGCTCGCGCAGAAATTCCCATACTAATTAGCGTAGTACACCTATAGGAAACCATACATAGATTGCTCTACAGGTAAAAGGAGCGACATGCACTCATTTTTTAACCCAGAAATGTTGATTCTAGGCCATTCAGGT
Source organism: Crossaster papposus (assembly GCA_037893245.1). Classification (NCBI taxonomy): domain Eukaryota; kingdom Metazoa; phylum Echinodermata; class Asteroidea; order Velatida; family Solasteridae; genus Crossaster; species Crossaster papposus. The sequence continues at coordinate 730,183 of JBAIAA010000003.1, read as the reverse complement.
TTTCCCTGTCATTTTTCTACAGATAACCCTGACCCCACTTTTCCTCTTATATTAAAGTTTTTTTCCAGTAAGGGTGAAACGACCGTGGACGTGTTGCAAGTCCACAATAACTTCTTCCCGCCTCCAGCAGACGTCAATATTGTTCGCAGGTCCACGGTAAGTATGACACGTTCGCAGTCTTACAGACGGACAAGGCGTATAAGGGTGGGTTTTCACGTGGCACGCGAACGATTCGCGAAGGATGGGAATGCCCCCCAAAATTGCAAAGTTTGTCTCCGAATGTGTCGCGACAATGCAGCGTTTGTTTATGGTGTAAATGGAGGACACATGCCTGGCGACACGAAGGTGAATTGGGGTTAGGGTTAGAATCGAGGACGACCTCGATTGAGATTCGTGTACAAAACCAATGAGAGCCGTCGGAAAAAGTTAGTGTACAAACAAAGGAAATTATCGAGAGGAACAAAAGAAACTCCTCGATTTACACCATAAACAAACGTGATAGTATGTGCGAATGTCGTGTGTATACATTGCCGAACTATGGCCAGTCCACATACAGGAAGAACAATGCGACTAAAAATGCGAACAACACGAATGTTGCACGAACGTTCGCATGTTTGGCGAACGTTTGGAACCTACAATACGAATGTTGGACTTTGCCCTTTTTTCGGCATTCGCATCGTTCGCGGGTAGAAAGTGGAGATACTTGAAAGCCTGGAATACATAGTTAGTAATTTGAGAATTTCCATAGGAATTTCCACTTTTGACTGGAGATTCCCTGAGAATTATCAACGCGGATTTGGAATTTTCTGGGTAGAATTTGCACTGTTGACTGGGGTATTTCTGGAGGGTATGGTAATACACGCCTGTATGTAGAATGGCGATTGGCGTGGTTTGTTTTCTTCAACGGCATTAATTAACTTAATAATGTTACTTGAAATTGTATATGGAAGTTTTTGAACAGTGAATTGCGTTTTATGGAACATAGACGATGTGCCCTCTGACGTCACGTGTTTACATCTGTATTCAAATGTACCCGTCAGTGATGCGCACACATCGTGTGTTACATAACATTTGCTTAAAGAGTGACGTCGCAGGTCAGATCGCCTTTGAATTATGTGACTTCTGAGGTCATCTCTTAACCAAATTTATGTAAAACATTATGCGTGCACATCGTCTATACTATATGAACCTGAAAACTCCCTTTTTCTGGGTGTAAAATTGCGTATACAATTAATATTTAGATAAAACTTGAGATAGGCCTATATCATTATTTTGAAAATTAAAGTAAAGAAATCAAAACAAACCAGACTTAAATTTCAACAAACAAAATCGCCAACTCTGCCAACCGTTACCCCGGTATATTGTTTAGATTCCAAGAAAGTATAGCTAGAATCATCATCAAACTGAACGACTAAAACACTGGGAGAATAGTAAAAAAGTTACTACCGAAATATTAATAAATATCTTACGTATTGAATGTAAATAATGATTGTGGGCATCCAGCAAAAATGATTGCGCTAGATATTCGGTAAGATTCCAAAAACAAATTAACGGTCACCGGACGGCGATCGCAAAAAACACACACCCAAAACACCCTAAGAACCACTGCCCGACGCCGGTTGAAAACGAACGCTGTTTTTCTTGTTTTTCTCAGCATCCATGATTGTCAAACTTCGGATAGGACAGTTAAACGATAATATTTACTATAAAACACAACCCCCCAAATCAACTCATTCCTGATAATTTAAGCAATTACTAATGATGTATCCTTCCTTTAAAATAACTGGGAAAACCAAAATAAAAACGAACTTACACGTTACCGTTTTATTTTAGTGTCTCAATTTTTGTGTATACATATATATTGGTACTGATACACAATCTCTAATAAGACATATGCAAACATCCCACTCAACAAAATTGAAGATTATTTGAAAGCACAAAGGTACATTCCCTAGATCAACATATCTATTCCATGGAGGTACATATGCCTTTACTTGCCAGAACAGAAGTGTACTTTTAAGAATAATGTAACATCTCACAAATATAACATTATCACCGAAGCTATAAATTCAACAACCAAATGTATTACTTAAATGATAAATCATGCGACACAATTTGTGTATGTTAATATTCCCATGTTAATTAATACAACTAAAAACAAAGTACGTTAACGATGTGAACGATACCAACACGGATATTAGTGATAACACAAATGCTTAAAATGTTTCAACAAACTATTTCGATTTTGACACAAAGAACATCTTAACATTTAATATAAAAGTAAAAGCTTGCTATGCAAGGCCGTCCATACAAAACAAGAGATTTAATGTTTGTCACTCTCAACAATTCAGGGGCAAACCAGTCCATTGATATACGCTTTGTTCAGGTGTAATCCATCATATTGATTCTACTGCTATTTAAAGGGAAATTACAGGCTCAATAATCCTTTACTATAGTCTAAAAGAATATATGGTAACATACCGACTCCGCAGTGAATTTGTTTTGATTTGTTATATCGAGAACGACTCACGCGCCTATTATATTCACGATTTCTTGCCATTCAGGAGTACAAGGGCGCGGCCATATTGTTAAAATGTCCCGCCTTATGCGGGACATTATGACGATAAAAATGAAATAACAATCTAGTCACAATGGCAATTGACACTCTTTAACATTATGCCATTATAAACTATATGGGTGGAGTTTCCCTTTAAAGATCAATAGACCATTTGAGAGGGGTTCTGACAAAATGAGACGGAACAGGGGCCAATTTCATAGAGCTGCTAAGCAAAAAAAATTGCTTAGCACAAAAAGTCTTGCTCATTAAAAACAGGTTACCAGCCAGAACAATAAAGATCAGGTGAAAATTTGGTCTGTAACCTTGTTTTTGCCAAGGACAAATTGCCATGCTAAGCAAATTTTTGGGCTTAGCAGCTTCTTGAAATTGGCCCCTGGGCATAGGGCATAGTGCCAATTTTTTTTTTTAAATTTCAATGAATAATAATTTTTTCAAATTTCAATGAATAATAATTTTTTTAATTTCAATGAATAATAATTTTTTTAATTTTGTTTTCATATTTATTGATATATCTTTGGTATACCTGTACCTACCTACTAACTATATTTTGTTAAGAAATAGTATAGAAGTAGTGGAATAAAAGTGTTTTTAAGGAATAACAATTTACATTTTTTCACATCACATGTACAAAACTTGAAACTTCAAAGGCCTCTTTCTCAATATTTTACTTTTGTGACATGTTGATAAATACTTATAAAAACTTTAAACAGCCATAACTTGTTAATGGAATGTCCGATTGAAGTGCAACAAACAGCATTGTAAGGATAATTCTATCCTCCTTTCCAATACCTGAGAACCCTCATTTCAACCTCTGCCAAGTTCCGTCACAAATTGCCGGAACCCCTCACATTTTGTCAGCCCGTGCATTGTTATTGTTTAAAGCAGCAACTGTTCTCAAACCAATCAATAATGGTGGCCCATTGACATGGCTATACCATCAGAAAATAAAGTTACTGTTATTACAATAATTGTGTTGGTTACTTTTTGGATATCTGCAAAAGGTATACTAGCCCTTTAAACGTACAAAATTAGAATAGAACAAACATATAAATATACATGAGCTATGTAAGAATAATTATACATCCAGTATACATTGTACATGTATATTCTGTGTATCCAGTTATAATTTGTAGGCCACTCGGAACTACTAAATTGTGTAGAATGTGCAGAGGTATAGGGCCAATATGCCAGTTACGACTATTATACATAATAGTACATAATATACATACACCAGTACTTGTTGCTACTATGCATTAAACTGTTTTCCCCTTTAAAGGTAGGATACACCATTTGCAGATATCGAAACAATTTACTACCGAAATATTAGAAAATATCTTACTTATTCGAAAGTTAATGATGATTGAAGACATTCAGCAAATTGATTGCGCTAGATATCCTGTAATTGTTCCGAAATATTTAATTTATTTAAAAAACAAATTCACTGGCTGAAACACTGCCTGACGCCGTTTTTCTGGCTTTTCTCAGCATTCTTGATTGTAAAACTTCGGACAGGTCAGTTAAACGATATTTACTATTATAATACAACCCTCCAAATCCACCCATTCCTGATAATTCAAGCAATTACCAATAGTGTATCCAACCTTTACATCCACCCATTCATGATAATTCAAGCAATTACCAATGGTGTATCCTACCTTTACATCCACCCATTCCTGATAATTCAAGCAATTACCAATAGTGTATCCAACCTTTACATCCACCCATTCCTGTGATAATTCAAGCAATTACCAATAGCGTATCCTACCTTTACATCCACCCATTCATGATAATTCAAGCAATTACCAATGGTGTATCCAACCTTTAAAGGTTAATATTTTTTAGGAACACATTTTGTGCAACTTTCTACTTCTTTTGTAAACAAATGTATAACAAATTTTTAATACTTTTTCAATACTTCTTTAAACATTTAATCGCTTTTGTGGACAACTGAGGGTATCATCTCAGGAAAAGACTGTTCGGTTTGGGGGGTTTGTAAACAGAAACTGTGCTCATTGAAATTTAAAAACATTATCCGAGAACATTGTACTGTACTGGAATGTACCAACACATGAAATCACCATAAGGCCACGAGAATGAAAGTTATAGATTTGTGTCCGGACTTTTTTGAAAACACATGAGGCTTTTATTTGTATTATTCATTATTCATTATTTTTTGGGGGACTGTTGTTTTACATATACAAGCAGTGGCTTAGCCGGAGTTTATACATGAACAATATATTATAATGTATATTGATCAGTGAATCGTAAAATTTGACTTTTTGATCATGTTTAATATCGATCAATATCAGTATATCATATGCAATGTCAATATGTCAATGTCACTTCTTTATTGTTTAGCCCTAGTCTAGCCTAGTGTAACATTTCAACATTCGAGTCTTGCATGTTGAAATGTTGAGACTTAATTAATAGTACGATTCGCTCCACGAGAACAATGCAAAGAATCAGGAAGGAATGCGCGCATTGTGAAGATTAGGACAGCAGTTTTATGGGCAATTGGGAACAGAATTTCTTTGATCAAGTGATTTTTTTTTTTAATAATTTAAAAAAAAAAAAATTTTAATAATGAAAACAATTAAATAATGAAATTTTTCGTGCGGCAGCTTTTCAGGCATGCGGGCGGTGGATGCAAATCTATAACTTTCATTCTCGTGGCCTAAGAAGAACATTTACTACTGCAAAATTTCAAATTTTTTAGCATTTTGTGTGTGCTGAAATACATTGCTGTAGCTCTAACATTGAGAATGGCATCATATTTTTGCTAATGAATATGTGACTGGCTCTACAAAAAAGAATATTAAGTCGCGCTTAAGAGGTTAAACATAAATGTGATTTACATTTTTTTGTCATGAATGACATCTTTAATACCTACAGTTTCAGGTTTCATTCACAGAAATGTTGATTTTGAGGAATAAAGTAGAAAAAATACAAATGTGTGTGCATCGTTCTGTTGTACTACAATAAAGCCGGCTTTTTCAAAGCCTGTTTTCGCAGTTGTGTAATTTAAACTCCAAGGATCGGAAGTAATCAATTTGTAAACATGTCATATCTCCAGAACGGGAAGGGCTATGGAGCTCTATTATATACCAACTGGAAGCTTACGGTGTGGGCTTTCCAACCATGTATATAATTCACTTTCACTGTTTTGTGACATAATACCCAATTTTGTGGAGTGAGTCACATATAGAAAACAAATTAGCATAAAAAACCACCAAAATACGTTAAAAATGAAATACCCTTGAAAATGGCAAAAGGAAAGTGGAATACAAGGTTAATAAGAATATACAACATTTACAAACAAAGAATTAAAAATTATTATGAAATACCTTACTTGACTATTTGTGAATGAGAGTCTAAAGCATCCTGGGAAATAATGGCACCTGGTATGCTGTCATTTTCAAGAAAATAGTATTTTTATATCAATTTCCAATGCTGGTCAGCCAATCGGAATAGGAAAGAAAAAAATGGCTTCTTCCAAATACTACAAATAATTTACTTAATTAGATCGCATTTTGTTAGCAATCGATATGAATATGTGTGTACAAGCGTGCTAGATTGGTTCCTTGACTGTAAAATACCACCCCAACGTTTATAAATTGCTCTGTTTCATCTTCAGTTGGGTCTGGGAACCAGACTATAAGAAAAAGATTGTTTTCTTGTTTTTTTTTAGCATAGACCAACACAAACTGTTAATTAACCTAGACAGTGTAATAATATTTGCTATACAATAATAACCCCCAAATCTATCCATTTCTGAAGAAAAAAACCAGCAAAAGCAAATGATAGATTCCCTTTTAACCAGTTCGCGTCGGGAATTATTTTAACATCACCGAGCCGACGCGCGAGATTGTTTTTAACGAAACTCGGTCTGAGGCGGGTTCAGGCCGCCAGTACCGGAAAGCACACCCCCGCATTTCCGGTTTTGCTCGCTGCTGACAGACATTTCCGGCCTTGCTCGTGGCGTGTTTATGCGTCATCCGTTTTGAATCTTGGAAAAACTTTGCGCTTATATGTTACCTGTCACCACAAAATGAGAGTAAAGTCGCACAATGTGATTCAGAGATATGGCCATCTAAAGTCAAAATATGAAGGGGTGATCAATTTTAAGATTTTGCGTAATTTGGAAAGCCCAAGTCCTCCTCTACATATTTCCATTTTTGTGTGATATCAGATGATTGAAAACCCTTAAATTAAGCGATTTTGCGAAGTGTTTGCGTAGTTGGTGTTTGGATTAAAGTCCATTAGTGGTCTAATTACAACGGTAATTAAATATACAAATCAGGTCTTCGTAAGTATCCCACGTTTTTGAAATTTTGATATTTTGCTGTTTATACAATAGTTTGTATACATGTGTGGAAAAGTTCAAGAAGAAATAATGATTAGAACATAGCCGTTGCTATGCTCAACCGAACCTTACTTGTCCTGTTTTGTAATCTTTTGCATGTTTTTTTAAAGATGTTTAAAGTAAGTTTTCTCACAAACGCGTTTTGTGAAACCCATGACTTTCTAGAGCGCTGTAAAAAGTATTTATTGCAAAACCCCCAAGTGTTAGGTATCATTGGAAAGCTCTCTTTCTCAAGAATTTGAAAATACCGATATCTTAATTTTCAATATTTACGACTTTACTCTCATTTTGTGGTGACAGGTCACATATACGTCATTCGGCACGAACTGGTTAAATGGGACACGAGGGTGCATTTTAAGATTGCATCAAAATAAATACAATTGCATGGTTCCTTTCCAATTGTCCTTACAACACTTACATTTCACAAGCTTGTTTCTCATAGTTCTTCCTTGGTTACTTTCTTCGTCTTCTTCTTATTTTTTTTTACACTTTTCTTTGTTTTACTTTCAGCAAGCTTTGCACAGTGCCGTCCTTTCTCGTTACAGAGCATATTCTGCAGGATGTTGTCCTTGTAGGCGTTGTAAATGTTATCCTCTTCGAACTCGCCGACGTAGGTGTGGCACACTTCTCTCATTCTGATGGTCGCACATTGCAATAAAAACAAAAATCACAGTTTTTGTTAACCTCTTTAACGTCAGTAATAATTCCTCACTACACCAGATTATATGCATTATACTGCACAGAAGCCTTTGTCCAACGGCTGCACTGCATAATGGACCAGAGCATACAGCTGTCACACAGGCCGTGTTCTACGGCATAGCACTGCCTACAACAGCGTTCCGGATGGATTAGCGGGCCTCGACCATAGCTACCCCCTGGCGTCAAGGAGTTAAAATTGCAACATTTTGGCATTTGTACGATGTACCAGGGTAAGCGTGTATAGGGTTTTGAATGCAGTGAAAGCTCTTCCTTGCGCATGCTGTAAAAACATTTCAGTGCAAATAAATAGTATGTCAGGCCACGAAATAGTACTAGCCCGACGTACAAAGTCTAGCGAAAACTGCTCCGGGCTACCCAGACCCAGTTCCTTAGTTGCCCGGTGGGCTAGTGAAAAATTCAGTAACCTACCTGTAAAGGTTTACATCAAAATACATGTTAAAATTTGTATTGTCTTTTTGTGTATTATATAAATATCGGATAAAAATAAACTGAGTATAAACTGTCTTTAGTTTGTGTTTTTCGGCTTGATTATCGATAGCCTGGTAGCGCTCGATCCACGCGTGCATGCAGTGTACTGCGATCTCATGAACAGAGTAGACTGGTGGGCTTTGGTGAGATTAGTACAGTATAAACTACGGCGCAGGGTACCGCACGTACATGTGCACTATTTTCTTTCACATCATTCAGCCTTTCTTACCATAACAGCCCACTGCGTAGCTGTATAGTACATGAGCATTCTGCCGTGTCACTAGTAGTAGCGTCTGATACAGAGTCTGTTCAGAACAGCGCCCTCTGTGTACGTTACTACGGATGTACATTGTACGTACGCGCACCGAACGAATAGTTTTGTGCATTGTATATACGGGCTAGCAAAAATGTAAACGGGCTAGTCAAATCTGCAGTTTGCTAGCCCGGTGGGCTATCCAGGAAAAAAAAGTTAGCGCAAGGCCTGTATGTGTACAAACATTTTAAACTGTGGACCTGTTATGGACGTCCTAAGGATGCGATACAAGTAACCGAATATTGTGGACTTGCACTAGCCTACAGTCCATTTTGCCCTTTCTGAAAAAAGAGCTTTAAATTCAAGGAAAAATGGGGTTAGGAATACCGGTATATGTAAACAAAACTAAGGGGAACACCCGAGAGGCCGAGAATCAGAATTTAGGGGTTAAAAAATGTCTGGAAAGCAAAGAAAATGAGTATTTAGCCAATGTTTTTTTAACTAAAGGGGATACAATGAAATGTCCGCAGTACGTATGGAAGGTACGACTGTAATGTGTACGTGTGGGAAAGGTAACACAATGGAACATATACACTGTAAATAAAATGTTCCTGTGAAATGTACTATATTATACAAGACCTGTACGCAGGGGGGATGCGACGGGTGCGTATGCACCCCCCGCCCCCCAAAAAAAAGATCCACAATTTTCGGAGTAAATAATGGTATTTTCATACCCAGACTATCAAAACCTAGACTAGGGAAAAGTAAGTGGAACCTTTCCTGGGCTTTGCACTAGATGGCTTCAGATTGCAGTTAAAGGTGCACTCACCTGCCGGGCCATTTACCACCTCCTTGCATGATGCCTGGGACATCCTTCGTACTCAGTCCCGGTCCCGACAATCGCTTCACTCCCTTTATTTCTTTAATTCCAACTCTGTAAAAAAAATAAAAAATTAGAACGAAAAAATAAAAAAATAAAAATGATCCTCGTATCACCTTTTCGTGCAAAAATTAAGCGTGACCTTTTCATGCAAATTCGACAATAAATGTATCCTCGAATATGCATAGCAGCTTCGTGTATTTAACTACCCATTCAGCAGTCGAACGGGCCTGCGTTGCATATCTAATTAGCATTGCTTGTCAAAGGTTGATCCCATTATGTTGTGTTCTTAAAATAATTTAAAAAGCGAATTTTCATGCATGTTTAAACGACGACCTCAAATGACCCATACATGTTCATGACCTTTGACCTTAGTAATTCGATGAGTCTTCCCACCCAAGGGTCACCGCATCCAAGTTTCATCAAAATCCATAAAAGCTTGTAGAAACTACACATTTTTTAAAAGAATTTTACATGAAACTTTAAAATACGAACATTGAACTCTAATGACCCCTACGTGATCTTTTGAATTTTATAGTAAATATCGTTTATATTCACGATAACATAGGCCTACTGCAATATACACTTACGAACTGAACTCGTCATTGCAAATGTCATCAATAGCGTCAAGAACATCCGACTCTGGTAATTTTTTCTTCAAGGAAGGTCTTTTCTCGTTCATCTTGTCAAATTTTGTCCCGAGCTGTAAAACAAATTATGTATAATTTTACGATGGTAAGGTACCATGAAAGGTGACACTTTTTACCTTTTTTTTTGTAAAAGTGATGAATCACAGACAAGACAATGCCTGGCATGAAATACAACCAGATATTTTCTGGGATGGTACAGTATGTAAATGATTCCAGATCATTTATTTCTTCAAATTTTTTGCAATTTGTGACCCGTTCCTACGAAACCCGACATAAGTCGCACAGGCTATTTCTAGATACAGCTCATTAAAGTTGAAATGGGGTGAAAAATCTGGCGGACATCGATTTTAGTTTTTCGTTATTTTTGTATTCTTTAATATGTATACTTTAACCCTCAGTTAGGTTAAACAAAATCAACTTTATTGATGAGAAAATACAAAAATCATGCATGTATTGAGACAAACTGTGTCCTAAAAGTGGTTATTTATCTCCCAAATACATCGAAATAAAATCCTCATAAAATTTGAAGTATGTATGGTATAAAGGTGGTTTTGGTACCAAATGAAAGCTGAAGATGTGTACTAAATGGAAATAACAATCTCACAATAACAACAAAACACTTATGTCTGTTTTTGTGGGAGCAGGTCACATTTATGCTTTGTGATGGGCCAGTACATGTGTTTAAGACGGTTTATGAAGGCACTTGGAAGTTGATGCATCGACAAATATTGCAGGATTTTATGAGGGCACAAATAATTTGTCGTTCCTTGGAACAGAGCTGACGGCTTTGTTCAGATCTGAGTAAAGTATACTTTTTTCTGCATCAGGATGATCAATTGTGGGGACATATGGATATAACGACAGAATATGTGACCCACTACACAAAAATGGGTATTATGTCACAAAATAGTGAAATTGAATTACATACATGGTTGGAAAGCCAGTTGGTATATTAATAGAGTTCCATAGCCCTTTCTGTTCTGGAGATATGACATGTTTGCATATATTGATTACTTCCTTGGAGTTCAAATTACACAACTGAGAAAACAGGCTTTGAAAAAGCCAGCTCTGTTGTAGAACAACAGAACGATGCACACAAAATGGGCGTGTTTTCCACTTTAATGATCTAAATCAACATTTCTTTAAATAAAACCTGAAAATATTGGTGTTAAAGATGTAATTAATGGCAAAAAATGTAAATCCCATTTTGATGAAATGTTTACCCTCTCACTGTTGAGTGGGCCATTACATGATAATGTACAGGGCGACTTAAAGGTAGGATACACCATTGAATGGGTAGATTTGGGGGGTTGTATTTTATAGTAAAAATCGTTTAACTGACCAGTCTGAAGTTTTACAATCATGGATGCCGAGAAAAGCACGAAAAACAGCGTTTGTTTCTAACCAGCGTCGAGCAGTTATTCTTATGTTATCTTGTTCTGGGCGGACCGCACTCTGGGCGGTGGGCCGTCCGCCCAGAGCGCGGTCCGCCCGGAGCGGGGTCCGTCCGGAGCGGGGTCCGCCCGGAGCGCGGCCCGCCAGGAGCGCGGCCCGCCCGGAGCGCGGCCCGCCAGGAGCGCGGCCCGCCCGGAGCGCGGCCCGCCCGGAGCGCGGCCCGCCCGGAGCCCAGAGCGCGGCCCGCCCAGAGCATCCATAAGCTTACCATGTGTGCGAGTATTTGACAAGCGTCACAGAGTAACTGGTCTGGCATGTGCAGAGAGTGATGGTCTTCATCGTCAAGGTCAGGGGTTGAGAAGGACATCTTACCAGATGAGGCAAACCCAGAATCATACACCTTCAAAAATAAAATACAACACAAATGGTCATGCTGGCTACCATCTCGAAGCTAAAAATGTCACTCAATTTTACATCAAATGCGAATTTAACCAGAAAATGGATGAAAAAAAACCACTTATTGGTTAACAAGCAAAATTTTAATTGCAATATTAGGAACACATGATGTACGTTTACGGTATGTTTCCAATTATTTAAATGTTGGTATTATAGTCCCTGTCTGTCCAAAATATCTACTCTGGAAATTAATAGTAGTGACAACAAATATTATTTTTGTGTCAGTATTTCGGCAATAACCCTACAATAGCTCATTACACGTCCAGCCTTTTATTTTTCCTTTTTTGGTTTAATTCTAATGTACATTTAATGTTTTATTCACGGGAGCCTGGTTTTGTGCAAGCTTTTGCTTTCTGTAAGCCCCCTTCAATCATCATCATTAGTTTACACTATTTAATTTATGCGAATATTTTAATGACTCATTTCTGCTAAAGTTGAGTAAAAATGATGCTTGGAAATAAATCGAATCAAAATCAAATCTTGGATCTGTACGATAGTGCTATAGCGCCCTCTACAGTCAAGGTTTTTCAAACTCCATCTTTGTCTTACTAGAGTATGGTTCATACCGTGGTTTGGCAATAAGCTAGAGTCCCAACAGAGCCCAGGCCAGTGTTTGCAAAACGGCCTTCTTGAGGACGTCACCCTTTTTTTTTCTCTAGAGGGCGCTATAGCACTATCGTACACACATATCCAAGATGGGGGTATCCGGGAAACGAAATTGGTCAAAAAATACACTTTATTGTGTAATTTAATCAGATGTAAAGGGCCTCTTTTAGACCAACTAATATAGATTCTTTAAATTTAATGTTCTCGTGGTTACTCTCCGTCTCGCATGTGGTTTAATCCCGCTGTGCACAGTGTGCAGACATAATTACGTTGATCTTACTTTTTATTAATTATATCCCTTACGAAAATGTCCTGTGGTATTTAATACCACAGGATATTTACCACACAGATTCCTGTGGTTTTTTGGGACATTTACCACAGGGCCTGTGGTAATGTCCCAAAAAACTACAGGAATCTGTGTGGTAAATATCCTGTGGTATTAAATACCACAGGACATTTTCGTAAAATGCAAGGTTCCGGGGGACCGGCCGACCCTACTCTACGGTAGTCGGTACCTACCTCCGCATCTTCGTCGGGTTCGAACTTCATCCCTCCTTCGCCAAACACGTGCACTGCTATCCCATAAATAAACAGGAAAGCGAAGATACAGACCAACTTGCAGGGGTGCCCTCGAATCATTGTGCTTCTACACGAAGTCAAACAAATTTTGTTTTGAATATCGTGCCGAGTATAGAGCTGCAAACATCTACCGCTTCTGCTAGCGCGGCGCGGTATGCGCCATTGCGCCGTGTACGCGGGCGATTAAGCCACTTCGACATCTCACGCGCGCAGTGCACTATGGGTAATGTCAAGGGTTATTGCAGATAAACAAATGGTGTCGCCGTTGGCAACGTACTCGTGTCGCGCGTGGCGAATGCCATTTTTCTATTTCTACTGTCGCGTTTTAGATTGTTTTTTTCTCAAATAACTTTGTCAATGTCCTCAGAGGATTCTTTTGCTTTGTCTTTAGATGTTATTGAACACTGGAATGTCGAGGCTTTGAAGGATTTTTTTTAAATTAAGAGGAAATCCAGCGGGGGGAAGAAGGAAATCTGCTTGATCAGCTCAACGTTCCTCTATCTGAAAGTTGACGAACTGACCGAAGACAAACACAGAACGAAGTTATATTCGGAACTTGGATGGATTATTGCCACAAAAGCAATTACAATTTCGTTTGTGTTAATTGGCAAAGCAGCTACCAATACCAGATTCCACTTTCAAAATTGAATTATGTTGTTCATTGATACCATTATTGAATTTACCATTTATAAATTATATTGATTTTATAACTAGCTGATGCAGAGGTTACACAAAATATAGTGGTGTTCAAACATTTGACAAATCTTGAATTGTTTTCGTATTTTGAAATAATCTTCATCTTTTATGTTACAAATTATGAAGGGTTAATTGCAGCTGCAAGTGGGTGTATAATAATATTGTTAATTAACTGAGCAGCTTAAACAATATTATTTTAGTCAGGCTTTAATATCTTTATTATTTTGTAATACATGTATGTTCACTTTTTTCTTCTTGCACCTGTTGATTAAAGCACGATACCTTTAAAATACGTTCACAAACACATCAGCCGAGTGATTTTATATGCTTCGTGATAAAGAGTGAAAGCATTTTATTAATATTACATGTAAAAGGAAAGCCACCAGCCCTATACAATCATTATTTCACGTACAGTGTACATTTATATCTGCACACTTTATTTGGTCAACGAGTTATTCACAGATGTACAGAGATACATTGTATACATTTACACAATGAGGTCTGGTTAAAGAATACTAGAACAGCAAAGACTAATTATATCATTGGCTGAAGATACAATTAAGTGTCTTGAGCATACACGATCGACGATTTTGCAAACCAGTTCCTGTTTGTTTTGGGATATTTCCTGTTGATCATCTTGTGCCAGCGACGACTGGTGTCTTCATCACGCTTCTCAGTTGAGAATGGAATGGAGGTTCACAATCACATGTTCCGAAACCTAAATGACATCCATGCTTTGTACACTGTCCTCCTTTTCATTTTTCAAGTTGATTATTGATGTTGCCGCAGTTTGTAACATAACATATATCCTCAGGTTCAGCAAAAGATGGTCCTCGTCACCTTATGAGGGAAGGGAGACACATAAGAGAACAATATAGTTGCTAAGTATATTATACATTGTACTTTATTTTCGTGTTGCATGTTGTCATTGTCATTATCACTTTGATCCCTAAATTTCCTTTAAAAAATAAAACCCCTAGACCTACTTAATTAGGCCCTACCCTAATTAATTAGGCCCTCCTATAAAAAGGATAATGAAAACTCTACAAATACAATTTAAAAATACATTATCATGATGCAAATGACACTTTTTGGTACAAAATACATGCAAGTCTTTTATAGTTTTTCCTTTAGAAAAATGTTTCAGACAAAGATAAAGCTAAGTAGGTCGTGCCTGCACCCTAGAGAAATTATGCAGGCTGCCACATTTTTAATTATGGGCGCCCTAGATCCCAAACGTAGTTTACACACGTACACACATGTAAAATGTGACTGTGACTGCGTGGTCGACCGTACAAGTTTACATTTTAGCGAACTCGAAACGAGATTTGTTTTGCTCTATCTGAAGAAAAACAAAGTTAGGTAACATTAATTATCTCACCATGATTAAATTCGAGTCAGGATTCTGCTGTATTGGGTTTAATAAACACGGGAAAAATTGTGTTTTTCCCCCCACATGCTAACGAACGTCAGTTAAGCAGTATGTTTACACGTGTATCGTACCCGCGTTATGCACGTTGCATACGTGCTGTGCGCCTTTGTTTATCTTCCATCCACGGTCGCGAAGGTCAGGTCACGCATGCGCAGTCGGAACTCCGAAGTGGCTTAATGGCCACGTGTACTAGATTGTATGGAACGCCAAAGAGGCATTAAAACTAATTATAATCGAATCGGCATTGCGGTGATGGACTTTTGCAATCGGTGATCAACTATGGAGATCGATGATGAATTTGCCTAGTGTGATGATGAACTTTTGCTATTGGGGATGAACTTTTCACTGTTGCTATCTAGCCCAGGTAAAATACTTTGTTTTAAAGGGATCGTATACGTTTGGTAATTACTCCAAAAATTTATGGCAATAAAAACTTACTTGGTAAGAAGTAAAGCAGCTTTGGATAGTATAATGCATTTTTTGAAACTTTTCACTTCGAAGTACTGCGGTTATGAAAAAAAATATCACTTTTTATCCCCCAAAATTTGAATCTGAGAAGCGTTACTGCAGTGACGTTTCTCAGATTGTGTATTCCAATGCAGATTTGTCTTCCTGCGTGGACATAATAACCGCTACCACCCTTTGAAATAAAATGTTTACAGGTTAGTTTTATGGTATATATCTATAACTATATAGGATTGAAACAAACAGTGGGTTCCAATTACCAAACGTATACAATTTCTTTAAGTGACTACTCGACATTAAGAATAACTGCTCGACGCCGGTTGAAAACAAACGCTGTTTTTCGTGCTTTTCTCGGCATCCATGATTGTGGCTTCGGACAGGTCAGTTAAACGATATTTACTATGAAATACAACCCCCAAAATCTACCTATATTTATGATAATTCAAGCAATTACCGATGGTGTATCCCCTTTAACACTTGAACACTTGTTTATTTTCAAAATAAACACGTTTAGCTTAATAAGCATTAATTTGGAAGGTTTATCCACAGACGTGGGAACCAGACTGTAAACAATCTTAAGACCTTTGGGTGTGAAAGGTGAGTTAGTCTTGCATACGCACTGTGGACCTCCGAACAATATAGGTCCACACGATGCGGGAAGAGGTTACGGTTTGTGGACTTGCACACGTCCACAATCCGGGTTTTTTTCAGTTTCCGAAAAAGAGCGCTAGAGGAAAAACGGGTTAGGGTTATATATAGAAAAGATAGAAGGGACAGCTGAGAGGCCCAGAATCAAAATTTGAGGGTAAATCTGTTTTGGGGAAGCGAGAAAAATGAGTATTTAGTCAAAGTTTGTTAACTACACGAAGACAAAGGAATGTCCACAGTGCGTGTGTGCGAGTGTAAAACTAGTATTAGGCCGAAGAAAATGTACGTCTAAGGGTGCACTATCCTAATTGAAGGGAGAATTTCTCCGCCAGCTTATTAGCATGAAATGTGCCCCCCCCCCCCCCCCCCCCACCCCCCCCCACCCCACAATTTCTTTTGAAAAAGGATGCCGTTTGGTGAAAGAAATGGTGGGATTGTGTATATAGCATAGGATCAACTCCCTTGTTTTTGAGCTTCAATCTGAGGGCAGACTTGACAAAATTACGGTTGAAAAATGGTCCTAATTGCCCTAGAATGTGGAGGGATGCCATTTGTAAAATGGCTGCTTGCAGGCTCGGGAAGTATCACTTTTCGGGAGGTGAGTTTCTTTTGGTGTGAATATTAAAAAATGTAATCGGCTAACCTACTAAAAATTGAAAAGAAATGGAAAGATAAAGACCAAGACAATAATCTGATTGTTGTTTGATAAACCCCAGTGATGTCGGTGTGCATGAAACTTGGTCCTGAACATTGTTGATTTTACACTGTTTACAATGGACTTGAATTAGGCCATACACAGTGCACCCCTAAGCCTAACGGTAGAAACACAATGGTGGCGCTTGTGGGTGAAAAGACCGTGAGTAAACACACCGTCCACACATTTATTTAGTACATGACGTTATGGGACATTCCATACGGTTCGTGTCCTTAAAGGTATGATACACCATTGGTAATTGCTTGAATTATCAGGGGTTTGTATTTTATGGATGCTGAGAAAAGCAAGAACAACGGCGTTCGTTTTCAACCAGCGTCGGGCAGTGGTTCTTATAAAATGTTATAAATTCCTTTTGTTATCACAATATATATACTGTATGTTTTTCTGGTAATTATATGACTTATATATGTCTGCGTCGTTGGTCATAGTCACGTCTAAGGTTGAGTGGTTCTGGTCACGAAGGTTAAAGGTAGGAATGGATACACCATTGATAAGTGCTTGAATTATAATGAATAGGTGGATTTGGGGGGTTGTAATTTACAGTAAATATCGTTCAGCTGACCTGTCCGGAGTTTTACAATAATGGATGCCGAAAAAAGCACAAAAACAGCGTTTGTTTTAAACTGGCGTGGGCATTTATTCTATGATGTTATGTTTGGGGTTTTCGCGATCGCCGAAGGGCAATCGCGAATTTATATATACAATTATATTTTTCGGAATACTTACAGGATATATAGCGCAATCATTTTGCTGGATGCCTAGAA
This sequence comes from Crossaster papposus, assembly GCA_037893245.1. NCBI lineage: Eukaryota > Metazoa > Echinodermata > Asteroidea > Velatida > Solasteridae > Crossaster > Crossaster papposus. Next base: position 712,515 of record JBAIAA010000003.1, on the reverse strand, counting down.
TCATTATTTACTTTCAAATAAGTAAGATATTGATTGGTTTTGGGGTCCCAGTGAATTCTTGGAGCTTTGTGGTCGTTAAACCTTTGTTTTATTTAGTGTCGGAGGCCTCGACACTAAGCGCCGATCGCCGTGCTAACATTTTGCTCAACAATTTTGCTCTAAAAGCTTGTGTTTCTTGGATGTTCAAGTTTGTGATTTTAAATAGCCATCCGATCTATGTGAAATTGCGATTTGGAGAGATTTTGAGTCTCCGATAGTTGCTCAGCTGCTGTGAGTGCTAGGAGCGCACGGAGAGATCATTTCCCTTAATGTTAATAGGCGAGAATTGTCTATTGTGACTGTGAGTATTATTTAATAGTATATATTTCTCTGACACCGAATCCAGTTGTTTATGTAAATACTTGTAAGATATTTCCCCACTAAATGACATATTTATGCGATATGCATTGCTGTAGTTAGGAGAAACATAATTTATTTTGTTGCCAGGTTTATGATGGTATATTTAACGTATAACGAAGTGTCGAGAACTATTGTATAAGTCCTTTGTGGAGAGAACTTTCACTTATATTATATCTTTCTTTATATTCGAGTTGTTGACACTTGGGGTCAACCATGGTCAACGTAACCAGGCCAGCGGTCACCCCACAATATTATTATTTGTTTGTACTTACCTACCCTGTTCATCAAACTGCTCGTTGTCTGCTTGTTTGTGGAATGTTGGTTGATTGTTGTTTGCTTGTTGGGGGGTGTTTATCTGGTTGGGTCTTGTTTGATTTTGTATTAATTATGTAAATACTTTGTGATTGCCTTGGAGCGGATTCTGACGGGGAACACTGTTGCCTGGTACTCGTGCTCAAAACGTGTGAGTGTGGTGCCGGGCAATTTCGACCAATTGACGGGTGTTCCTTGTGCGAACTTAACCTTGGTAGTAGGGCTGTCTGTTTGCATATGAAGCACGATATGTGGCAGAGAAACCCCCCCCCCCCCCCCCCCCCCTCTTTTGTGTTGACCATTGTGTTCTCGGAATCTCAGGAATTCCTTTTAGGTTTCAAGGGGGGATGGGTTAGGTTACAATAGTGTTGAGTGCGTATAAAGTATAGGGATAAGAGGGGGGTACCCCTCTGCCACATATCGTGCTGGGTATAGCATGGACGGCTGCAATTGAGGCCCCGTAGTGCTATGAGCGCGGTGGACCGGAACGGACGTACAGTGGACTATACCGGCGGCGGTTCAAGTTCCTGCAAGTCCAGGACTAAACGAATAGTCAGGTTCATAATGTACATATTAAAAGTTTCGTTCACTTTTTTTTGTAGATTTGCTAAACTATACATTTTTGGAAACGTTAGGATATACTCAACAGGAAAACCAATGTTTACATTTGTTTTTAGGTTCTTTTGAAGAAAAAAAATGGTTCTTTCATGTGACGTGACACATGAAAAGTCATTGGGTGTCACATTAAAGGTCCATTTTGTTTCAATGCCCTATATCTCTGGAAGTATAAGTCCGATTGGGTTCAAACTTGGTATGCAGGTTTGGCGGGATGTGTTATAGATATAAATTGAAGTTACATCACGATGACGTCATCGTGTGATTTTTTATGATTTTGTTTCATTTTTGGACTTTTAAGCCATATCGCATCAACAAAACAATAATAAATTCAAAATTCTTTTTGTAATATGTTTATTGGGTCATAGACATATGCACACAATTGTGAAAAATGTGTGACATCATGACGTCATCAAAATGCTATTAAAAAAATCCAGGATGGCCGCCATAAAGAACCTAAGAGCACTGCGTTTCCAAAAATGTATAGTTTAGCAAATCTACACAACAATTGAACGAAAATACATAAGAAACCTGACTAGAACGTTATATTGCGGGGTAGGCTCGTTCCCTTTTACGTGTTCTGTAAACAGAACTAGCCGAATATCTGGCTGGATGAACTTTCGGAAGAGTTTAATATAAATCGCAGAAAAAAACTGTGAAAGTTTGAGACGGAAACAGTAATAGTTTTGTTTTGTGTAGTGTACAATGATGTATTTGTATAATGTAGACAGCGGATCATAAATATTAATTAAAGTTTTGGTTTTTCTCCGCTGATTTGTTTGGCAATTTTCCCGAGGTTTGACTTCTGACATCGTGATGTGAATTTTGCACCTAAATCAAAAAGACAGTGCGTACTGAATGTTTTCCTTATGTGACCGAACCATTACCTATATAGTTGTTATTAAAGGTAAGATACACCATTTGCAGATATCGAAAATATTTACTATCAATTATTAAGAAATATCTTACGTAAATAATGATTCTAGGCATACAGCAAAATGATCGCGCTAAATATCCTGTAATTATTCCGAAAAATTGAATTTTATAAAACAAAATTCGCGATCGCCGGACGCCGATCGCGAAAAAACAAGAATAACATAAAAATAACTGCCCGACGCCGGTTGAAAACAAACGCTGTTTTTCGTGACAGGTCAGTTAAACGATATTTACTATAAAATTCAACTCCCCAAATCCACCCATTCATGATAATTCAAGCAATTACCAATGGTGCATCCTACCTTTAAATTTCTATCAATGTAAGTAGTCCTACTTTGATGTTTCCGTTTCTTCACTTTACTTGTAATTTGTAGTCATCGTAAGCTTCCCCCCTTCCGTAAATTATTCAAATTCTCGGGGTCGTTCTGACATTACCTCTCCAACGGATACCCAGCACTCTCTAGACTAATGTTTACCTAAACGCACCTAGATCCCCATAAGTTTGTTTTTGTATACACGGGATTAGTAGTGTTTTGTTTATTACTTGTATACACAAAGGAAGTTTACTCCCAGCGAAACACGGGATGTCCTTGAACCAATTAGAGGGTACGCCACATCGCTTGCGCCACTCAACCGCGGAAAAATCTGGGGGAATCCCTCTTGTCGAAAATGACGATGTTCCCCTGCTAGGCCGTATACGTATCGGCCTACTATACGACCACGTGCAGGGCCAGGGGAGTGCTCATTCGGCATTACGGCTTTTCGAGTTCTCAGCAGGTGACGTGCAAGTGATTGTGCCCTGGCCCATCCCATCCCAGCGCCAATACTGCAACTGCAAACCAAAATACACGTCCACTGAATGAGTAGCCTCGTTACGAATGTGAGGAAATGGATTTGAAGACGCTGATCATCGCTTCGTTGGTTCTACTTCTTCTGATACCTCCTGCAGGTAAAAAGTGTTTTTTTTTCAGCGAGATCTGGGGCCATTAATATGCATGAAACTTTACAAACTTAGCAGCAGGGTAATAATGGGATTGACATGAAACTTTACAAACTTTAGCAGCAGGGTAATAATGGGATTGACACAGATTGACAACAAATTGTATTTCATGATGATGAAACCAAACTTGCTAACTAGTTACATACTAGGATAATTTAGTTGCATACTTTTGGGTGGAGTGGGAATGCATAGAATCACAGCAGCAACAAACCACCGTGAAGTTAGTTACTTATTTCTTCTAGTTGTTTGACGTTCACCATTGAACGAGTATTAAACAGTATTCGACACTCGCGTGTGTACTATATGGACACGGCGCACACTGCATAAACGTACATGTACATTACACACGCAGGAAGATTTAACGATGTTATAATGTTTGTACACACAATCTCCGCCCACAAATAAGGGCGGTTTGAGGTATAAAGGAAAGCATGCCCCGGGCAGGGCTGGGTGTGAAGAAATAGAGGAGGTCCCCAAGAATGGCCCAAAATTAATAATTTTACCTGGGGCATGGGTTTCTAGTATAATATTTAGATTTTTTGTTTAAAGGTAATTGATACACCATTGGTATTTGCTTGAATTATCATAAATGGGTGGGCTTGGGAGGTTGTGTTTTATAGTAAATATAATTTAACTGACATATCTGAAGTTTTACAATCATGGATGACGAGAAAAGCAAAAAAACAGCAGTTGTTTTCAACCGGCGTTGGGCAGTTTTCATTATGTTATTATTCTTTTTTTCGCGATCACCTGTTGTTTTATACAGAAAAAATAAATTTTTCGGAATAATTTTAGGAAATCTAGCGCAATCATTTTGCTGAATGCCTATAATCATTGTTTACTTTCAGATATGTAAGATATTTCTTAATAATTCGGTAGTAAATATTTTCGATATCTGCAAATGGTGTATCCTACCTTTAAAATAGGTCGATAAATGTCATAATCGCAATAGGTTTGCACATACATTCTCCGCCCACAGACGTCAGAAAAATTTAGATTTACTGTTCTGTGTTAACTTTGAACTTTCAGTGACCTGCCTAATGGTCACTTAGTCTCAAGTCTAACTAGAACTTAGGGTCAAATGGGGGTCAATGTACACCGGACAATAGACGATGAATAAAGTATGCTATACGAGAGGGCTTTCTGTGTTATTTTCCACAGTCGGCATTTGGAGCCTCGGTCGCAAATGGGCAACCAAATTATTAATTTGGTGGCCCATTTTTTCGACTTTTTTGTTGTGTTCCAGGTCAGTTGCCGACTGAGGCTCGAAATGCCGACTGAGGGAAATTATTAGGGGATGTGACACCCCCCCCCTCCCTCCCCGTCCCAGTCGCTACGCCCTGACTTCAATGTTAGACCATAAACTATTGTCCCGGAATCCGGGGGCCTGTGCACAAATTAATGTTAATTAACAGTACACTCTATTGTTAATTGGCATAACAGATGTTGCTGTTTTTTTAACAGTACATTCTACAGTTGTTTTATCTCTGTACCAGTTCGCGCCGGATGACGAATATAAACGCAAAGTTTTCCCCAGATTCAAAACGGACGCATAAACACGCCACGAGCAAGGCCGGAAATGTCTGTCAGCAGCGAGCAAGGCCGGAAATGCGTGGGTGTGCTTCCCGGTACTGGCGGCCTGAACCCGCCTCGGATCGAGTTTCGTTTAAAATAATCCCGCGCGTCGGCTCGGTGATGTTAAAATAATCCCGGGGTGAACTGGAGCCAATTCCATAAAAGCCTGCATTCTAAGCCTAGTTGGTTGCTAACTTCCTTTCTATCTCTAGTTACTTGCTAAATCTATTCCATAAAACCATTATACGCTTAGCAAGGTTCCTAGTTGCTTGCTAAAATTAGAATAGGTTTGGGGTATGTCTAAATCCTTAGCACCATTCTAAGTGACCCTTAATCTTTTATTTCATCTTTTGGGAATTTGTATTGACATCCTTATGCGAAGAGTAAAGGGTAACCTTAAACTCCTCATAGCGTTCTGCAAGGAACTGAATAGAGTAATTAGGCTTCTTTCCCCTTTTTGAGTTGAAACATCATCTGAATTAGCCATTTCTGAAACATGTGCTTAGGCTGATACAAATGTACATACCCTAAATAGGGTACAGAGGAATGTATTGACAATATAACCCACAGCATGACCTGATTTGAACTCTTTCCCTATTGTTAACTCAAACTGACCAAGTACTTTGGCGATTGTGCAACCCCCAAACCATTCGAGCAAGCTGCAAGCAAGCAACTAGTAAGAATGTTTCATTTCGAAGAATGGTGTTATGGAATGCGATTTAGTTGATCGCTAGCAAGCAACCAACTAGGCATTTGGAATCTTGCTAAAACCTATAGTAATATACTAAATTAAAATGCTTTTATGGAATTGGGCCCTGGGGCCGGTTCCACCAACGGTCTTAAGTGCTGTACTAAAATTACGAACGAAAATGGGTTGCACCATCGATGTCTTACGACATGTACTAACTTCCTTGCCGTACGCATTCTGACTTAATGGGGGTGTAAGACAACTTTCGTGCAACCGAAAGACATTACGACACAACTATTGCACCATCACAACTTACGCATTAGTAGGACATGGATTTACGACATAAAATTACGTCTAGTGGGGAGGTGACTTAAATAGTTAGGGTAGCCATACGCGGCAATGTGTTTAGGTTAAAGTCGCTTTCTTTAACTGTTATTTATGTTCATGATGGTTGAAATAGGGAAATCATTCAGCCCTCAATAAGTCTACAATTTGGTTTTTTCGGGCAATCCCTTCATGATTTGGATCATCATCAATGTCAGGCCACTCGTTGTCGTCGGGATGCTCATCCATTAGCTCTGCATTCTGCCCATCTTCGTGTTCAAGATGCAAATGTCTGGCGAAGTTGTGAAGCATAGCCGTTACAACTATTACCTGGCAAACCTTTTCAATAGGCTGCAGTCGAAGACATGCCCACCTACGTTTCCATACTCCAATGCATCTTTCGACACTGGTTCTTGCAATTTTCTTCGCAATTGGAAATGTTCAGGAAGGAACACGAGGCAACTATATGGAATTACTCACTCTTAAAAAAAAAGTCCAAGATGCAAAGCTTCGTTATATGAATTTAAAGATCAATAAATTGAAGAATGACGGTAACCATAACAAAGGACCCTGGGAATACAACCATTCTGATTATGATGAAATGAATTGGTGACATACATGCGTTTGTAAACATTCACTAATTATCTGAATAAAACATGCTGTGTACAGTTTCTATCTAATTTCGGGATTGTAACCAGCGTCGGTCCCAATACAGTTATAATTATACACTAGGACATGACCTACGACGTGTCGTAAGATATGCATTTTAGGACAAGCCTATAAGCTTTTCGGTGCAACCGCAGTTACGACATGTCTTAGGGTTGTCCTAAATTTCTTATCTTACGACAAGCATGTAAGACATGTTTGGTGCAACCGGCCCCTGGTTAACAGAGATTATACTGTATTGTGTGCTGTACACTTACAGGGATTTCCGTGTTTTTCAACTGCGTTTTGTTAATAAAACAGCAAGTACATGTACCATAACAAGCCCCCTATTGAAATACAGCTCTTTGTTGTTGATGACCATGTTTTGGGTTTTTCCAGTTGTTGCGTCTGATTGTTATGCGTCTGATTGTCGGTAGGCATATTGCGGCACGTATTGATTATGAACTCGTTCCACTCTCACAGCATTGTAACTACACTGTAAAAAAATAAAACCGGAATTTTAAGGGAAATTCCAGGGCCCAATTCCATAAAAGCATTCTAACTTAGTATATTACTAGGTTTTAGCAAGATTCCAAATGCCCAGTTGGTTGCTTGCTAGCAATCAACTAAATCGCATTCCATAACAACATTCTATGAAACATTCTAACTATATAGTTGCTTGCTTGCAGCTTGCTAGAATGGTGTGGGGTTTGCATAATCGCCAAAGTACTTGGTCAGTTTGATTTAACAATAGGGAAAGAGTTCGAATCAGGTCATGCTGTGGGTTGTATTGTCAATGTACATTTGTATCGGCCTAAGCACATGTTTCAGAAATGGCTAATTCAGAGAGTGTTTCAAATCAAAAAAGAGGAAAGAAGCCTTATAATTACTCGACTCAGGAAAATCTGTCCTTGACTCTGCGCATAAGGATAACAATACAAATACCCAAAAGATGAAAGATTGAAAGTGACTTAGAATGGTGCTAAGGATTTAGACATACCCCAAACCTATTCTAGTTTTAGCAAGCAACTAGGAACCTTACTAAGCGTATAGTGGTTTTATGGAATATATTTAGCAAGTAACTAGATAGAGCAAGGAAGTTAGCAACCAACTAGGCTTAGAATGCTTTTATGGAATTGGCTCCTGGCTTTCAGTTTTGACGCCAGTACTATCCCAGTACTATCCTGTCAAAAACGCTGGATTATTTCAATAGGACGAATTGTTTTAACGACTTTTAAATACTGCCAGTTTACGTTACTTTCTCCTTAAAAATACCTTGCTATTACTGTAAAAAGAAAACACTGGGTGAAAAACAAAACAAATCAGCTCGTTTACTGGAGTTGAGCTAGGTTGTCAGCTACTAACTGCAATTTGTTTTCATAGATGAATGAAGTTGGAATGGAAACCAGAGTTTAAATGGATCGTATACGTTTGGTAATTACTCCAAAAATTAATGGCAATAGAAAACTTACTTGGTAGGAAGTACAGCAGCTTTGGATAGTAGGCCCTATAATACATTTTTAGAAACTTTTCACTTCGAAGTACTGCGGTTATGGAAAAAGATATCACTTTTTATCCCCAAAACTTTGAATCTGAGAAGCGTTACTGCAGTGACGTTTCTCAGATTGTGTATTCCAATGCAGACTATTCTTCCTGCGTGGACATAACCGCTCCATATTATCGGCAATATCTTAAAATCGCTACCACCTTTTGAAATGAAATGTTTACAGGTTAGTTTTATGGTATATATTTATAACTATATAGGATTGAAACAAACAGTGGGTTCCAATTACCAAACGTATACGATCCCTTCAATGACCTACATTGAAGTAACAAGTTATTACACATTACTACACGTATATACCACATGTATACAGATAGATAGTACAAATGCTACATCGGGGATGTATGCCTTATAATGGTTATATAGGTTTTCCCGGACGATATCGCAAAATGTACACATTCATTTGTATAAACGATGCATTCAATTTCGCGCTGATTTTCAGAACGGCGTATATCAGAGTTTCATTTTCGCAAAAACGAGCATTCAATTTTATTTTGTTTAATTCAAATAAATGAATGTGCTTAGCGTTTCATTTAAACGATTACAAACACGTGATTGGGATTTCGGTTTGACGTATGCATGGCCGATTATTAAGAATGTGCAATCTATTTCGCAGCAAATCGATTTATCATTGTGTCACGGCCTGAATTGAATATTCTTTTTCGATTGTTATAATTTAAATTCGCATATTCTGTATTCAATTTCAATAAAGTACATATGGCTATATAATTCACAATACAACTTGGATTATTTAATCAATGTATCGTGGGACTAATTAATCATTTATGTGTTGGCTCTTACATTTATTTTAACCCTAACCATCCAAAATCCTCAAAAATCCTTTTTGCAAATTGAAGGTTTTTGCAGGAATGAGGTCACTTGGAAGTTGATGCATCAGATGAATTTGCAGGATTGAGGCTACTTAGGAATTTATCCAAATGAGGATTTTGAAGAATTAAGGTTATTTTGTTTTTGTTAATGACTTCTCTATCATTTTATCAGTTCAATTGTCTATCCGTCAATGAACTGTCCACCAAGACATGAGTGGTTGATGTCCAGTTTATTTGCTACATCAAAGTAGTCCGCGTCGTCAGCCTCAAAGGCATCGATAAGACGATTTCGATCAACGTCCGAGACTCGTCTGTATCTCCCTCTTGCAGCCATTATTGGAAAATTTTAGGGGGCATAAAGTAAAATCTAGCTATATGATGCGATCGTGGCAAATGCTGAGCAAAGAAAGAACTTAGTGGTTTATATAGCATTTATTTGGTAGTTTCAAAGACGAGACCAGCTGGTTTAATTCCCCATATGTTACTTTTGATAACACATATTCCAATGCTTGACCAGGCATACAAATGCGTAGAAAATCGGCTGCACATTTAGCGAAATTGATTGTTGATAAATTAAAAGGAAAACATGATTGCGGGTGTGCATTCAAATTCGCGCTAAAATGAACTATCAATATACTAAATTCAGTGCACATTCGGGAAATCATGTGATGATTTCTTACGACTGGATGCACCATTGTGCAAAAAAGAATTATCTATTGTTAAATAGAAAACGGGGATGTGAACGTTCATACTATTTCGAACGAAAACGAATGCACCAGTTACAAATTTATGTGCACATTTTACGATATCGTCCGGGAAAACTATAGTATACCATGCATGCAGTGCGTTTAGCAGGTATCACCTTTCCAATATTTAGAAAGACTAGACCCCTTGGAGACATATTCGTGAAGCTGCTTAGCATGACAAAAAACAACAGGTTTAGGAACCAAACATTCAGGTGATGCATATTGTTAGTGACTGATTCAGCTGGTTTTTGCTTAGCATGAAAGGTAAACATACAATTTTGGCTAGTAACCTTAATTTACTGAGCAAGACTTGTTTGTGTTCATCAAATTGTTGTGCTTATAGCAGAGCTCTCCATAACATTGGTCCCTGGTTCAGTTCCCCATATGTTACTTTGGTTGACGCATAATTGAATTACAATGCTTGACAGACATACATTATTTTAATGCGCAGGAAATCGGCTACACATTTAGCGAAATCGAATGTCGATAAACTAAAAGGAACACAGAATTGCGGATGTGCATTCGAATTCGCGCTAAAATTAATTATCGATACTAAATTCAGTGCACATTCGGGAAATCAAACGCTGTTTTTTTTAACGACTCACTGCACTTTTATGGAAAAAGAATTGTCAATTATTGTCAAATAGAAAACGGGATTGTGAACGTTCATACTATAGGTTTTCCCGGACGATATCGCGAAATGTGCACATCAGTTTGTAACTGGTACATTCGTTTTCGTGTGAAATAGTATGAACGTTTACATTCTCGTTTTCTATTTAACAATTGATAATTCGTTTTTGCATAATGGTGCATCCAGTCGTAAGAAATCAGCACATGATTTCCCGAATGTGCACTGAATTTAGTATATTGATAATTCATTTTAGCTCGAATTTGAATGCACACCCGCAATCACGTTTTCCTTTTAATTTATCAACAATCAATTTCGCTAAATGTGCAGCCGATTTTCTACGCATTAACGACTGGTCAAGCATATGAATCCATTTGTATGTGTTATCAAAAGTAACATATGGGAAAATAAACCAGGTGGTCTCGTCTTTGAAACATACCAAATAAATGCTATATAAACCCCTAAGTTGAAGAACAAAAATCTTTATTTGCTCAGCATTTGCCACGATCGCATCATATAGATAGATTTTATGCCCCCTAAAATTTCCAATTATGGCTGCAAGAGGGAGATACAGACGAGTCTTGGACGTTGATCGAAATCGTCTTATCGATGTCTTTGAGGCTGACGACGCGGACTACTTAGATGTAGAAAATATACTGGACATCAACCACTCATGTCTTGGTAGATAGTTCATTGACGGATAGACAATTTAACTGATTAAATGACAGAGAAGTCATTTACAAAAACATATTAACCTCAATCCACCAAAATCCTCATTTGGATAAATTCCTAAGTAACCTCAATCCTGCAAATTCGTCCAGCATTATAGGCCTTATGACCTGGAGCCTGCATTATCCTCCAGTGGCAAACCCCTCAACGCCCTCAATTCTGCAAATTCATCGGATGCATCAACTTCCAAGTGACCTCATTCCAGCAAAATCCTGCAATTTGCAAAGAGGATTTTGAAGGATTTGGGATGGTTAGGGTTAAAATACATTTAAGATAAAGAGCCAACATATTTTTGATCAATTAGTCCCAGAAAACATTGATTTATTAATGATTTAATCCAAGTTGTATCGTGAATTGTATAGCCATATATACCTTTGGAAATTGAATGCAGAATATGCGAATTATGACAAATGAAAAAGAATATTCAATTCAGGCCGTGACACAATGATAAATCGATTTGCTGCGAAATAGATTGCACATTCTTAATAATCGGCCACGCATACGTCAAACCGAAAGCCTAATCGTGTGTTTGTAATCGTTTAAATGAAACGCTAAGCACATTCATTTATTTGAATTAAACAAAATAAAATTGAATGCTCGTTTTTGCGAAAATGAAACTCGGACACACGTCGTTCTGAAAATCAGCGCGAAATTGAATGCATCGTTTATACAAATGAATGTGTACATTTTGCGATATCGTTTGGGAAAACCTATTAAAATACACTACATAGAACACCTCGAGAACAGCCGAAGCTAGCTATTCTTATAAAAACCTCTCTCTATATATAAAAAACCTCTCTCTAACAAAATCTCTCTCTCCAAAGAAAATGGAAAATCCCAGAATCGAGACCGCTATTCTTCTCAAAATCTTTCTTTCTCTCTAAAAAAGTAAGGGAAAAAATGGGAAATTCCAGAATCGAGACCGTGATTGCGCAAGAAGAACAAAAAACGAGGAAATTCTAGAATCTATAGACGGCTATTGTTCAAGAAGACAAAGCACTTTGCCGATCGAGTCATTAGACCTTGAAATGTTACCTCACTGCAACAAGTCAGGGGACTGTAGTGGGTAGGTGTCCCCGTGTCTAGACTTAAAGGTAGTATACACCATTTGCAGTTATCGAAAATATTTACTACCGAATTTTCTAAGAAATATCTTACTCATTTGAAAGTAAACAATGATTCTAGGCATCCAGCAAAATGATTGCGCTAATTATAGGCCTACTGTAATTATTCCGAAAAATACAATTTGATAAAGAAAAAAACAAAGATAACATAAGAATAACTGCCCAATGCCGGTTGAAAACAAACGCTTTTTTTCCCTTTTTTTTCGGCACCCATGATTGTAAAACTTCGAACAGGTCAGTTAAACGATATTTACTATAAAATACAACCTCCCAAGTCTACCCATTCATGATAATTAAAGCAATTACCAATGGTGTATCCTACCTTTAAAGGTGGATACACCAATTGCAGATATCGAAAATATTTACTACCGAATTATTAGGAAATATCTTACTCATTTGAAAGTAAATAATGATTCTAGGCATCCAGCAAAATGATTGCGCTAATTATAGGCCTACTGTAATTATTCCGAAAAATACAATTTGATAAAGAAAAAAACAAAGATAACATAAGAATAACTGCCCAATGCCGGTTGAAAACAAACGCTTTTTTCCTTTTTTTTCGGCACCCATGATTGTAAAACTTCGAACAGGTCAGTTAAACGATATTTACTATAAAATACAACCTCCCAAATCTACCCATTCATGATAATTCAAGCAATTACCAATGGTGTATCCTACCTTTAAAGGTGGATACACCAATTGCAGATATCGAAAATATTTACTACCGAATTATTAAGAAATATCCTTCTCATTTGAAAGTAAATAATGATTCTAGACATCTAGCAAAATGATTGCGCTAGATATCCTCTAATTATTCTGAAAAATAAAATTTTATAAAGAAAAAATTCGCGATCGCCAGACGGTATCGCGAAAAAACGAAGATAACATAAAGAATAAATGCTCGACGCTGGTTGAAAATAATCGCTGTTTTTCGTACTTTTCTCGGCATCCATATGATTGTAAAACTTCGGACAGGTCAGTTAAACGATGCTTACTATATGAAATACAACCCCCCAAATCTACCCATTCATGATAATACCCGACGTCATCTTTCACAATTTACAAAATTACGACGCACATTAATCATGCAAGTTTCGCTAACAAACATTTCGAGTTTAGGCCTATCCCTATAAATTCAGAAACATTTATTTCGTTTTCGATCGGGAATCTGCGATTTTTAGAGTCGTTTAAATTTATTTAAGAGTCTCTAGACAATCTAAAGTCAAAGCTTGCCCAAAATAACCGTTTACTCTGCTAAGAGAACATTTATACAGACCAAAACGTAGATCTACTCTTGCAATAAGGCGTTACCCAGTATATATACTCTTTTAAAAAGCCTGCAGCGGTTACACGGTTAACCGACCGTTCAAACGGTTACACGGTTACATTTTTCCTGTTCGGTTAACCTTTTTTTTTTTTTTTTTTTTAATTAATTTTTTTTTTAATAAAAGAAACACCACCAATTGTCAACTTTGTCTGGGTTTCGTTGGAGCAGGTCACAAATAGTACAATTGATAAAATTTTGTATGGACATTTCTGATAGCTTAACATTATACATAATCCAGTCAGCCTATAAAATTAAAACCTATACAATTAGCAATCGCAGAACTGCGATTATCCACGCGAACACACTAAATTCCTTGATGAAGCAGCGCTAATTAGATATGCAATGCAGGCCCATGCATTTTTTGTATTACCTTTTTTTTTAATATTTTTTTTTTTAATTTTTTAATTTTTTTTTTAAATGTTGGTTACGTTACATGTAACTGTTAACCGTAACCGCAAAACAACGGTTACACGGTTAGTTTGATAACCGCAAACTTGCAGGCTTAAACAACCAAACTTCCACTCATTATTTTTTTTCCTAATCTCAAATGTAAAGGTATATCTCGACAGAAGATTACTTTCGAGCTCAAAAAGTACACAACTTAAAAAAAAAAAAAAAAAAATTATATTTTTAATTTTTTTTAATCTTTAATTTTTTTAATTTTATTTTTTTTTGGGGGGGGGATTTGTAACCTGGCCAATACCTAAATTGCGTTTGTGTATGTGCATTTGCTTGTTTATTGTTATCCTGGTTTATATGTCGACTCCTGTGCCAATAAGTGAACCGTACAATATGCCTTTAACATTCTAAAGGAAACAAAAGTTTAACATCAGAGCGTTTTTTTTAGATTGCACAAATGACGGAAATGCCTGCCTATAATAATAAATTTGAATGACCAAACACACCGCCTCGCAGGAAGCCTCGGGCAAATTTGAGTGTTGTTTTGTTGAATCGTTAAACTGGATGGTTAAATTGTTCAATCGAATAACACAACAGTACTTTTGCGTAGTCATAACATAAAATCCAATGACCATTTTCAGCAGCATTCGATTTCATTTTATGACTAGGCAAAAGTACTGCTGTTGCCATTCAATTTAACAAAATAACCTAATTTAGCAATTTTGCAAAACAGCATTTTTTAGCTTTGTTACCCCATGATTAAAGTTAAAGCTTGTACCATGTATCTTGAAGATTGTTAAGCAAAGTTTGAAAAGTTATGGTGCTAAGTTTGAAACGAAACAAAACCTTTCGTTGCAGCCGTGTGATCGTTTGCGCTGGTCTTTATGTTTTCTTCCTTTTGGGGGGCTAATGTTAGGACCATGTCAAATTTCTGTTGTATATTTCTTATTAAATAGGTTTATTTATAGCCTTCAATGTTCTGACGTGCTAGGCATCTTGCCATGTACTTTGGGTGTGGCCGTACCATCATACACACTTTTCGAGTTTGTTTTTTTCAGAAACAAAAGTTTATATTTATCAGGAGGTCGTTATAAAATTAACTAAAGCTAAATGTTGCTCTTTTTCTGTATATTTTTTTCACAGGTCCTTTTCTTTAAGATATACTTATATATTTCTTCTAATCGTTTCTTTATATCTAAAATTGATGAAATTGAATGGTTGACCAGCCTCCTGCTGCTGGCTTTTACGAAATTGAATGATCTTTGCGACCTCATGAATTTGAATGATCTTATTTTGCCAGTGAATGCTAACTGCTTATATGGAATTACTCCTTTTGACTGTTGAATACAGATGCAACAGAGCATTCATTTTCAAACAAAATTTAATGAGTCGGGTATCATTACATTGAATTTATTTAAATTGAATTATACACAGACTCAAATAAGAAACACGCACAAACATTATATTTCTGTTTTTTGTAGCATTTGCCACAGCCAAAAGGTTTATTGCCGGACGCCGATTGTATACTGGCAATCCGGTTGGGTGATAAAATATCACCTGGGCACACCAGACCCGCACCATGGGAACATCAGTCCCGAATTAACCATGGGCACCTCAGGCCCGAAACATGTTTCCCAGCAAAAAATCAATGCTCTTCACACCTTGGATGGCTGTGACAGAGTGGCAAAATGTTGGCGGTTCCCGCTAAGAATACGCGTCCCCACGCAAGGGCGACAATTTTGATTGGCTACAAGTTTCTCTCTATGTCCAACTTGCGCACGCGCGCATACTTTTTGCATAATTAACCAATATGGAAATGCGCATTGCGCGACCTAGATTTTGTGAACTTGGAACAATGCGCAGTGCCGACGGCGCGCATGTGTATAAGCTGAATGACGGATTCGCGGCAGTGTGTGCCGGTTTGTTTACATGCTATATATAGAATACAATTGTCAACCTCAAATATCCCTGCCGCGGAGCCACGACAATAATTCGCTGAGTATAATATCTTTTACCATACATTTTATATGGTAAAAGGTGTTAATTTAAATTGGCCGGAAAAACCTATATGAGGAAATATCATACTTAATGGTTGTGCTAGATATCCTGTAATTGTTCCTAAAATGGAATTATATATTTTTTTTAAATCACGACTTTCGGATGCTGGTTGAAAACGAACGCCTTTATTTTCTTGCTTTTCTTTCGGCATCCATGATTGTAATACTGTAGTCGGGTCAGTTAAAGGGTCCTAGAAATGTGGTTTTTATTAGTTTAAATGAAAGATTATAACTAATTGAGTGATTTTCAGTTTATAAAAGTTAAATTTTGGGGTAATTTATATGAGAAAAAAATTAATAAAGTGATTTGGGGGACCGGCCCCGCCCCTAGAATGGTAGCTTATTAACATGTAAAATTTGCATAATTGTGACGAATGTTTGGGAAGACTTCGACGTTGCGACCAGCGTGCCCGTGCATGCATGCATGCATCATGTGTCACGCGTATCGATGCAAAATCATTCAGTCGATGGTCGACACAAGTTATTGTCAAAGGAATTGTCAAGTGAAATATCTTCTTCAGATGTAGGACCTGGTGATACTGCGGATATATGCGCTCCCGGCCCCGAACTGTCGTCTTCACTCGCCATATGTCTGAACAAAATCTGCTGTGTGCGTACCCGCGTGCATACAATCTCGCATGTACATGTACATGTACATGTTCTTTTGGGGGGTTGCCGAATGTTCGTCACGAACAGCGCCACCATTTGTCAGTGTTTGAACATGTTAATAAGGGGGCCAATTACATTTACGGTGATTAACCCCAATTAATGTCATTTTATACCATTTTATCACCCCTGGTCTTGTTACTTACACACCAAGGCACATTTTAAATTATTAAACAGCAATTCTCCTCGAAAGGTCTGCGTAGAACCTTTAAACAATATTTACTATAAAATACAACCCCCCTAATCCACTCATTCATGCTAATAAGGTTGTTTCACGTTCCGCGGCCATCTTGGATTCAGCGCAAAAGGGGTACGCAACTTACCCGGATGATAGCGTGTTTATATGGGTGTTCCCCTCTCCTACATGTAGTAGGCCTACAGAGGGCGCTCTACTGAGCATGCGCAACTGGAACGTGAAACAACCTTATTCAAGTGTATCCAACCTTTAACATCATTTTGGTGCTTCCAGTACGTAATGTCCCTTTAACGATGGATTCTGGAGGAGTATTTAGCAACATTTCATGTATTTTCATCTTAGTATTTTTCTTTATTTTTTCACCCCAGAGAGCTGGATACGACGTAGAAGACGAAGACGTTCTGCACCTCCACCAGGTAACCCTTTCGAGACAAATTAGGCCAAATCAAACTTAGTTTCTCGTCAGAAATTGTAACGAAAAAAAATGGATGATGTACTTTTTTGATATAGTTTTTTACTCTACTTATTATTTATCTTTGGGGTGTATATTAGTCTTGCTACAAGAGTAAGACCGAGCTGTTCATGTGTTCCGGGGCGCGCCGTCTTTTGCTTCAAGACTGTGCTGTGAACCGAATCTGGCAATAATTAAGGGCGCCCTCAATAAGCCCGGATAGCGGACGGCGCGCCCAGATGAACGGCTCGGTCTTGGAGCAAGACTAGGTGTATATGAGATCTAGGGTAAATCGTTTCTGAAAAGGGGGAGGGGGATACATTGATCAGAAGTAATGCGAGCGCAAAGCCGTAACGGCGTCGCGTCCGGGGCCCACTTTTCAGTGCACGTGTAGGTTGGATGGTTGGAACTGTCCCTGGAACTGTCGAGAGTAGATCTGCGGAGGGTCTTACTCTTATCACCAGTAAAATTTTCGCTCGTTTTGCTAGGTATTTGCTTGAATGTTGACAATGTTATGGCTAAAACTATACGTGGTTAAAACTCCATGCATGAACTAAACGTAAATGGGTTTTGCGCCAGCTAGCTCTGAGCACAATGGGGCCCGCCAACCACATCATTTCACGCTTACGATCACTTTTTGTGTGCTAACCGCGGACCGGTAGCATACAAATTTTGTGCTAACCATGTAAGCCGAGAATTCTTATTTACGAAATGTACGCATGCGCAGAAGCCAAAATTCCACACTATAACGTAAAATTTGCTTACCGTAAGGCATACCAAAAAAAATGTTATGTTGGCGTAACGGGCCCAAAAAAATAGGGTAGGTAGGTCGGGATTTTTATTTATTAATTTTTTATTGTTTTCCTCCCAGCAATGAAAATGATATGTTTTCTAATTTTTTAAGCCGGTAGTGATACACGATAGCGTGTCCAGGTTCAATATATACACAATCCACACACACAACAATGAGAAACAGTCAGAAATGGTTTCAAACGTATTTATAACTAGATTTATATAGATTTTAATCATTAAATTTCGTCCCTTGAAAAAAAGAAATATCCAGGGTCGGCTGTATTTTTAGGGTCGGTCGGGTTACGCCAACATAACATATTTTTTGTATGCCTAAGCATGGAATTTTCGGCTACAGTAAGCAGGGATTTTGGGGTAACGGTAAGCAGAACCATGAAATTGGGCCCAGCTTTTGTCATCATCCCGTGGAAGAAATTTCGATTTGTTTTGATTTCAGGCTAATGTCTTCATTTTTAATTCACTGAACTTTGACCTTTCAGGAGACCCGGAACTAAAGGTCAAGCAAGTTCACGTACGCGACCAAAAAAACACAAATAACTCGTCACAACTCGTAACAACTCACAGACACTTAGTGAATACAAATTGTTCCTTGATTTAAATCATGATTTAAATCAATGATTTTAATTAAACAGCCCTGGTACGAAATGACTCATTTTGCTGCATAATCTATCAGTATCAACCCTAACCTTTTTCGCCAACCTTGCACCCTGGTTTGTTTGATTTTAGAGACTGTAAGTATTTATTTCTTTTAATCAAAATTATTGACAGACACCACCCCACCGTCTTTTGGCTCAACCTGCCCCGGACCTGCCACCCACCGCACTAGCAATGCAGACAGTCGCCATGTGGTCACCTACAGTACTCCTCGGGCTACCGACGCGGGCGGAACACCCACCGTGAGGTAAAGCAAACTCAAGACTAGGGGTGTTATAACGATACCACTTTTTCACGATACGATACGTATGGGGCGTCAGGTTGGCGCAGCAGTTCTTTCCTCGCCTTCCACCGCTGTGACCTGGGTTCGAATCCCACCTGGGCCAATATGTGACCTGTCACCACAAAATGAGAGTAAAGTCGCACAATGTGATTCAGAGATATGGCCATCCAAAGTCAAAATATGAAGGGGTGGTCATTTTTAAAATTTCGCGTAATTTGGAAAGCCCAAGTCCTCCCCTACATATTCCCATTTTTTGGGTGCGATCAGATGATCGAAAACTTCTTAAATTACTTAGTAGTTAGTGTTTGGATTAAAGTCCATTAGTTGTCTAATTAACACGGTAAATAAATATGCAAATCAGGGTTTCGTAAGTATCGCACATTTTCGAAATTTTGATATTTTGTTGTTTATACAATAGTTTGTATGTGTGGAAAATTTCAAGAAGAAATAATGATTAGAACATAGTTGTTGCTATGCTTAACCGAACCTTACTTGTCCTGTTTTGAAATCTTTTGCGTGTTTTGTTTAAGATGTTTAAAGTAAGTTTTCTCCCCAAAACGTTTTGGGAAACCATGACTTTCTAGAGCACTGTAAAAAGTATTTATCGCAAAATCCCCAAGTGTTATATACCATTGGAAAGCTCTCTTTCTCAGGAATTGAAAAATACCAATAGGCCTATCTCAATTTTCAATATTTCCGACTTTATACCCTCATTTTGTGGTGACAGGTCACATATGTAGATTGGGTTTTCAGTCCCTGCTTGATTCCTTGAGTTTTCTACAGGATATTCTTCTGGGGTTTTTGAGGGATCCTTGGTTTCATTACAAGAATTAATAATAATAATAATAATAAACACGAAACGATACGTATCTCGATACTTGAGTGGCGATACAATGTGTATCACGACAAACAGAAAACAAATAAATACAACAAATAAAAAAACCAAAAAGCAAACAAGAAAACAAATTCCCCAGAAGGCACAGAATACACTTCTGAATTGAACTTTCAAATTCACATTGTTCATTTCCATAAAAAAATAAAATAAAAAATAAACATATTTATACTGAATAGCAATGAAATTATGCTGTATTTCCAAAGTCGTTTCTGTATGAAACGGGCAAATGATTCATTATGTTCATATTTTTGTACATTAATAGTCGCACATCTGGACCGGCGTCTGGCAGTCGATTCGGTGAAGGCCTGACTACAATCACCTACCAAGCCCGGGATGCAGCTGGAAATACTGCCTATTGCCACATCAGAATCACTGTGATTGGTATGATTCAAAATCACTCAGTCAAATTGTCAGCGTTTTCACGACTAGACGAATTTGGCTAAAATCATTATTTTTTAGTTTTTTGGCCGAAATTAATTAAGTGGATAGCAACGAACATTTTGGCGAGGTTAATGTCAAAATCAGTCTGAATCATTAAGATTACCAAAATCATACAGAAAATATAGGCAGAAAATATAATTTGTCCCTGCGTTTAATAATAGAAATAACGTTGCTCCAAAGTGCAAAAACAACGCGCGTACAATGTATATACAATGTATGTACATTGTATATATACATTCACGAAGAGACAAATTGGGCAAAACAAGTTTTTGAGTTTTCACGAAGAGACGAATTCGTGCGCTATAGGCAAAAAAGCCACCACGCGAGTGGAACACGGAATAATGTAGTGTAATGAAGCGATACACTTGCACCATTTTTTGGGGAAACCTGTAGTGTTGTCAAGGATGGTTCGTTCCATCGGCCTTGCATCTCATCAGCCTAGCGTCCCTCATTGGCCCAACGTCCCGCATCGGCCCAGCGTCCCGCATCGGCCCAGCATCCCGCATCGGCCCTGCGTCCCGCATCGGCCCTGCGTCCCGCATCGGCCCAGCGTCCCGCATCGGCCCAGCCTCCCGCATCGGCCCAGCGTCCCGCACCGGCCCAGCCTCCCGCATCGGCCCAGCCTCCCGCATCGGCCCTGCGTCCCGCATCGGCCCTGCGTCCCGCATCGGCCCAGCCTCCCGCATCGGCCCAGCAACCCGCATCGGCCCAGCAACCCGCATCGGCCCAGCCTCCCGTATCGGCCCAGCCTCCCGCATCGGCCCAGCTGGAAGACTCAGCTGTTTGACTTAATTGGCTGATTTCCCGATACATTTTGTAAATATAGCATAATAACAAACATATTTGTACCCTGCAGTGTTGCGATGTCCGGTTGTTGGATCAAGCAGTTCCCGGGCGCATAGCTGCACTAAAACCAACATAGCTGGCTCTGTCTGCACCTTTCGCTGCTCCACTGGATACATCCTGGTTGGGTCATCATCTGTCACTTGTCAGAGCAACCTTGCCTGGAACACGGGATTCCCAACATGTCGAGGTAAAACAATCAAACTAGCCAAATTCGGTTAAGAAGAATACACAATAAAGTGTAGATTTGTAATATTCGCGCCTCGTGAATTTGTAAATTGAGAATGTTGTATCATATTCATCAACCTCGTTACCATGGCTACGATCTTGCTGCGCCATGTTTTCCCACCATGCCTTGCGCGATCTTAACCCCTGGAATTGTCTAATTTAAATGTGCCATATATTGGCACATTTAAATTAGGGCTGCAGTCGATGCGTTTAACGCCCGACGCAATCTTTAACATTTTGTAATTGTTATTTTGCAGAATCAATCTCTTCAAACATGATATTTTGACGTCGCGTTATTTAGCAAGGATTTATATTAAATGTACGTACCTCTGTTGTCAATCTATAACGTTAGAAACGGGTGTTTTTTGGGAGAAAACGAGGCTCCCAAAATCCATATTGTACAGGTAATGCGAAGAAATATTCATACGTGACGTGCGTTCAGGAACACGCGCGCACATTACATTCAGGGCGTGCAGTTTACGAAACACGCGCCCAGTACGCACTAAATAGCCAGTCAGCGTCGTTTACGCATTCTTCACGGCCAGGGGTTATTGAAGGAATGCGCACGCGCCCATGGAGTCGAGGCTGGTTCGACTCCCGCCAAATGAGCATAGTGGACGATTCCATTTTGCATGAAGGTGTTACACCTTTGTTCATATTACAAAACATACTTCGATGTAACAATATTTTGACTGACGCCATAACTGTATTTTGTACAAATACTGATCAATTTGGCAAAACAAATTGAATTGTTTTCGTGTTGCTATAAATTATATAATAAAACTTACAAAGGGATCGTATACCTTTGGTAATTACTCCAAAAATTAATGGCAATAAAAACTTACTTGGTAAGAAGTACAGCAGCTTTGGATAGTATAATTTTTGGAAACTTTTAGTACTGTAGTTATGGAAAAAGATATCACTTTTTATCCCCCAAAATTTGAATCTGAGAAGCATTACTGCAGTGACGTTTCTCAGATTGTGTATTTAATAATAATAATAATTATTGCATTTTTATTGCGCTCCCTCCAGGACCAGCCTGTTCGAGAGCGCATTACATATTTAAGAATAAGTGAAAGTAAACAGATGATTAAATCAATTACACAAATTAGAAATATAAGTAAAAGCCACACAGCACAAACATCTAAAGCACATACCACATAAATCAAACCAAAAGCCAATACCCCAAACAGTGTTACATATTTTTAAAAATAAGGTAAAAAGTAAACAGATAATTAAATCAATTACAACAATTAGCATTGTAAGTAAAAGCCATGTACATAGACATGAAAGTAAAAACCACACAGCACAAACATCTAAACCACATACCACACGAATTAAACCAAAAGCCAATACACTGTACTCCAAACAGTGTCAGCCACCCCCCCCCCGCGTGGACATAACCGCTTCAGATTTTCGGCAATATCTCAAAATCGAACAGTGGGTTCTAATTACCAAACGTATACGATCCCTTTTACAATTTTATCTCCAGTGCGAACCTGCAGTCCGTCACTGACCAATCCTACTAATGGACGAGTTTCTTGCACCAACTCCAACCGTCGGAGCAGTGTGTGCACGTTTCGTTGTAACACAGGCTACGGGTTGTCATCCGTTGGAAGCACGTACACACGAACATGTGGAAACAGTTGGTCTGGAACCTCGCCAACTTGTACAGGTAAATCAATGGTGTGCTGACTATAAAGCCCTGTCCGCACTGGACTTATTTTGGTAAAACTTACTGAACCGATGGGTACTCTTCCCATTTTAAGTCCAGTGCGGACAGCCTAAGACGTTTTCCTCTCAGCTACTTATAAGAAACGTATATAAGAAACGTATAAGTATCGGATAAGTATCGGATAAGTATCGTATAAGTATCGTATAAGAAACGTATAAGAAACGTATAAGAAACGTATAAGAAACGTATACGAAACGTATACGAAACGTATACGAAACGTATACGAAACATATACGAAACGTATACGAAACGTCTAAGAAACGTCTAAGAAACGTCTAAGAAACGTATACGAAACGTATACGAAACGTATACGAAACGTATACGAAACGTATACGAAATGTATACGAAACGCATACGAAACGCATACGAAACGTATACGAAACGTCTAAGAAACGTATACGAAACGTATGAGAAACGTATGAGAAACGTATGAGAAACGTATGAGAAACGTATGAGAAACGTATGAGAAACGTATGAGAAACGTATGAGAAACGTATGAGAAATGTATCAGAAACGTATCAAAACGTATAAGCATCGTATAAGCATCGTATAAGAAACGTATAAGAAACGTATAAGAAACGTATCAGAAACGTATCAAAAACGTATCAAAAACGTATCAAAAACTTATCAGAAACTTATAAGAAACTTAAGAATTTTGCAAAATTCTTATAAGAATTTTATACGAATTTTATAAGAATCTTATAAGAATCTTATAAGAATCTTATAAGATCATATTACGGGATTGATGCTAGATAACATCACCATTGTTTTTTGTTTTAAGATACCCAGGCACCAAGTTTAACCTGTCCCAGCTCTATCTCAGTGGAAGCAGAGGACAGACTGACCAGTGCTGTGGTCACCTGGGCTGTACCGATAGCTAGCGATAATGTGCCGATAGGCCTGACAGTTACCAAGACACTAGGCATGAATCCAGGCAGTCGCTTTGATCAAGGGTCTCGTGCAATACGCTACAGGGCTACAGATGCCGCAGGCAATACTCGAAACTGTACTTTCTCCGTAACTGTCAGAGGTAGGTAGTTGTGTTTAATAATAAGGGAATAAATGTGTGTTCAAGAGGTTTTAATCACTCTGTTTAATACCGCTTGGAGTCTGGGTGCTGATAATTACCCGAGCCTAAGGCGAGGGTAATTATCAGCACCCAGACTCCAAGAGGTATTAAACAGAGTGATTAATACCGACCGAACACACATTTATTCCCATTCATAAATACTTTTTTGTAAAATTCAGCCAAAAAACCCCCGAAAATTCCGGAAAATTGTCGCAAGTAAATTTCGGTGTTTCGCCATTCTGTCTGTGTCAAATGACATGTTTCCGCCTCTGTCGCTCTACACAATACATGCAATAAAGCGTATTTAATGTGAACCAAACTATTACTGCCATTGGCAACCTCGTTCCCAAGGTGTCGAGCTGTACGCGCCCAACACTATCCGCTCTTACTATTGGAGACGAGGTACGGTTCAGGGTTGGAAATAAAGTGAGCCCTGGGGACAAAATGTTGTTGCCAGCTGGTTATAAACACTTCCAGCCATGTCTTTATCATCCGTTTAATACCGGCCACGTGACGGGCTCTCGACCAATAGGAATGCCTAAACTGTCCCAGGTATTTATGAATAATAAATAACATAATACATGTAACAATGAATAATAATAACAGGCATTTATACTGCGCTTTTCCAAAACATGATCAAAGCGCATAACAAAAGAAAGGATGAATTAAAACAAACTAGAACAAAACTTAAATATACTATTTAGGAAAAAGATAAGTTTTAAGTTTACTTTTAAATGCCACACAAGTATAATCACAGACACTAATTGGGAGACTGTTCCGAAATTCAGCAGCAGAGTGTGAGAAGGCGTGTTTGCCATAGGATAAACTTGAGTAGTGAGTGTTAAGCCGAGTTCTATCGGGAAAAAAAACGGAGTACGTCCTTGACGATAGCTTTGGTGAAGATGAAACATATCAGAGAGATAAGGTGGAGCAATGTCATTCAAACATTTAAAAAACATATAGAAGAGTTTTGAACTGGATGCGTTTCTCCATGGGTAGCCAGTGTAGTTTAGCTAGTAAGGGGGATCCATGAGCTCTCCAACAGTTAACAGTGAGAACAAGTTTGGCAGCTCGAATACTGGTGAGGCGTTTAAGATGTGCTTTGGTGATTCCAGATAACAGGGAGTTACAATACAATGCCTCAATAAATCCCTGTCATTCGATTGGTGTGTTAATCCCATCTGAGTGAAATATTTGTCGCAGCGCATGGCACGTACAGCCACATGGCAAAAAGTAGTAAGTTCAATTTCAAAATGGAATGGAAACAATAATTTTGTCTTGTGGAACGGAACATTCCATTTGTGAACCAATAGAATTGTTCTAACTGTTAAAGGTAGGATACACCATTAGTAATTGCTTGAATTATCATTAATGGGTAGATTTGGGGTGTTGTATTTCATAGTAAATATCGTTTAACTGACCTGTCCGAAGTTTTACAATAATGGATGCCGAGAAAAGCACGAAAAACAGCGTTTGTTTTCAACCGAAATTGGGCAGTTATTCTTATGTTATCTTTGTTTTTTCGTGATCGCCGTCCGGCGATCGCCAATTTTTTTTTATAAAATTCTATTTTTCGGAGATTTTGCTGGATGCCTAGAATCATTATTTACTTTCAAATGAGTAAGATATTTCTTAATAATTCGGTAGTAAATATTTTCGAAATCTGCAAATGGTGTATACTACCTTTAACTCCCAAACATTTGACCTGTTCCGACGAAACCCAGACAAAGTTATTATTCACTATAATAAGTACAAATGTGAGGTGTTCTTGCAAAATTAGATGGAACTGGGCACAGAGCATAGTGGAGAAAATTGCAAAATAATGAATACTGGGTGATTTTTTTTATTTTCAGATTTATTTGTAATCTTTGGTATGCCTGTTAACTATATTTTGCTAAAAGAAATAGTATTTGAATAAAAGGGTTCTTAAGAAAAAAAAATCATTTGTATCCATATCACATGTACAAAACTCAAAACTTCAAAGGCCTCTTTTCTCAACATTTTACTTTTATTTTGCGATGTTGATAAATGCGAACTTTAAACAGCCATAACTTGTTTATGGAATGTCTGATTGAAGTGCAACAAACAGCATTGTAAGGAGAATGTTATCCTCGTTTCTAATGCCTGAGAATCCTCATTTCAAACCTTGCCTAGTTCCATCTTTTTTTGCCAGAACCCCTCACAAATGTTCACAATAATGACTGGAATCTGAATTAATTCCATGTGTTGCAGTCACCAGTGAGTGACTTGATATTGTATAATTTCCTACCGTGCATCGACAGTGATAAGATGTACACCGGTCCCCCAGAGTGGAAACCACCGTCGGGTTAACTGTCCCCATGGGTCTGTCAAGAGAGCTACCTGCACATTTGGATGTGATACAGGGTACCAGTTAGTTGGTACTGCAAGCTCTACCTGTCGGGCTAGTGGATCATGGAGTGCATCGGAGCCACACTGTCAAGGTCAGTCAAAACAACAAAATGACACAATGGATTGGAATTGGAAATGATTGAATTGGAGTCTAAAGTATCTCATATCTGAAATGCAAACGACGTACATGTATGTGACCGCACCACGAAATAAGCGGAAAGTCGCACATGGCCGAAAAGAGTTATTTGCCGAAACCTTTATCATATCCCAAAATTGTATAGCTCAATTAAAACTCTAAAGTGTGTTATTTGGTGGCTGAATTGCACTGAGTGATAGTATATAGTTGGCACGGTTCTCGGACTTTAAACTCCGTTTACTCAAAACAAAGGGGCATGACTTCAGCAATTTCAAAAGAGTATAGCGGCAGCTAGGAATAAGCTACAGCAACACACAATACATCATTTGAAAGCTCAGGACTTCTTCTTTCTAGAAATATAATAATGTAGTGTACCATTTCTCAGTTGTGCATTTTTATTGTTTAGAATGGCAAAAGTTCTAAAAATGTATGTGCTGGATGACAACTCCCCTGACAAAGTTTGAGCTCTTTGAATAAACATTATATTCTAATATATCGATTTTGAACCAACTACTAATTGAAATTTCCAAAAGTGCGTCTTGGAGGAGCCTTTTTTGTACTTCTTTTATTATCTCCCCAAAATGAAAACAATGTCAGAAAGAATAATTTAACAGGGAGTTTAGAGTATTAATATCTTTACATCAGGTAAGCTTTCTGAACAAAAAATTGGTTGGTTACTTTTGGGATGGTTGCAAAAAGTATACTAAATCCTTGCAACATCGATTTGTATTAATCCTAACCGTCTCAAAATCGACAAAATTCATTCCCCAAATTGTTGGATTATTTGGTCCAGTTGACAACCCGATTTTAGGTGCAAAGTATTACTATCGAATCATCGCATCGATCATGATATTGGCAGATTCAGAGATGTACAAAATACATATGTGACCCGCTCTGCAAAAATGAGTCTAATGTCGCAAAATACATTTTTACGTAAAGGGCTGTTTATTGTCTCGGAGGAGATTTTTCTTTCAACAAATAATATTTTGTTTTAAGGCATTTTGGTTTTACCGACACCTATATTTTCTGATATATCAATTGAAAGGATTGTTTTGATTCCTAAATTAATACAGGTTTTGTCATTCTCTTACCATAGCATCTGATGAAGCACTACAATTGTAAATCTTCATTTATTTTCAAAGACATTTTGAATATAACTGAGAAAAACTAATTTCCCAAAATTGTAAAAGACCAATACAATGCATTATACTACCGAGTTGTGCCATATCAAATAAAAGCTTATTTTCTGCTTTTTCTGACCAACTGTAAAACTGAAGAAAAAAAACATTTTTGCTGAGTGGGTCACAAATGTGTTTCTTTAAACATTTTGTCTTTGTTTTATTGATGACATCATAACACATGGCTTGTTGACAAGAACTTAGTCAAAGCGAGTTGTGTCAACTCATTTATTGATATTATGCAGTCAATTTATTGATAATTGAACATTCTGATATCAATGTAAAAATGGAACACATGGCATGTAATTGTCAGATCACCAGTTCTGTAGTTTGAGTATTTGCTCCCATGATTTTCTTCACTTAAACTCACCTTTTCACAAAATAAAAATTCTGGCAAACTCCACTTTCTTATTCAATCTTAATTGTTTCCAGCAGCAATAGCGACAATCATTAAGCTATTGACCAAGTAGGTACCTTTCATTGCCACACATTTTATGTAATTTTTCGATTTCATTCACAGATATTCCATAAACAGCCCTGGATTTCCAGAGTTTCCTGCTGGAAAAAAAAAGAGTAGAAGTCGAAAGTTTTATTGATTGTTTTACACCCTGTGCCAAAACAATAATCTAAGTCACAATTCGGTGGAATTTCATTTGTTGCAGTGATAACCTGTGCAAGCAGTGACCTGCCTGCCCCAACCAATGGCGTAAAGAGGGACTGTTCCGGAAATCATGTGCCTTATGGCACCACTTGTAGCCTTTCATGTAACCGTGGTTACAGACCAACAACCACAACACGAAGGACGTGTCAAAGCAACGGAGTTTGGTCAGGTGCCACCATCACCTGCAGCAGTAAGAAAACCCATAATCTTCTATTTTATTGTCCAACAAATTGTCCAAGAAGTCTCATTATAACAGTGTTAGACATATATGTAAATAACACAATGAAGCCACCTTCTCATTCCAGCCACCTTCCCATTCCAGCCACCTTCCCCTTCCAGCCAACTACCCTGGCCTTACATACAGCCACCTTCCCCTTAGTCCAGCCACCTTTCCCTTCCAACCACCTTCCTTTCTATTTCATGCCAGCAGCCTATTTCAATCTCCTCCCAGCCAACTTCTGACTTCAGCCACCACTAATTACAGTCACCTTCCCATTCCAGCTACCGTCCCCTTTTAGCCACCTTCCCCTTCCGGCTACCTTCCCCTTCCGGCCACCTTCCTTTTCTATTTCAGCAGCCTATTTCATTCTCCTCCGAGCCAACTTCTGAATCCAGCCACCTTCCCATTCCAGCCACCTTTCCCATTCCAGCCACCTTCCCATTCCAGCCACCTTTCCTATTTCATTCACGTTTCTACTACCTATTTCAATCTCTTCCCAGCCAACTTCTGAATTCAGGCACCTATTAATACCAGCCAATTCCCATTCCAGCCACCTTTCCATACCAGCCACCTTTCCCATTCTAGCCACCTTTCCCGTTTCATTCACGTTTCTACTACCTATTTCAATATCCTCCCTGCCAACTTCTGAATTTAGGCATCAGTTAATTCCAGCCACCTTCTAAACCAAGCCCTCTTTGCCAGTTTCAACAATCGTCCTATTCTGACCGTCTACATTAAAGATCCTGACCTTCCTTCTTAGTTGTAACCTGCTCACCCCTGTCAGCACCTGCTTCTGGCACCATCCGATGTTCTCGCAGTGGACAAAGTAGATCATCCTCCTCACAACAGCCCTTTGATAGTGTGTGTCAGCTGGAATGCAACACTGGCTACACCCTATCTGGATCTGCCGATCGAACATGCCTTGTGTCAGGGACATGGAGTGGAAGCACCACCATCTGTACAGGTCAGTATTTCTTGAAACTCTTAGCGTAATGAATTACTTGATAAAATCACTGTTTAACCAGTTTGCGCCGGGATTATTTTAACATCACCAAGCCGACGCGCGGGATTATTTTTAACGAAACTCGATCCGAGGCGGGTTCAGGCCGATAGTACCGGGAAGCACACCCACACATTTCCGGCCTTGCTCGCTGCTGACAGACATTTCCGGCCTTGCTTGTGGCATGTTTATGCGTCATCCGTTTTTAATCTTGGGAAAACTTATGCGTTTATATACGTCATTAGGACATGTAGGACAAAGGACATGTACACACGCCAATTGTTTTTTTAAATTTAAAATATATGATAAATAAACATGTCATAAACAAGACCGCAAATATCTGTCAGCGACCAACTGGCAGTGAGCGAGGCTGGAAATATCAGGGTGTGCTACCCACGGATGCCGGCCTGAACCCATCTAGAATTGAGGTTCGTGCAAAACAATCCCGTGCCTGCATGAACCAGGTGAATGTTAAAATAATCTTGGCACAAACTGATTAATCATACCTTCAACTAAACTTAAGTCTACAAACTCTGTCTGAAGCATAGAGCTATTTTAAATTACCAGAGCGCTGACTCAAAGGCGTACTAAACACATCCATGTTTGTGCACAAACCTAAGGAAACCCTGGATTTTA
Source organism: Crossaster papposus (assembly GCA_037893245.1). Taxonomy (NCBI): domain Eukaryota; kingdom Metazoa; phylum Echinodermata; class Asteroidea; order Velatida; family Solasteridae; genus Crossaster; species Crossaster papposus. The sequence continues at coordinate 682,145 of JBAIAA010000003.1, read as the reverse complement.
AGAATTTCTTGTCAAAAAGTGTTATTGATTGTTTTACACCCTGTGCCAATAATCTAAGTCACAATTCGGTGGAATTTCATTTGTTGCAGTGATAACCTGTGCAAGCAGTGACCTGCCCGCCCCAACCAATGGCGTAAAGAGAGACTGTTCTGGAAATCATGTGACTTATGGCACCACTTGTAGGCTTTCATGTAACCGTGGTTACTGGCCAACAACCACAACACGAAGGACGTGTCAAAGCGACAGTAGCAACAATGGAGTTTGGTCAGGCTCTACCATCACCTGCAGCAGTAAGAAAACAATCCATTTGAAAACATAATCTTCAGGCTTTTAAATATAAGTTAACTTGAAATTCCCACTTGCTCCTACTTTAATATCCCACAACTCCAAAATGAAATATCATGAAGAAACCTCATAACAACAGTGTTGGACACTGTCATGTGTAATTAACACAGTCACCTTCCCCGTTCCAGTCACCTTCTCCGGTTCCAGGCACCTTCCCCCGTTCCAGTCACCTTCCCCTGTTCGAGTTACCTTCCTTTTAATTGTTCCAGTTACCTTTCCCTGTTCCAGTCACCTTCCCCCTTCCAGTTACTTTCCCCCGTTCCAATCACCTTCCCCCATTCCAGCCACCTTCCCCGGTTCCAGCCACCTTCCCCCATTCCAGCCACCGTCCCCCATTCCAGCCACCGTCCCCCGTTCCAGCCACCGTCCCCCGTTCCAGCCACCTTCCCCCGTTCCAGCCACCTTTCTCCGTTCCAGTCACCGTCCCCCATTCCAGTCACCTTCCCCCATTCCAGCCACCTTTCCCCCGTTCCAGTCACCTTCCCCCGTTCCAGTCACCTTCCCCCGTTCCAGTCACCTTCCCCCGTTCCAGTCACCTTCCCCCGTTCCAGTCACCTTTCCCCGTTTCAGTCACCTTTCCCCGTTCCAGTCACCTTCCCCCATTCCAGTCACCTTCCCCCGTTCCAGTCACCTTCCCTGTTCCAGCCACCTTCCCCCGTTCCAGTCACCTTCCCCCGTTCCAGTCACCTTCCCCCGTTCCAATCACCTTCCCCCGTTCCAGTCACCTTCTCCTGTTCCAGTTACCTTCCACCCATTCCAGTCACATTTCCCCGTTCCAGTCACTTTCCCCCGTTCCAGCCACTTTCCCCCGTTCCAGCCACCTTCCGTTCCAGCCACCTTCCCCCATTCCAGTCACCTTTTCCTGTTCCAGTCACCTTCCCTGTTCCAGTCACCTTCTCCCGTTCCAGCCACCTTCAATTCCCCCGTTCCAGCCACCTTCTCCCATTCCAGTCACCTCCCCCTGTTCCAGTCACCTTCCCCCGTTCCATCACCTTCCCCCGTTCCAGTCACCTTCCCCCTTTCCAGCCACCTTCCCTCGTTCCAGCCACCTTCCCCCGTTCCAGTCACCTTCTCCCGTTCCAGCCACGTACCTTTCCCCGTTCCAGCCACCTTCCCCCGTTCCAGTCACCGTCCCCCATTCCAGTCACCTACCCCCTCTCCAGCCACCTTTCCCCGTTCCAGTCACCTTCTCCCGTTCCAGCCACGTACCTTTCCCCGTTCCAGCCACCTTCCCCCGTTCCAGTCACCTTCCCCCATTCCAGTCACCTTCCCCCATTCCAGCCACCTTTCCCTGTTCCAGTCACCTTCCGCCGTTCCAGCCACCTTCCCCCGTTCCAGCCACCTTCCCCCGTTCCAGCCACCTTCCCCTGTTCCAGCCACCTTACCCCGTTCCAGCCACCCTAATTACCCCGTTCCAGTCACCTTCCAACAATCGTCCTATTCTGACCGTCTACATTCTGATCCCGACATTCCTTCTTAGTTGTAACCTGCTCACCCCTGTCGGCACCTGCTTCTGGCACCGTCTCAACCTGTTCTCTCAGTGGACAAAGTAGATCATCCTCCTTACGGCAGCCCTTTGATAGTGTGTGTCAGCTGACATGCAACACTGGCTATACCCTATCTGCATCGACCGATCGAACCTGCCTTGTGTCAGGAACATGGGATGGAAGCACAACCGTCTGTACAGGTCAGTATTTCTTAAAACTCTTAACGAAAGAAATTGCTTGATAACATCACTGTCTAACCAGTTTGCGTCAGGGGATATGTATACACAGAAGAAAACAAATTGTAATTTTTATTCGTCATCCATTAAAATGGATGACAAATAAACAAGTCATGAACAAGGCTGGAAAAATATCTGTCAGCGACCAACTGGCAGTGAGCGAGGCTGGAAATATCAGGGTGTGCTACCCACAGATGCCGGCCTGAACCCATCTGGAATTGAGGTTCAAGAAAAACAATCCCGTGCCTCCATGAACCTGGTAAATGTCAAAATAATCTTGGCACAAACTGATTAATCATACCTTCCACCAAACAACTCTTACATAATTTTCTTTCTGTTGAGACTAGTGTCGCATCCAAATGTCAGTGATAGTTTATTTTCTTTCCTTACAGACATTACTGATCCAGTGTTACCGTGTCCTTCAAATCAAGTTATATTCGCCAGGGAAGGGCATAGACTTGTCTCAGTCTCCTGGAGCTGGGAACCCATCACAGTAAGAATTGAGAGCATAAAAGGAATTCATCATTTGTGATGCGATCTGTGAAAACCCGTCAGATATCGCAAAGTTTCAAGTCCCATAAAAGCAAAACAAAAAAGCAAAAAAACATTTCTAAACTAAAAAAATATTTTTACATTTTTTTTTTTATTATTATTTTTTTTAAATTGATTTTGCATTGCTATTCTGGTACCCTATCGTTAAACACTGTTTTCTCAGAAATTTGAATCGCCAATAATTGACGTTCATTTTAACATAACTTTTGATTCTAGAGGTTCTAGAGACCTGATTTTAAGCATTAGAAAGAGGATGATCTCAGCTTTAAAGGTAGTATACACCATTTGCAGATTTCGAAAATATTTACTACCGAATTATTAACAAAAATCTTACTCATTTGAAAGTAAATAATGATTCTAGGCATTCAGCAAAATGATTGCGCTAGATATTCTGTAATTATTTCGAAAAATATAATTTTATAAAAAAAAATTTGCGATCGCGAAAAAACAAAGATAACATAAGAATAACTGCCCAATTTCGGTTGAAAACAAACGCTGTTTTTCGTGCTTTTCTTGGCATCCATGATTGTAAAACTTCGGACAGGTCAGTTAAATGACATTTACTATAAAAAACAACCCCCCAAATCTACCCATTAATGATAATTCAAGCAATTACCAATGGTGTATCCTACCTTTAAGATGATTTAAAGAACTCATTTTTTTATTTTGCCACCATGCATGTGGCGGGTTTTCACAGATCGCATCACATTTTCAAGTCAAATTAGTCAAACTGAAAAACAACAAAAGAAAAAACAGTTTTGACAGGTAATTGTAAATGTAAACTTATTCAGTTGTTGTAAAATAGTGCTGTATAGCCTTTTTCGTGTCATCATGCGTGCATCCAGTCCGAACTGACGCTGCAGGAGTGTAGTGCGTATCGTGTAATGTTAGCGAGCGAAATCGTAGAACTTGTGTTTTGACCTCTAGACGGAAAACCCTAGATCAAAATGTAGGTTTTACATTACGTAGCTGTCCGCACTGTAGAACTTACTGCTGCAGAGGGTAAAATTGACAAGTTTAACAGGCTGTCTGCACTGGATTTAATTTGGTTAAGTTGACAACAGTCCCCGTAGGTTTTACCTCAAAAAAGTCCAATGCGGATGCTTTTATAAAGATCAAATAAGTTAAGAGGGCCTAATAGTTTGATCTTAACAAGATCTTCTTCAGAGACATAATGGCTGTGTACAAGAAACAAACATATACATGTATAGGGCAACATACAGCATGATGCACATCATAGCTGGCAGGAGAAACACAAAAGAAAAAGCATGTACAGAGTCCAGTGGAACAACAAAAGGAGGATTAGGCTGATGAAGGGTTAAAGGGAAAGGTCAGTGTGGGTAGGATCAAAGAAAGAACTAACACAGAAGTATTAATAGGAGAAATGTGGAGGGGGGGGGGGGGGGGGGCGTTAGGACAATAGACAGGGGAAACCAGAGGAGTGAGAACAAATAAGAACAAACTGCTGGTTAAATCTGAAACAGATGACAAATGGGAGAAAACAATAGAAGTTAATCATTTCCTAGTTGGATGTTGAGCCCATGTGGTTGAATAGTCCAAAGACGATTCATCCAAACTTTCTCCCGGCTGAAACGGACTGAGTCTTTCCGATGGCCAAGTGATTCTATGCCCTGTAGAATCATATCAGAAATGCAATGGTTAGGCTGGTTAAAGTGGTGACCGACGGGTTTATATTTTTAGGGCACAGATGCTGGCCAGGAGGTGACTGCTTTATTGCTGTCCATCAACTCTCAACTTGTTACTGGCTCTAAGCCCACCACCTTGGAAGAAGGGATCCACTCGCTTGTCTATGAAGCAACGGACAGCGCTGGCAACACAGGGTCATGCTCTATGCAAATTGAAGCCAAAGGTCAGAGCATTTATTTAAAAAAAAATTGTTTGAAATTAATGCGTCTGAAAAGTGTCTTTAAAGATTCTATAACAGTATACATGTACCTTTTGCTAACTATAAAAAAAGTACCGGTAACCAACCAAATTATTGTTTGAAATGTTACTTGCTGTCATTTTTAAGGCAGCTAAAGCAGTTTTAACAACCAAATAATATTACAGCCCTATTTAGTTCGAATAAACTAGTTTATTTTACCATACAAACTGATTATATGCTTCTTATGTTTCCACAGTGACACGATGTGTGGGTCTTCCAACCCCGACCAATGGCATGCTGCGTCTGGCAACTGGACATGGCTCATGCAGCGAGGGCGCTGTGTACGGCTCCCAGTGCGATATCAGCTGTGAGACTGGCTACTCTCTGTCAACAGAGGGCCTCAGTCTCAGGAGAAAGTGCCTGCGTCTAACAGCAGATAGTACCCAGGGTTACTGGAATTCCTCTCAGCCAACGTGTGAAGGTGGGTAGCAGATTTATAAAACCTCAACCACAGAGAAAAACAGCTTTGAAATAAACAAAATTGACCAAAATTGTACGGACAGCGCACACAAATCCTCTTCATTTTCATCTTTATTGATCGTTTTTACATACAAGACATTATGACAATAATCTGTGATAACTACACTTCCTAAAAATACAATGTTCAGAAAAACGACTTGGTCACGATTTTCACCCATGCGTTCACTTCAACGGCCGATTGCGTAAAACGGCCTCAGCGACCTTTTCCTGATTACGATGGAGCGGGTCACAAATGTGACGGTTACTTTAGCCAAATCTATAACTTGTAGAATTTTGTTCCTTTATAGTTAGAGGAATATTTTCTGTGTATATTTTCAACTGCAGCCAACACCTGCCATTACCCTGTCATTATCAATGGCTACATCGGTGGTTGTGCTGCTGACATTGCGACTTACAGAGACTGGTGCTCGTTTCACTGTGACCTGGGTCATAGGTCAGCTAACGGACAGAGTCTCCGTCTGCGCCAGTGCCAAGCTGACAGCTCCTGGAGTGGCCCTGACTTTCAGTGTACAGGTAAAGTGTGATGGATATTTGCCGATATCGAAATTATTAAGAAATATCTTACTAATTTGAACGTAAATGATGATTCTAGGCATCCAGCAAAATGATTGCGCTGTACCCTATAATTGTTCTGAAAATTGATCGCGAATAGACGACAAATAGAATAGAAAAATGGTCGACGCCGGATGAAAACGAACGCTGTTTTTCTTGCCTTTGACTTGACCTTTACTTGTATGCCACCTTGTGGATTCATGGCATTTCGTTCTCACTCCCTCAGTGTTAGTGACATGTCCCGGTCCGTTCTCCGTCCCTCATGGTATGGTAGAGCCTGCTGTCTGTGACCAATCACAGACTTTACCTTTACTTGTATGCCACCTTGTGGATTCATGGCATTTCGTTCTCACTCCCTCAGTGTTAGTGACATGTCCCGGTCCGTTCTCCGTCCTTCATGGTATGGTAGCGCCTGCTGTCTGTGACCAATCACAGACTTTACCTTTACTTGTATGCCACCTCGTGGATTCATGGCATTTTGTTCTCTCTCCCTCAGTGTTAGTGACATGTCCCGGTCCGTTCTCCGTCCCTCATGGTATGGTAGAGCCTGCTGTCTGTGACCAATCACAGACTTTACCTTACTTGTATGTCACCTTGTGGATTATCATGGCATTTTGTTCTCTCTCCCCCAGTGTTAGTGACATGTCCCGGTCCGTTTTCCGTCCCTCATGGTATGGTAGAGGCTGCTGCCTGTAACCAATCACAGACTTGACCTTTACTTGTATGTCACCTTCGGGATTCATTGCATTTTGTTCTCTCTCCCTCAGTGTTAGTGACATGTCCTGGTCCGTTCTCCGTCCCTCATGGTATGGTAGAGGCTGCTGCCTGTAACCAATCACAGACTTGACCTTTACTTGTATGTCACCTTGTGGATTCATGGCATTTCGTTCTCTCTCCCTCAGTGTTAGTGACATGTCCTGGTCCGTTCTCTGTCCCTCATGGTATGGTAGAGTCTGCTGTCTGTGACCAATCACAGACTTGACCTTTACTTGTATGTCACCTTGTGGATTCATGGCATTTCGTTCTCTCTCCCTCAGTGTTAGTGACATGTCCCGGTCCGTTCTCCGTCCCTCATGGTATGGTAGCGCCTGCTGTCTGTAACCAATCACAGACTTTACCTTACAATACTGTGTGCCACTTCTCTTGTGACGATGGATTCCGTCAGGAGGGGCCAAATACCAAAACGTGCACGGACCACGGCAGCTGGAACATACTTCAAAATGTTGTCTGCATCGGTAAGTCAAAGACAAAAGATTCCTACAATTCACCATCAACCATATTTGAGACCCGCTCCAGGAAAAGGTGACATAAGTCGCGCTAGGCATTGATGAGTAATGGCCTGTTAAAGTTAATAAGGTAAATATTTTTGTCAACATTTGATTTTCATTTTTTTGTCTTAACCAGTTCGCGCTGGGATTATTTTAACATCACCGAGCCGAGGGGCAGGATTATTTTTAACGAAACTCGATTCGAAGCGTGTTCAGGCCGATAGTGCCGGGAAGCACACCCACGCATTTCCGGCCTTGCTCCCTGCTGACAGAGATTTCGAACTTGAACTTGGCGTGTTTATGCGTCATCCGTTTTGAATTTGGGGAAAACTTTGCGTTTATATACGTCATCCGGCGCGAACTGGTTAAATGACATCTGTAATATCCAAAGTTTCAGATTTAATTAACAAAAAGCTAGAAATTAGATAAATAAAGTGAAACAATTTTTTTTAAGAGTGCATGGTTCCAATGTATTGTCTTAGTTTTGTTGTGTTTCGAAGCCTGTTTTTTCAGTTGTGTATTTTGAATTCCATGGAACCATTAATATGCAAAAATGTCATATGACATAATGTCATAATGACTTATGTCACCTTTTCCTGGAGCGCGTCACATTTTGTCTACCTCACTTTCAACATTCTGCATTTATTATGCTGCAGTTATTTATTTAATCTCCATTTTTGTTTACAGTAGCACATGGGCACATGCAATTAAAGCCTAAAAAATAAACGTCAAACCAACTCCAATCAAACACAACCTACATCATTATAACTGTCAAAACTTTTGTCAAATCTTTTTATATCAGATCATAATAGCAAGATTTGTGTAAATGCAATCTGTCATAATGAATAATGAATCCCTGCCTATAAATTCAGATGAACAGAGTCCCAGATTCACCATGGACTGCCCACGGCACGTTACTGCCAACAGCCATTTTGGAACTACCTCGGGGACAGTGACCTTTGACCCACCGACTGCCACAGATAACTCTGGTTTGGTTACAGTCACAAGGTGAGAGGTATATCTACAGCCAAATTTCCTAGTGTAGTTTTAGCGGAAAAGTGGTGCTTAATTATCACAGTGGAAAATTATGCTAACCTTAAGGCTGGCTCACATAGTAGCGGCAAAGACCCAACGAAGGGCGACGAACGTGAAAATCAAAAAATGTTGGCGGCAAAGCGACGGCAAAAGGAGAAAACCAAGATTCGCTGACGGTTGGGAACGACCTCCAGCGACAACACGACGGCAAGGGACGAATGGCTGCGGCAGGGAACGGAGGCTAGCGACCAAACTCGGACGTTGTCTGGGCGGCGAGTGACGATGTCTCGACGGAGCCCGGCAACAAGGAACGAGGTCAGACGGCTAGCAGCGGATTGGCTAGCGGCAAGGAACGGTGGCTGACGGTGGGTTGCGGTCGATATCAAAGCCTGTGTGTGTGTGTGTGTGCGGGTCGTATAAATAGTCGAGTTTGGCGTTCCCACTCTTCACAACGTTCTGGCGTCACACAACGTGAAAAATCGCACTAAAAGTTTAAAATCGTGGACTACGTTGCAAAATCGTAACCCATCGCAGGCCACCGTTGCAATGCCGCAGGTACTCGCAAATGACCCGCCATCAACAGTCATCACCCGTCACCCTCCGACCAAAATTCGCAATCCATCGTCGCACCAAGGTCGTTACAATTTCGTTACTTGCCGCAATGTGTCGTCAGGGTTCGAGATGTGACGTCACTTGCCGTTGTTTTGCCGTCAATGGTCGTTGACAACGACTACCAACGAAATTGTGACGACCTTAAAACGACTAGAGACGGAATCGCACGGCATGGAAACGTCAAGGAAATGAGGGTTGCGGTCTCTAACGAAATCTGAACGGAATCACAACAAATTTTTTGCCGCCACAAAAGCCTATCGAGGCCAATATATCGTCAGCGTTTTCACGAAGAGACGAATTTGGCCAAAATCATTATTTTTTCAAAATTTGTTTTTTTGCCGAAATCGATTAAGTGGATAGCAACGAACATTCTGGCGAGGTTAATATTGTCAAAATCAGTCTGAATCATTAAGATTACGAAAATCATACAGGGGGGAAATTTCACCCAAATCGTATTTTCAATTTTCACGAACAGCCAAATTGTATTTTGTCCCTGCGTATATAGAAATAATGTTGCTCCGATTGCAAAAACAACGCGCGTACAATGTATATACATTGTATATACATTCACAAATATGGGCAAAACTAGTTTTTAAGTTTTCACGAAGAGACAAATTCATGCGCTATGGGCAAAAAAGCCACCATGGTAGATTTGGAATTTTCACGAACAGACAAATTCATATCTACATTCATTACTTGTCAATTAAGTTTGTTAGTGTTATTTAATATGTATATTGTTATAGTGTTAGATCTTACCTCTCTGTACGTACCAAATATAAGTTAATATGTGCTTTACAAATAGGCGAAATCTCTTTTTCAAAAAGTGACCAACTTAAAACCTGAATTTCTCAAAACAAATGTGCAACTCCCCGTGGCCAAATTCGTCTCTTCGTGAAAACGCTGACGATATGTGTGGGGGATTAGTGACGGTGCCTTCAAGGCTGTGAGGTTTCTGACATTCGTAACGGACCTATAACCCTGACTTGTTTTACCTGTTGCAGACAAACTGGCCACTTGGAACCAGGCAGCCACTTCCCAGAAGGTAGAACTACAGTTACTTATGTTGCTGTGGACCCAATGGGTCATTCTGAGCAATGCGATGTCACTGTTACTGTTGTAGGTGAGAAACTCTTACTAAATGCATTCTGTGTCACTGATCTTGTTATTCTTAATATGTCTGATGACAAGTTTTCGAGTATTCTACTTTTTCAAATTGTTCCTAGTTTTCTTCTTTTTTTTTCTCTAGAAATTATTACTATTTTCTTTTTGGTGTGTGCCACAACTCTGAAAAATGGGCAAATGAATCATTCCAAATATCATCTCAGCTCCCTGGGGAGTATACAGCTCGTAGCTGCTATTTAGCACAAAGCAGCTAAATCAACCACAATAACCATCTCTGCCCTCACAGGTACCCATTTACTCCTGGGTGGAGAGAAGCAAAGTGCCTTGTCCAAGGGCACACAACCTTGCTCCGTCCCCTCGTGCCCTCGTCCTGTCTCTCTCACCCCGTCACCCGCCCTGTCCACCGCCCTGTCCCCGGCCTGTCCCTCACCCTGTCCCTCACCCTGTCCCTCACCCTGTCCCTCACCCTGTCCCTCACCCTGTCCCTCACCTTGTTCCCTCACCCTGTTCCCTGCCCTAGCCCCCGCCCTGTTCCACGTCCTGTTTTCTGCCCTGTCCTCTGCCCTGTCCTCTGCCCTGTCTTCCGCCCTGTCTCTCGATCGCCCTGTCTCTCGCCCTGTCTCTCGCCCTGCCCCTGTCCTCTGCCCTGTCCTCTGCTCTGTCCTCTGCTCTGTCCTCTGCCCTGTCCTCTGCCCTGCCCTCTTCCCTGTCCTCTGCCCTGTCTTCCGCCCTGTCTCTCGATCGCCCTGTCACTCGCCCTGCCCCTGTCCTCTGCCCTGTCCTCTGCCCTGTCCTCTGCCCTGTCCTCTGCCCTGTCCTCTGCCCTGTCCTCTGCCCTGTGCCCTGCCCCTGTCCTTTGCTCCTGTCCTTTGCTCCTGTCCTCTGCCCTGTCCTCTGCCCTGTCCTCTGCCCTGTCCTCTGCCCTGTCATCTGCCCTGTCCTCTGCCCTGTCATCTGCCCTGTCCTCTGCCCTGTCCTCTGCCCTGTCCTCTGCCCTGTCCTCTGCCCTGTCCTCTGCCCTGTCTCTCGGTCGCCCTGTCTCTCGGTCGCCCTGTCTCTCGGTCGCCCTGTCTCTCGCCCTGTCTCTCGCCCTGTCTCTCGCCCTGTCTTTCGCCCTGTCTCTCGCCCTGTCTCTCGCCCTGTCACACGCCCTGTCCTCTGCCCTGTCCTCTGCCCTGCCCTAGCTCTGCTCTGTCCTAGCTCTGCCCTGTCTCTCGATCGCCCTGTCTCCCACCCTGCCCCTGTCCTCCACCCTGCCCCCGTCCTCCACCCTGCCCCCGTCCTCCACCCTGCCCCCGTCCTCCACCCTGCCCTCGTCCTCCACCCTGCCCCCGTCCTCCACTCCGCCCTTCCCCCCACCCTGTTTGGCTGCTGTTGTACCTCTCTCGTTATAACCTCTTGTATTCGCACTTTCTCTCCCACCCTCTAGTGTATCGTTGTGAGCGACTCCAAGCCCCACCTTCAGGCTCTATTCACTGTGATCACGCTAGTACCATTGCAGGTACCCAATGCAGCTTGCAGTGTAATACTGGTTATACCCTGAGTGGATCACATAATAGAACCTGCCAGTTAATCGGTAACGATGCAACCTACTGGGATGGAGTACCTACTGTATGTACAAGTAAGTAACTTGCAGTATCATTGTGGATGGTGTTTAAACCAAGTTAACTAGTAGGTAATGACCTATACGCGAGTCAATGTTGTATTGTAAGAATATATTGGTTATGGTAAGGTTAAAGGTATTAAAGGAATCATTGTTAACCAGTTCGCACCGGATGACGTATATAAACACAAAGTTTTCCCCAGATTCAAAACGGATGACGCATAAACACGCCACGAGCAAGGCCCGAAATGTCTGTCAGCAGCGAGCAAGGCCGGAAATAGGTGGGTGTGCTTCCCAGCACTTTCGGCCTGAACGGATCAAGTTTCTTAAAAAATAATCCCACCTGTCGGTTCGGTGATGTTAAAATAATCCCGGGGTGAACTGGTTAAATCCGGACTTTGGGATGCTGACTACAATCAATGACCAGAGAGTCAAACAGGCCCACTAATACTGTCGTAATCCCAGACCTGACTGATTTTGTTTGCCCCACACATTGATGGCTCTGTTTTTGCCTTTTTTTGTTTGTTTTAGTTGTAAGATGCCCATCTCAGCCGGCCCCAGCCAACTCGGTCAAGTCTGGCTGCAGCCTCCCCTTGGAGCCCTATGGTACCGAGTGCTCTTTCTACTGTGTCCATGGTTACGAGGATCAGACTAGCGACGATGGAAGGTCTCGTTGTCAGGCTGATGGTACCTGGTCTGGAACGGACCTCATCTGCCAGGGTGAGTTAATCCTAACTAAATTCATCCGGAGACTGATCCAAACATTGTTCCCCTTTTAAGTGCCGGTCACAACCCACCGTGCGTGTTTTGAGTCCGTACTTTTTCGGGGGGAGGCCACGGCCGCCACATTTTTCTGAAAACTTGTGGAGGGAGTGGCAAGAGCAGGGAGGGAGTACGTCAACGCATGTCACCTACACGGTTGCGCAAGGTGTAAGTACGTGGCCCGCACGCCACGCCTGGCCGTGAGCGGTTGTGTGCATCGTACGTTGCGCAAGTGGTAAGTGAGTTGTACGTGCTTACAACGTGCTCACAACGTACGATCTCCGTGCGATTGCCACGTTATCGTACGGAGGCCGTAATTACACGTGCTGCTCACGGACGGTTTCCTTACTCACTCGCATGTGGTAATTGCATGCAAGTGCGCCGTCCGTAGAGCAACTGACCGTGAAATTTTTTTTAAGAGACTCACGGAGTCAGTGCGTCGTGCACTCATTGGCTGTAGAGGGCACGCGCGTCACCCGTACTGGGGGTGAATTCGTAGCCCGAACGCAGCGAAAGTTCCTCGTGCACTAAAAGTGCTACGGCGTGTCTGCGTGCTCCCAAATCCGTACTGAGGCGGTACTCACCACGTACGGATCCCCAAATTTTGCCCACGTTTTTGCAAGTAGACAGCACGCACTTGCAAGTACGGCGGGTTGGGACCACGGCTTAAGTGGTGCAACCTCTTCAGTGGTGCAACTACAAGCAAGTTCGGGCGCGACCTATAGTTTACCATAGTTCGACTAACGTCACTCGAACGCAGGATGGTTGGACTATCTAGTCGACTATGTGGAACCAGACCCCGGGGCACGGTTGCCGCTGGTTGACAGTAGCCTCTTTCCATATAAAAACATGGAGAGAACCATTGACGTGGAAAAAGTGATGTCAGTAGTCGGATGGAGGAAAAGGCAGTAACGTTAAGTGAAAATCTGGCTGGCCTAATGTTATTTTTGTCTTGTTTTTGGACCAACATGACTAACGTTATGACTTATCCTACTTATATGCGTGGGAGAATAGTGCCAATACCCATCTCATTCATGTCGCAAATGTAAACAAAGCGGTTGCCATCTTTTCAACAATATTTGGACTATAGAGCCGTCCGAGCAAACTGCATTTGAGCATGCGCATTGGTAAAGCAGAGACTGACTAATGGTTGACTATAGTTCGCGCCCGAACTTGCTCCAAGATTGCAGAGTTGAATTTGTAGGGGGCACCTGGGGGGGGGGGGGGGGGGGGGGCACCAATTTTGTAAGGGGGAACTGAATGGCAACAGATATATTGTTTCTGTGTAATTTATCTATGAAATCAATCAGTTTGAAGGACAAGTTTTTCAAAGAAAATGTTTGTTATATTTTATTTAACCATTTCGCGCGGAGGATGTATATATACACGCAAAGTTGTTCCCATGCAGATTCAAAACGGATGACACATAAACAAGTCACGAGCAAGGCCGGAAATGTCTGTCAGCAGCGAGCAAGGCCAGAAATGTCTGTCAGCAGCGAGCAAGGCCGGAAATGTCTGTCAGCAGCGAGCAAGGTCGGAAATGTCTGTCAGCAGCGAGCAAGGCCGGAAATGTCTGTCAGCAGCGAGCAAGGCCGGAAATGTCTGTCAGCAGCGAGCAAGGCCGGAAATGTCTGTCAGCAGCGAGCAAGGCCGGAAATGTCTGTCAGCAGCGAGCAAGGCCGGAAATGTCTGTCAGCAGCGAGCAAGGCCGGAAATGTCTGTCAGCAGCGAGCAAGGCCGGAAATGTCTGTCGGCAGCGAGCAAGGCCAGAAATGCGTGGGTGGGCTTTCCGGTACCATCGGCCTGATTTGCGTTGGGTCGAGTTTCGTTAAAAATAACAAGTTTTTCAAAGAAAACGTTTGTTATATTTTGTTTAACCAGTTCGCGCGGAGGATGTATATATACACGCAAAGTTTTTCCGAGATTCAAAACGGATGACGCATAAACACGTCACGAGCAAGGCCGGAAAATATCTGTCAGCAGCGCGAGCAAGGCCGGAAATGCGTGGGTGTGCTTTCCGGTACCATTGGCCTGATTTGCGTTGGATCGAGTTTCGTTAAAAATAACCCCGCGCCTCGGCTCGGTGAATGTTACAATAATCCCGGCGCGAACTGGTTAAGACATTGTTGACGAGTTTGTGGCATTTGTTTAGAGTTTGGCAAAACTCTGAATTTTTCTAACTTTGGCAAGTTTGCTTGATTACACATATTTTTGAAGTGAACAAAGAAATTGCCAAAGGGGATCTCGAACTCGCGATCGGATCGTGTTCACCATGAAAAAGAAGGAATTTACCATTTTGACATAAATTATACCCCCCTCCTCTATTGTAACGTTACTCTGTAGCGAACCAATTCAGGATGAGCGGGGGGGGGTAATAAAATGATTTAAGAAAATGACAGCAGTCAAGGCAGACTTCGGGGGCGCCAGATCTAGATCTAGTTTTTATACACACGCAATGAATTAATATTTACAAAATTAGGGAGCAAATTAATAATAGCAGGTGGATTATAAAATGTAGGTAACACAAGCTACAAGACCGGTGCATGCACGAGGCTGGAGGAAAACACACAACAGAAAATATACCCAAACGCAAAGGTGGCTACAAAAAATCCGGAATGACCCACGACCCAATTACGCGAACCAGTCTTATAGTCTGCAAAGTGCACTTGACACAAAAAAAACAACGGAATTCAAAGAACTAATAAATGTAAAGCAGCATTAGGAACCAAAGGAATTTAAGGAACAAATAAAACATAGCATCACAAGTAACAAACATAATATGCAAGAATCAAAGAAACAGAACGAACAAAAAGTTAATGAAATGGTGGAGCGCAAAGCATGCAGTGCAGGTGGTGAACAGACGTATTTGTTACACTACTTTGTTTTCTTGCAGAAATTGAATGTCCAGTCCTGGCAGCTGGTGTTGGCGTCATCGTTTCCCCACAGTCCTGCTCAATCCGGCCTGTAGTTGGCGACAGCTGCATATTTTCCTGCTCACAAGAGGGCTTCAGAATTGAACCAGTAGCAAGTGCCTACGTACACTGTGTTGGCAGTGGCAGTTGGTCTAGGGACATAGCCCAAATCGGTTGTGTAGGTAAGTCAGGACATGTCACCCACACAAAAATGCATTTTGTGTAATGGCATGATCAACTTTACTGATGAAATTTTTTCGTCAAAATGTGATTTTCTTTTAACAATTTTACATCACATCTATCACGTCTAAGAGAAACAAAATTCCTTCCCTGCGACGTGCCGCCAAACTTTTTTCAAAGTCGCTTCGCCGTAAAAAAACCCAATTACTATTCCATCCTGCGTTAAAAATTGTTAAATACATGCCCATATTACATGTATTCCTAGTTCAAAGCCAAGCCGAATAGCATGGTAAGTGCCGCTTGAACCCTGGTTGAACCGGTGACCCAGCTTTTTGCAAAGCAAAGGCTGCCCCACGAGTATCTCATTACTTTGTGTACATAAAGGGTCTTTGAGGTGTGGATTTTACCGCCAGACCTTCCCAAGCAATCAATCATGCTATTGTTGCCTTGCCTTATTCAACAACACCAGCTGGTTTCTGGGTATCCGGCCTGTAGGAAAGGGCTGTGTTGACATATAAAGCCATAAAACCGAACAGCATAGGGGTATTACACGAAATACAAGCGACTTAAAACAAAAGTACGGACGCGCGTTCGTGTACAAAAAAAAGGTTGCACGTCACAAGGTTAAGAGTGTAATTGTTCCAATACACTCATGTGTAGTGTGAAAGGATCGCACAATACACGGGTCAAAACATTACACGTGTAGCACAAATGCTGGTGTTTGAGTTTAGTCGTGTGAAAACGGTGAGGAATTGAAGCGTTTTAAGATTTGAAGAAGTCTTTATACACAGGTTGGACCCGTGTCGATTTTGACACAGACCGAACGTATATGAATAATGAAACGGCCTTAAAGGGATATCGTATACGTTTGGGAATTGGAACCTAATGCTTGTTTCAATCCTATATACATGTAGTTATAGATATATACCATAAAACTAACCTGTACAAATTTCATTTCAAATGGTGGTAGCGATTTTGAGCTATTGCCGAAAATCTGGAGCGATTATGTCCACGCAGGAAGAATAATCTGCATTGGAATACACAATCTGAGAAACGTCACTGCAGTAACGCTTCTCAGATTCAAATTTCTGGGGATAAAAAGAGCTATCTTTTCCTATAACTGCAGTACTTCGAAGTGAAAAGTTTCTAAAAATGCATTATACTATCTTAAGCTGTTATTTTATTTCCATTAATTTTGGAGTAATTACCAAACGATCCCTTTGAAGGTAGGATACACCATTGATAATTGCTTAAATTATCATGAATGGGTGGATTTGGGGGGTTGTATTCTATAGTAAATATCGTTAAACTAACATGTCCGAAGTTTTACAATCATGCCTGTCGACAAAAGCACAAAAAACAGCGTTTGTTTTTAACCAGCGTCGAGCAGTTATTCTTTATTATTTGTGTTTTTTCTTTATAAAATTATATTTTCAGAATATCTAGAGCAATCATTTGGCTGGGTGCCTATAATCATTATTTAGTAAGATATATTTTTAATAATTCGGTAAATTTTATCAATATGTGCAAATGGTGTATCCTACCTTTAAGAACCTTTCAATCTCATCTACATTACCAGATGTGGACAACCCTGAGCTGAACTGCCCATCTTCTTCTACTTTCTTCGCTGAGAGAGGATCCACTACGGCCGAGGTCAACTTTCAGGTCACTGCCTCGGATAACAGTGGCCAGCAGCCCAATGTGACCTGTGACCCCGAGTCAGGACCATTTGACCTGGGTCAATATTTGGTCTCGTGCGTCGCCTCGGATTCAGCTGGTAACTCAGCGACGTGTTCCTTCCAAGTTGAAATTGTGGGTGAGTTTATTCTTAGTGGAATTATTCGTTTATAACAATTTTTGCAAGAGGGAAATTAATTATCGGTTCTTGGATGTCAAAAATAGTTAAATAATAATAATAATAATAAATTTATATTGCGCTGATTCCACATTAGTGTTCAAGTGCGCAGTACATGTATACATACACAATGTCGTAAAAATCTAACTACCCAGATAGAATTAAAACTCACAAATGAAATTAAAACACCGGTACCTAAATAAACAATTAAATACACAAATATCAATTAAAATACACAATTATCCATTAAAATATACAGGTACAATGCAGCAAAGCAGAACAAAGTTATTTAAAAGCGGCTATAAAAAGGTGGGTTTTTTTTAGTTTAGTTTTAACAATTGAAAGAGACTGAGATGTTTTAATCTCATGTGGCAGTTGATTCCATTATAATGGGGTGCTGCAGAGGAAAAAGCTGTACACCCCAATGTTTGCAGCATTCTTCCTGGTGGGTATGCTAGCTGTAGTGAAGTGTTTGACCGCAATGAATAATGGGAATGAGTTTTAATGCTTAACAGATCAGTAATATAGTTAGGTGCTAAGCCGTGAAGAGCTTTGAATGTAAAGCAGTAGTTCTTTAAATTGAATACGGAAACAAATCGGTAACCAGTGCAATTGATGAAGTAATGGTGATATGCGTGATGCCCCGTGTTCAAGCCTGGCAGCTGAACTCTGGAATGTGGGGGAGGGGGTGGTTTCTGGCAAAATAAGGCCGTGTCCGAAACGATTGTCTATAGCTACGGTTTACGTCTACAGCTACAGCTACGTCTACGTAGGCGCTTAGGCAAATGGAATTCGGACGTGGCTACGCGGTAGAGCCTACGGCTAGTTATTGCGCCCCCAAGCGATGCTTGAATTAGTGTTTGCAAAATTACGACGTAAGAATTTACAACAATTATCGTCTGCTAGATGTTACGCAATGTTTGTTTACAGCCAGTTGAAATATGATGATATTGACGTATTTGTCGATCTGTTAGTTTCAATTCAATGCACTATTATTGAAAAATAAACACAAATTTGATCCAAAATTAACGTTAGTGCTGCCGCCATTTTGTTTTGCCTGAGCTAGACAACTTCTTTTACGGCTAGATTTTTGTGACGTTGTAGCCGTAGCTGTAGATCTAGACGGCATTTCCGACAGCGCTACAAAATGGCCGCCGTAGACAATAGACCTAGCCGTAGCTCTAGACACCCGTTTCGGACACGGCCTTAGACAGAACTGGGCAGACGTTAAATTGAAGGTTGACGCATAAACACGCAACAAGCAAGGCTGGAAATGTCTGTCAGCAGCGAGCAAGGCCGTAAATGCTGGGTGCGCTTCCCGGTACCATCGGCCTGATTTGCGTTGGATCGAGTTTCGTTAAAAATAACCCCGAAAAGAGAATAAAATCCTTCTTGCGATAAAGTTTAGAGCACTTCAATCGGACAATAATTGACAAGTGCGGGGTCGCATAAATATCATGTCCACATATATCAGACATTGGTTCGGAGATAGCTCCGTTAATACGTATGATACTCTGTTTAGAAAAATTATGGGGGAAAGATCAAAGTCTAGGTTAGGTACACGATACATGTACATTGACAGTAAAAATGTACTCCATTACATTACAATTGATTTCCATTTAAACAATGTAGGTAAACTATATTTGTTCATTTATTCAGAGCGCACTTGCCCAGCCCTACCCATCCCGGCATATGGGGAATACATAGGGGACTGTTGTCACATCTATGGCTGTGTGTGTAACCTGAAGTGTATCAATGGCTACCGATTGATTGGGTCTAGTCAGGCCTCCTGTGAGTTCAATGACATCTCTATGTACTGGCTACGAGAGAACACACCTCACTGTCAGTGTAAGTTGAATCATTCCTATCTATGGCTGTGAGTGTAACCTGAAGTGTATCAATGGCTACCGATTGATTGGGTCTAGTCTGGCCTCCTGTGAGTTCAATGACATCTCTATGTACTGGCTACGAGAGAACACACCTCACTGTCAGTGTAAGTTGAATCATTCCTATCTATGGCTGTGAGTGTAACCTGAAGTGTATCAATGGCTACCGATTGATTGGGTCTAGTCAGGCCTCCTGTGAGTTCAATGACATCTCTATGTACTGGCTACGAGAGAACACACCTCACTGTCAGTGTAAGTTGAATCATTCCTATCTATGGCTGTGAGTGTAACCTGAAGTGTATCAATGGCTACCGATTGATTGGGTCTAGTCAGGCCTCCTGTGAGTTCAATGGCATCTCTATGTACTGGCTACGAGAGAACACACCGCACTGTCAGTGTAAGTTGAATCATTCCTATCTATGGCTGTGAGTGTAACCTGAAGTGTATCAATGGCTACCGATTGATTGGGTCTAGTCTAGCCTCCTGTGAGTTCAATGGCATCTCTATGTACTGGCTACGAGAGAACACACCTCACTGTCAGTGTAAGTTGAATCATTCCTATCTATGGCTGTGAGTGTAACCTGAAGTGTATCAATGGCTACCGATTGATTGGGTCTAGTCAGGCCTCCTGTGAGTTCAATGGCATCTCTATGTACTGGCTACGAGAGAACACACCGCACTGTCAGTGTAAGTTGAATCATTCCTATCTATGGCTGTGAGTGTACCTGAAGTGTATCAATGGCTACCGATTGATTGGGTCTAGTCAGGCCTCCTGTGAGTTCAATGGCATCTCTATGTACTGGCTACGAGAGAACGCACCTCACTGTCAGTGTAAGTTGAATCATTCCTATCTATGGCTGTGAGTGTAACCTGCAATGTATCAATGGCTACCGATTGATTGGGTCTAGTCAGGCCTCCTGTGAGTTCAATGACATCTCTATGTACTGGCTACGAGAGAACACACCTCACTGTCAGTGTAAGTTGAATCATTCCTATCTATGGCTGTGAGTGTAACCTGAAGTGTATCAATGGCTACCGATTGATTGGGTCTAGTCAGGCCTCCTGTGAGTTCAATGGCATCTCTATGTACTGGCTACGAGAGAACACACCGCACTGTCAGTGTAAGTTGAATCATTCCTATCTATGGCTGTGAGTGTAACCTGAAGTGTATCAATGGCTACCGATTGATTGGGTCTAGTCAGGCCTCCTGTGAGTTCAATGGCATCTCTATGTACTGGCTATGAGAGAACACACCGCACGGTCAGTGTAAGTTGAATCATTCCTATCTATATGGCTGTGAGTGTAACCTGAAGTGTATCAATGGCTACCGATTGATTGGGTCTAGTCAGGCCTCCTGGTTCAATGGCATCTCTATGTACTGGCTACGAGAGAATGCACCTTACTGTCAGTGTAAGTTGAATCATTCCTATCTATGGCTGTGAGTGTAACCTGAAGTGTATCAATGGCTACCGATTGATTGGGTCTAGTCAGGCCTCCTGTGAGTTCAATGACATCTCTATGTACTGGCTACGAGAGAACACACCGCACTGTCAGTGTAAGTTGAATCATTCCTATCTATGGCTGTGAGTGTAACCTGAAGTGTATCAATGGCTACCGATTGATTGGGTCTAGTCAGGCCTCCTGGTTCAATGGCATCTCTATGTACTGGCTACGAGAGAATGCACCTCACTGTCAGTGTAAGTTGAATCATTCCTATCTATGGCTGTGAGTGTAACCTGAAGTGTATCAATGGCTACCGATTGATTGGGTCTAGTCAGGCCTCCTGGTTCAATGGCATCTCTATGTACTGGCTACGAGAGAATGCACCTCACTGTCAGTGTAAGTTGAATCATTCCTATCTATGGCTGTGAGTGTAACCTGAAGTGTATCAATGGCTACCGATTGATTGGGTCTAGTCAGGCCTCCTGTGAGTTCAATGGCATCTCTATGTACTGGCTACGAGAGAACGCACCTCACTGTCAGTGTAAGTTGAATCATTCCTATCTATGGCTGTGAGTGTAACCTGAAGTGTATCAATGGCTACCGATTGATTGGGTCTAGTCAGGCCTCCTGTGAGTTCAATGACATCTCTATGTACTGGCTACGAGAGAACACACCTCACTGTCAGTGTAAGTTGAATCATTCCTATCTATGGCTGTGAGTGTAACCTGAAGTGTATCAATGGCTACCGATTGATTGGGTCTAGTCAGGCCTCCTGTGAGTTCAATGGCATCTCTATGTACTGGTTATGAGAGAACACACCGCACTGTCAGTGTAAGTTGAATCATTCCTATCTATGGCTGTGAGTGTAACCTGAAGTGTATCAATGGCTACCGATTGATTGGGTCTAGTCAGGCCTCCTGTGAGTTCAATGGCATCTCTATGTACTGGCTATGAGAGAACACACCGCACTGTCAGTGTAAGTTGAATCATTCCTATCTATGGCTGTGAGTGTAACCTGAAGTGTATCAATGGCTACCGATTGATTGGGTCTAGTCTAGCCTCCTGTGAGTTCAATGGCATCTCTATGTACTGGCTACGAGAGAACACACCTCACTGTCAGTGTAAGTTGAATCATTCCTATCTATGGCTGTGAGTGTAACCTGAAGTGTATCAATGGCTACCGATTGATTGGGTCTAGTCAGGCCTCCTGTGAGTTCAATGGCATCTCTATGTACTGACTACGAGAGAACACACCTCACTGTCAGTGTAAGTTGAATCATTCCTATCTATGGCTGTGTGTGTAACCTGAAGTGTATCAATGGCTACCGATTGATTGGGTCTAGTCAGGCCTCCTGTGAGTTCAATGGCATCTCTATGTACTGGCTACGAGAGAACACACCGCACTGTCAGTGTAAGTTGAATCATTCCTATCTATGGCTGTGAGTGTAACCTGAAGTGTATCAATGGCTACCGATTGATTGGGTCTAGTCAGGCCTCCTGTGAGTTCAATGGCATCTCTATGTACTGGCTATGAGAGAACACACCGCACGGTCAGTGTAAGTTGAATCATTCCTATCTATATGGCTGTGAGTGTAACCTGAAGTGTATCAATGGCTACCGATTGATTGGGTCTAGTCTAGCCTCCTGTGAGTTCAATGGCATCTCTATGTACTGGCTACGAGAGAACACACCTCACTGTCAGTGTAAGTTGAATCATTCCTATCTATGGCTGTGAGTGTAACCTGAAGTGTATCAATGGCTACCGATTGATTGGGTCTAGTCAGGCCTCCTGTGAGTTCAATGACATCTCTATGTACTGGCTACGAGAGAACACACCGCACTGTCAGTGTAAGTTGAATCATTCCTATCTATGGCTGTGAGTGTAACCTGAAGTGTATCAATGGCTACCGATTGATTGGGTCTAGTCAGGCCTCCTGTGAGTTCAATGACATCTCTATGTACTGGCTACGAGAGAACACACCTCACTGTCAGTGTAAGTTGAATCATTCCTATCTATGGCTGTGAGTGTAACCTGAAGTGTATCAATGGCTACCGATTGATTGGGTCTAGTCAGGCCTCCTGTGAGTTCAATGACATCTCTATGTACTGGCTACGAGAGAACACACCGCACTGTCAGTGTAAGTTGAATCATTCCTATCTATGGCTGTGAGTGTAACCTGAAGTGTATCAATGGCTACCGATTGATTGGGTCTAGTCAGGCCTCCTGTGAGTTCAATGGCATCTCTATGTACTGGCTACGAGAGAACACACCGCACTGTCAGTGTAAGTTGAATCATTCCTATCTATGGCTGTGAGTGTAACCTGAAGTGTATCAATGGCTACCGATTGATTGGGTCTAGTCAGGCCTCCTGTGAGTTCAATGGCATCTCTATGTACTGGCTACGAGGGAACACACCTCACTGTCAGTGTAAGTTGAATCATTCCTATCTATGGCTGTGAGTGTAACCTGAAGTGTATCAATGGCTACCGATTGATTGGGTCTAGTCAGGCCTCCTGTGAGTTCAATGGCATCTCTATGTACTGGCTACGAGGGAACACACCTCACTGTCAGTGTAAGTTGAATCATTCCTATATATCACGGCAATCTGGCACTATATGAAGACTTAAAGGTAGGATACACCATTTGCAGATATCGAACAAAATTTACTACCGAATTATTAAGGGATTATTAAAATGATTGCGCTAGATATCCTGTAATTGTTCCGAAAAATTTAATTTGATAACAAAAAATCGCGAATGCCGGATGGCGATCGCAAAAAAAGAAAAAAGAACAAGAACAACTTCCCGACGCCGGTTAAAAATGAACGCCGTTTTTCTTGCTTCTTTTCCGCCATCCACGATTGTAAAACTTCGGACAGGTCAGTTAAATGATATTTACTATAAAATACAACCACCCTAATACACCCATTCGTAATAATTCAAGCAATTACCAATGCATCAAATTCCAAGTGTCCTCAATCCTGCAAAATCCTGCATTTTGCAAAAAAGATTTTGGAGGATTTTGGGGATGGTTAGGGTGGTTATTAGGGTTAACTAAAACTTAGGTGAATTTTTATTTTCCCTGACCCGCCCACCCACAATTTTTTTAGAAAATCATATCAAAATTTAATAGCATTGAACATTTTGAATGACCCCTCGATCCCTTCGGGTATAATGAATAACTGATTTGAGCCGTTTGTTACTTCAATTTTTTCAGTGATCACATGTGAGGCCCTGTCACTCCCTGATGCCGTGCAGGTCACTCCAGCCATTTGTACAGCTGGTAGACCGTTAGCTGGTACCCTATGCTTCTTCGTTTGCCCACATGGACTCAGTCTGGTTGGGGGCGTAACGGAGGTCTCGTGTGGAGGGGAGGGACTCTGGGATGTGGATAACGAAATCTTGCCCACAGATTGCAAAGGTTTGCGAGACTATCTATCATATTCTAAAAAAAACCAAAATTGTGTGTTTATGGTTACCGAACGACCTAGGGCCAATTATATAAAACGTGTAAGCACCAAAATTTGCTTAGCATGAAAATTAGTCCTTGGAAAAAACAGGGTTACAAACCAAAATTTCAGTTGATGTTTATTTTTTGGGACTGGTATTCAGCTGGTTTTTGTTTTGAATGAAAAGCACGTGGAGTTTGGCTTATAATCTGTTCCTAGACATGAGCTAGACATTTTTGTGCTAAGCACATTTTTGTGCCTCTTTGTTTTATGAAATTGGCCCCTGGATTTGTGGCGGCCTAATTGCTTAATACGACGAGTTGCCAAGCATGCTTCGTTGTGTAGTTTCACGGCTGATGTATACACACACATCGGGCTTTATCAAGAGTAGCGGTTGATGTAATATCACGCCCTGACTGCAGAGAAAAAAATTAAAATGTGGTTTGCCGGTATTATTCCGGGCCTGAACATTGTTAATGCCCTCGCCTTCAGCTCGGGTATTAACGCGTTAAGGCCCGGTCTTAAATGTGACCTGTCACCACAATATGAGAGTAAAGTCGGAAATATCGAACATTTAGATAGTGGTATTTTCAAATTCTTGAGAAAGAGAACTTTCCAATGGTATACATAACACTTGGGGATTTTGTGATAAATACTTTTTACAGCGCTCTAGACGGAACGTCATGGGTTTCACAAAACGTGTTTGTGAGAAAACTTACTTTAAACATCTTAAACAAAACACGCAAAAGATTACAAAACAGGACAAGTAAGGTTCGGTTGAGCATAACAACTGCTATGTTCTAATCATAATTTCTTCTTGAAATGTTCCACACATACAAACTATTGCATAAACAACAAAATATCAAAATTTCGAAAACGTGGAATACTTACAAGTACCTGATTTGCATATTTAATTACCGTGTTAATTAGACCACTAATGGACTTTAATCCAAACACTAACTACGCAAACACTATGCAAAATCGCGTAATTTAAGAGGTTTTCAATTATCTGATCTTACCCCCAAAATGGGAATATGTAGAGAAGGAATTGGGCTTTCCAAATTACGCAAAATCTCAAAATTGACCATCGCTTCATATTTTGACTTTGGATGGCCATATCTCCAAATCACATCGTGCGACTTTACTCTCATTTTGTGGTGACAGGTCACAAATAAACTTGTTTAAAACCGACCAACCACATTTATACTCCCTTACTAAAACTTTCCTGTTTTAATAAAAACCAAACAGACGACATTCCTCCCGTGCTCACGTTTTGCCCTGGACCGATCTACGCCACCCGAGGGGGTGAGGTTGGAGCCTCAGTGACCCTGGACATCCCGACAGCCCGAGACAATGACCCGTCTGGTACCCTGACTGTCGTGACCTCACCCTCCGGCATCACTTCACCTCACTTCTTCAATGAGTCTACTGAGGTGTCTTACACATTCACAGATGAGGGTGGAAACTCTGTCACATGTACCTTCAAAGTGTTTGTCTTGGGTGAGTGTTTATAACCAGCACAGTGCAATTGAAGGTTAACCTTAGAATGGCAAATTATTTGTATACATATTTTTTCACATTTTTTTTAAGTGGGAAAACTATTTTTCTCACATTTTAGTGGGAAATCGTTTTCCCATCTTTCATACAATTTTCACACCTTTCCACACGAGTAGGAAACCGATTTTCACATTTTCCAAACAATTTTTACACTTTTCACACAAGTGGGAAAATCACATTCACACATGTAGGAAAGCCATTTTCTTGCCGTTTTCACACTTTATTTGTAAATATTTTCTCATTCCCATTCCCATTCGCAGTGTTCATTTTCAATTGCAATCTCTATCAAGAGTAGCTTTAATAGAGATAATTTTGTTGTACATTTCAACTAGACGCGGCTCCTACACGAATTGATGCTTTTTATTCTAATTTTGACCATGTTTAGCCAGTATAAAATGAATTTGAGAGGTCACATGTACAGTGGCAGATATTTCACAAAACTCGTCTTATCTTACGACTCATTTCGGGACTTGAATCTCTGCTCCAAAATCAATCTTGGCTATAAGACGTGTCCTAAGATCGATTGCACTAAAACCTATCTTAAAAGACGCATCGCGACTACCAATTTGATGGCTGTTTCATGTTTGTTTGTACCGCTAGACGAAACAGTCGTTGAAAAGAAAAGCGCAAACCAACTTCCCGTGCGCGTGTATAGAACACAAATTCTGTCCAGCAAACTGCTCTGCGCAATACATTTAAAAAAATAAAAAATATATACACACATATCTAAAATTGTTTAAAACCTGTTTCTTCTTCGAAACCATAATTGATTTCCAGCAATATAGACATGACGTACACATTAATGAGATAAGACGACCCTCGGAGCGATCTTAGTCAGAACGAGTTCAGCCGCGTTGCGATGATGGTGATACTATTATTGGGTTTTCATAAAGTACGGAGACATGATAGTATTGGCACTGTTATTGGGTTTTATGTTATTTTGATAAATAACTGAAACATGATAGTGATACGTTTTAATATCGCGATCGTTACAGCACTAATTATTGGGTTTTCGTAAAGTACAAAAACATGATAAGTGTTGGCACTGTTATTGGGTGTTATGTTATTTTGGTAAATAACTAAAACATGATAGTGATACGTTGTGAAATCGATTCTAGGATGAGTGCGAGTTAGGACGATTTACTCTTTTTATAAAGACGCGTCTTAGTGTTTCGCGATATCGGTCCTAGGAAGTATTCCATGCAGTGCTAGTTCACAAAACCAGATCACATTTCTCCAGCCAAGTTTGCTAATGTGTTTCATGACAACAGATCGACTTTGCATTTGTAACGTGGGATATGGAACAAGCTTTCAGTTCACATCGTGAGAGGTTCTTGCAAAATGAGACGGAACTGGGCAGAGGTTGAATTGAGGATACTTTGATATTAGAAAAGAGGATAAAATTATCCTTACATTGATGTTTCTTGTACTTCAATTGGACATTCCATTAACAAGTTATGACTGTTTAAAGTTTGCATTTATCAACATGTCTCAAAAGTAAAATATTGAGAAAAAAGCCTTTGAAGTTTCGAGTTTGATACATGTGATATGGACAAATGCCAATTGTTTTTCCTTAAAAACACTGTTATTCCATTACTGTCTTAAGCCGTGTTCGCACTGGACTTTTTTGGGGGAAGGTTTTACTGAGACGATGGTAAAATTAAAAATGGTCAAATGTTACCACTGTTCGCACTTGGACTTTCGACACGGGAAAGTTTTACCGAGACCGCGGGAGAAGTAGCCGAGCTGTCATTATAATGACTCGTGAGCGCATGCGCGGTGTCTTGTGTAGCGTGGCCTTGCACTGGCAGGCCGGATAAACGTTTTCCTGGGCCGCTTTTACCGACACGCACTGTTCGCACTGGACTTATCGTCTAGGGAAAAGTGACCTGGGAAGTTTAACCGGGCAGCAGTTGGCCGGTAGAAGTACCTACTGGACTCGGGAGAAGTACCTGAGAGGAAAACGTCCTAGGCTGTCCGCACTGGACTTAAAATGGGAAAAGTACCCATCGTCTCGGTACGTTTTATCAAAAGAAGTCCAGTGCGAACAGGGCTTTACTATTTCTTTAGAAATATGGTTTGTAGACTTAACAAAGATTACAAATATCAATAAATCTGAAAATTTGAAAAAGAATCTTCACCACTCACTAATTTGTATTTTTCTCTTCTATAGCCTGTGCCTAGTTCTGTCTCATTTTGCCAGAACAGCTCACAATTTTTTTTTTACACTCGTACATTATACAGATGATCTTAAGCCTGAGGTCGTCTACTGCCCTGAAGACTATACCATCACAACAAACAGCTCACTCACAGAGGTCACCTGGGACCAGCCTATTTTCCGTGACCCTTTTGGTCACGACCTTGTGGTTAGTAACAATGTGGCTGAGGGGAACACTGCCCTCTTGCCGTGGGGACTACACACGGCGGTCTACACAGCTGTCAATCCAGATAACGGACAGATTGCTGTATGCCAATTCGCTATTGAAATCAAACGTGAGTAACAATTAATGATGGTTTTGATAGAGTTGCTTAAAGGGATCGTATACGTTTGGTAATTGGAACCCACTGTTCGTTTCAATCCTATAAAGTTATAGATATATACCATAAAACTAACCTGTAGAAATGTCATTTCAAAAGGTGTTAGCGATTTTGAGATATTGCCAAAAATCTGGAGCGGTTATGTCTACGCAGAAAGAATAATCTGCATTGGAAAACACAATCTGAGAAACGTCACTGCATGCAGTCACGCTTCTCAGATTCAAATTTTGGGGGATAAAAAGTGATATCTTTTTCCATAACCGCAATACTTCGAAGTGAAAAGTTTCTAAAAATGCATTTATACTATCCAAAGCTGCTCTACTTCTTACCAAGTAAGTTTTTATGGCCATTAATTTTTGGAGTAATTACCAAACGTATACGATCCCTTTAAGAACATTTGAGTAATTGGGAATGATCAGTAATAGAGCCATAAAGTTTGCCATTTTGTCTTTGAGCTTTCTGACCCCTCCGTGACCCTTCTATGGGCATATGTGACCCACTCTGCAAAAATGAGTCTGATGTGTTAAAAATGTGTTTTTTTCAATTTTACAGTTGGTCAGAAAAAGCAGGAAATAAGCTTTCATTTGATATATGGCACAACTCTGTAGTGTAATGCATTGGTCTTTTACAATTTTGGCAGTCGGCAGCGAGCAAGGCCGGAAATGCGTGGGTGTGCTTCCCGATACCATCGGCTTGAACCCGCCTCAGATCGCGGTTCGTTAAAAATAATACCCCCGCCTCGGCTCGGTGATGTTAAAATAATCCCGGCGCGAACTGGTTATCAATAAACTCTTAATAATAACTCTCGTTTTGAGTTGTCATTATGTTCTTGTTCCCTGATTCCCTTTCTTGACAGCCAACAGCTGTCCACCGTTGTCAAGACCCCTGAATGGTGCCTTGTCCTGTGTGCCGTCCGGTCATATCTGCACTGCCTTCTGCAATCAAGACTACCAGTTTTCCCGATTGCGCAGCAGGGATCGCACTGTTCCAGACCGGTACGTCTGCGGGCTGACGATGAAACAATGGACGCCCCATGACAAGGTTCCAGATTGCTCCAGTCAGTAACAAGCTTTGTTTGTATTTTATTAAAATCTTCAAGATTTTTCTGCAGATTTTTTTATGGATTTCTGCAAATATTGTAGCTCATTGTGTATTCATAAATGTGACCTGTTCCAACAAAACCCGGACAAAGTCGCACAATGTGTTTTATTACAATGTACTTGTTAAGTCATTTCGGGGTAGATTTTACCATTTTGAGGTTTGGGGTTTTTCAGAATTAAAAACTATTAATCTACAATCTCTCCAAATTTGAACATAATCCGTCATCCAGAAGTGTGTTTTATTGTCGATTTTGTGAAACAATTGAGTATAGAAATAATAGGCTTTTCTGAACATCAAAACTGTTTATCTCATAATTAGGTTGTAAGGGTTTATTAACTAAATCCTTACCCCAGAAGAGATAGGGTGGGGGTACATATGTAAATGATACATCGTTTTAAAGCTGAGAACATCGAGAACTTGAACAAAGCAAAATCTAAAAAAAAAAAAAATATTGTCCAGGTTTCGTTGGAGCAGGTCACAAATCAACTGAAAATAATTCGGAAACAATAAAAAAATACCTAAAAATTTGGTTTGTAACCCTGTTTTGGGCAAGAAAGAATTTTCATGCTAAGCAAATGTTGGTGCCTAACAGCTCTATGAAATTGACCCCAGACTCTAACCGGTCTTAACGACCAAGGAGTTTATGGCCACAGCCTGAGATAACGTTTTATTCATCCGCATACCAGATTATGGGCATAGTTACTGAATTATCAGTAAAGTTAATTAACAAAATGGGCAACACCAGGCCCGACCAGTATGGGCAATACCACATGCCCAAAGCTACATGTACATGAGCCAAATTCACTTAAAATGCTGTATAATTCACAGTTTACATGTGGATTAACACACGATAGCTTCCCACCGGTATTACGTTCAGTCGGGAAAACATAGCCTCAGGATACTTTTGAGAGCTATTGCAACCAATATAATTTGCATAACAATGGTGTTTAATACTATTATTATTATATATCTGGTAATGATACCAAGGATCCCTCAAAAGTGCCCATGGCACTGTAGCTCGCAAGCCTGAAGAAACATGTAGAGAGAAGACAATGAGAAGAAGGTACAGTTTTAGAGGTGGGAGGAAAACCACAGAAGAATATCCTGGGGAAAACCTACGGAATCAGGCAGGGACTGAAAACCCAATCCACATATTGGCCCAGGCGGGGTTCGAACCCGGGTCACAGCGGTGGAAGGCGAGGAAAGAACCGCTACGCCAACCTGACTCCTTCCAACCGCACATTTATTCCTTTATTACCTCAAATCGGCTCATCTATAAACTATGCACATCTAGTTGGGCAAAATAACACATAGCTTTGTTAACATATGATTATAACTGTACTCTCTTTACAAAATCACCAGGGCGAAGGGGTGATGCTAGCGTTTCCATGGGCCTCATGTACTATTCTGGAGATTGCAGCGACCAATCCACACGAGACGACATTGCATTGGCATTTATCGCCATGATTCAGACCTCTCCTTTCATGGCTGTGTGCAGCCTTACCAACAAATGCAACATTGAGAATGTGCAAGTGTACTGCGGTGCAGGCGGTCAGCGTCTTGGCCGAGGCCCCGGGCTGCACAGACGACGCCGCCGCCGCGGTACCAATGATGATGATGACGATGAAGTCTGGCACAAGCTGTTTGCAAGATTGGACGCCCCGCGCCTCACCAGGCAGAAGCGCGACGCCGATATCAACTTTGGCGTTTTCATCAACTTTGACCTGAAGAACGAGATTGACTACGAGACGGGCATGGAGAGCCAAGACGCTGTGATCGCTGCAGGATCTGAGCTGAAGGACCGAGCTGATGAACTGATGACAGGGATAGGAAACGGAAGCTTACTGGCTCTGAATATGTCGGGCATGGACTTGGAAGTAGACTCTGACTCGATGTCATATGGTGACTCCGTGGTGATCTGCAAGCCGGGCTATATCATCAGTAATGATTCACTCTACTGCAGTAAGTACCATTACTTAGGTTGTGATTGATCGCTGTTACTCTATGCTCAACTCAAATTCTTGTTTTTATTTTGGATATGGTTCATCATTTGTGGATATTTAAAGGTAGGATACACTATTGGTAATTTCTTGAATTATCATGAATGGATAGATTTGGGGGTGGTATTTTATAGTAAATATCGTTTAACTTACCTGTTCGAAGTTTTACAATCGTGGATGCCGAGAAAAGCACGAAAAAAGGTTTGTTTTCAACCGGTGTTGAGCAGTTATTCTTATGTTATCTCTGTTTTTTCGCGATCGCCATCCGGCGATCGTCGAATCTTTCTTTATATAATTCAATTTTTCAGAATAATTACAGGATATGTAGCGCAATCATTTTGCTGGATTCCTGGAATCATTATTTACTTTCAAATGAGTAAGATATTTTTTAATAATTCGGTAGTCAATATTTTTGATAGTATCCTACCTTTAAGATCAGTAGTGAATCACCCTTCTATATGAGCACAAATAGATTATACTTAAATTAGAATGTCCCTAAAATGGGTTTCAGTTTTTTAAATGACGAAATAAAGTTGTGAAATGTCTGTTCTCATTTTTACCAATAAGTAAAATGAAATGCAAGGAGTCGCTCAGTGTAATTGAATTGTTGTTGACATAGTTTGTTTGTTACTAGTGAACAATATAACAATATGTGGCCATTTTGTTTTTACACGAACACGCGTCCGTACTTTTTTTCAAAGTCGGTTGTATTTCGTGTGTAACCCCCATGCTGTTCGGTTTTATGGCTTTATATGTCAACACAGTACTTTCCCACAGTGTCTGAATTCGATCCCAGCTGGTGTTGTTGAATGGGGCAAGGCAACAATAGCATGATTAATTGCTTAGGTAGGTCTGGTAAACCCAGACTTGAAAGGCCCCTTTATGTACACAAAGTAATGAGATACTCGTGTGGCAGCACTTTCCTTTGCAAAAAGCTGGGTCACCGGTTCAACCAGGGTTCAAGCGACACTTACCATGCTATTCGGCTTGCTTTGAACTAGGAATACATGTAATATGAGATTTTTTTAACAAATGATGAAAAATCAATTGTTTTACGGCGAAGCGACTTCGAAAAAGTGCGGTGGAACGTCGCAGGGTTAATGTCATTCTTGAAAATTTTCAGAAAATTCACAGATTGTTTTTGCAAAAAATCTTTAATTGGATACAACTTGTCACACTTTTTACATTTGCACTGTATTGAGAAGAGCATTGACTTGTACTTCGTTCCTTAGCTGCCTGTAGTTCTGGGACGTGGTACAACCAGGTCACAGGGGACTGTGATTACTGTGCCAGAGGGAGTTATCAAAACCAGCAGGCTGCACAGTCGTGCAATGAATGTCCCCCTGGAACAACAACAGCTACTGAAGGAGCCCAAAACAGCTCATTGTGTATAGGCAAGTATATGACAGTGGAAAACTTTTGACAAACATTAAGTTTTACCATGTTTTTTCCTGTTTTTTGCCTTATTTGCCTCGCTTTGATTTTCAAGTTGGCATACCTTGATAAAGGTATGTTGAGGTAAGTCAGATGTTTGCAGATTTTTGAGTGCCAATTAGTGTGTGTTAAATTGCCTTTATAGCACCAAGATAATTATATAGGATCCTTTAAAGACCTAAAGCCGATTTAACGAAACCTTAGGCGATGGCACAAGCCCCCAGGCGCCACAATTTATTGCGTAAGCTGCGCCACATTTCGCTTACGACAGTTTCACGAAAGTTTGACAGTGCGTGAGTCTGTTAGCGGCTTACGCAACAAATTAAGGCGTAGCTTGCGCAGTCAATTTAGGTGGCGTAAGACATGGCGTAGTGACTGAAAATGACTTATTTTACCAGCAAATTGTGATTGACGTGGAGCCCGTCATTGCTCAACTTGTTAAGCTTGATGAAAGAATCTATACAGTTTTATGATAAAGGAATAGCTATTTTACCCGTGACAGAATTGTTAACATTGCCGCACAATTTCGCGGAAAGTCGGACAAAACTATTTTCAAAATGGCGGGCGAAGGTGATACAACGACGATTTTGTGAAAGAACACAAATGTACGCAAACAGTCGTTGTAAACGGTGTTCAAAATGTTGCGCAGCTACGCCAAGTTTCGTGAAATGGTCCGTAAGGAAATGGCGCAGCTACGCAACTTGTTTGTTGTGTAAGCCTTGCACCACTTTTGAAAAATGGCGCAACTACGCACTTTTTCGTAAAATCGGCTGCAGACCTTTCATGTGTTAAACTTGAATTGGTTATAATGAGTTCATCATGCCTTGATTTCTAGCGGAGTGCCCAATCGGTACCTATTCTGCCAGCGGTGTCGTTCCTTGCTTCAAATGCCTGATGGGTCAATTCCAATCGCTGCCTGGGCAGACGTTGTGCCAACCATGCCCAAATGGTACAGCTACCCTCGGCTACGGGACTCAGACAAGAGACCAGTGCCTTGGTAGGTACATATAGAAAGGATTCATCGGGTACACTTTGGCTATGTAACTATATGTGACCTGGCACCACGAAATGAGCGGTAAGTCGCACATTGCCAAAGCCAACCGCACATTCGCCAAACATTAATTTTTCAAGTGGGAGGTCGGTTTCGAGCTTGTAACGGTTTTACATGCATAAAACCATTCTTTATCATATCCCAAAATTGTAAAGCTCAAATAAAACTCTAAAGTTTTTTGGTGGCTGAATTGCACTGAGTGATAGTATAGTTGGCACGGTTCTCGGACTTTGAACTCCTTTTTCTCAAAACAAGGGAGCATGACTTCAGCAATTTCAAAAGAGTATAGCAGCGGCTAGGAATAAGCTACAGCAACACACAATACATCATTTGAAAGCTTAGGACTTCTTCTTTCTAGAAATGTAATAATGTCAATTTGTTTATTTTGCGACGTTCCCCCCATTTCGTGGTGCCAGGTCACATATGCATAGGTAAATCCACCTGTTGTAACCTTTGATTCTACTAGTGTACATGTAGGTACATTCCTAGTTTGAGTAATTGTCAATGTTTTACCAGCGCACATTTGAAGACCACCGATGTTATACAAATATTGAGTTGCTTAGAGTGGACTGGCGATCGTGATTTTTTTTAAAATAAAATTCAATTTTTCAGAACAATTACAGATATCCAGCGCAATAATTTAGCTGGATGCTTAGAATCATTATTTACTTTCAAATAAGTAAGAAATTTCTTAAGAATTTGGTAGTAACATTTGTTAATATCTGCGAATGGTGTATCTTACCTTTAATGCATAGCTGACATCGTAACATTCAAAACTGTCTTGTTTGTTCAGTCATCCATGGCAATGACATAATGAACCTTATATCATTGGACAGAGGACATTCTACCCTTTCCACAGACATTTGGTGTTTTTTTGAAATATTTGGTAGTTTTGCAATAATATAAATGTTAAAATAGGTATACATTTTTTAGAGACACCATGTATAGAGGCTTCCATCTAGACTGGTTCCCATCCCCTCCTTTTAGCATTGCAATAAATCGTCACCGTTTTCACGAAGGGGCGAATTTCATGAAAAATCGCCTATTTATCGATATTAATTTTTTGAAAAAAACCCATTAAATATTGCAATATCTACAACCTGGTGAAGTTATACATTCAAAAAATCCCAATTAACCTAATTAATGAATGTGCAAATTGATCCCCAAGTGCCGTTTTGCGTTTTCACGAAGAGGCAAATTTAAATCAACGTGTTTATGAATGGGCGCTTTGGTGCGCGTATTGACTTTAGCGTTTTCACGAAGAGGCAAATTGGGTGAATTTGGCGCGTACTGGCTTTTAGCATTTTCACGAAGAGGCGAATTTGGGGCGCAATGGGAAAATGTATACATTCTGACTCTCACAGCCACGGGCGAATTTGCTAATTTGCTAAAAAGGACCAACTTTAAAAGCAATTTTCTCGAAAGTTTGTTCAGACCGTGAAAGGCTAAATTCGCCTCTTCGTGAAAACGGTGACGAAATGACAGGAGGACAATGATAGGAACATATCGCCTTCCTCAGTATAAGCATGTATTAGTTTCTATGTTACTTGTATACGTATGTATTAATGCTTGTGTCTGTTCAGAAATCTGCCCAGCCGGCAGTTACTCTAGTACAGGACTTGTCCCTTGCCATCCATGTGAACATCGATACTATCAACCTGACAACCAGAAGCATCACTGTCTACTATGCCCTGGTAGGACTACCACGACAGGCAATGGGTCTACCAGTCTAGAACAGTGTCTTGGTAAGCACCCTGAGTAAACAGTCAAGGTACCACACTGCTCAGTTAACCAGTTCGCGCCGGAGGACATATTTAAACGCAAAGTTTTCCCCAGATTCAAAACGGATGACGCATAAACACGCCACGAGCAAGGCTGGAAATGTCTGTCGGCAGCGAGCAAGGCCGGAAATGTCTGTCAGCAGCGAGCAAGGCCGGAAAATGCTTGGGTGTGCTTTCTGGTGCCATCGGCCTGAACCCGCCTTGGATCGGGTTTCAATAAAAACAATCCGGCGCCTCGGATCGGTGATGTTTAAAATAATTCATGCGCGAACTGGTTAAAGCTATGTTGCGTTATATATACATTTGTGTACATAACTTTCTTTACTCAAAATACAGAATTTGTTTGCGGAGCAGTTTAACCACGTCACATACATGAAATATTCCTTCTGGCATAATGTCGCTATTGTCTTATCGGCTTAAAGACCAAAACAACGTAAAGGTCCATTTGTTAAAGAAAATATTGAGAAAGAGGCCTTTGAAGTTTCTAGTTTTGTACATTTGATATGGAAAAATGTCAATTGTTTTTCCTTAAAAACACTTGTATTCCACTACTTTCATACTATTTCTTAACAAAATATAGTTAGTAGGTAGGTACAGGTATACCAAAGATATATCAATAAATCTGCAAATTAATAAATAATCACCCAATATTCCTTAATTTTGCATTTTTCTGCACTATGCCCTGTGCCCAGTTTCGTCCCATTTTGCCAGAACCCCTCACATATAGTGGCTGTGTGAGGTCGCTGTTCGTGCTGTATTTTTGCACTGCCAACTGCAGCGCACAGCATGGATTTCAGACGGATTAATGACGAATGCCTTGCCAAAGGCTACATTCTTCCCCTCATGCCCAAGGCTACCTTCCTAAATTTCCCCATTGTGATACATGCATGACTTAGTAGGATAAGTAGGTTTGACAACCTAATCCAGGATGGGATTAATCTCTCATTTGTTTGTATACAGACGTAGACGAGTGTGCCAGCGCGCCGTGTGACCGCCAGGCTACCTGCGTAGATCTGATTGACGGTTACCGGTGTGACTGTCTACCAGGCTATCAAGGATTGCACTGTAACGAGAACATTGACGACTGCACAGACCACCGATGCGTCAACGAGGCAACATGTGCGGACAGACTGATGGGTTATGTCTGCCAGTGTAGTCCAGGATTCATAGGTCAGATAGTAGTCAGTACAT
Source organism: Crossaster papposus (assembly GCA_037893245.1). Taxonomy (NCBI): domain Eukaryota; kingdom Metazoa; phylum Echinodermata; class Asteroidea; order Velatida; family Solasteridae; genus Crossaster; species Crossaster papposus. The sequence goes on along the minus strand of JBAIAA010000003.1, from coordinate 645,768 downwards.
CACTCTCATTTGCATGCAGTTAAAGGGATCGTATACGTTTGATAATTGGAACCCACTGTTTGTTTCAATCCTATATATAGATATATACCATAAAACTAACCTTTACAAATTTCATTTCAAAAGGTGGTAGCGATTTTGAGGTATTGACAAAAATCTGGAGCGGTTATGTCCACGCAGAAAGAATAATCTGCATTGGAATACACAATCTGAGAAACGTCACTGCAGTAACGCTTCTCAGATTCAAATTTTGGAGATAAAAAGTGATATCTTTTTCCATAATCGCAGTACTTCAAAGTGAAAAGTTTCTAAAAATGCAATATACTATCCAAAGCTGCTGTACTTCTTACCAAGTAAGTTTTTATTGCCATTAATTTTTGGAGTAATTACCAAATGTATACAGTGTTTGCATTGACGAGACTTAACCAGTTCGCGCCGGATGACGAATATAAACGCAAAAATTTCCCCAAATTCAAAACGGATGACGAATATATACGCCAAGTTCAAGTTCGGAAATGTATGTCAGCAGCGCGCAAGGCCGGAAATGCGTGGGTGTGCTACCCAGCACTATAGGCCTGAACACGCTTCGGATCGAGTTTCGTTAAAAATAATCCCGCCCGTCGGCTCGGCGATGTTAAAATAATCCCGGCGCGAACTGGTTAACTCGATCTATGCCAAATGCAACCCCTAAAAATTGCTCTGAATTCTGTTCTCAGGTGAGTTTTGTGAGATGAACATTGACGAGTGTGAATCCACACCTTGCTTAAATGATGGTGTGTGTCAGGATGAAGTCAGTGGATATCACTGCCGATGTATGGGAAGCTACCACGGGCAACATTGCGAACTGGAGATGAACAGGTGAGAATCACAGCTGACAAGGCCTTAACATTTTACTTGGGTGACATGTCGATAAATGCATGCAAATTTTAACCAGTTCGCGCCGGGATTATTTTAACATCAACGAGTCGACGCGCAGGATTATATTAACGAAACTTGATCCGAATCAGGTTCAGGTCGCCTGTACCGGGAAGCACACCCACGCATTTCCGGCCTTGCTCGCGGCTGACAGACATTTCCGGCCTTGCTCGTGGCGTGTTTATGCGTCATCCGTTTTGAATCTGGGGAAAACTTTGCGTTTATATATGTCATCCGGCGCGAACTGGTTAAACAGGCATAACTTGTTAGCGGAGTGTCAAAATTTAAGCACAATAAACAAGATTGTAAGGAGAATTTCATTCTCTTTCCTAACACCTCCTAACATCCTCTGTTCAGTTCTGTCTTATTTAGCCAGAACCCCTCAGGTTTGTGGATCATACCGACTAGTACATTGAGTTAACCAGTTCGCGCCGGATGACGAATATAAACGCAAAGTTTTCCCCAGATTCAAAACGGATGACGCATAAACACGCCACGAGCAAGGCCGGAAATGTCTGTCAGCAGCGAGCAAGGCCAGAAATGCGTGCGTGTGCTCCCGGTACTGGCGGCCTGAACCTGCTTCGGATCGAGTTTCGTTAAAAAAAATTCCTCGCGTAGGCTCGATGATGTTAAAATAATCCCGGCGCGAACTGGTTAATACCTCTGGTTTTTCTACAAACTATTTTCTTTTGAAGATGGTCTCTTCATTTAGTGTATCTTGAAATCGATTCCATTTTGCATTGTCCACAGGCTAGAGCCTAAAATCAATCCATTTGGATTTGTTTTTGTTTACAGCTGTTCACCTAGTCCTTGTCACAACGGAGTTTGTCACCTGCTCGACGGCGGGTACCAGTGCCGGTGTGCTGCAGGGTACAGTGGCAGGAATTGTAGCCTTGACATCAACGAGTGTTCCAGTAGTCCATGTAGTAATCGAGCTACGTGCCGAGACGTGGCCAACGGTTACAACTGTGTCTGCGCAGTGGGTTATGAAGGCACTCACTGCGAAGATGAGGTGGACCTGTGCGCCGAGTCGCAGTGTCACGATGGCTCAACCTGTCTGGACCTCGGCACGACGGTTAGCTGCGTCTGCTCTGCACACCGATCAGGCGAGCTGTGTGACCAGACGCCTTGCCGGAATAACGGCATCTTTATGCTGAGAGCTGATGGTGCATATCAATGCTTTTGTGTTCCTGGCTTCGGTGGTGGCAACTGCCAGTTTGAGGTGAATGAGTGTGCTTCAGAGCCTTGCTCCAACGGTGGTACCTGTGTGGACCGACTCGGTGCTTATCGGTGTGATTGCCCTCCCGGATTTCAAGGTCAGTTTTCATTATCCCCTACCTGACTCCTCTATAATATTAGTAATGAGGTGGGGGCTAATCATCCTTGCTGGCAGCGGAGAAGCTGATTTGCGAATGGCGCGGTTACAATGTGGTCGAGTTGATGGCATGTACAGACAGCCGCCGTACGACCCTATATCTGACCAAAGAGCACAGCCAGAGATTGATTGAATTTGCTAACAAGTATTATCCCTGGTTCATTAGGAACGAGACCCCGTGACTACAAACTCCCCATATGAATCTTAAGGCTACATGTTGTACAAAAGTACTTAATTATTTAGATCAAGTCAGGAAAATAAAAGGGCTTGATGTTGGGAACCTATACTCCAGGAGAATGGTCATCTTAACCCTAACTTCCTAGCATGATTTACTAGGAATTACCGTACCCATCCTGGCAAATGTTTACACCATATGGGAAACATACACATATATTTTTGATTTTAGAGGTACATGTATGCCTAACTCAATGTAACACTATAGGAAAGGGCATGAAGTGATTTTGCATTCAGACCGGACACGGTCATTATTAGCAAGATGTGATTTCAACAAAAGATTTCCGAAATCACACCCAAATGCTCCTAATTCACATCCTTTATGAAACTCACATCCTGAATTAAGTCATAAAAATCTAAATTCACATCCATTTTTTGGCACCTTTTCCAAAAATCACATCTTTATCTGGCCTGCTGGCCAAAATCATATCCTCTTTTCGCACCTTTCCAAATCCACGTCTACGATTAAGTCATAAAATCCTAATTCACATCCTATACTCCCACCTCCAGAATGTGATTTTTTATTTGAACGCATTAAATGTTTTTATCACTTCCAAGTAAAATAATCTTCAAATGTACCCGAATCATTTGTTTTATGCACCTTATCTAGATACACCACTCACATCACCCCTGTCCTAAAGCCCCTCCACTGGCTCCCCATCATTGATCGCATTTCCTCCAAGATCCTCCTTCTCGCTTTTAGGTTACGACAAGGAACTCCACCGGACTACATATCTGACATTATCACGCAATATCAACCATCGCGTAGTCTTCGTTTAAGCCAGAGCGCTACAGCTTACGGTTCCCCGCACCAATCACTCTTGGGGAGACCGGTCTTTTTCACACGCCGCTCCTGGGGCCAATTTCATAGAGCTGCTTAGCACAAAAACTTGCTGAGCACCAAAAAGTCTTGCTCATTAAAAACAGGTTACCAGCCAAAATTCTACGGGTTTTTCATGCTAAGCCAAAAGATCACGTGAAAATTTGGTCTGTAACCTTGTTTTTGCCAAGGACAAATGTTCATGCTCAGCAAATTTTTGTGCTTAGCAGCTCTATGAAATTGGCCCCTGAACTCTGGAACAAACTACCCTTTGAAATTTGTCAGTCATCCTCATTGTCTGTATTTAAATCTTCCTTGAAAACCCACATGTTTACCTCACGGTTTTGTAATTGATAGATTAAATAAAAAAAAACAAAAAAAAAATGATTTCTGTTAACCAAATTAAATTTATTGTTTTGTATTGTGTGCCATGAGCGTCTCGCTTGGCGGATACCGGCGCCTTATAAATGTTCATTATTATTATTTCACACATATGTACAGTTTGTCTATTTCAGATCATTCTAGTCAGCTTGAAGATAGTGTTGCGTTCACGCATACAGAGAGCGGTCTTTATTTCTTTCCCAACCAACGCGCAGTGTTCTTGCAGCGATATGTGTGCCCTCACACAGCGCGAAGTTATCACGCACCACTACTGGTACGCGTGTATACGGTATGCTATTGTGCAGCGCGCAATGCATCCAGCATGTACTGTGTGCTATGACCTCGTTCACAGCGAGTTATGACTTAGTCGTTTTCCCCTCATACTTTCCCCGGAGTCGATGTGAATTCCCCTCATATACCTTACCCCTGTATTCGACCCAAACTGACCCTTCACATTAGCGAGTGTGGACCGCTAAACCTTCCCGTGTATCTGACCCTATACATAGCGACTGGGAGCCGCTAAACCACACTGTACTGTCACGGTACACCAGAGGTCAAGTTACCCTCCCCACGCAAGAGTTTACTCCATAGAACTGTGTGTAGGTTCTCATCTAGTCTAGAGACTGAGTCTTGTGCATAACCCTATGTACCGAGAAAGTTACCCCTTTCCCTTTCCTCGAGGATTACTCCCCGTAACGCACCCACGAGTAATCCTACTTCACCCGCTCACCACAACTCTCGGACTTTCTCCTGCAAGAATGTCTAAGTCAGAACGTGTACAAATCCTCCATAGGAACATCCCCATTGACTTTGTACACGTATGCATTATTCATAACTACCAGAATCCAATGCTCTCATTGGTTAAGACGCGCACCCAAAAGCCTATATAAAGGGTGTGGAAATGGCGGAGTAGATTATTATCCGAGCTGAGCTCATACACAGAGCTTCGTTCCCAGCATGAGCTGTATGCTCTAGCCACAGAGCTTCACTCTCTCAATACTCAGATAACATGTAAGGCCCAAACTAGATCTTGTATATAGTGCGCCCTCTATTGTGATGTAAATACTTCTGAATAAACCAGTAGTATAGTGTGTGTAAGATGCTGTATCTTGACTCTTATTTTGATAACGGCTCTACCCAAGTGAGACGTTACAATATTATAACACCTCACTCACAGATTCTGTGTCTTGATAGGCCGATAGGCCGAGAGCGCGTCACGTGTCACTTGCTATTTTTACTGTTTTTTACTTGCGCTCCAAAAAGACTATACCACGCGGCCTCGTTCTGAAAAAGTACTATGCGCATAGCGCAGCACAACGAAACCCAGACGTGTGTTTCGGTGCATTGCGTAAACATTGCTCTATCACCCTCGCACCGTTCATCAAGGCAACAAAGTACACGTATGATCGAGAAAAAGGGAACGAAGATACAAATAGTCGGGTGCCCTTTCAAAACGCAAATTTAACGTACATTTCTTTCGTAAACAACGCACTGCTTGCACGTAGGTTGATCACTGAATTCTGAGATTTTTTGTCATTACTATGCTTTCAGGAAGCTTAAATTGTGCAGAATCTGTGAGTGAGGTGTTATAAAACAAATATTGACTGCTTTATTTCGCGGTATAGTAAAACTAGCCTCCCTCGGTGATCCATGGAGCATTCTATTTTCCCTCGGCTTCGCCTCGGGAAAATAGAATGCTCCATGGATCACCGAGGGAGGCTAGTTTTACTATACCACTCAAAGCAGTCAATATTTGTATACCATATTATTTTCTATTTGTTTAAATAGGAGAAACATGTAGAGTTGATATCGACGAGTGTTTGTCCAATCCCTGCGGCGCTACTAACACCTGTGAAGATGACATCAATGGCTACAGCTGCCTGTGTGGACCAGGATTGACTGGTACCCATTGTGAGAATCACATTGACTACTGCGACCCCTCTGCATGCCACTATGGGGCCACGTGCAGTAATACAGGCACGGGGTACCGGTGTACATGTGCTGCTGGATTTACAGGTATGAAACATGGCGTCATTGCACATTCTTAGTCTGGGAACTTGAGTGATGTTGAAAAGGTTATCTGGTAGGTTTTTGTCTTTTCGTAATCCCCCATCACAAGGCCAAAGACCAATGATAATGGACCAACCCTTTATATTTACAAATGTAGGGAATCAACAGTGAATTTGCTCCAATTTTTTTTAAAGCCGGGGCCATTACTACAAAATTATGTCCTCCACGAGTACAGACTTGTTTCCCTTTAATTCTGCACCCCCTTTAATTCTGCACCACACACATAGGACACTGTGAGACCAACCTTGATGAGTGTAACTCTACGCCATGCCAACATGGTGGGTTCTGACTGTTGCATAGATACAGGATGGTTACATGCAAAAGAGCTCCTCTGATTGATGGAAGGGTCATCAACTGGCTTCACAGTTATTTATACAGACTTGTTTCCTTTTAACTCTCCATCACACATATATAGGTCTAGACTGTGAGACCAACCTCGATGAGTGTAACTCTACGCCATGTCAACATGGTGGGTTCTGACTGTTGCATAGATACAGGATGGTTACATGGCAAAAGAGCTTCTCTGATTGATGGAAGGGTCATCAACTGGCTTCACAGTTAATTATACAGACTTATTTCCTTTTCATTCGCCATCACATATATAGGTCTAGACTGTGAGACAAACATTGATGAGTGTAACTCTAAGAATGCCAACATGGTGGGTTCTGATTGTTGCATGGATACAGGATGGTTACATGGCAAAAGAGCTCCTCTGATTGATGGAAGGGTCATCAACTGGCTTCACAGTTATTTTATATATATACAGACTTGTTTCCTTTTCATTCTCCATCACACATATATAGGTCTAGACTGTGAGACAAACATTGATGAGTGTAACTCTACGCCATGCCAACATGGTGGGTTCTGATTGTTGCATGGATACAGGATGGTTACATGGCAAAAGAGCTCCTCTGATTGATGGAAGGGTCATCAACTGGCTTCACAGTTATTTTATATATATACAGACTTGTTTCCTTTTCATTCTCCATCACACATATATAGGTCTAGACTGTGAGACCAACCTCGATGAGTATAACTTTACGCCATGCCAACATGGTGGGTTCTGATTGTTGCATAGATACAGGATGGTTACATGGCAAAAGAGCTCCTCTGATTGATGGAAGGGTCATCAACTGGCTTCACAGTTATTTATACAGACTTGTTTCCTTTTAACTCTCCATCACACATATATAGGTCTAGACTGTGAGACCAACCTCGATGAGTGTAACTCTACGCCATGTCAACATGGTGGGTTCTGACTGTTGCATAGATACAGGATGGTTACATGGCAAAAGAGCTTCTCTGATTGATGGAAGGGTCATCAACTGGCTTCACAGTTAATTATACAGACTTATTTCCTTTTCATTCGCCATCACATATATAGGTCTAGAGTGTGAGACCAACCTTGATGAGTGTAACTCTACGCCATGCCAACATGGTAGGTTCTGATTGTTGCATAGATACAGGATGGTTACATGGCAAATGAGCTTCTCTGATTGATGGAAGGATCGTCAACTGGCTTCACAGTTATTTTATATACAGACTTGTTTCCTTTCCATTCTCCATCACACATATATAGGTCTAGACTGTGAGACCAACCTCGATGAGTGTAACTCTACGCCATGCCAACATGGTGGGTTCTGATTGTTGCATAGATACAGGATGGTTACATGGCAAAAGAGCTCCTCTGATTGATGGAAGGGTCATCAACTGGCTTCACAGTTATTTTACAAACTTGTTTACTTTTAATTCTCCATCAAACATATATAGGTCTAGACTGTGAGACAAACATTGATGAGTGTAACTCTAAGAATGCCAACATGGTGGGTTCTGATTGTTGCATGGATACAGGATGGTTACATGGCAAAAGAGCTCCTCTGATTGATGGAAGGGTCATCAACTGGCTTCACAGTTATTTTACAAACTTGTTTACTTTTAATTCTCCATCAAACATATATAGGTCTAGACTGTGAGACAAACATTGATGAGTGTAACTCTAAGAATGCCAACATGGTGGGTTCTGATTGTTGCATGGATACAGGATGGTTACATGGCAAAAGAGCTCCTCTGATTGATGGAAGGGTCATCAACTGGCTTCACAGTTATTTTATATATATACACAGACTTGTTTCCTTTTCATTCTCCATCACACACATATATAGGTCTAGACTGTGAGACAAACATTGATGAGTGTAACTCTACGCCATGCCAACATGGTGGGTTCTGATTGTTGCATGGATACAGGATGGTTACATGGCAAAAGAGCTCCTCTGATTGATGGAAGGGTCATCAACTGGCTTCACAGTTATTTGATATATATACAGACTTGTTTCCTTTTCATTCTCCATCACACATATATAGGTCTAGACTGTGAGACAAACATTGATGAGTGTAACTCTACGCCATGCCAACATGGTGGGTTCTGATTGTTGCATGGATACAGGATGGTTACATGGCAAAAGAGCTCCTCTGATTGATGGAAGGGTCATCAACTGGCTTCACAGTTATTTTATATATATACAGACTTGTTTCCTTTTCATTCTCCATCACACATATATAGGTCTAGACTGTGAGACCAACCTCGATGAGTATAACTCTACGCCATGCCAACATGGTGGGTTCTGATTGTTGCATAGATACAGGATGGTTACATGGCAAAAGAGCTCCTCTGATTGATGGAAGGGTCATCAACTGGCTTCACAGTTATTTATACAGACTTGTTTCCTTTTCATTCTCCATCACACATATACATGTAGGTCTAGACTGTGAGACCAACCTCGATGAGTGTAACTCTACGCCATGCCAACATGGTGGGTTCTGACTGTTGCATAGATACAGGATGGTTACATGCAAAAGAGCTCCTCTGATTGATGGAAGGGTCATCAACTGGCTTCACAGTTATTTATACAGACTTGTTTCCTTTTAACTCTCCATCACACATATATAGGTCTAGACTGTGAGACCAACCTCGATGAGTGTAACTCTACGCCATGTCAACATGGTGGGTTCTGACTGTTGCATAGATACAGGATGGTTACATGGCAAAAGAGCTTCTCTGATTGATGGAAGGGTCATCAACTGGCTTCACAGTTAATTATACAGACTTATTTCCTTTTCATTCGCCATCACATATATAGGTCTAGAGTGTGAGACCAACCTTGATGAGTGTAACTCTACGCCATGCCAACATGGTGGGTTCTGATTGTTGCATAGATACAGGATGGTTACATGGCAAATGAGCTTCTCTGATTGATGGAAGGGTCGTCAACTGGCTTCACAGTTATTTTATATACAGACTTGTTTCCTTTCCATTCTCCATCACACATATATAGGTCTAGACTGTGAGACCAACCTCGATGAGTGTAACTCTACGCCATGCCAACATGGTGGGTTCTGATTGTTGCATAGATACAGGATGGTTACATGGCAAAAGAGCTCCTCTGATTGATGGAAGGGTCATCAACTGGCTTCACAGTTATTTTACAAACTTGTTTACTTTTAATTCTCCATCAAACATATATAGGTCTAGACTGTGAGACAAACATTGATGAGTGTAACTCTAAGAATGCCAACATGGTGGGTTCTGATTGTTGCATGGATACAGGATGGTTACATGGCAAAAGAGCTCCTCTGATTGATGGAAGGGTCATCAACTGGCTTCACAGTTATTTTATTTACAGACTTGTTTCCTTTTAATTCTCTATCACACATATATAGGTCTAGACTAGTGAGACAAACATTGATGAGTGTAACTCTACACCATGCCAACATGGTGGGTTCTGATTGTTCATAGATACAGGATGGTTACATGCAAAAGAGCTCCTCTGATTGATGGAAGGGTCATCAACTGGCTTCACAGTTATTTTATTTACAGACTTGTTTCCTTTTAATTCTCCATCACACATATATAGGTCTAGACTTTGAGACAAACATTGATGAGTGTAACTCTACGCCATGCCAACATGGTGGGTTCTGATTGTTGCATAGATACAGAATGGTTACATGCAAAAGAGCTCCTCTGATTGATGGAAGGGTCATCAACTGGCTTCACAGTTATTTTATATACAGACTTGTTTCCTTTTAATTCCCCATCACACATATATAGGTCTAGACTGTGAGACAAACATTAATGAGTGTAACTCTACGCCATGCCAACATGGTGGGTTCTGATTGTTGCATGATACAGGATGGTTACATGCAAAAGGGCTCCTCTGATTTATGGAAGGGTCATCAACTGGCTTCACAGTTATTTATACAGACTTGTTTCCTTTTCATTCTCCATCATACATTATATAGGTCTAGACTGTGAGACAAACATTGATGAGTGTAACTCTACGCCATGCCAACACGGTGGGTTCTGTGCGGACCTTGACAACAGCTTCATGTGTTTCTGCTTAGCTGGATTCATGGGACCGCTGTGTGAAATCAACATTGAGGATTGCTCACCAAGGTAATAGACTCGTTCCTTCCTCAGACGATTGAGCCGATTTCATGAAACGATGACGAAGAGTAACTCGTCTTAACTCGCGACTTGTCCTAGGATCAACAACTAGTCGACCCTGGCGTATCTTGTGTATTATGCTGCGTTCCAATCGCGTCGTGTTTATCGTGTTCACGAGTTCACGAGTCATATAATGGCGTACTAATCGCCTGGTAACTCGTTGTTCACCAGTAGTAAACTCGAGGTGGAATTGTTTTCTCCATGTTCACGACTTCGTAAACGAATGAAATACTTGCGCATGCGTGTTGGTTCACGTACGAGTTCTTGCGCAATAAATAATGTCCTTACCGCACGACTAACTCGACTGTGCGCGTGCGTCTTGGTGAGTAGCGTTTGGAATGCAACCCACTCGTGAACATGGAGAAATTCACGGTGAACACGATAAACACGACACGATTTGAATGCAGTATAACATGCACAACTACCTTACGTTTGAAATCTATTGCACAGAGTAGTTTTCTGGTGATAGTGCGTGTTATATACCTGCACGCGGCGGAAGTTAGTTTGCGCGTTTCTTTTAAACGACTGTTTCCTCTAGCGGTAAAAACAAACATGAAACAGCCATCAGATTGGTAGTTTTGATGCATCTTTCATAAGATGGGTTTAGTGAAATTGATCTTAGGACACGTCTTAGCCAAGATCGATCCTAGAGCGGGGACTCGTGTTAAGTCTTAAGATGATTCACAAGATAAGACAAGTTTCGTGAAATTGGCCCCAGGGCGCATAAAGAGAGTCATATGTAGGCAGACACTATAGGTTTGGTTTGTGACTTGTTTGGCACCAAAATGGCAGCATCGAGCTGTATACTCCCCAGGGAGCCGAGATGGTATTCAGAACGTTTCATTGGCCCAATGAGCAGGGGTAATAATGATGTAGCGCCTTGAGCATCAAGGATGTGTGCACTTTATCACAATATTGCGAAGGAGTTATGGGGAAAGTATACGTTTTGTAACATCCGTTGACATCTTGACCGTTGACAACTTGACCGTTGACAACTTGACCGTTGACATCTTGACCGTTGACATCTTGACCGTTGACATCTTGACCGTTGACATCTAGACCGTTGACATCTAGACCGTTGACATCTAGACCGTTGACATCTAGACCGTTGATATCTTGACCGTTGACATTTGATATTTTGACCTGACGATGACTTTTTAAAGTCAAACTACACACAAGATATATTGACTCCAATCTTTTCTTCCATTTTTTACAGTGCTTGTCATAACAATGGCACTTGCGTGGACGGCATCAATGACTTCACCTGTGTGTGTCCAGATGGTTTCATTGGTGCCCGCTGTCAGGAAGTAGTCGACTATTGCCAGAGTAACCCATGCCAGCACCAAGGCCTGTGCCAGAATGACCTACCAACTGGTTACAAGTGCTGGTGCCTGCCAGGATATTTCGGGCATAACTGTCAGGGAAACCTGGACGAATGCTCCTCCTATCCATGCATCAATGAGCTCGTCTGCGAAGATGGCGTCAACAGCTACGCATGCATCTGCATGGAGGGCTTTGTTGGCACCAACTGCGAGGAGGAAATTGATGAGTGCGCCAGCGGACCCTGCGGGCCCCACGGGACGTGCCTGGACTTGGTGGCTGGGTACAGATGCATGTGTGCAGCGGGGTACACGGGGGCTAGCTGTCAGCGAGACATCGATGACTGTGCTGCTGTTCCATGTCATCACGGCACGTGCTCTGATCAAGTTAATGGCTTTCGGTGTTTGTGTCCGTCAGGCTGGACAGGTAACAACACAATTTCTCAAAGCTTTTTTTCTGCCTATATATGTGCTCTTGTATCGTATTACGATCGAGGGTCGAAACACAAAAGAGAACAAAGGGAACAAAGAATCATCGATCGACGGTTTGATTGTCCGAATTCGGTCCTCGATCATTGGGGCAAGCGCTAAGGTAATGGGGTTAGGGTGTAAGATAGGAATAAAGGAAAACACAATAGGGGATCCTCGATTGTTATGTGGTTCACGACTACATGACCTGGCACCACAAAATGAGTGGAAAGTCGCAAAATTGACATTATTACATTTCGAGAAAGAAGAAGTCCTAAGCTTTCAAATGATGTATTGTGTATTGCTGTAGCTTAATCTAGCCGCCGCTATACTCTTTTGAAATTGTTGAAGTCATGCTCCCTTGTTTTGAGAAAACGGAGTTCAAAGTCCATGAACTGTGCCAATTATAGACGATGCATGTGCCCTCTGACATCACTGTATTTAAATGTGCCCGTCAATATGCGCACACATCGTGTTTTGCATACAATTTGGTTGAGGAGAAACCCCACAGGTCAGACCACCTTTGAATTATGTGACCTCTGATGTCGCCTCTTTACCAAATTTATGTAAAACACGATGCGTGCGCATATTGACGGGCACATTTGAATATAGATGTAAACCAAGGCACATGGTCTATACTATTACTCAGTGCAATTCAGCCACAAAAACACACTTTAGAGTTTTAATTGAGCTATACAACTTTGGGATATGATAAAGAAGGTTTTTTCTGTATGTAAAAACGTTATCAACTCGAAACTGACCTCCCACTTAAAAAATTGACGATTCGGCCAATAACTCGTTTTGGCCATATGCAACTTTCCGCTCATTTCGTGGTGCCAAGTCACATATTTTGATTTTATTTAAACTTGGGCTAATTTCACTATTAGGATTTCTGAGACTCAAAATCTAAGCAGACATAACAGTTATATATTCATTGAAAGGGTATTTGTTATTTTGCTAAATGTACCCTTAGGGAGACAGTTTAGTATAAGTTTTACGGTACTGAGGGACATTGGCATTAGGATGTCTTCCTAAGGTTTTAACTCCATAAATGGACCATTAAAGCATTATATTCACAATGAGCACCTTCAAGAGACAAATTAACGTAAGTTTTTAGGTAGTTGGGAGACATTGACACTTAGGGAGACATTTCAGTGTCCCCCTAAGTCTCCAGCTCCCTTAAAAAAAAAAAAAAAGTTAATTTTTTTTCACAAACACGTTTTGTTAAACCCATGACTTTCTGGAGCGCTGTAAAATGTATTTATCACAAAAGCCCCGAGTGTTATATACCAATGGAAAGCTCTCTTTCTCAAGAATTTGAAAATACCAATATCAAAATTTTTAATTTTTTTCGACTTTACTCTCATTATTATGTTTTGCAATGTTGATTTTATACAGGTCAGCTTTGTGATGAGGATATAGACGAGTGTGACTCGGCCCCTTGCCTTCACAGCAGTGAGTGTCAGGATCAAGTCAATGCCTATATCTGTCGCTGCACACCAGGCTACAGTGGTACCAACTGCGAAGAAGATATCAATGAATGTCCGAGTGCGCAGTGTCAACACGGAGGCACCTGCGTGGATAAGGTAAAGCTGATTGCTATGTTTAGTTTAAAGGGATCGTATACGTTTGGTAATTGGAACCCATGCACTGTTTGTTTCAATCCCATATGTGACCTGCTCTGTGAAAATTAGTCAGATGTCGATAATTTGACAAACAGAGTTATGTATACCATTAGAAAGAGTGCATTGTCCTCTTTAATTTGGTATATGTTGGAGGTCTATAGCATGTTGCGTTCTTGTGATACACCGATAAATTGTGAAGATTTTGCGAAATCTAAAAACCCCATTCAAGAAAAAAAAAAAAAAAAAAAAATCCATTTAGGAGATGTATGCAATAGAATACAAAACCGGTTTTTCTCACTACATCTGATTTAATTCAGCATGTTTTAATGTAGAAATTGAAAATATAGATCCTAACCAAGGTGAAAATCATGAAATAGGAATATCAAATTTTCGTACGAAAACCCCCCTCTCCGCGTTCAACCACCCAAATCTCGTAAGTGCACTGTGCGACATCTGACTCATTTTCACAAAGCGGGTCACATAGTTATAGATATATACCATAAAACTAACCTGTACAAATTTCATTTCAAAAGATCTTAGCGATTTTGAGATATTGCCAAAAATCTAGAGCGGTTTATGTCTACGCAGGAAGAAAAATCTGCATTGGAATACACAATCTGAGAAACGTCACTGCAGTAACGCTTCTCAGATTCAAATTTTTGGGGATAAAAAGTGATATTTTTTTTTCTCCATAACCGCAGTACTTTGAAGTGAAAAGTTTTTCTAAAAATGCTTTTATACTAATTAAAACATGGCTCACCCACGATTAAAAATCAAAATTCATGTGGGTCGATCATGTATGCACCATACACGTCACACCCTAGCCTTCCCATTAGATTAAAAATATATTTCCACAGCATGTACACAGTGATGCTAAAGTTTAAAAATACTATCCTGAAATTGTATTATCTTTTTGAGAATGTTTTATTTTTTATTTTATTTTTTTTTATTCAAAAAGATAAAATAAAATTAGGAAGCGGCCTAAAAAAACGAAGCGGGCAAGAAGACTAAACATGATTTTTTTTTATTTGGCCTTATGCATTCACTCAATAGGTTGCCGACTTTGATTGCACTTGCCCCTATGGCTATAGAGGGCGCTATTGTGAGGATGAAACCAACGAGTGTTTGTCCAACCCATGTCACAACAGAGCCATTTGCCGTGATGAAGTAGGCGCATTCTCCTGCGATTGCCTGACTGGTAGGTCAAAGTTTAGCAACCAGCTAAAGTTAAGTAGAATTTGCCTCTGAATGTGTGCAAACCAGTGGTGCCTGTCTGTAGGCGCTGGAAGAATAACATGAAAGGGTTTGAATGTCTTTTTAAAGTCGCCAACGAACTCTGGGCCAGTTTGGACCTGTTTAGGTGGCGTAAGACATATTGCGTAGCGATTGTTTTGCCAGCAAATCGTAATTGACGTGGACCCTGTCAATGCTCAACTTGTTAAGCTTGATGAAAGACACTCACAGCTTTGTAAATGAAGTAAAGACATTTATATTTTACCTGTGCCAGAATTGTTAACGTTGCCGCACGATTCCGCGAAAAGTCGGACCAAACTATTTTCAAAATGGCGGGCGGAGGTGATTCAAGGACGATTTCACGAAGGAACACAAATATACGCAAACAGTTGCCGTAAACGCTGTTTAAAACATTGTGCAGCTACGCCGAGTTTCGTGAAATGCTCCATAAGGAAATGGCGCAGCTATGCAACTTGTCTTGTTGCGTAAGCCTTATGCCACTTTTTAAAATGGCGCAAGCTACGCACTTTTTGGTGAAATTGTCTGCTGTTTTATGTCGTATATTTTTCTCGCAAAGAAAAGCATTTGTTGTGGCATAAATAGTTCTGATTCGAACTGTACGTCTGATTTGTCTTTAGGTTTCACTGGTACCCTGTGTGATGTGGAAGTAATAAGCGATCCGTGCACCAATGCCCCTTGTAATAACGGAGCTCTTTGCGTCACTGAAGGCAACCGTTTCTTTTGTACTTGTGAAGATGGATACAGGTGAGCATAGAACACATCAGCCACAGGTTGTCTCTTAATTGATTGGTCAATTATTATTATTTTACCTTGACTATACCACCGCCCCTGCTGGAAAAAAAAGGGATGAAAAAAAAGTGCACCTTCGCAAGTTGTCTGAACATTTTGTTTCAAAAACTATTTTCTAAAAAAACGTTTTGTTCAATTTTCTCATTCAATTACACAAAAGTGCAATTTTTTTTCGGCATTTTTTGACATAAATTGTTTTATTTTGTTCATTAAACAATTGTTTTTGGCAAAGTAGTGTGGGGCTTTTTGTTTACGTTAGGTGTATGTAAAAAGATCAACAGAAATTTGGTTCTGGAATTGTGTTACTGTTTGAATATTTCTAAAGATGAATGTTTTTTGTTCAACAGTGGGGATCTATGTGATGTGAACGTTGATGAATGCCTGAGTCAGCCATGTGAACATAATGCACCGTGCATTGATGACTTTAATGGTTACCAGTGTGCTTGCCTACCAGGATACATTGGCACTCAATGTGAAAACGGTAACTATTCCTTCATTTCAAGCAAAAGTATACCTTTTGCAGCTATCCAAAAAGTAACTAGGGTTGTAGCTACGCTGGCCGAAGCCGGCCGAAGGTAACCGGCATTCAACAACACCGGCCGGTACTCAGGGTAAAAATGAAGCTTGCTGGCCGGCACAAATTTTGCAAAATTACAATACGACAGACTCAACTAGTTGTTGGCGTATAAATAATTTATACACACTTATCAAAAATCTTTTCAAACCTGTTTCTTCTTTGAAACTATAACTCTAGGCCGACATTTTTGTTTAAAGAGAAGATAATGCAATGGTTTCCAGATGATATACAGATAAAGGCACGTATTAATGAGATAAGACGACCCTTAGACCGATCTTAACCAGTTCGCGCCGGAGGACGCATAAACACGCCACGAGCAAGGCCAGAAATGTCTGTCAGCAGCGAGCAAGGCCGGAAATGCGTGGGTGTGCTTCCCGGTACTATCGGCCTGAACCCACTTCAGTTCGAGTTTCGTTAAAAATAATCCCGCCCCTTGGCTCGGTGATGTTAAAATAATTCCGGCGCGAACTGGTTAAGTTAAGACAAGGTCAGCCGCGTTGCTATGGAAGTAAGTTAGGACGTGTTGAACCCGTCTTAACTTTGGTGAAATTGATCCTAGGACGAGTCGAGAGATGGGACGAGTTACTCTTCCTAAAACGCCTCTTAGTGTTTTGTGAAATTGGCCCAAAAAATTGCAATGGTGTATGATATTATGTCGGAGGGAAGAACGTTTCTTTACCCTCAAATATTTTTTAAATGTGTAAAAAAAAGACAGAAAGGTCAAAATGTTACCCCAACTATCAACCCCCCCCCCAAAAAAAAAAACACCAAAAAAACAACCTGTTTTGTTTGCACATAAACATTATCCTTTTAGTTTTAAAGTTTACACATTGAAAAGCATTTTTTTACAAATATATTTTTCAAAGTGGAAAAAATAATATAATAAAAAAAACTTTCCAATGATTATGACTCATTTTGTTCATTGTTTCCATGGATAGAATTATCAACGGATTTTGACCTGGTGTTCTCCAACCTGACTGCATCAGACATCATTCACGTCACCGGCGTGACCTCTGGTGACCTCTCAGAACTCTCCCTGACCCTGTGGTTCCGAGCATCAGCCTGTACCGATGATGTCGTCTTCATGGCAAAGTTATCCACGGCAACGGCCAATGTCTTGGAGATCAGGAATCCATGCAACTTACTGCTGTCACTTTTTGGGTGAGTTACACTTTGAACATTTCATTTAGTTTTCTTTCTTTTTTGGAACGTCCGTTCCAGGTTGGCTAAGGTTGGCCAGGCAAGTTAATGGTATCGACTGAAAGCTTAGCTGTGTCAACATGAACCAACTTTCGACTGGGAAAAGTCGTGAACAACTTCAAAATATTCATTTCTTATTAAATACATATTTTGGATAGTACTGTACAGGACATAAACGTAACTCACCTAAAACGCAACCGATTCTAACAAACAAAACATCGTTCGGAAGCTCTGGAATATTTTTCTACAATCGTTAGCTGAAACAGAACACAGCAGGGGTGCGTTCCACTCAAGCGAACGTTGCCAGCGTTAGCGTTGTTCGCGTGAGTGGAACGCAATGTGCGCCAATTATGTTGGCAAACGTTAGCGAAAACGGCAAACGACATTTAGAGCTGTTCGCTGTTGGCCAGTGACGTATTTTAAAGATGGCGGAGAAGTTAGCAGCCGACGGTTTTCTTTTCACGGTTTTGATTTACGTTTCATACTTTTCGTTATAAACGGTGGGTTGTTTTGAGCAGTCACTGCGATGTTTTAAAGAAAAATAATGAGTTGGACAAAAAGCAGCCAACCAAACGACGTCACTGTCACTGAGCGCCGCCATTTTAAAAACGTGTTTTTTAATATCGTTCCACCTCGACTGGCACCAACTCAAAACGTAGGCGAATGTTCGCGCAAACAGTTCGCGTAAGTGTAACGCAGCCCTGACGTGTCGTTTGCCCTATCTGCAATGCGGAGAACATTTGTTTGTTGCAGAATATTTACTCCAGTTTTAAATTCACATGCAGCGAATGACGTCAGAATAATAAGTACGGCATGAGAATGTAGGAACTGCAGCATGGAAATACGGGCTGTATGGAAATAACGTGGAAATGCGGGCTGTTGGAAACCAGTGAAAAGTGGCGACGCACGTACAACACACAAGGTCGCGTGGTCATAGAATGTTACGAGCTCTCTGCGAGCAGTTGCAGCGCCGTGGCTAATGATAATTGCCTTAAAATTTGAAAGTAAATAATGATTGTAGGCATTTAGCCAAATGATTTCGCTAAATATCCTACAATTGGTCCTGAAAATATCATTTTGTAAACAAAAATCCTGATTGATTATGAAAAAACCAAAAAACATAAAAACCACGGCCTGACGCCAGTTGAAAACGAACGCTGTTTTTCGTGCTTTTCTCGGCATCCATGATTGTAAAACTTCGTACAGGTCAGTTAAATTATATCTACTATAAAATATAGACCACGCAAATTCATCCATTCATTACAATTCAAGCAATTGCCAATGGTGTATCCTACCTTTAAAGGGAATAAATATGTGGTTGGCCATTTTTAAACAAGTATGTTTAAATTTAGGATACACCATTGGTAGTTGCTTGAATTAAGAAAAGCAGGAAAAACAGCATTCGTTTTCAACTGTTATTCTTATGTTATCTTTGTTTTTTCGCAATCGCCATCTGGCGAATTTTTCTTTATAAAATTCAATTTTTCGGAATAAAAACAAGATATCTAGCGCAATCATTTTGCTGGATGCCTAGATTCATTATTTACTTTAAAATGAGTAAGATATTTCCTTATAATTCGGTAGTAAATATTTTTGAGATCTGCAAATGGTGTATTCTACCTTTAACCAGTTTAACGATGGGTTTAATTTGAAAAAATTAAAGACCGTTCGTAGAATTTTCTTATTGATTTCTGTCTGTTTTTATTCAAGCCATAATGTCAACGTGGGCGGCCAGACAGATTTCTGCGATGGCCGCTGGCACAATATCATGCTAGTCATGAAACGCCAGGCTGCGATGGAGTGGAAGTTGTACATAGACCAGTCGTTGACTGCAGAGGGCGCTGTTCAAAACCCCACAGGAACCATTCCGAGTGGGTTGTCATTAACCATGGGCCCTACTGGTGAGGTTTCTGTTTTAGTTTTGACTATTAAAGCAAAGTTATACTGCGAAAAAAAAACCTAAAACATAGAGCTGCTGTTATTTCACAGATGTGATATATGTGACCCGCTCCATCGAAATCAGGAATAAGTCTCGAAATGACTTTTTGAGATATGCACATGGTGAGAAAGGGAATTTCATAAGCTTTCTAATGATACCCATCACAAGTGTGTATCTGTTTAGGTTAACGAGTTATGGTCTGATGAAGATGACAGGTGTATATTTATTTGCCGAATCCACATTCTGAGAAAAACAGCTTTGAAATAAACAAAATTGACCAAAATCATACGGACAGCGCACGCAAATCCTCTTCATTTTCATCTTTACTGATCGTTTTTACGTACAAGACATTAATGATAATAATCTGTGATAGCTACACTTCCTAAAAATACAATGTTCAGAAAAACGACTTGGTCACGATTTTCACCCATGCGTTCACTTCAACGACCGATTTCGTAAAACGGCCCCAGTGACTTATTTCTGATTACGATGGAGCGGGTCACATATGAGACCTGTTCCAACGAAATCCGGACAAAGTCGCACAAAGTGTTTTATTACAATGTACTTGTGAAGTCATTTCGGGGTGGATTTTACCATTTTGAGGTTTTGCGTTTTTCTGAATCATGAACTATTTATCTACAATCTCGCTAAATTTGAACATAATCCGTCACTCAGAAGTGTGTTTTTTTGTCGATTTTGTGAAACAATTGTGTATAGAAATAATAGGCTTTTCTGACCTTCAAAGCTGTTTATCTCATTATCAGGTTGTCATAATAATAGGCAGTTTTTATATAGCGCACGTATCTACCAAGAATGGTACTCAAGGCGCTCTGTGATTTTCAAAGACGGGTTAATGAAGTTTATGAGAATATGAGACCCATTATGTAGCACCTTTGTAAGATTTTTTTACAAGTAGTCTGAACAGTTTTGGTTTATAACTTGAATTTAAAGGTAGTATACACCATTTGCAGATATCGAAAATATTTACTACCGAATTAATAAGAAATATCTTCTTCATTTGAAAGTAAATAAAGATTCTAGGCATCCAGCAAAATGATTGCGCTACATGTAGATATCCTGTAATTATTTTGAAAAATACAATTTTATTTTAAAAAGTTTGCGATCGTCGCCTGGCGATCGCGATAAAACAAAGATAACATAAGAATAACTGCTCGACGCCGGTTGAAAACAAATGCTGTTTTTCGTGCTTTTCTCGGCATCCATGATTGTAAAATTTCGGACAGGTCAGTTAAACGATATTTACTATAAAATACAACCCCCTAAATCTACCCAGTCATGATAATTCAAGCAATTACCAATGGTGTATCCTACCTTTAAACATTATCGAAAATTAAAAAATTACAAATGATTTTGTTCAGATCCAGCGACTGATCTTGGTGATTGTCAGATAGAGTTGAGCGGCCTCAACATATGGAGGGAGGCCATGAATGAAGTCCAGGTGTCAGACATTGCGTTCCACTGCGTACCGATCCATGGCAGTGTGTTGGCATGGGGACAGATAATGACGCTTCCTGGGGCTGGCATTACTCAGACATTGAGGGCGCCGTCAATGTGTGATGGTGGGTTAATTGGATCTATTTTTGATTTTTTTTTAATTGGATTGATTTTTGTGGACATTATTTTTGTTACTACATGTAGGCCTACATTGATTTTTTACAAACGTAAATTTGTTTTCATACTTTTTCTTTGTTGGGTGACGACAAAGTTAAAATGTCATTATACAATTGTCCGCTGTGACGTGGTCCATGGTGTTTTGTACACCCGAGGGGGAATCTGGCACCTGAGGTGAAGCCAGGGTGTCATTTGCCTCCAATGGTGTACAAAACTCATGGACCACATCACAGTGGACAACAATTGTATTGTTATACCATGGTATTAACACATTGACTGCCGACTACGATATTTTGAGATATTGCCGAAAATCTGGAGCGGTTATGTCCACGCAGGAAGAATAATCTGCATTGGAATACACAATCTGAGAAACGGCACTGCAGTAACGCTTCTCAGATTCAAATTTTTGGGGATAAAAAGTGTTATCTTTTTACCTAACCGCAGTACTTCAAAGTGAAAAGTTTCTAAAAATGCATTATAATATCCAAAGCTGCTGTACTTATTACCAAGTAAGTTTTTATTGCCATTAATTTTTGGATTAATTACCAAACGTATACGATCCCTTTAATTTGATTTTTTTTCTCAACAAATGTGCAAGTTCAACAGATTTTGAAGACCTTGATTCTTGTAGACATTAATTTGTTACTGCATTGATTTTTTACAAACGTAAATTTGTTTTCATACTTTTTCTTTGTTGGGGGATGACAAAGTTAAAATGTCATTATACAATTGTCCGCTGTGATGTGGTCCATGGTGTTTTATACAACCGAGGGGGAAAATGTGACCCGAGGTGAAGCAAAGGGTGTCATTTGCTCCGGAGGATGTACAAAACCCATGGACCACATCACAATGAACAATAATTGTTTTGTTATACCATGGTATTAACACATTGACTGCCGACTACGAGTATAGTCATAGTAACAGGTGTACCGGATTCTGCCACTACGAGTATACTCATAGAAAATGAAAGGTTTTTGTATTGTAAATTGAATACACTGGCGTCACTGATAACGCAGCAAATACGCTGCTGGCAGTGGTGATGGACATACATGTTTATGTTCAAATTATTATTATTAAGATTATTTTTTTTAAGTACCTATTAAGTATGTGCATGCGTAAAATGTTTGGCAAATGGGAGCGCACTGTGAAATTATGCCCGGCAGTCAACGTGGTAAATACAATTAAAATGCACAAGATAAATGATTTCAGAAAACAAAATTTATTTTGGTACTAACTTTAAAATGTTAACGTTAATGTTAACGTACGTACTCTCAAAGTATTCGAAGGGCATTTGGAAGTGGTACATAATTTTAAATGGAATAGTGAAATATTTAAATTTTAGAGCTTTAAGAATATGTAAGCTGACGCGAATTATCTTCTAATCCCTTTTAATTATACTCCTAATACTGTGAACACAGCGCCCTTAACGTCAACAAATACGGCCTATTCTGTCCTCATTATATCCGGCTTTAAGTCGCTTGTCCAGACTCCGTTGGGTCAGACTTGGGGTTTTTTATGGCGCGTCTCCACTGGGCTCGGTCCTGGGCGTCCGTCGACTTGAGGCCCAGTAACTTCATATCAGTCCTCACCACATCATGCCAGGTCTTCTTCGGCCTTCCCGCAGATCTCGCCCCTTCCACCACCATCGATGCTGATCTTTTTCACCCAATCACCCTCGTCCTTCCTCTCCACGTGGCCATTAAACCTCAGCCTGTTCCTCCTCGGTCCTGGGCGTCCGTCGACTTGAGGCCCATCATGCCAGGTCTTCTTCGGCCTTCCCGCAGATCTCGCCCCTTCCACAACCATCGATGCTGATCTTTTTCACCCAATCACCCTCGTCCTTCCTCTCCACGTGGCCATTAAACCTCAGCCTGTTCCTCCTCGGTCCTGGGCGTCCGTCGACTTGAGGCCCATCATGCCAGGTCTTCTTCGGCCTTCCCACAGATCTCGCCCCTTCCACCACCATCGATGCTGATCTTTTTCACCCAATCACCCTCGTCCTTCCTCTTCCTCTCCACGTGTCCATACCACTGCGAGCCTGTTCCTCCTCGGTCCTGGGCGTCCGTCGACTTGAGGCCCATCATGCCAGGTCTTCTTCGGCCTTCCCACAGATCTCGCCCCTTCCACCACCATCGATGCTGATCTTTTTCACCCAATCACCCTCGTCCTTCCTCTTCCTCTCCACGTGGCCATACCACCTCAGCCTGTTCCTCCTCGGTCCTGGGCGTCCGTCGACTTGAGGCCCATCATGCCAGGTCTTCTTCGGCCTTCCCACAGATCTCGCCCCTTCCACCACCATCGATGCTGATCTTTTTCACCCAATCACCCTCGTCCTTTCTCTTCCTCTCCACGTGTCCATACCACTGCAGCCTGTTCCTCCTCGGTCCTGGGCGTCCGTCGACTTGAGGCCCATCATGCCGGGTCTTCTTCGGCCTTCCCACAGATTTCGCCCCTTCCACCACCATCGATGCTGATCTTTTTCACCCAATCACCCTCGTCCTTCCTCTTCCTCTCCACGTGGCCATACCACCTCAGCCTGTTCCTCCTCGGTCCTGGGCGTATGTCGACTTGAGGCCCATCATGCCAGGTCTTCTTCGGCCTTCCCGCAGATCTCGCCCCTTCCACCGCCATCGATGCTGATCTTTTTCACCCAATCACCCTCGTCCTTCCTCTCCACGTGTCCATACCACCTCAGCCTGTTCCTCCTCCTCATCACCACCTTGATCGATTCAATTGCATCTGAATGCCCTTTCTGTTTTCTTCTGCAGATTTTGACGAGTGTTCCAGCTCTCCTTGTGAGTATAGCGGGACTTGCCAAGACCAGCTTGGTGCCTTCCTCTGCCATTGTACCGAGGGTAGGCTAGGAGACAGGTGCCAGTCCGTGCTTGATTTATGCCTGTCGATTCCCTGCCTTAATGATGGGACGTGTCACAGTGACTTGTTTGGGTTCAGGTGCCAATGCATCGTGGGATACACTGGCAGGGTGTGCGAAACACAGAGTGGTAAGTCTTCCGTACGATCCTCAAAATTCGTATCCTTGTGGAGACATCTCATTGTTCTCGTGTACAAGATGGTTAAAAAGTCGAGCACGCTTTTCAAAATGCTCTTATTTTAACCACAATTTATAATTTCCTGGGTCGAAATTTTGACCCAATTTCGACTCTGTGAAACATTGTGAGATTTGAACATTTGATGTCTCATTTTTATATGGAAACCATATCTTTGAAACCATATCTATATTATCGATGTTAGTAATATACATTCTACGCGTGGTATTCCGTTATATTTTGTTTCATTTTAATGTAATAAACATATTAATGTAATAAACATTTCACAGTTAAAAATTTGCATTTCTGCACTGCAATGTGAGTTCACTAGGTGGAGACAATATTTTGTGACCCACTCTACAAAAAATGAGTCCGATGTTGCATTTTCATACGGGGCTGTTTAACCAGTTCGCGCCGGAGGACGTATATACACGCAACGTTTCCCCCAGATTCAAAACCAATGACGCATAAACACGGAAATGTCTGTCAGCAGCGAGCAAGGCAGGAAATGTCTGTCAGCAGCGAGCAAGGCCAGAAATGTCTGTCAGCAGAGAGCAAAGCTGGAAATGTCTGTCAGCAGCGAGCAACGCCGGAAATGCGTGGGTGTGCTTCCCGGTACCATCACCTTATCTAGACGCACCACTCACATCACCCCGTCTTAAAGTCCCTCCACTGGCTCCCCATCATTGATCGCATTGCCTTCAAGATCCTCTTTCTAGCTTTCAGGTCACGACAAGGAACTTCACCGGACTACATATCTGACATTATCACGCAATATCAACCGTCGCGTAGTCTTCGTTCAGCCAGAGCGCTACAGCTTACGGTTCCCCGTACCAATCACTCTTGGGGAGACCGGTCTTTTTCACGCGCCGCTCCCGAACTCTGGAACAAATTACCTTTTGAAATTCGTCAGTCATCATCATTGTCTGTATTTAAATCTTCTCTAAAAACCCACATTTTTACCTCCCGGTTTTGTGATTAAAAACAATCTGTATTGTGTGCCATGAGCGTCTTGCTTGGTGGATATCGGCGCCTTATAAATGTTCATTATTATTATCAGCTTGAACCCGCCTCTGACCGAGTTTCGTTAAAAATAATACCCACGCTTCGGCTCGGTGATGTGAAAATAATCCCGGCACGAACTGGTTAAAGGTAGTATACACCATTTGCAGATATGGACAATATTTACTACCGAATTATTAAGAAATATCTTACTCATTTGAAAGTAAATAATGATTCTAGGCATCCAGCCAAATGATTGCGCTAGAAATCCTGTAATTATTCCGAAAAATATAATTTTATAAAAAAACAAAGATAACATAAGAATAACTGCCCATTGCCGGTTGAAAACAAATGCTGTTTTTCGTGCTTTTCTCGGCATCCATGATTGTAAAAATTCGGACAGGTCAGTTAAATGATATTTACTATGAAATACAACTCCCCAAATCCACCCATTAATGATAATTCAAGCAATTACCAATGGTGTATCCTACCTTTAATGTCTCAGAGGTGGTTTTTCCTTTCAGCAGATCAATTATTTTGGTTTTAAATTCCCCAGTTGGTGGTCAGTGGGGCACATGGATGTCTTGGTCCCAGTGCTCTAAGACGTGCGGGACAGGCCGTCAGCTCAGGTCTAGATCATGTGACAATCCAGAGCCACAGAATGGAGGAGCGCAATGTCCGGGGGCATTCGACCAATCACAGCAGTGTAACGGAGACATATGCCCAAGTAAGTCATTTTGTTCTTCTCTTCTAATATGCAAATCCGGCCATCACAAGGTCAAAGGCCACTCAAGGTGTGGGCTACTAGAGGAAAGTGTAGAAGAACCAGCCCCACACACTGAAACAAGACATTCTGATCTCTTTACAGTACGAATAGGGTTGGGGTGGGTAACTAGTCCACAGCAAGGCATTAATAATGCCTCTACCCATAATGTGACCGTCCACGGCGAAAGGGCTGTAAAGTAAGCATCTTGACGTTTTGAGATATTTAGAGAAATGATATCTACAAGAAATAAGCTTTAAAATGATGTATTACAAGACATAGTTGGGGTATTAACGGTTAGCTACAACAATTAAGTAACACTGAATGAAAAGTTTTTGTTTTTCATTGTTTTTCACATATTTTAATGGTCCTTTTCTCAAAATAAGCTCTGGCGACTTTACAGCCCTTTTGTCGTGGATGGCCACATTTATACAAAGCAAATTAACTTAATTATACAAAAAAGGAAATGAGACCTCAAACTTGTAATTACTAATTACAAGTGTGGATCAATTTTGTCTAATGTTGTTCATAATTGATCCCACGTCCATGCCAATATCAACATTGTCATCATTTGTTGTCATCTGAATCACATAACTGAATATTTATCACCCTCAGGCTGTCCAGGTCTGCACAGCCCACTGCATGGCTTGATCAATTGCAATGCTACTGACTATGGAGACACTGTGTGTCGTATATCGTGTCGGGACGGCTATGCATTCAGTACACCGCCACAGAACAGGTACCGATGTGGTGTGAGTACCGACTACCGGTGGGACCACAATCCAGATAACAACCAATCGCTTCAACTGCCAAGCTGCAACAGTAGGTCGTTTCTGTCTTTTTGCATGTAGATATCCTCCTATATATAGGGCAGTTGCCATAGAATTGTCTGACCTTTCAAAACCTTTCAAGTTTTCTGGACTGAAAGGTTTTGAAAGGTGACAAAACTGTCTGACAAATAGGTCCTATGAAAGATTTTGAAAGGTAAAACAACTCTCTGAACAAACTGGTGTAAGAACAAAAATACCTTTCAAGTTTCTTGGACTGAAATGTTTTGAAAGACGAAAAAACTGTCTTACAAAAGAAACCTATGAAACATTTCGAAAGGTAAAACAACTTTCTGAACACAAACTGGTGTGAAAACAAAATACCATTCAAAAGGTTTTGAAAGGTGTAGTAGTGGAGTAGCAACAAATTCTGGAGCGTTTTGAAAGGTTCATACTTATTTACAGCCATTTTGTCCAGTAAGCAGATTTTGAAAGGTTTTGAAAGGTAAAACCATAGGAAGGTTATATAACCAGTTCGCACGGGATGACGTATATAAACGCAAAGTTTTCCCCAGATTCAAAACGGACGACGCATAAACACGCCACGAGCAAGGCTGGAAATTTCTGTCAGCAGCGAGCAAGGCCGACAATGCGTAGCTGTGCTTCCCGGCACTATGGGCCTGAACCTGCCTCAAATCGAGTTTCGTTAAAAATAATCCCGCGCGTCGGCTCGGTGATGTTAAAATAATCCCTGCGCGAACTGGTTAAATGTAGGATACACCATTGGTAATTTCTTGAATTATCATGAATGTGTGGATTTGGGGGTTGTTGTATTTTATAGTAAATATCGTTTTACCTGACCTGTTTGAAGTTTTACAATCATTGGATGCCGGGGAAAGCAAGAAAGAACGGCGTTCGTTTTCAACCGGTGTTGGGCAGTTGTTCTTGGTTTTTTTCGCGATCGCCAAGCGGCGTGAAAAAAATGAAGATTTGCATTTTGATCGTTTGACATTGCAAATGTCAAATTGGCATTAAGAGGTATTATCTTCAAGCAAACTTAAAAAGAATTGCTGAGAAACCACAACATTCCGCAAGCACAATGACCACCACAAAGGATGGAGGGTTCCCTCCGGTTCATATCTTGGTTCATTTGCAGACAGGGAGTATGTAGCATTGCTTGCTGCAGCACAGTCACACTCCTTATTGTATCACGAAATGAGCGGAAAGTCGCACACGGCCAAAACGAGTTATTGGCCAAAATGTCAATTTTTCATGTTGGAGGTCGGTTTCGAGTTGTTAATGTTTTTACATACAAATAACCCATCTTTATCAAATCCCAAAGTTGTATAGCTCAATTAAAACTCTAAAGTGTTTTTTTTTGTGGATGAATTGCACTGGGTGATAGTATAGTTGGCACGGTTCATGGACTATGAACTCCGTTTTCTCAAAACAAGGGAGCACGACTTCAGCAATTTCAAAAGAGTATAGCGGCGGCTAGGAATAAGCTACAGCAACACACAATACATCATTTGAAAGCTTAGGACTTCTTCTTTCTAGAAATGTAATAATGTCAATTATGTTATTTTACGACTTTCCACTCATCTCGTGGTGCCAGGTCACATTTTACAAATCAATGTTTGTCGTTTGATATCCATACATCTACCGTTCCCTTTTTGTGATGTGGCAGTAATGGTTCCCCGCGTTGCCATGGCCGCCAACATCACAGTGACATATCCTGATCTACACTGTGACTCGCTGAGTGATCAACGTGACATCTATGACAGTGCTGCCACCACCCTGCACAATGCCACCCAGGGGAACTCAGGATGCCTGGCACAGCATACCTGCACTGCTAATATTACTGTGAGTAGTCAGTCCTACATTAAAAAACAACAGGTTTGTTGTGGATAGGCACTAATGGTATCTTAATAAGGGAATAAATGTGTGTTCGAGAGGTTTTAATCACTCTGTTTAATACTGCTTGGAGTCTGGGTGCTGATAATTACCCGAGCCGAAGGCGAGGGTAATTATCAACACCCAGACTCCAAGCGGTATTAAACAGAGTGATTAATACCGACCGAACACACATTTATTCCCATTCATAAATACGTTTTTGGAAAATTCAGCCAAAAAAGCCCAGTAAATTTCGGTGTTTTGCCATTCTGTGTGTGTCAAATGACATGTTTCCGCCTCTGTCGCTCTACACAATACATGCAATAAAGCGTATTTACTATGAACCAGACTATTACTGCCATTGGCAACTTCGTTCCCAGGGTTTCGAGCTGTACGCGCCCAACACTACCCGCTCTTACTTTTAGAGACGAGGTACGGTTGGAAATAAAGTGAGCCCTGGGGACGGGTATAATGCGACATCGCTTTGTTGCCAGCTGGTTTTAAACACTTCCAGCCATGTGTTTATCGTCCGTTTAATACCGGCCACGTGACGGGCTCTCGACCAATAGGAATGCCTAAACTGTCCCAGGTATTTATGAATGGTACTTTCGAATGGTACCAAATGGTATACCATTCATACATTTTTGTAAGGGGAGGGTATGGTGTGGGAATATTGGTTGGATGTTGATAAAGCTAACGACAAAACACAACACCAAATATAGAATTGAAGCACACTTATCAGCTATGAACATGCAAAACAAAGCATTTTTTATTAAGAAACTGTTCCAATTTATCTCGTCAGTATCAAATTATTGTAAAAGGAAGCCAAGTTGAAGTTAATGTATGACAGCTCTAGAATTGTAGTTCGATGACATTCTAACGGACTAGTAATTACCCATCCCAACCCTATTCATGCTGTGAAAAAATCAGATTGTTTCACTGTAAGGGGCTGGTTCTTCCAAACTTTCCTCTGTAGCCCACACCTCGAGTGGCCCTTGGCCTTGTGATGGGGGATTTGCAGAAGAATACCTATTTATTTATTGTTGGCTCTGTTGAGAGTTGTGCGGTTCTGGCTAGTAGGCCCTACCTGTTTACTGGAGGTTTTAAAAAGTGGGTTCGCTTTCCTCCAGGAGAAATTTGCCACCATCTTTTAACCCTCCTGTATATAGTGCAGTTGCCATAAAATTGTCTGACCTTTCAAAACCTTTAAAGTTTCCTGGACTGAAGGGGTTTTGAAAGGTGAGAAAACTGTCTGACAAAAGGAACCTATGAAAGATTTTGAAAGGTAAAACAACTCTCTGAACAAACTGGTGTGAGAAAAAAAATACCTTTCAAGTTTCTTGGACTGAAAGGTTTTGAAAGGCGAGAAAACTGTCTGACAAAAGAAACCTACACTGTATGAACGATTTCGAAAGGTAAAACAACTTTCTGAATGAAACTGGTGTGAGAAAAAAAATACCTTTAAAAAGGTATTGAAAGGTGTAGTAGTGCAGTAACAACAAATTCTGGAGCGTTTTGAAAGGTTCATACTTATTTATAGCCATTTTGTAAACAGTAAACAGATTTTGAAAGGTTTTGAAAGGTAAAAGGGATATTGCAATTAAATCTTGTTTTTTGTCTGACCTCGTTTTAGGTCTCCAATTGTGACACCCAAGCTAACCGCACCACCAGGGCTTCCAGACGGAAGAAAAAATCGCCATCGCCAGTCATACTGACTATTTTGTTCAACATGGACACTGACTATACGTCAGTTGGCCCCAGTGGTGTTGCTGACAGTAAGTGTTTTAAAGTTCATGAAATTGGCTACACATTCCAGTCAGTGTTGTAGTCAAGACCCGGAGGTCTGAGACTAAGACTTTGAGGTTCGAGACCTGACGGTTCGAGACCTGACGGTCCGAGACCTGACCGTCCGTGACCTGACCGTCCGTGACCTGACGGTCCGTGACCTGACGGTGCGAGACATGACGGTCCGAGACCTGACGGTTCGAGACCATGGCGGTCCGATACCTGGCAGTCCGATACCTGGTAGTCCGATACCTGGTAGTCCGAGACCCGACGGTCCGAGACCCGACGGTCCGGGACCCGACGGTCCGGGACCCGACGGTCCGGGACCCGACGGTCCGGGACCCGACGGTCCGGGACCCGACGGTCCGGGACCCGACGGTCCGGGACCCGACGGTCCGGGACCCGACGGTCCGTTGTATTCGGCCCAACAACTCAATTCATTACAACTCTGCTGTCAGCATCAATAGTTTCCCACCCTAACTCCCTAGGATGTGTTCAAAATCATGTTGATTTTGGAGGATTCAAGACGTTGGAGTTAACCCTCTTTTTCCCTGTTCCCTGTACGTCTTGTGTAGACGGCACGGCCTTGATAGAAATGGGCTTTAGCTCTACCCTCGAGGAAGTAGCAGATCGCATGGAGATGGGACAGTTTGGCATCACGTATCACGGAGAAGTCTCCCAGCCAGACATGGAGACAGTAGCTGAAGATTGTTGGGATGTCTGCCCAGAAGGCAGTGTGGAAAGTGAACAAGAAGGGCTTTGTAGTGAGTACTAAAAACAAAATGGTTTCAGGAAATTATCTGTACTTTATATTTAAGTTGCTTTTGAGAGTTCACTGTATGGGCTACTAGTATACAAATGAATGTTTGTGAATGCAATGGTAAGAATAATTTCATGAGGTGACAGATGGCATGTTCTATTCCATGAGGCGAACCGAGTGAAATAAAACAAATCATCTGTCAACGAATGAAATTCTTTACATCGCACATTGCTTGAATTATCATGAATGGGTAGATTTGGGGGTTGTATTTTATAGTAAATATCGTTTTACTGACCTGTCCAAAGTTTTACAATCATGGATGCCGAGAAAAGCAAGAAAAACGGCATTTGTTTTAAACCGGCGTTAGGCAGTGGTTCTTATGTTTTTCTTGGTTTTTCACGATCACCGTCCGAAAATTCAATATAGAAAATTCAATTTTTCTGAACAATTACAGAATATCTAGCGCAATCCTTTTGCTGGATGCCTACACTCATTATTTACTTTTAAATAAGTAAGATATTTCCTAATAATTTGGTAGTAACAAAATTCTATATCTGCAAATTGTGTATCCTCAGGCCCGTACGCAGGGGGGGGGGGGGGGGGGGGGGGGGGGGGGGGGGGTGCGACGGGTGCGTACGCACCCCCCAAATTACTAAAAGGTCCACATTTTCTGGATAAATAATGGTATTTTGATGTAGAAATAACTGTACTGCAGGCACACAAAAAATTCAGTACAAATTCGCCCCCCAAATTACCAAAAGGTCCACATTTTCCGGGGTAAATAATGGTATTTTGATGTAAAAATAACGATACTGGCCAGAACATTTTTGGTTTAATTTTTGGTCCCATCAGTACAAATTCGCACCCCCCCATAAAAAATCCTGCGTACGGGCCTGATCCTACCTTTAACTTCAAGAGAAGTGCCCCCCCCCCCCCCCTCTCCCCAACCAAAAAACCCAGAAATAACAATGAATTACAGGACAAAGTTGACATAAGATACTCTTTAAACAAAATAAAGTTACTGTGAGTAGAATTGCTCAGGTAAAGCTTGTTCTGTTGCGTTGTATATTTAATTGTTTGTACTTGTTTTGGCTTGTTTGGATTTGTTCAGTTCAGTGCAGCAACAGTGACATCTGGGGCTGGGATGCCTCTGAGCGAAACTACGTCTGCAAACCATGCCCTGCCAACACCTACAAAGATGACTGGAAGAACGTCTGCACAGACTGTCCGCATGGCCTGGTGACAAGGGGTCACGGAGCTACCAACATCAGCCAGTGCTTTGGTAGGCCTTCTATTTTTGTCGGGGCTTGCTGCAAACGCCTGAAAATGGTTTGGCAGTCTAGCTTAAAGGGATGGTTGTGCCAATTTTGGCAAGGCCGTGCTTTTGCATACCTTAACGGTCGCCGCCGTCACGACAGAGCGCCTGCTGGCCACCCTCAATCCACGGCAAGTGGCAGGTCTGTTGACCCCCGAGCACCGCTCGGGCCTAAGAAGAGCCGTCTAATAAGACGAGGAAATTACCTAAGTCCGGAGAATCTCGTATTAGCGAGAGTCGACTGTTCTACCTTAATTCTGCATTTCTTTGTTAATTAATGCACAGATCCAGACATTGGCAAAGATTCCCATGCTGAGACAACAAATTTCCCAGTCGTTGCGGTCTCCATGGCCTGTGCTGGATTCATTCTCATCATAGCTATCTTTGGACTGATGTTCTGTAAGCTGAAGTGAGTTGAAATATGAAGGATACAATCATTGCTTAACCAGTTTGCGCCGGATGACGAATATAAACGAAAAGTTTTCCCCAGATTCAAAACGGATGACACCTAAACACGCCACGAGCAAGGCCGGAAATATCTGTCAGCAGCTAACCAGGCCGAAAATGCTTGGGTGTGCTTCCCGGTACTGGCGGCCTGAACCTGCTTCGGATTGAGTTTCGTTAAAAATAATCCCGTGCGTTGGCTCGGTGATGTTAAAATAATCCCGGCGCGAACTGGTTAAAAAAAGTTGTAAGCCCATGCCCAAATAGGAATCAGTGTCTGAACGCATTGTCCATTTTGCGGAGACTATTATGTGACCTGTTCCAACGAAACCCGGACAAAGTCGCACAATGTGTTTTATTAAAATGTACTTGTGAAGTCATTACGCGGTGGATTTTACCATTTTGATGTTTTGAGTTTTTCTGAATCACAAACTATTAACCCTAACTCCCTAGGGTCTGTGCAAAATTGTATTGATTTTGGAGGATTGAGGGCCGTTAGGGTTAATCTACAATCTCCCTAAATTTGAACATAATCCGTCACCCAGAAGTCGTTTTTATTTTAGATTTTGTGAAACAATTGCGTATAGAAATGATACGCTTTTCAGAAATTCAAAGCTGTTTATCTCATAATTATGTTGTCAGGGTTTTATCACTAAATCCTTCCCCCAGGGGAGATAGGGTGGGGGGTACATATGTAATTGATGCATCATTTTAAAGCTGAGAACTTAGATGGCAACCTCGGAAAAAGCAAAATCTAAAAAACAATAATTGTCAACTTTGTCCTGGTTTTGTTGGAGCAGGTCACATTATGTGATAGTACAGAGCATGCCAAAATTAATTTACTAAATGATGCAAATATTTGAGGGGTTCTGGCAAAATGAGACGGAACTGGGCAGAGGTTGAAATGAGGGTTCTCTGGTATTTAAAATGAGGATAACATTCTCCTTACAATGCTGTTTGTTGCACTTCAATCGGACCTTTATCAACTTGTCGCAAAAGACAAATGTTGAGAAAAAAGTCTTTGACGTTTTGAGTTTTGTACACGTGATATGGAAAAATGCTAATTGTCTCACTTTTTTACGGTACTTTCATACTATTTCTATGCAAATTATAGTTAGTATGAAATTGCCTTAAAAAAAATCGAACTAATTGACAGATTCGATCTAAAGTCCTTATGTAGAATTTATAAAAATACTTGACCATCAACCAACAAGAATTTTGAAAACCTTTGATGGAGGTTTTAACCTGAATCAATCATCTACTTTTTTAAGTCTTTTTAAAAGTAACTTTAATACCAGTATTCTGTCATTTATTTAATTTTTTTTTAATTTTGTATTTATTTCATTCAACACCCAACAGCGCTATAGCTGGTGGGAGGAAAACCCCAGAAGTATATCCTGGGGAAAAACCCACGGAGTCAGGCAGGGACTGAAAACCCAATCCACATATTGGCCCAGGTGGGATTCGAACCCGGGTCACAGTTGTGGAAGGCGAGGAAAGAACCGCTACGCCAACATGACTCCCAATTTGACAAATTGCACTCACAAAAATTTGTTACTAGTGTTTCAACAAATTCAAGATGATTTCCAAAAAAAAAAAAAACAGAAGCAAGTAATATTAAAACCCAAACTGTAATTATTATTTGTTTGTTATATATAGAAAGCAGAGAAAACCTCGGAAATTGTCCGCGATTGACAAGGCATCTCCAGTTCACGTCATCCCTGACATATTCCAGGCAAGCTCAGCAAGTCTGTGGACCAAGCAAGGTACTACTTAGAATAAAAAGCAACTACTAACAGAAAAAAAACCAGAAACAAAACACAAAAAATGTATTCTCTTATAATAAAGGTAGAATACACCATTGGCAGATATCGAAAATATTTACTACCGAATTATTAAGAAATATCTTACTCATTTGAAGGTAAATAATGATTCTAGGCATCCAGCAAAATGATTGCGCTAGATATCCTGTAATAATTTCGATTGCGAAAAAACAAAGATAACATACAAATAACTGCTCGACGCCGGTTGAAAACAAACGCTGTTTTTCGTGCCAATCAAGACACAAAATCTGTGAGTGAGGTGTTATAACATGTAATGGCCCGCTCAACGTTGAGAGGGTAAACATTTCATCAAAATTAGATTTTCATTTTTTGTCATGAATGACATCTTTGATACCTACAGTAAAGGTTTCATTCAAAGAAATGTTGATTTTGATGAATAAAGTGAAAAAAAATACCATTTTGTGTGCATCGTTCTGTTGTAGTACAACAGAGCCGGCTATTTCAAAGCCTGTTTTCTCAGTTTTGTAATTTGAATTTAAAGGAAGTAATCAATATTTAAACACGTCATATCTCCAAAATGAGAGGGGCTATGGAGCTCCATTATATACCAAATGAAAGCTTATGTTATGGGCGTTTCAACCATGTATATAACTCAATTTCTATTTCTGCGACTTAATACACCTTTTTGTAGAGCCGGTCACTTATACCCAGTATCAGAAAACAAGCTAGCTTCAGTTGGGAGGTGAATCACTTGGGCGACAAGCTGTCGGCAGGCTTTTAAACCTTGCGACGTGCCGCCATCTTGTTTTTACACGAACGCGCGTCTGTACTTTTTGTATTGTATTTCGGTTGTATTTCGTGTGTAACCCGCATGCTGTTTAGTTTAATGGCTTTATATGTCAACACAGTACTTTCAAATAGTGTCTGAATATATTCGATCCCAGCTGGTGTTGTTGAATGGGGCAAGGCAACAATAGCATGATTAATTGCTTGGGTAGGTCTGGTTAAACCCAGACTTGAATAGCCCCTTTATGTACACAAAGTAATGAGATACTCGTGGGGCAGCACTTTCCTTTGCAAAAAGCTGTGTCACCGGTTCAACCAGGGTTCAAGCGGCACTTACCATGCTATTCGGCATGCTTTGAACTAGGAATACATGTAATATGAGATTTTTTTAACAAAAGGATGAAAAAATAATTGTTTTTCTACGGCAAAGCGACTTCGACAAAAAGTGCGGTGGTTTGTTACAAGGTTAATTCATACGGTTTCTTGCTGTTAAGGCCAATGTATGCCTTGTGTAAGAAACTTTAGTCATGATTATTTACCTTTTAAATGAGTTTTCTCTTTATATTTGCAGATGGTCCAGCTGCTAGCCCAATTGGTGAGGCTCTTCCAGAAGGCCCACACACTCCCTCGGATGAGCAAAACCTGGGTGGAATACTGCACCTCTCCCACATCAAACTGTAGTCGGGCTTCTTCCCGACTGGACCGACAATAATTACTGGAAATTAAACATTGATCAAGTATCATTTATTGCAAAAAAGCACACTTCATGCCTAAGCGTTGCCTAGGCTATAGTTAGGTGGTTAGCTCTGGCTGTCGTAAGACACTTATAGTTTTGCCTGTCTAATAATTACCTATAATCAATATATAAAAACATTGCAGTATCGCTATCATTGGGGCGAGCAGATCATTATTCAGAATCTGAAGAGGACGATTGTTATATTATTTTATACTATGTCTTAAATATGTTTGAAACTATCTATAAAAGGAAAGAAATTGTTTAAAGGTAGGATCACCATTTGCTGATGTGAGATATTTTTACTACCGATTTATTAGGAAATATCTTACTTATTTGAAATTAAATAATGATTGTAGGCATCCAGGAAAAGCATTGCGTCACATATCCTGTAATTGTTCTGAAAATTTGATTAAAAAAAAAAAAATTACGATCGCCAGACGGCGATTGTGAAAAAAACACTAAGAACAACATAAGAACCACTGCCCGACGCCGGTTAAAAACGAACGCCGTTTTTTATGCTTTTCTCAGCATCCATGATTGTAAAACTTCGGACAGTTCAGTTAGACAATATTTACTATAAAATACAACCACCTAATCCACCTATTCATGATAATTAAAGCAATTACCAATGGTGTATCCTACTATTAATGAATTATAAGAATCTGCAGTTTTTGAAGTACAGTACCGTACAGGTTCCTAATCCAGTTATTTGTTTGTTGGTAGATAGTTATGGAAAGAACCTAGTCGTAGTAATTTTGCCTTAATTAAGATTAAAGGGATCGTATACCTTTGATAATTACTCAAAAAATGAATGGCAATACAAACTTACTTGGTAAGAAGTACAGCAGCTTTGGATAGTATAATGCATTTTTAGAAACTTTTCACTTCAAAGTACTGCGGTTATGGACAAAGATATCACTATTTATCCCCAAAAATTTGAATCTGAGAAGCGTTACTGCAGTGACGTTTCTCAGATTGTGTATTCTAATCCTGCGTGGACATAACCGCTCCAGATTTTCGGCAATATCTCAAAATCGCTACCACCTTTTGAAATGAAATTTTTACAGGTTAGTTTTATGGTATATATCTATAACTATATCCTCCTTTTGTTGTTCCACAGAACTCTGTACATGCCTTTTCCTTTGTGTTTCTCCCGTCAGCTATGATGTGCATCATGCTGTATGTTGCCCTATATATGTTTGTTTCGTGTACACAGTCATTATGTCTCTGAAGAAGATCTTGTTAAGATCGAAATGTTAGGCCCTCTTAACTTATTTGATTTATAACTATATAGGATTGAAACAAACAGTGGGTTCCAATTACTAAACGTATACGATATTTTTAAGTGGTGTTGTAACACAGGCTAAATTACTCAGAATGACCGACAATGTCGGCCAATTGGTCAAGGATTTGTTTATATACCATAATAGTTTGTTCTCGACTGCTCAAATGCCTCCTCTTCACTGACAATGTTGACCGGATGAATAATAACAAAACATTTGCAAGATTGTTTAAAGGCTAAGGTTTTAGAAAGAGTCTTTAAAACTTTAGCCTTCAAACATTCTTGCGTATGTTTCATTATTATTTTTAACATACAATTTGTTTGGGTCGCCTTAACGGTGTTTTTTTTGCACTAATCAGTTTTAAATTCTGTATGATTGTCCGTATGTACGCATCTGTTAAAGTTTGAGGTAAATTTGTTTGGAAAACAAAAATATATGTATAACTTGTAAGTGCTTTTACGAATTTTGATGATGCAAGATACAAACCGATGCAAGAAGACACAATTCTTAATCGGATTGCTTGGGTCATCAGAGGTCATTGTTCGTATGTATGTTCAAGTTTCAGATGAAGTTTTTTTTTAAATGTATAATAATATCTACGAGTTTTTATGGATTTTGATGAAACTTGGCTGCAGGGACCCAAATTGAAATGCCACAATTCCTATCGGATTACTGAGGTTATAGGGGTCATTTGGGGTCATTTGGGTCATTTGGGGGTCATTTGGGGGTCATTTGGGGTCATTGTTTCAACATGCACAAAATAATGACGACTACAAAAAAAACCTGGTGAACAAATTATGAGTTCACGTAAAGAACTTGGGTAAATGAGACAACGGCGATGATTGAAATTGCTTTAATGGTGACAAAACCAGTTGGAGTGGCAACTGGACAAACTAAAAATAACTGTGGTAGTAATAATATGAATTTACAATGTATGACTATCATGATTAACCCTGTAATGCGCCGCCATCTTTGTTACACAGGCAACCCCCTAACTGCGATTTTCGATAGTCGCTTGTATTTTGTGTATACACCCAAGCTGTTTTGGTTTTACGGCTTTATATGGTCACACAGCCCTTTATCATAGGTCAGAGACCCAGAAACCAGCTGGTGTTGTTGAATAAGACAACAATAGCACGATTGATTGCTTGTTGGGAAGGTCTGGCGGTGAAATCCAGACCTCAAAAAGCTGCGACGACGTGCCGCCATATTGTTTATACACCAAATACTACGTACTATTTTCGATAGTCGCTTGTATTTCGTGTATACCCCCAAGCTGTTTTGGTTTTATACGGCTTTATATGTTCACATATTATTTGGCATGCTTTGAACTAGGAATACATGTAACATGAGATTTGTTTGACCTTTGATGACGAAATTATTGCTTTTTTACGGCGAAGCGACTACCAGAAATAGTACGGTGGCACGTAAATAAGTCATTCCACCAAGTGGGAACACAGTGTTCTTATTATGTCCAGAACAATATCATATCACTACATTTTGCTATGCGTTTGTGTGTGCATTTAAGATTTAAATTATGCACGACTTTTCAGACTTGTTGATCTAAGTTAGAGAAAAACATGAGGCAGACATGTCATCAATTTTCGATTTTTTTTTAAATTGACAATATCCCTGTTTATTCTAAATGTGCACAAAGCCACAGCGTACCCACAGACTGCTCCGTAGGTAACTAATTAAGGGTACATGTACATGTTTTGCAAGGGAATTTTGAGCAGTTTTGAGCAGCTTCACCAATGGTTTTTTATTTACCATTG
The DNA here is from genome assembly GCA_037893245.1 of Crossaster papposus. NCBI lineage: Eukaryota > Metazoa > Echinodermata > Asteroidea > Velatida > Solasteridae > Crossaster > Crossaster papposus. Next base: position 606,532 of record JBAIAA010000003.1, on the reverse strand, counting down.
TATTTAGATCATAATTATTGCCACCTATTTTGTACACAGAATTTTGCCACCTAAACATGTGGTCAGTTTTATATCTGCAATAAATAAACGTATCTTTGCATAAATCAGTTTGTGGTTTTGTGGCGTTGTGGTTTTGTAGTATGAAGCTTTTACTTTAACAATTTTATGCAAATTAGTTGAAAATATTTGATAATTATTTTTAAAAATATGATTTTGTCCAAAAATCTCTCAAATATCCCTTATATCAATTTAGATAAAAAAGTGGGTTAACCCCTTGTGTTTTTTTCAAATTTTGGCCCCAAATTAATTTTTTTAAAACTCCTTCAGAACAAGTCTACAGGACATGGGAGAACCCATTCCAACTGGAATTTGGACGGAATTCAGGTTAAATAGAAGATTTGGCCGAAAATTTGAGGACAAATCAAATAAAAATACGATTTATTTTTGTCAAAATAGGTCATATTTTACCAAATCTTTGCAATTTTAGCTTTGTTTTTATGGATTGATGTTCCTCTTTCATCAGAGATGATATTTAAGACGTTTGGAGAAAAAATCTATTTTTTGCCGAATTTAGATAAAAAAGTAGGTTAACCCCTTGTATTTTTTTCAAATTTTGGCCCCAAAATAATAATTTTTAAAAATCTTTCAAAAGAAGCCTACAGGACAGGAGAACCCATTCCAACTAGAATTTGGACGAAATTCACGTTAAATAAAACATTTGGTCGAAAATTTGAGCGAAAAAAATCAAATAAAAATACGTTTTTTTGGTCCAAAATAGGTCATATTTCACCAAATCTTTGCAATTTTAGCTTTGTTTTTATGGATTGATGTTCCTCTTGCATCAGAGATGATATTTAAGACGTTTGGAGAAAAATCTATTTTTGGCCAAATTTAGATAAAAAAGTGGGTTAACCCCTTGTATTTTTTTCAAATTTTGGCCCAGAATTATATTTTTTTAAACTCCTTCAGAAGAAGCCTACAGGACAGGAGAAGCCATTCCAACTGGAATTTGGACGAAATTCACGTTAAATAAAACATTTGGTCGAAAATTTGAAGAAAAATCAAATAAAAAATACGTTGTTTTTTTGTCAAAAATAGGTCATATTTTACCAAATCTTTGCAATTTTAGCTTTGTTTTTATGGATTGATGTTCCTCTTGCATCAGAGATAATATTTAAGACGTTTGGAGAAAAATCTATTTTTGGCCAAAATTGTATTTTTTTCAAATTTTGGCCCAAAATAATAATTTTTAAAACTCCTTCAGAAGAAGCCTATGGGACAGGAGAAGCCATTCCAACTGGAATTTGGACGAAATTCACGTTAAATAAAACATTTGGCCGAAAATTTGAGGAAAAATCAAATAAAAATACGATTTATTTTTGGTCAAAAATAGGTCATATTTCACCAAATCTTTGCAATTTTAGCTTTGTTTTTGTGGATTGATGTTCCTCTTGCATCAGAGATGATATTTAAGACGTTTGGAGACAAATCTATTTTTGGCCAAATTTAGATAAAAAAGTGGGTTAACCCCTTGTATTTTTTTCAAATTTTGGCCCAGAATTATATTTTTTTAAACTCCTTCAGAAGAAGCCTACAGGACAGGAGAAGCCATTCCAACTGGAATTTGGACGAAATTCACGTTAAATAAAACATTTGGTCGAAAATTTGAAGAAAAATTAAATAAAAAATACGTTGTTTTTTGTCAAAAATAGGTCATATTTCACCAAATCTTTGCAATTTTAGCTTTGTTTTTATGGATTGATGTTCCTCTTGCATCAGAGATAATATTTAAGACGTTTGGAGAAAAATCTATTTTTGGCCAAAATTGTATTTTTTTCAAATTTTGGCCCAAAATAATAATTTTTAAAACTCCTTCAGAAGAAGCCTATGGGACAGGAGAAGCCATTCCAACTGGAATTTGGACGAAATTCACGTTAAATAAAACATTTGGCCGAAAATTTGAGGAAAAATCAAATAAAAATACGATTTATTTTTGGTCAAAAATAGGTCATATTTCACCAAATCTTTGCAATTTTAGCTTTGTTTTTGTGGATTGATGTTCCTCTTGCATCAGAGATGATATTTAAGACGTTTGGAGACAAATCTATTTTTGGCCAAATTTAGATAAAAAAGTGGGTTAACCCCTTGTATTTTTTTCAAATTTTGGCCCAGAATTATATTTTTTTAAACTCCTTCAGAAGAAGCCTACAGGACAGGAGAAGCCATTCCAACTGGAATTTGGACGAAATTCACGTTAAATAAAACATTTGGTCGAAAATTTAAAGAAAAATCTAATAAAAAATACGTTGTTTTTTGGTCAAAAATAGGTCATATTTCACCAAATCTTTGCAATTTTAGCTTTGTTTTTATGGATTGATGTTCCTCTTGCATCAGAGATGATATTTAAGACGTTTGGAGAAAAATCTATTTTTGGCCAAATTTCGATAAAAAAAGTGGGGTAACACCTTGTATTTTTTTCAAATTTTGGCCCAGAATTATATTTTTTTAAACTCCTTCAGAAGAAGCCTACAGGACAGGAGAAGCCATTCCAACTGGAATTTGGACGAAATTCACGTTAAATAAAACATTTGGTCGAAAATTTAAAGAAAAATCAAATAAAAAATACGTTGTTTTTTGGTCAAAAATAGGTTATATTTCACCAAATCTTTGCAATTTTAGCTTTGTTTTTATGGATTGATGTTCCTCTTGCATCAGAGATGATATTTAAGACGTTTGGAGAAAAATCTATTTTTGGCCAAATTTAGATAAAAAAGTGGGTTAACCCCTTGTATTTTTTTTCAAATTTTGGCCCCAAATTTAATTTTTTTTAAACTCCTTCAGAACAAGCCTACAGGACAGGAGAACCCATTCCAACTGGAATTTGGACGGAATTCAGGTTAAATAGAAGATTTGGCCGAAAATTTGAGGAAAAATCAAATAAAAATACGATTTATTTTTGTCAAAATAGGTCATATTTTACCAAATCTTTGCAATTTTAGCTTTGTTTTTATGGATTGATGTTCCTCTTGCATCAGAGATGATATTTAAGACGTTTGGAGAAAAATCTATTTTTGGCCAAATCTCGATAAAAAAGTGGGTTAACCCCTTGTATTTTTTTCAAATTTTGGCCCAGAATTATATTTTTTTAAACTCCTTCAGAAGAAGCCTACAGGACAGGAGAAGCCATTCCAACTGGAATTTGGACGAAATTCACGTTAAATAAAACATTTGGTCGAAAATTTAAAGAAAAATCTAATAAAAAATACGTTGTTTATACTTGGAAGCAATTAAAATGTGGAACAAACATATCTTGGTTCTTTGCTGCAGCCAAAAGCAGCTCTTTATTTGACCAAAAACTTCTTCAAACAAATTCAAACATATATATATATGATGAAGGTTCATCTCAGTGACCCCACCATGGTATAGCTGCGGGCGGCTCACCAGCGTGATGCCCGACTTTTACTTGGACCGACAGGGTCTCTTTTTGGGGTTCATCTCAGTGACCCCACTATGGTATACATGCGGGCTACTCACCAGCGTGATGCCCGACTTTTAAATGGACCGACAGGGTCTCCTTTTTGGGTTCATCTCAGTGACCCCACTTGGACCGACAGGGTCTCTTTTTTGGGTTCATCTCAGTGACCCCACTTGGACCGACAGGGTCTCTTTTTTGGGTTCATCTCAGTGACCCCACTTGGACCGACAGGGTCTCTTTTTGGGTTCATCTCAGTGACCCCACTTGGACCGACTGGGTCTCTTTTTGGGGTTTATCTCAGTGACCCCACTTGGACCGACAGGGTCTCTTTTTGGGTTCATCTCAGTGACCCCACTTGGACCGACAGGGTCTCTTTTTGGGGTTCATCTCAGTGACCCCACTTGGACCGACAGGGTCTCTTTTTAAATTTAACTGTTATGATTTAACTTCAATGTGATCTTAACACAGATGTGCTGTTCAATCGTCGTACGGCTGGATCGAACAATATAATCTCCCGGGGAACAGCAGGAGAGATTGCAAGTCTGTGTAATTTAATATACATACTACCTTTGACTACAACAGTTTTACAAAAAACAAACGACTGGCTGTCTGAATCCCGCAATTTAGGCACGAAATTTTGGTTTAGGCAGACAGCCACTCAGGCCTTTTAAGGCGGAATGAAGGGCATATCTCTGGGTGTGTTGATCAAGATAAATTGACATAAATGTGTGAAAGGCAGATTGCCGTATAGAGAAGGATTCGATGCGCCTTCGCGATGGGCCAGGTGTCATAAGGACCAGGTTGCCCCCTTTCATCCCGAAGGTTAAATTAGACTGATCTGTCCGCGAAAGTACGGCATGCGCTGTGTCGTTATTTGGGGCCAAATCTATGTACTCCCGGCCCCTGACCGAATGTTGTCTTGGATTCCGAGACATAAAAACTAACGCTGCACACGACTTTCCTATTTGACATAATGGTACTGGGCGGACATCTGCCCTTAACTGAATTGCACTGATTGGAATGGCAGTATGAGAATCATTAACATTGTACTCACCCCCACCCCTTATTCCGCTAATACTAGGACCCGCGAACGGACCAGTGTTATTGTTCATGTTGTTGTCATGGTGCAGCAGTTCATTAATTTTGTTGATGGCTGCGAGGAGGATGCACATCCACGACGGAGGTTGACGGCTGGGTCTCTGGGTGCAGAACATCCGGATCTGAGACCGAGCTTGGGTTTCCTCGGGGTCGACCGCTGCCAAGATGGGTTGGCGGCCTAGGCTCCTGGTGCTGGGCAGGCCACAGCTGCCCCGCGTCCGCTGCCTCTCGCAGACTGCTCCTGGTGAAGGGCAGGCACAGCTGCCCCGCGTCCTCTCCCTCTCACAGGCGGCTCCTGTGCGACCGGGTCGGCGTTCTTTCGGTACGGCATGTCCGAAGAGGTGGCCAGCAAATCTTCCACTCCTAGCTAAACGGTTAGAATTGTCCGATTATCGACAAGTGTTTCGTCCACAAGTGGTTTCGTCCGGTTGGTCCATGGTTGGACGAACGGAGAGTTGTCCGGTTGACAGGGCTTCGAAGCGTCGGAGGAGTTGGAAGTGCAGATGATAACAAAAATTTAAGAAGTTTTGGTCAACAATTTTTTCTGAGTTGCTGATAGCTGCAACCAAATTGGCGGCCCGAATGCCTCGTGTTCTGGGTTAAATACCCAAACTCTTCGGACTGTCTTTTCTTCTCATTGGTCAAGGTAGGATATCTTAAGTTCTCCATTGGTCAATCTTACCTATTAATTTGCATATCTACCAGATATAACCTTATATGGTAAGGAATTTATTACCCCCCTTTTTCTTGCGCAACTTTCTAAACGACCAAGCCACGTTTCTTAAAAGTTAAATATATGGAGTTTAGGCTTTATGTGCCCCAAGTATAACGTATTTTATCTTTTATGGATAAAATTATTTTTTCTTCAAATTTTGGCCCAAAATAATAATTTTTTTTAACTCCTTCAGAAGAAGCCTACACAGACAGGAGAAGCCATTCCAACTGAAATTTGGACGAAATTCACGTTAAATAAAACATTTGGTCGAAAATTTGAGGAAAAAATCTAATAAAAATACGGTTATTTTTGTCAAAAATAGGTCATATTTCACAAAATCTTTGCAATTTTAGCTTTGTTTTTATACGTTTGAGGCAATTAAAGCTTAAAATAATTTATCCCCGCTGGCCAGTTTGCAAGGCTTTGACGGAACTAGAGTTTGGTCAATTCAGGTCACTCCCCTTGTGGTCGGGTTGATTTATGGATATGAACTAGTTCAGTCTTGGCTTGATACTATAACCTGAATTCGAGCACTCAGCCCACTCACTTTCGTTTGAGCAGCCGATAGCTTTGGTTGTAGAAATTTCGTCTTGCAAAAAAAAAATTATGGTTTGCATTGATAAAATGTTATAATATTGCTTGCTAATGAATATTGCATCGTATGGGCGGATGATGCTATTTGTATCTGAATTATTTGGATTATGGTAATTGCAGATCTGTGTCACAAACTGTGACATCATTGCTAATTTTAATTGCTGTTTGCGTCACAAACTGTGACAATTTTGCTGTATATGATATTGCTGTTTGCGTCACCAACTGTGACAATATTGCTGAATGTAATTGCTGTTTGTCACAAACTGTGACAATATTGCTGAATATAATTGCTGTTTGCGTCACCAACTGTGACAATATTGCTGTTCCCCGACATCAGCTTCGGACGGGAACAAACTGTGATAATTGTGTAATATAATATTGCTGTCCTGTGCTACCCGCTTCGGGCTCGGACAAACTGTCATTACATTGCTTGCATTGCTGTCCCGTGCTATCATAGCTTCAAGCTGGGACAGCGCTTACAACAATAAACGGCTGCTCAGGCAACACGCAACAAAATACATTACGAGTGCTCGATCCTGTATGTCCAGTCTTGTCACATATGGGGATAATGGATTGATGTTCCTCTTGCATCAAAGATGATATTTAAGACGTTTGGAGAAAAATCAATTTTTGGAAATATTTCGATAAAAAAGTGGGTTAACCCCTTGTATTTTTTTTCAAATTTTGGCCCAAAATTTTATTTTTTAAAACTCCTTTAGAAGAAGCCTACAATTTGGACGAAATTCACGTTAAATAAAAGAAGTGGTCATATTTTGCCAAATCTTTGCAAATTTAGCTTTGTTTTTATGGATTGATGTTCCTCTTGAATTACCACTGGTGTATCCTACCTTCAAATATCATTTTGGATGCAGGAGAAACATAAATCAACAATAAACAAATCTAAACTTCGAGAAAAAAGAAAAGACAAAATATTATTTGTATTTTCGACCCATGTTTTTTTTTACTGAATCGGGAGGGGGTACAGATGTTTTTAAAACCTTGGATTTTGTTTGAATAATTTGATCAATCACGACTACAAACTACGAACAATCTCCCATTGAAAAGTGACTTTATTTCATTGTTACACTGAAATGGTTCAAATTTAGTAGTAGTACAACACACTAGATGAATAATTTGTAAGAGGAAGATAATTCTTTTGTCTTCTTCCCTTAACCTTTCCATTCAATTACAACAGAAACACATAAACCATAAAATAGCCCATTTCCAAATTGCCTTACAATTTATAACATGCACAACAAATATCTTCAATCAATATGGAGATACTCCTTTACATTGATAATATTTTGAAAACAAAAATGTTCAATGAATTAAAAACAAAAACTAATTTGTTTTATAGTCGATTGGTTACATACACATTTTGTCCAAGCAAAAAACAAAATGACTGTGCCACCGGCGTTTGAACATTTTTTTTTACCTTTTTGGTTTTTTTCTTAAACAAAATGCCATAAAATGTATTCCTAATTCTCGGATAACCTCGACTACTCCCAGAAAGTTGTCCTTTCTCCTGCAACGATACACGTATTTATTTCCATTACAAAAAAAAACTATTTATTTTCTCATTTCTTCCCTGTACAGGGTGGCCCATAAAACGGACAAGCATTCTAACACTACCCCGAGGTCCAAACTTAACTATCTATACCAATGGATGGATAATATTTCTAGAAGAAAAATGAAGTTAGATTATAGGAGGCCTAATTGTTTGTTCCAAACTCAGGGCCATAAAACAGCGTTCCAATTACCCAGTGACCTCCATATAGCGTAGGAAAGGGGAATTGGGCCAGACCCCTGCATACCAAGCTGTCTCGAGGTAATAAATTCTTTTAAGCTTTAATTGGATATCTCGAGAGTAGTTTTAGCGCCAGACCCTATTTTGCGAAGCAGTCATGGATCCTTTCGCACCACTAAACTTATTTCTAAACTAAATTTGTTGACATAAAGCTATTTTTATGAAAAGGGTTGCATAAAAATAGCTTTATGTATAAAACATTTTTTTGCCAATCTTATGTGAAAAATCAAGTTAAAATCAAGTAGTAACATTTGTTACAACTTCCCAATCGCCCAAAAAGTGTCACTGTCAACAAAAATACTATAAAACTAAACTAAAATGCTATTACAAAAAATAAAAATAAAATAAAAATGGAGATAGAAGAGTGATTGAAGTGTTTTAGTCCGGTGTACTTCAAAATATGGCATTATGACTTATTCATGAATACATTCATCCAATCACAATTAGAATTGACATCACGCGCATGCTACAGATTACTCCAGTCATGCAGTGCGTGCACAAACAACCGCACGCGACCTCAGGTCAATATTTGCTGTCGCTGATTGGTGGTGCGGAACCATGTGACATGATCTCATGAATATACCATAATTTAGAATAAGCCATTTGCGCGTGACCCCGAGTTAAATTTGAATAACATCTGGTACACTGACTTGCTCACACAGCTTGGCACAGTTTAACTTTAAACTCTCCAGACCAAAGACGCTGTTGCTAAAGTGATTCGGGGCAAGCCTTACGCTAGCAACCCCCAGCTCTGGAATGGTCTGGTGTCTTTTTGCCATTCTCGCCCATTGTAAACAATGTATTGGTGCTGAGCGTCTCTTACGTAACTATGCAAAAGCTTGCCCCTAATCACGTGATATAGCAACAGTGTCTTTGGTCTGGAGAATTTAAAGTTAAACTGTGCCAAGTCAGTGTACCAGATATTATTTAAATTTAACTCGGGGTCACGCGCAAATGGCTTATTACACCGAACTATTTGTACCGCTCAAGACAATGAGGGCGACAGAAGAAACATCAAGCCATTCGTGATTCTGGCGCCACGCCAGCGGGTGCTCTTGTGCCTCGCTGGCGATATTTGTGATTCCCTGTGGACTTTATGATATTTTGGGGAAATGGGATCGGGAGAGTAATGTGTAGTTTGTCGGCATGTTGGAGTGGACCTGTTGGAAACAAATAGCTGGTAAGACTGTTCCTTTTATTGAATGGAAAGTGGGGTAGATCAGCTTGTCCTGCCAAATTACTTGGCGAGTTTTCTTGGTAAATTAAATGTTGTGTTGTGGGTTCCTACAGTATCAAAAAGTACGGCTGATATGTATAGTTTGATTATTCTTGTTAGTTCTTATTATTTTAGAGCTGTCGCAAAACTCAACATTTGCCGTATTTCATAGCACAGTACGGCGCTGGTACATGTATATGGTGGCATGATTTTCCAGTTGCGTCAATAACATGCTCGGGCGTTCGTTTTTATTGTGAGTCGACGGGCCGTGAAGTCAGCGCTGTCGGTGGGCACGCATGGTCGCGCTCGAGTAATCTGTTCGGCATTTGTCGAATTCCAACGGTAGGGCGTGGCCGCAGAGTGCGCTCCCTATTCCCCCTAGTCCCGGCTGCGTCGGCTGCTATAATTATCTCGATCTCCGTTAGATGTTTCTGAACGCCAAACATGGACATCACGTACGATATTGTGGAGGTAAGATAGCCTCATCATTTATATTTCGAAGATATTCGATTTACAAATTGTGCTTATAGATTTCAAATTAAATAGGCGCAGGAACACAAGGCGTCATTGGCATGTGCAGAAGGTTAGCACAAAGTGGATAATATTGCATCCTCAAGGCTCCCGGTTTTACACAATAGCAGGTTGTGTTTACCCTAGCCTATATTTGATGCTCCATTGTTTTGAGATTTAACATATTTTTGCTAGCAAAAAAAAAAAAAAAAAAAAAAAAAAGGCCGACGAGCACTTTGAATTGTGATAGATGCCGATTTCATTGGAGATATATATATATATATATATGAAATAAATTCAGGATGCGAGTTATAATAACTTTGGCATATTTATTTATGGACAGACTGTTTCGTACCGTGTGACACTCATGTATATACACATATAATCTCATTTTATATAGTCGGGCTAAGTTTGGGATCGGCTCCATTTGATCCCTATTTTATACATTCCAAGCGTAGGTTACGGAACATGTGTTTATCACAGTGCATAGGTTTTAACAGTCAAGTGGCTATATAAGTCCGTGATATTATTTAAACACTGACAGCAGTTGGCACTCTTAGCCATTCCGTTTTTTGCCCTTTTGTGTTCGTATTTCAATTATCAACGTCTTTCCATTTCCAGGAGAAGCCGGGCGCCTAGAGGGCATGCATAGAGACTAAGGCAAGCCCCGCTTCTAAAGGGCTTTGTGCTGCGTTCAAAATCTCTGCCAAGTATTTTGAGAACCTGCGTCAAGACGGCTGGGAAGACGTAGACCAGTTGTTCGGTCTGGACAAGGAGTGGCTCGGCCACCCTTTGACCCTGGCTCCGAAAGGGGGTAAGCGGCAATATTTCGAGCGGCTGATGGGTCGTGTGGAGGCCGGCCCACTCGGTGAACAGTTTTTCGGCAGGCCGACCAAACTGCGTAAAACTCACACTGCTGGCACCGGGGCTTGACACACCGGCACTGCAAGGATCGGGCCCCCGGGTCTGACTCACAGTACGTCAACGGCTGACGTCGCCGTCCAGGGGACTGCATCCACCTCGGACTTACAGGTGAATTAAGTATTTATACATTGGGTATAATTGCGATATACATGTGTAAAATGGTGAATAAGGCAGTGGTTTATAGTTGTGGTATTCTGGTACGTATGTGACATTCGCAAGTAAGACCTTTTCAAATTACAGACCGGATATATTATGGAGATCGTGCTGGATAGGAATACATTTAACATTATTGGCAGATGGAACAAAGACAATTTGTTGAGCTTAGATTTTGATCTGGAGTCCCTTACATCTTGAGTCTATACCCCAGAGACAATGTATAGAAATTATGGGGAAGGGTTTGAGAAACTCCATGAAAGTATCTGTAGCCAAATTTTGAGCCGATAGTTTGATTAAAAACCGAACACGTACTGTGTTATTTTGATACGAGTTCGGTCTCGAACCCACAGGAGCGTGGATTGTAAAAGGTTAGATCTGAGGTTGGACCTCGAGGTTAAACGGAGATAGGCAATGATATTTGGCGAAATTATTATAAATCCACACAAAACCCTGTGGAGATTCACTGAAAGTTTGTTTTGGTTTAGGGTCGGACCTAGAGATAAAAAAGGGTCCGAATTGCTCAAGAAGAAACAGGATGAGTTAAATTTAGGTTTCTATTCAGAGCTTGCAATGGCCTCATACGGGGTAGGTTTCCATTAAATAATTTGATTAATCAGATTCAAATTCTTAGGTTGGACCTCGAGGCAGTAAGATAGGGGCTCCCGAAAGAAATTGTATAAGTTCAGATGCCGAGGTTGGACCTCAAGGGGGCAAAGGGCAGGGTCCTCCGAAATAAATCATTTTAATAGATTGAGCAAATTCCGAGGTTGGACCTCGAAGTGGTAATGGGCTGGGTCCCTAAAAGAAAACTTGTAAACCAAAGTTAGTTCAGATTTCGAGGTTGGACCTCGTAGTGGCAAGGGGCTGGGTCCCTAAAAGAAAACCAGAGTTAGTTCAGATTTCGAGGTTGGACCTCGTAGTGGCAAGGGGCTGGGTCCCTAAAAGAAAACTTGTAAACCAGAGTTAGTTCAGATTTCGAGGTTGGACCTCGTAGTGGCAAGGGGCTGGGTCTCCGAAAGAAATCACTTTAACTAAATTAAGTTCAAATTCCAAGGTTGGATCTTAAGGTCGCAAAGGGCTGGGTCCCCCAAAAGAAATACATTTGACCAAATTAAGTTCAGATGGCGAGGTGGGACCTCTTAGTGCCACGGGGCTAGGTCCCCAGAAAGAAATAACTTTGGCCGGGGTAGGACCTCGATAGGGCAAGGGGCATGGTTCCCAAAGGAAATCCTTGAAACTAAATTCAGTTCAGATTCCGAGGTTGGACCTCGAGATGGCAAGGGGCTGGGTCCTCAAAAAGAAATGTTGACCAAATTAGGTTTAGATGCCGAGGTGGGACCTCGAAGTGCCTCGGGACTGGGTCCCCAGAAAGAAATAATTTTGACCAAATTGATTTCATATGACGAGGTGTGACCTCGAAGTGCCATGGGCTGGGTCCCCAGAAAGAAATAATTTTGACAAAATTGAGTTCAGGTGCCGAGGTGGGACCTCGAAGTGCCACGGGGCTGGGTCCCCAGAAAGAAATAATTTTGACCAAATTGAGTTCAGATGCCGAGGTGTACCCTCGAAGTGCCATGGGCTGGGTCCCCAGAAAGAAATAATTTTGACAAAATTGAGTTAATTTGCCGAGGTGGGACCTCGAAGTGCCACGGGGCCGGGTTCCCCTAAGGAAATTTGGACCAAATTGAGTTCAGATGCCGAGGTGGGACCTCGAAGTGCCACGGTGCTGGGTCCCAAAAAGAAAACCCTTCTATCTAATTAGGGTAAGATGCCGAGAGTGGACGTCGAGGTGCAAGGGCTAGGGTTCCCGAAATAAATCATTTTGATCAAATTAAGTTTAAAAGCCGAGGTGGGACCTCGAAGTGCGAGGGGATGGTCCCCAGAAAGAAAGCCTTTAACCAAATTAAGTATAGATATCGAGGTTGGACCTCGAGTTGGCTATGGGCAGGGTTCCCGAAAGAAATCATGTTAACCAAATTGAGTTCAGATGCCGAGTTTGGACCTCGGGGTAACAATAGGCAGGTCACCCCTGAAAGAAATGTGATATATCAAAGTAAAATGTTGATTTACCGGTTGAACCTCAAATAAATAGGTTGGGTTCCCTTAGTTTAAGAAATCTGATAAATTTGGTAAATCCGAGGATGAGCCTAAAGAACACTGATTAAGGTTGGCGGGTCTATGCCCTTTGGGTCTGCAATTGATGATATTTGCAGCGCCTTGAGTAAACACATGTTATGTACATATGCACAGTACCGATACGTGTGTGCGTCGGTGTGCGCGCATTGTTAGCGCTTCGGCAAATTAACAATGTTTCAATTTGTTTATAATAAGTGATGGCATACCGAAATTTAGGGCCGAGACTGGGCCTTAGGATGCACTGGGCAGGAGGCCAAAATTGTTTGATTAATTAAGGTTCTGGGTCTCAATTTAATTCCCAAGGTAGCGTTGTTAAAGGATTCCAGTTTTAGGCGCCAAGGAAGTAAGAGGACGAGACCCTATATTTGAGTTTAGAGTTTCATGAATTTTGGATCCGAGGTTGGACCTCAAAGTATACTTGGGCTTTGCCCGGAATGGGTTATGGTGAGGAGATAAATCCCCGAAGTTGACGGACAAATCATGAAGAACGGCCGCTACTGAGGAGTGTAAATTATTACTGGTATTTACCGATAAAATATATTCTGGGGTAGGGTACAGCCATATTTTCACGAGAGGTATTACCATTTTTAAATTAACAGGTGTACAGTGTACATGTACTCATAACAGTGATAATAACCGATTATACCGAGCTTAGAAGTCCAGAATGGGCTCTTTTAACCATTGTACCTTCCGGCATATTCAATTTCAATCACAGAAATGAAACTTAATATAGAGCTGCACCTGCTTTAAATTGAGATGATGTATCTGAGCTCAAAAGGGCTGAGCCTCGATCAACTCATAGATTCATAGAAAATACATGAATTTGTGGGCTTGTCAATTACATTAACAATAAATGCACAGGTGATATTTGTAATATAAGGAGAATAAGATTGCATAGGCAGATGCATCTTCATGTACATGTATTTACATTTAAAACATCATGTAAAGTAACTTAAAGAGGTCGATTATCACTCGATGTCACCAGAGTGCCCTTAGCATTGCAGGCAACATAATAAATGTGGCTGCCCCCTTCCCCCTTATTCAAGTCATTTTAATTTGGGTGTGCATGTACGTAGCTCTGGTAGCCTAGGGATACATGCAGGGCGGATGAACTCTCGTCTGTTTACTGGGGTGAGCCAAGACTGGCGTATAGCAAGGAGATTACACTTGAAGCAATTTTGTAAAGAGCGATGAATGCGCTCTACATTGGTACGGTGGAGTTTAGGCAGATACAACAGTATTATCCATCCACAACAGTATTATCCATCCACATTATTCTTGCCTGCTAGTGGCACGTTCCGTCGGCGTTTGTTGGGGTGTTTGTTGGGGTGTTTGTTTGTTTGTTTATGTGAATGCAGGCGAAATCCGCTTTGGAGGTCTACAAACTAAGCGTCGGTAGCTTCTTAAAGGTTGTACTGTCACTGGCTACATGGCATATGTGATGTCCATTTTCAGGAAGTATGTTGACAAATTCACGCCACTGTCCATCGCCGACATCAAAGTAAAACAGATGTACGTAAATATTCTCACATAGTGGCACAAACAAAAACCATGGAATCCAAGGTTCAGGATATAGCTAAAGATTCTGACCAAGTATCGGGTAAAGATTCTGACAAACGGTCGAGGTTTGCCCTTTAAGCATTTAGGTTTGAACGCCCTTTTCGGCCGACACTAAGGCGTGAAAGCGGTGTGTTTAGACCCTTGAAACAGGGCTAACGGCCTAGAGAAAATTCTCGGCAGGGCCAACATGGTCGGGGTTACGGTCAGAGAGAAAAACGTGTTAAATTGCAGGGTTGGTCAATTATGTAAGCATTGGAAGATCATTTTAACATAAAATGCTGACAGGTTTGGTCTATGGGCTTTCGATGATGTGTTATTTACACCCTTTTGTAGGCGTAGAAAGTATATGGCCTCTCCTTTATAGTGCATAGCCTTGGGTATTTTAATATTTGGCTGGAACATATACAATGCGTTAATAAACTTATTTATGAGCACGAGATGCATTTTGTTGGCATTGGAGAGGCATAGAGATAGATATCAAAATAAAACTACGAATGACGTAAAAGAATCATGTTTTCTAGTTGTCCTTTCTCGGGGGCACATAGGTATAACGTTCCTACCCTTTTAATACTAATAGTAACTTTGCGATACTTAGCAGTAGTGAAGCGTCACGCGTGGGAGAGGTCCTTTATTCGGTGTTTCGATCTCTTCGCAGCCCAAGCAGGAGAGCGAGAAAGAAAATCCTCAGTTGGGTGGACATATCCGGGAAACCCGTAAGTGTACCTACAGTGTAGCTTGTGTGCGCCAAACCCTCTAGATGTCATTTCAGGTCGTGCCTTACCAGATGTGCAAGCACTGCTGTTTAGAGATCCAGACCATTTAGTAGCTGGATAGCCTCGAATGTGAGCCCGGATCTTTGGGACTTCGTTTTTGGTGAGTCGTGGATGGTCCCGTTGTATCTAGATGGCAGCGTAAAGGGGTAGAGATTAAAAGAAAGAACAAAATATATAAACAATTCTACAATTCGACATGCCCCCACAAAAGTATTTTGCAAACGCCCCTTTGTGTTGTAAGTTCGTTCCCTTCATAAATGAGACCCTAACTAAGAGGCTTATACAAAGTTCCGTGGAGCTTTTGGGGAAGACGAGCGAAATTCAACCGCCCAGATGTGTAAATGTCCCATCCATTGAACCCCAAAAGCCAAGACTACATGTAGTTATGTCGATGAAGGGGCCAAATCTTTGGTGTAAAGACACACCTTTCAAATTAGTTCCCTTGGGCGAGATTGCCAAGTTCATTGACAATAATGGATTCTTCCTTTTCAGCCACTAATGATGCGCGAGGTTACAAGCAAATACTTTTGTCGGAATTGTCAAACCCTTTGTGGCCTCGAGTGGGCAAGTTACTATTTTGTGGACAGCGCGTTCATCTACATAACGTTTGGTTTGTGATTTTCATCATGGCTAAAGCACCGGGCTATCCACACTGAGGTTTAGATTGATGGCCGTTTCACTTGTATTCGTTTCACAGTACTCAGAGATGGCAAGGCTTTTGACAGGGCTCTGATATCGCTTTGTGTGGTTTGCTACATAAACTCACATTTTGGGTTCTTCTTCAATCTGGAAAAGAGTCATCTTCACCCATCCTCTAGCATGATTCATCTGGGTCTGGAAAATCTGTTAAAAAAAAAAAAAAAAAAAGATTTGTTTTCGCAGTCTGGGTTGTCTTAAAGCAGCTTCAACGCTTCTTTGGAAAATGTCAAAGCTTCACATTAGTTTTCCCAGCCACATCTTTGTTTATACATGTAAGGGAGTGTTGCGCATCCATTTCGAGACTAGACAATGTCTACCTCACTCCGCTCACACAAAAAGTGCGAGCCGAGAATTCTTTCTGGCGTTTTATAAATTCATTCTCACAGCCAATACCTTGGGAAATGGAACACCATGCGCCAGTGACTTGATGAGTTCAGACACTTTCGTTGGTGGATCCGTTAGGAAACGCTAGTTTTAGAGATTACTGGTCTCCGGAAATTCTAGTTGGGGCAGACATCTGCTGCAAGGAGGCCTTTGCTTTGTATTTTGACCTGCAGTCAGTTTCAGACTCATTGTGGGATAGGCGTGTTGACGTGACAGCTGACTCTTTGGCTCTCTTCAACGTTTGGAGCAATCGCAGAGCAAAGTCAACAGTTTTGGCAACCCCTTGTTTAAGTCGATTTTCACCCCGATCTTAGAGGGCAACTGCACTTTGCATTCGAGATGGATCCTGTTTAAGCAAACCCAGCAGACGTCCATTCAAGAGAATTATCGCGAGCTGACGCTCAGTTATCCAATTCAGTCTGGAAGCTGCTTCAGAAGGAGTTGAGAGGCGCTCGCGGCTTCATGTTTGACTTGATGGCACTTCCTTTAAATGTGCCGAAAGGATTAGCGGGTCTGCATTACTCGAGGGATCCAGTGCCCGGGTCGTCGGGAGTAAATGTATTTGCCCAGCAGTGCCCAGTTGTTGAAGAGCTTTGTTTTCCACCTTTCGTTATGATTGCTTCACTCATTCGACCGTAACAGGTATGGGGTTACGTGAAGGTTACTATGGTGGTGCCAAACACCCTCACCCGTAGCCATGGTGGCCGCGTCTGTCTTCTTTTACAAATCGCTTGATACGTCTGTCTAAGGTGGGACATATGGAGCTCCGTGAATATTCATCAGTTAAGGGTTACCAGCCAAATATGCAGGGCCTGCCCTTTGAACTCCGGGCCTTTAAATTTTTCTTTCCCGACTCCACAAAGGATCAGATGAAATTTCCGCCGTCAAAGTTCAACAATGTCCTCCTCATGTCGGGCTCCATGGGTAGGAGCCTTAAAGGTTTCAGCTGGCCTTCAAATCTTAATGTGCAGCTGGTCGCTAACTGGAGTTAGATTGCATCATTATGTAGAGCGGTGGCAGCTACATGCCGACAGCATGCAGTAGTTTTACACGAAGTAATTAACTATTTCAGCAGGTTAGCAATTGCCAGACAGGAGCACGAGAGGTCATAAGAGTCTTTCGCGCAGCCACCGTTCGGCTTCAGCCTTCAGGTAGAGTTTTCGGACTGTATCTTCATCTTGTCATCAATCTGCCAAACTAAGCTGGTGAAAGTAAATTGTTCTGTAGCCATGGTCAACAAGGCCCTAAGACTAAGAGCCATGTAGTAACACTGCCTGGGTCTTTCTCTCGAATGATTACATTATGCAAGTTGATCTAATATACGACGTCCATCTGTCCATCTGAAGCTGCACCGCAGGCTACATATGGTTTTAAGATCAACTTTGCGCCTGCTTTCTCCCTCCGACATATCTTGTTTCTAGTAGTACACAGTGGCTAACATTTGTGCATAATTATATTGGCTTCTTCAAGCATAATGGAGTATTGGCAAGGTTGAAGTCGCTGAACAGCCTTTTTAGAAAGGCGGGCATACAACAAGCAGAAAATTAAGTTATATATTTAGTGGCATCACTCGAGGATTTTTTATCCATAATCATCAAGGCGAAGGATATCAAACAGAAGAAAATGTCTTTCACGCAGCATTGTCTCCTTCCTAGTAGATAGGGATTCTAAAGAAAAGAAGCAAGTCCACGCTGTTGGATGTGACAACTTAGGCGTTAGGGCTGGAGACTTTGGACGGACAAAGACGTGCGAGAGGGAGGCGACTTCTCTTCAACCACACGATTGGAAAGACGATTAGAGATTAGTCCAGTTTTTCTTTCATTATCTTTCCAAAGTTAGATGATTCATCATGGGATTTAGACCCAGCCTGGTGCAGTCAACAGCTTGGTCGAGGCGGCAGGGTCCCACGGCTACAGCCTAAACGTTTTTTGCTGTCAACGTAAGATCGCAAACATCTCGTCAACAATATAAACAATCATATCACAATTATTAATTGTGTAACAAGTGGCAGTATCATCTGGTTAAAGCGGACAGTCATCTGCTTTATGATTGAATTATTCAATCAACATATAAATCATAGGTAAGTTACTATGCAACCCAGCCATTTGCATACACTTAAATGGGCATGATGTGTCGACAATAAACACGTACAGTCATTGTCAACAATCCATAACCATGTATTTCCACACACGTGGATAACAGAAACGCATCTTAAATGTTGCCATATTTACCATTAAATTATCCCAACTTGTACAAAATACACATGCGGGAGTGTCTGTTTATAACAATGGATAAGTTAACTAACCAACTGTTGCATTCTTTGAAGTTCTTAGCCGTAACAATGACGAAATTTACATGAGCAATGATCGCACCATGTCCTGGCACATACAAATTGTGAAGTTTCTAGAATACAGAAAGGGTACAGCCACTTGAGGGCGCTATTTCAACTTTCCGCCGTTACAAAGCCTTTTGTGGGTACCGTGCGGGGGTCGCTGACACTTTACGCATCCGCGGAGCTTAGAAATAGGTGCAGATATGAATCACTGCAGATGGGCTTCCGAAAAACAAAACATAATAGGCCTAAACGCTACACTGAGTTGTAAACAATTACCAGGCGTAAACAAACGGTGCAGTTCCTGCACGACGCAGTTCAGCGCCTTTCCATAGCATTCGAAAATCAAGAATGATTTTTGAACTTACAAAGTGTCGGGCATCAAGTCGAGTAGATCCTTCTTAGAATTAAGTAACAGTAATAATTTGAAGAACATGTAGGAGGGTAATATAGGTATATATAAGTAACACTTTCTTTTGACATATAGTACAGGGACTACCCCATTACTAGAGGTCAAATCATTATCAAGATATAACTAAGATCATTATTCTTCACTAAAATTTATTTACATTAGCTGGTGTTTGCAAATGAACATGTTTCATGTTGGCGACGCAGCAGGTTTGACAGGGTTCGAGACATGGTACAGACGCATAGTTTTCAAACGGCGCTGTCCTATCTTGCGGAGACATATTGTACGCATATGTGTGGCATATATATATTTACATAAATAACATAGGTAGGCATATATCGAGATATGTATAGGGACCCTTTCTTAAAAAATAAATAAACAATGATAATACTAAAAAACCTGACCAAGTTGTGGGGAAATTAACTGTCCCTATAACATTTTGGGTCTCTGGTGAAGGGGTCTAGGGGTAGAATTAGGTTAGGGATAATAACAGAAGAAAAATTGGGGTGATGTTGAAAAGTGTAGATCGAAATAATGTTCAGAGTTTGAGTTTAGAGAGGTTTTAGGCACACCAACCTTCTGAAATGTCCCCATAACGCCATGTGCTAAAATAATGAGTGTGTATATGTATGTAAACTTAGAAAATATTTAAAAAAAGGAAAAGAAGGTTAAAACAAAACAAACCCGGAGTTTGCAACGACTGCAACAAAGTAACCCCTCTTTCCGTGCTCTATTTAAGGATAGGAGAGGCTTTTGTCTAAGAGTTGGGATGAGAGATGGGTGGAATGGTTAGTATTATATTAAGGGTTTAGGGGACTCAAGCTCGGATGGGGCTTCGGTAATAATCTATCAAACCCATATCTAAGCATTGTAGATTCTGGAGCCCGCTACGGAACAATGGAGCGATATAAATAGTTTACTATTTGTACCGCTCAAGACAATGAGGGCGACAGAAGAAACATCAAGCCATTCGTGATTCTGGCGGACCGATGGCGTGGAGTTCTCAGGGCTATGCGGGGTAAGAGTTCAGCTCGTCAGAGGTGAGTAAATATCTCTTGTTTGGCACACTTAGAAGTTGCAGTGTGGTGGTGAGTTTATCAACGGTTTTCCCACCCACCCAACCCCTTTTTCCCGCGCGGAGTTCCGCCGCGGGTTCCGGTTTCTACGTAAAATCTATCAAACCCATATCTAAGCATTGTAGATTCTGGAGCCCGCTACGGAACAATGGAGCGATATAAATAGTTTACTGTTTAAGGTGTGGTTGAGGGAATAAGGCAAAGGAGGGCGGAAAAAAACCGAGAGGTACCACAGATGAACATCGAGACAAATTCCAGACATGAAATAAGCTCTTTAGATGATAAACCATCCGATGGGAATTTATTTTTTTAACATTTCGTTAAAAGAACTGTGGCTTCAACACTGTGCATAAAATGTGACACGGAAAAATGTTGTAATTGACAAAGCACTCATTCTTTTTTTTATTTTATCTTTACGAACATCCCAAGTGCAACCTAATATTACTATACACAGGATGTCTCGAGAGGGGAACAGGGTACCATACAATGGACTCGTCTTCTGAAAAGGGATTTAACATCAGTTGTAATCCGGAGTAACTAGCGAATCGTCGTAAAATATTGCCAACAACTTGTACATGCTACTGTCTTCACCTCCCCAAAACCAATAAAAAAACTAGAAGCGTGTCCACTGAAACTGCGCATACAGTTTTTCGCTAGAAAAGCGATAGTTGCTTCGGCAGCGAGGCCGAATATTGGATTTCCCCTTTGCAAACACATTACCCAGGCATTTCTCCCTCCCTCAGAGAGGAAACCCAAGTTTCTCAAGATAGATAATGACGTGAATATTTTACAAGGACCACGAATAAAATAAAAATCGATTTCGTGAGTTGTAAACGACTGACCTCCATAAATAAAAATAAAAAACCACCTTCCTTCCCAACAAAAAACCTTTACTTCCCAACAACAAAAATACAAATCCCCCCCCTCCCCTAAAACAAAAGAGTCATTGTTATTTCTTCGGAGTGTAAACCTCAAAGCAAACTCAACTGCCTATTTTCGGCAAGTATCTTCTGGTAAAACAAGCTGTAATGTGTAGTATTAACACCATTATACTCGGCAAATTGTCATTATTTGAACTAGGTCCCAAGTAGAACACAGCATACTGGTTCGTCCCGTTCCCTTCAACAAGGCCCAATTTGAACCCCGTTCCATTCACGAAGTGCAAACGATTCCTTTTATCATTTTTGTCCTCCTTTGAGACATCCTGTGTGTTACACGGGCAGCTGTAACTCTGCCTTTAAGCTATATCATTTTAACATTTACAATTCTCAAAAAAGTTTACATGATAATAATTTTCTTACATCTAGATAGAGAGAGAAAGATGGTGAAACAAAGAAAGGCCCATTGAATGTTGAAACAAGCTTTTTAGGTACAAAGGCTAATTCCGAGACGTCCAAAAACACTTGACACGAAATCAATCCCCAACATTGCAATATAAAAATATTAAAAAGAAACATATATTTTACCGCTTTAAAAGTGCGTCGATGCTGCTCTACGAGTTTCAATACAACATGATAACAGTGCTTTTTTTCTTCAAACTGGGTTATTATTTGTTTTCCCCGACATAATGTTAAATTTAAAGATATAATAACAATAATTAAAACTGTACAGCTTTGTCCAAAGAGAAAACCCATCGAGAAAAAAAAAATCAAAAATACATCGAAGATATTTATAACAATAACTAGTCAACGCCTAACTGTATTCTAGGTCAATATCACAATAAAGAAAAAATCTATATATAATCCATCCACTTTTCCCGATTCAAAAGCTCCAGAACGGTCCAATGAAGTGGTTTGATAACTAACTACTTTTTTTGTTAAACTTTCCATTTTTAGTCACTACTTTGTGTCGCAAAGGAGAATAAAATTACACCAGTTCACATTAACTATAATGAACGCCACTTCAACCATGCATAATTAAACAAGCTAATCGATTCCCGGAAGTTTTTCTTTTTGCGTGTGTTTGTGACAGGGAGAGATATATTACTATCCATATAAAAAACTTGTTTTATCCACTTGAATCGACACCACTTACAGCATTTTCTGGCCGGCGAACTACACATACTTTTTTTGGTTAAATCCATTAATGTTTTTCTAGAGCCTTTGATGAAGACGCACGTTCACAAATTTAGCTACGCGTAGCCATACAACCATTATACACTACAGAAAATGATCTTTCGATCGTAAGTTTTTCGGACTGAACAAACTGCGATTGATTAACACTGTTTTACATACGTACACGCCATCAAAACACGGTACCCAAACGGGGCATAGACCAGCCTCCGTATAACAATAATATAAACCAACAAAAAATAGAAACAAAAACCAAAGCAACAAGCCAAAAGTTGTATCAGATTATATCAATAATAAAGGTCACTTAAATTTACACAGAATGTATAGTTTGTAATCTTATAAGTTTACGTTTTTTTAAAAGATGTTTATGGTACATAGGATTCACATGAACGATACGCTATATAGTAATAATAGTTAATATGTTACTGAACATTATTAGGAACGATTGATGCTGTGTACAGGCCATGCATGTCGGATGTCTTTAATGATGAACAAAGCCTTAAAGGAGGTATTTATTGCGAAACAAATGACAATTATCCCTTCACTGTTATTCATATCTCATGAACAGATTGTGCGACGAAACAAAGAAACATTGCAAGTTGGTTGTTTTGGAGTTAATTGCACAATCCAAGTAGGTCAACTTAGACAATTATTTACTTCATTAAACAAGCTTTCATGTTCCGTCTACGGTGTCTCAGAAGGTCCATTATTAGTCTAAGCTACACAGCGTAACAAAGCAAAACTTGTTTGCTTTTATTAATAGCGCGGTTAATCACTGCATCATTTTTAGTAGGTGATACGGGATACCAGACTGGTTGGTTCCCAGACGAAATTGTATAACACAACACCAACACTGAATCATTACATCATAGGTACCAGCCTATTGAGGGCAAGGTATGTTACATAAAATATATGTACAGAGATCAAGTGATATAACAGACCGTATTGAACAATCCCTTAGCAACCGATTGCGGTGGAACCTTAACAACCCGAATCTTCTCACAATAAACAACAAAGTCCCGATATCACTAGCTAAAACCTAAACCACTTACTACACTGGATACCTGTTAGTTTTACCTTCTCTGTGCACGACTTTAACCCAACCATTTGATTTGGAAACTCTACGTGGTCCAAGGGGAATTCTTCAAACGATGTCTTTCCCACCTGAAATCCACAGCTGTAACAAACAGCTGTCTGCTTGCCAAGTGAGAATTTTGTTCTCGTCAAATGAGGTTATCGCGAGGAATATTATACCTAAATAGATGAATCTTTCATTAAGACCATGACCTGCATAGCCCAAAACACTCCCGATACCAATTTGGCACCCGAGTCACTTGTCGAGTAAATATCCTCACAATTGATTAGCGACGTTTTCCCAGGAACCAGACCATTTTCCACTCTACAAAACTGTCCCAGGTTCAAGCCAACGTTAGCAAGTCAAGATTTCAGCCAGCGAATCGAAAAATACCTCCCACTAAACCCTTGCAGCAAAATCCTCCATCATGCCCCTCCCAGAAACCATTGCTAAAATGAGTTGGTAAACGCACCGATTTGAGCCCGGGATTAGCAAAGTGTTTTTGTAGGAACTGTAAATACCAACATAACAACTTTCTAAGTTTTACCCAAAAAAAAAAATAATAAAAACAAATAAAATTGAATTTTTTTTAGAAGATCAAATCTTCACTACAAGCTAAGGCTTAAAAATGAGCGCAATTTTTATCTTAAGAATCACTGGTTGACAATATTTTCACACGTAAATAGCTATACATTGTAACGAATATTGAGGAGAGAAACTTTGAGTCTTACACAATGTACAAAAAGAGAGTAAAGTTTGTTTTTTTATCGGGTGCATAATAAATGCGCACAGTGCTTCACTACACATGCACCTGAGACTGTTGCCATGACTACCACTTTACCCAGAATCCACTCATCTGCACGGATACACTTCGCAAAATTGCACTTTAAGTCCAGTAAACTTTTTTTTTTAATTACTTTTTTGTCTTTCTTTCTATTTTATGTGGTGAAAACGATTTCCTTTTTTATTGTGAGAATTCCCACAATGGGTTCGAGTTTTATCAGATTTTGATTTTTTCGTCATTTTTTAAAATTTACTTCGAGAGTTTTTGTTTGTTCGACTTGTTGACAAATAAACTCATTTTAAAACGTTTATCAAATGTTTCACGAGAGACCTGAATACTTGCCCACAAATAGAATTAGGGGATTACTGAGTTTGAACCCAACATACAAACACCCATCAAACATTAACTTTCCAAAATCTTTATTTTTTTTCTCTTGAAAAAAAAACCAAACAAAAAACACACCTTTCAATTTTAACACTAGTCTAACATTCTGCCCGTCTGTGCCAAATTTGTTTTGGGAATAGTAAAAGCTGCGTCAACAAATGGTACACGCTTCGTGCCCGACTACCAAAGGCAGAAGGACATTCTTCCGTTACTAAATTTGTTTTTTTTAATTAATTTTAAATTTATACAGAGTCCCTTTAAGGAACAAGGGTCACACTGTACACCCTGCGGTTGTTGATGGTGTACATCATTTAAAGGAGACCGCCCTATCAATCGACAGTTTTTGTTTACCAATGTAACCGTCCCTTTTTTCTACGGAGGGTCTTTGACAGTCGATCTCCGCTCATCGAGCTCTCTTTATCTCTGCCGTTTAGGGCAGATCGGTTTATACTCTCTGGGATCGAGGGGATGTTGAAAGGAGAGGTTTGGGGGAGAGGTCTTGGTCTATGACGCGGGGGAGGAGCCCGTGTTGTTAGCCGGTGTCGGTGAATCCTTGCGGGGTGGCATTCTCTCGTTCACCTTGTCCAGGCCCTTGGCTTCAGCGAAGCCGCTGATCTTGTGAAAATCCATTGCTGAGAGGAGAAGAGAAACAAAATGGAAATGTCCCAAAATAGTGAGTGTTGGTGGCAACATTTGAAGTTCAGAACAAACCAAATAATTATGTGACCCATTCTTACGAAACCCGACATAAGTCGCACAGGCTATTTTGAGATATAGCTCATTAAAATTTAAATGGGGTGAAAAATCTGGCGGACATCGATTTTGGTTTTTCGTTATTTTTGTATTCTTTTATATGTATACTTTAACCCTCAGTTAAGTTAAACAAAATCAACTTTATTTGTGAGAAAGTACAAAAATCATGCATGTATTGAGACAAACTGTGTCCTAAAAGTGGTAATTTATCTCCCAAATACATCGAAATAAAATCCTCATAAAATTGGAAGTTTGTAGGGTATAAAGGTAGTTTTGGTACCAAATGAAAGCCGACGATGTGTACTCCAGAAACGGAAATAACAGTATCTCACAATAACAAAAAAACCACTTATGTCTGTTTTTGTGGGAGCAGGTCACATACATGACCAGCTTCCACAAAACCAGACATAAGTTTTTTCGTTTTTTTAAGTGAGATATTGTTATTTCCATTTAGTACACATCCTTAGCTTTCATTTCATTTATATAAGTAGGTTAGTGCGTAGTGTCGAAGAAGAGTAGCGATAATCTATGGACAATTTGGAGTATTTGGGATAAAATTACCACTTTCAGGACACAGTTTGCCTCAATAAATGCATGAATTTGTTTAACTGAGGGTTAAATTATTAAGTATACATCTTTACCAGTTCGCGCCGGGATTATTAACATCACCGAGCTGACGCGCGGGATTATTTTTAACGAAACTCGATCCGAAGCAGGTTCAGGCCGCCAGTACCGGGAAGCACACCCACGCATTTCTGGCCTTGCTCGCTGCTGACAGACATTTCCGGCCTTGCTCGTGGCGTGTTTATGCGTCATTCGTTTTGAATCTGGGGAAAACTTTGCCTTTATATTCGTCATCCGGCGCGAACTGGTTAAAAAATAAACAAAATAACGAAAAAACAAAAATCGATGTCTGCCAGAATTTTCACCCCATTTTAACTTTGACGAGCTTTATCTCGAAATAGCCTGTGTGACTTATGTCGGGTTTCGTAGGAGCGGGTCACATATCTTGTATACTCCTCAGGGAGCCGAGATGAAGTTTGGACTATTTCATGGGCCCAATGACCGGGGTAATAATATGAGCGCTTTGAGATCGTTGGTACGATGTAAAGCGCTATATAAGCACGAATATTCTTATTATTATAAATACTTGGTTTGAAGATAATATGTGACCGGTCATCACAAAATGAGAGTAAAGTCGCACGATGTGATTCGGAGATATGGCCATCCAAAGTCAAATTATGAAGGGGTGGTCAATTTTAAGATTTTGCATAATTTTGAAAGCCCAAGTCTATCACTACATATTCCCATTTTTTGGGTGAGATCAGATGATTGAAAACCTCTTAAATTACGCGTTTTTGCGTAGTGTTTGCGTAGTTAGTGTTTGGATTAAAGTCCATTAGTGGTCTTATTAACAAGGTAATTAAATATGCAAATCAGGTCCTCGTAAGTAACATTTTGATATTTTGTTGTTTATACAATAGTTTGTATGTGTGGAAAATTTCAAGAAGAAATAATGATTAGAGCATAGTCATTGCTATGCTCAACCGAACCTTACTTGTCCTCTTTTGTAATCTTTTGCGTGTTTTGTTTAAAATGTTTAAAGTATGTTTTCTCACAAACACATTTTGTGAAACCCATGACTTTCTAGAGCGCTGTAAAAAGTATTTAGCGCAAAACCCCCAAGTGTTATATACCATTGGAAAGCTCTCTTTCTCAAGAATTTGAAAATACCAATATCTCAATTTTTAATATTTCCGACTTTACTTTCATTTTGTGGGGACAGGTCATATATGTGCCATAAATGCGTTCATTATATCCGCTTCGTATCGCAATGAAATTATCCCGGTGACGTCATCACACCAAGGCATCCATCCAAGACCCGCTGATGGCTAATTAAACGGTCTTGTGTAACATTTGCATGTACACAAACAAGCTACACAAGCACCAGTGGAATAAGTTCCGAATCCAGTTTGAATTCTTCAAGTCCCTCTGCCAAAGTGCAAAAGAAGGCAGCTCAACCAACTCACCATTCTTCAAGGTGTCCCTGCCGCCAGACAGGATTCCTGCCGGTAACATCCCTGTCGGTGTCAAGCCTTTCAACGTTAGCACGGTCTCGCTCTCTTCTCTGTCAAAACGAAACGACAAACCAGTTTAATGACATGTCATCCTTTTGGATTCTTAGATTCACATTGAAGGTTATTATTTCTCACTGTTCTCAGGGTTAGTTAATACCAAAACCAAGTCTTCATTAGATACCTAAGGACAGTGAAGACTCGAGCCATTTTGCCGATAGCTCGGATCTTGAGGGTTAGTTACCAAAACCGAGTCATCATTAGATACCCGAGGACAGTGAAGACTCGGGCCATTTTGCCGATAGCTCGGATCTTGAGGGTTAGTTACCAAAACCAAGTCATCATTAGATACATGTACCAAAGAACAGTGAAGATTCGCGCCATTTTGCCAATAGCTCGGATCTTGAGGGTTAGTTACCAAAACCAAGTTATCATTAGATACTCGAGGACAGTGAAGACTCGGGCTATTTTGCCGATAGCTCGGATCTTGAGGGTTAGTTACCAAAACCAAGTCATCATTAGATACCCGAGGACAGTGAAGACTCGGGCCATTTTGCCGATAACTCGGATCTTGAGGGTTTGTTAATAAAACGAAGTCATCGTTAGATACCAGAGGACAGTGAAGACTAGGGCCATTTTGCCGATAGCTCGTATCTTGAGGGTTAGTTACCAAAACCAAGTCATCATTAGATACCCGAGGTCAGTGAAGACTCGGGCCATTTTGCCGATAGCTCGGATCTTGAGGGTTAGTTACCAAAACCAAGTCATCATTAGATACATGTACCAAAGGACAGTGAAGATTCGCGCCATTTTGCCAATAGCTCGGATCTTGAGGGTTAGTTACCAAAACCAAGTTATCATTAGATACTCGAGGACAGTGAAGACTCGGGCTATTTTGCCAATAGCTCGGATCTCGAGGGTTAGTTAATAAAACGAAGTCATCGTTAGATACCTGAGGACAGTGAAGACTCGGGCCATTTTGCCGATAACTCGGATCTTGAGGGTTAGTTACCAAAACCAAGTCATCATTAGATACCCGAGGACAGTGAACACTCGGCCATTTTACCGATAGCTAGGAACTTGAGCCAAGTCGTTATTAGATACTTGAGGAGAGTAAAGACTAGGGCCATTTTGCCAATAGCTCGGATCTTGAAGGCAAAACCAAGTCATCATTAGATACCCCAAGACAGTGAACACTTGGGCCATTTTGACTACAGCTAGGATCTTATTAAGAGTTAGTTTATAAAACCAAGTCATCATTAGATACCTGAGGACAGTGAAGACTCGGGCCATTTTGCCGATAGCTCGGATCTTGTTCCTGATGATCTCCTTGCGAGCTGCAGCAGAAGCAGCTAAAAGGAGAAGATAAAAAAAGAACATAAAGACAAGAACAAAATAAATACTCAAATTACAAGATGCATTAACCGCAGGATCCATTAACCGTAGGTTCCATTAAGGGTGCATTCTAATCAGATGAGCAACACAATTTAGGTCTCATTTTATTTCTGGGTCAATTTTCTAGTGCTGCTTAGCAATTATATCGTCACCGTTGTCACGAAGGGGCAAATTTCATGAATAATTGTCTATTTATACATCCAAAAAATCTTTAAAATCCCAATTAACCTAATTAACGAATGGGCGAATTGATCCTCAAGTGCCGTTTTACGTTTTCACGAAGAGGCGAATTTATAATAGCGTTCACTTTAACGTGTTTATGAAGGGGCGCTTTGGTGCGCGTACTCACTTTAGCGTTTTCACGAAGAGGCGAATTTGGGCAAATTATGGTGCGTACTGGCTTTTAGCGTTTTCCCGAAGAGGCGAATCTGGGGCCAGGTGGGGAAATGTATACAATCTGTCTCTCACAGTCACAGCCACAGGGGCGAATTTGCTAATTGATCGTTTTTTTCGTTTTCACAAAGAGCCGCTTCTATTAATTGATTAATTCTGCAAAACTAATCACCTATTTTTCTTAACGTTTGCTATATTCAATAAGATTGGAATCTCTTCCTTCCCATGATATCTTAATCTTGTATTTTATATGGATCTTTATGTTTCAAACTGCCAAACGAAAAAAGGACCAACTTTACATGCAATTTTCTCGAAAGTTTGTTCAGACCGTGAAAGGCTAAATTCGCCTCTTCGTGAAAACGGTAACGATATGCTTATACAGGTTTCATCTATTTTATAGAGATAGTAAGCGGTGAAGTCCAGCAAAAGCATGCTTAGATCTGAATAATTCAGTGACATGACAATATAACAAAAAAACTAACGAATCCATGCCATGAAATGCACATATGCTCTCAAGCAGCAAGATTTTCTGCTTACAGTAAGCAGACCTTTTCTGCTAACTGGTAAGCAGTTCTATCAAGTTCGGTCCTATAATAAGGCAACGGTTTATGCTACAGCAGCTCGACATAATTGCCAAAGAGATTTCATATAAAACTGTATAATTATTATCTTTTTCCAAAAAGAAAATGTAAATTATATTTGTTGGGCGGGCTTTTAGAAAAGATGCAAAAACAAACTTCTTACAATTTTTTAAGTTTTTGTGCTGATAATCAGAATTAGGAGAGTAAACATGTGTATCATCTAAAGACAAGCGATCCTCGGATCGGGAGTGTCACATCCCTGAACATTTTGTGTTCCTAAACAAAAAGTCAAATGTTGTGCAAAATGACTACCTGAAATGACCCCTAGATGACCTTTGACCTATTTAGAACGATTTTTGATGAACCCCACCCACAGATCACTCCATTTTAGTTACATTAAAAACCAGCAAATTCTGTAGACCCCTAAAACATGCCCATAGTTTTGTTAACACACTGCAGTAGAAACATTAGCAAACAATTTCACTCAAATGTTAAAAAAAACACGGTCCAACCAACTGCTGTCAAGCAAGGTTTCAAAAGTATTCATTTTGGAAGCGACCAGGGGCCAATTTCACGGAGCTGCTAAGCACAACAATTTGCTTAGCATGCAAATTTGTCCTTGGTAAAAACAAGGTTACAGACCAAATTTTCACGTGATCTTTATTGTTTTTGATTGATAATCAGCTGGTTTTTTGCTTAGCATGAAAAACACGTAGAGTTTTGGCTGATAACTTGTTTTTAATGAGCAAGACTTTTTTGTGCTAAGCAAATTTTTGTGCTTAGCAGCTCCGTGAAATTGGCCCCAGATTACAAACCGAATAAAAATCTGTCAAACCTATATGCAGTTAGTTGTGAATCGGATTTGTATTGCAATGTTATCCAACATGTGAATGTGACACGTTTGAAAAAGTGCGTTTTTCAAAAGTGGCGCAAAAGTTGCGAAGCTGTGCTGTTTCCTTACGGAGCATTTCACGAAACTTGGCGTAGCTGCGCAACATTTTAAACAGCGTTTACGACGACCGTTTGCGTACATTTGTGTTGTTTTACAAAATCGTCTTTGAATCACCTGCCATTTTAAAAATAGTTTTGTCCTACTTTCCGCGGAATCGTCTGGGAACGTTAAGAATTATGTCACAGGTAAAATAGTAATTCCTTTACTTCAATCATAAAACTGCGAGTTTCTTTCATCAAGCTTAGTAAGTTGAGCAATGGCAGGGTCCACGTCAACTACGATTTGCTGGCAACAATTTAAGTTAAAGGTAGGATACACCATTTGCAGATATCAAAAAATATTTACTACCGAATTATTAAGATATATCTTACTCATTTTAAAGTAAATAATGATTCTAGGTATCCAGCAAAATAATTGCGCTAGATATCTTGTAATTGTTCCTAAAAACTGAATTATATAAAAAAAGAAATTACGATCGCGAAGAAAAACAAGAACAGCGTTCGTTTTCAACTGGCATCGGGCAGTTGTTCTTGTTCTTGTTCTTGTGTTTAGTTTTTTTCGTTCACCATACAGCGATCGTGATTTTTTTTAATAAAATTATTTTTCATTACAATTACAGGATATCTAGTGCAATCATTTTGCTGGATGTCCAGAATTATTATTTACTTTCAAATAAGCAAGATATTTCCTAATAATTCGGTAGTAATTTTTTTAATTTTATATCTGCAAATGGTGTTTATCTTATTTTTGAGATTAAAGAGGTCGCTTGTTTTTTATGCTTAGTGTTTTTCTTCTTTCTTGTTTCAAAGGGATCAATACTCATCCGATACCGGAATTCATGATATTTTTCTCACAGCTTTCAAGTAAGCGATAATCTTCAGCATCACATTTTTTTCAGAAAACACCACAATTAGGTCCCCATCAAGACAAGCACGCCGTGTCAGGCCGTGTCCGAAACGGGTGTCTAGAGCTACAGCTACGGCTATTGTCTACGTCGGCCATTTTGTAGCGCTGTCCGAAATGCCGTCTAGAGCAACAGCTACGGCTACAACGTCACAAAAATCTAGCCGTAAAAGAAGTTGTCTAGCTAGCTCAGGCAAAACAAAATGGCGGCAGCAGTAACGTTAATTTTGGAGCAAATTTTCGTTTAATTTTCAATGATAGTGCATTGAATTGAAACGACAAATACGACAAATACGTCAATATCAGCAGGTATTTCGACTGGCTGTAAACAAACATTGCGTAACATCTAGCAGACAAAAATTGTTGTAAATTCTTACGTCGTAATTTCACAAACACTAATTCAAGCATCGCTTGGGGGCGCAATAACTTGCCGTAGGCTCTACCGTAGCCACGTCCGAATTCCATTTGCCTTAGCGCCTACATAGACGTCGCTGTAGCTGTAGCCGTAGCTCTAGACACTCGTTTCGGACATGGCCTCAGTCACCAAGCAGCTTTCTCAATTTCCTCCATACACTTCCTGGATGACATCATTTGCTTGACTTCCGCTTCCTGCCCAGTGGGCTCCGTTTTAATCAAATACAACTTGGAACTTTCAAAAGTCTGAAAATCTGTCTCGCTCAAGAAGGACTTCTGTACAAAAGTTGTAGAACAAAAACTGCCTCACATTGTGAACAGTATTTAACCTAATATCATCCATAAACTGCCTCACAATTTGAACAGGACAATAACTAACATCCTTCTCATAACTAACATCCTTCATAATTAACCTCACAATGTTAACAGTATTGAACCTAATATCATCCTTAAATTACCTCACAATGTGAAATGGATTTTACCTAAAGGCCCAGTCCCACTGCACTTGCGCACGAATTACTCATGAATTGCGCATAAAATTTTCTTTGTGCGTGATTCGTCAGTGATGTGCGTAAATCCCACGTGATTCACACGTGGAGCATCAGTTTTTGTAAGTGATTGTACGCGGAGACGGGTTTGTGCGCGATCGCCGGTTTTGAACGGTTCAAAATTTTTTCCACGCACAACGTGCGCGATTATACGCAGTTTATGCGCAGTTTATGCGCAATGTACGTAGTTTGGACGTGGAAGGTGCGTGATATGTGCGTGATATGTGCGTGTTCTGTCAGTGCGCCCTTCATCAGTGATACATGCGTGCTCCATGCGCGGACCGTACGTGATTCATCAGTGCTCGTGCGCTGTTCATGCGTGATCCATACGTGTTACATTCGCTATACATGCGTCGATTGAACGTCAGAAATTGTAGCGGGTTTGGGCTTGTGCGCTGTTGTGCGTGGAATGTTCGTTCTTTGTCAGTGATTGTAAGTGATACATGCGCAGTTTATACGCGATTCATCGGTGATTCTGACCACGCACAACCCCAGAAAATGACCAATTTCTCCACGAACAATCACGCACAAACCAATTTTATGCGCGATTTATGCGTGATTTATGCGTCATTGGCAATGGGACTGGGCCTTAACATCGTCCGTAATCTACCTCACAATGTGAAAGGGATGGAACCTAACATCGTCCATAATGTACCTCACAATGTGAAAGGGATGGAACCAAACATCGTTCATAAACTACCTCACAATGTGAAAGGGATGGAACCTAACATCGTCCATTAACTACCTCACAATGTGAAAGGGATAGAACCTAACATCCATAAACTACCTCACAATGTGAAAGGGATAGAACCTAACATCGTCCATAAACTACCTCACAATGTGAAAGGGATGGAACCTAACATCGTCCATAATGTACCTCACAATGTGAAAGGGATGGAACCAAACATCGTTCATAAACTACCTCACAATGTGAAAGGGATGGAACCTAACATCATCCATAAACTACCTCACAATTTGAACAGGACGAAACCTGACATTGTCCATAATTTACCTCACAATTTGAAAAGTATTCAACCTAACACCATCCATAAACTACCTCACAATGTGAAAGGGATGGAACCTAACATTGTTTATAAATTACCTCGCAATGTGAAAGGGATGGAACCTAACATCGTTCATAAACTACCTCACAATGTGAAAGGGATAGAACCTAACATCATCCATAAACTACCTCACAATGTGAAAGGGATAGAACCTAACATCGTCTATAAACTACCTCACAATGTGAAAGGGATAGCACCTAACATCGTCCATAAACTACCTCACAATGTGAAAGGGATGGAACCTAACATTGTCCAGAAACTGCCTCACAATTTGAACAGGACGAAAACTAACATCCTTCATAATTAACCTCACAATGTGAACAGTATTGAACCTAATATCATCCATAATTTACCTCACAATGTGAAAGGGATGGAACCTAACATCGTCCATAAACTACCTCGCAATGTTAAATGGATGAAACCTAACATCGTCAATAAACTACCTCACAATGTGAAAGAGATGGGACCCAACATCGTTCATAAACTACCTCACAGTGTGAAAGGGATAGAACCTAACATCCATAAACTACCTCACAATGTGAAAGGGATAGAACCTAACATCGTCCATAAACTACCTCACAATGTGAAAGGGATGGAACCTAACATCGTCCATAAACTACCTCACAATGTGAAAGGGATGGAACCTAAACATCGTCCATAAACTACATCACAATGTGAAAGGGATGTCACCTAACATCGTCCATATTCTACCTCACAATGTGAAAGGGATGGAACCTAAACATCGCCCATAAACTACATCACAATGTGAAAGGGATGGAACCTAACATCGTCCATAAACTACATCACAATGTGAAAGAGATGGGACCCAACATCGTTCATAAACTACCTCACAGTGTGAAAGGGATAGAACCTAACATCGTCCATTAACTACCTCACAATGTGAAAGGGATAGAACCTAACATCCATAAACTACCTCACAATGTGAAAGGGATAGAACCTAACATCGTCCATAAACTACCTCACAATGTGAAAGGGATGGAACCTAAACATCGTTCATAAACTACCTCACAGTGTGAAAGGGATAGAACCTAACATCGTTCATAAACTACCTCACAGTGTGAAAGGGATAGAACCTAACATCCATAAACTACCTCACAATGTGAAAGGGATAGAACCTAACATCGTCCATAAACTACCTCACAATGTGAAAGGGATGGAACCTAAACATCGTCCATAAACTACATCACAATGTGAAAGGGATGGAACCTAACATCGTCCATAAACTACCTCACAATGTGAAAGGGATGGAACCTAACATCGTCCATAAACTACCTCACAATGTGAAAGGGATGGAACCTAAACATCGTCCATAAACTACATCACAATGTGAAAGGGATGGAACCTAACATCGTCCATAAACTACCTCACAATGTGAAAGGGATGGAACCTAACATCGTCCATTAACTACCTCACAATGTGAAAGGGATGTCACCTAACATCGTCCATATTCTACCTCACAATGTGAAAGGGATGGAACCTAACATCGTCCATAAACTACCTCACAATGTGAACGGGATGGAACCCAACATCGTTTATAAACTACCTCACAATGTGAAAGGGATGGAACCTAACATCTTCATAAATCACCTCACAATGTGAAAGGGATGGGACTTAAACATCGTCCATAATTATACTTTTTACTCCAGGTTCAAACATCAATGCACTATGTGTTCTTTCATTACTTTCCACCGGAAATCACAGAGTTTAGACTCAGTTTACGAAGTCAGGAATCTAACCTTGTATTCTCCTTTCGACTGCTTGTTCTACAGCCAAAATGACTGACCTCAACAGAAAAATAAGACGTGTGCCTTGACTCCCACATCTACTGCGGAATGTTTTCACTAAAAATCACTCCACGATTCAGGCTTTTTTATCCCCAAATGTTCTTGCCAGGCACATCACAGTAGCTGCAGGAATCTACTCTCCCAAACCATTAAAAGTCCAGCAGTGGCACTCAATAGACCGATTGCGCCCTCTAAGTCACGTGACCTATAAAGGGTATCAAACATCAACAAACATGGCGTCCTCCATAGCAAAGTGCCGCTGTTGCAAACTACACAATGATTGTTGCATTTGTTTCTTCGATCGAGGCTTTTCTTTTTCGAAGTCGCTAGTGCTAGTGACGGTCCCAGCATTCCGTGCAAGTACCACATCGTGAACATAACGTTCCTTGTAGAATTTCCAAGACTTGCTGGAACTGTCCTTACTGGCTTTATTCAGCCATTCCGGTAAGGTCTCGCATACAAACTCCGGAATATTCTTTAGAGATTTCGAGAAAGAAAAGCCCCGATCGAAGAAACAAATGCAACAATCATCATGTACATTAATTGCAACAGCGGCACTTTGCTATGGAGGACGCCATGTTTGTTGATGTTTGATACCCACTATATGTAGGTCACGTGACTTAGAGAGCGCAATCGGTCTGTTGGAACTGAACACACTCCACACATTAGACACTTCAAAGGGCACACGCACAAACACACGCACGTTTGTTTATGGTGTAAATCAAGGATTTATTTTGTTCCTCTCGGCAATTTCCTTAGTTTGTACTTTTCTTTTTCTGACAACTCTCATTGGTTTTGTACACGAATCTCAATCAGAAATGTACACGAATCTCAATCAGAAATGTCCTCGATAGAGTGGCATCAGGGATAGTGCTGGGAAAGTAACTCGAGTACTCGCGTAGTCGTGATAGGTTTTTGCTACTAGTAGCACTACTCGCAGTTTTTTTAAACTAATTGATTACTCGTGCCAGTCCGAGTAGCAATAAATACAAGCGAGTAGTGATTGTTAGCAAGCGATGATTGTTGACAAGTACCAATTAAGTTGTGGTCAGACTCTACTACTATAATACTAATGACAATTGAGATGGTTTTTACGATATGATTTGTATTGATTTTCAATTCCAACTTGAGCGATAAAGGAAACCAAATTGCAGCAGAAGTCGCTGTGAAATTACTGTTGCGCTTTGAATGAAAACGCACGGTGATAAATACATGTGTGACCGTCATTTTACCCCTTGTGAAAATTGTGACAACTACTCGCGAGTACTCGATTACTCGCGAGTACTTTCTTTGCGAGTACTCGAGTGGGAAAAATCAATACTCGCCCAGCACTAATCAGGGATGTGTCCTCCATACACCATAAACAAACCCAATTAGGTTTTGTTTTTAAGAAAACATGCGCACACACACTGGTAACATTTCTCAAAGAGGGGCTGATTTCAAGTAAAACTTTAATAGTAGACCAAAAAAAGACTCCATTTAAAAACAAAAATGAGGTCCAACTTTTTTTTTTATATGAAAATCGAAAAAAAACTTCATTTTTGCAAAGTCAGGCATAACAGCATAGCTGATAACATAACGACAAACTATTAGTATTAACGTCATACACAAAGGGTTAATTCTTTCTTCGAGTGCACAACCAAACGGGAAAAGGAAATGTGTTTCCAACTGTACATAATGTATGGTATCGACTTGGCGCAACAGGGAAATCAGTGGGCTGGGTAAAAGGTCGTTAAGAAAAAAACGTGCTGAAAAAAAGTGCACAACACAGGGTTTACCAAACGGAGCAAGGAAACCAACTCAAGGAAAATCTCATATAGGTGGGAAGAATCCCCGGGGCGGGAAAAATTCCCAGGGCGGGAAAAATTCCCATGGCGGGAAAAATTCCCAGGGCGGGAAAAATTCCCATGGCGGAAAAAATTCCCATGGCGGGAAAAATCCCCTGGGCGGTGAAAATCCCCTGGGCGGAGACAATCCCCTGGGCGGAGACAATCCCCTGGGCGAGAAAATCCCCTGGGCGAGAAAATCCCCTGGGCGGAGACAATATCCCTGGGCGGAGACAATCCCCTGGGCGGAGACAATCCCCTGGGCGGAGACAATCCCCTGGGCAGAGACAATCCCCTGGGCGGAGATAATCCCCTGGGCGGAGACAATCCCCTGGGTAGAGAATCCCCTAAGCGAAGGAAAAAACCTGTCTGGGCGGGGACAATACCTGGGCGGGGACAATACCTGGGCGGGGACAATACCTGGGCGGGGACAATACCTGGGCGGGGACAATACCTGGGCGGGGACAATACCTGGGCGGGGACAATACCTGGGCAGGGACAATACCTTGGCGGGGACAATACCTTGGTGGGGACAATTACCTTGGTGGGGACAATTACCTTGGTGGGGACAATTACCTTGGTGGGGACAATCCCCTGGGTGGGGGCAATCACCCTGGGAGCAGGCGGGATGGAATGGGCAAGCAGGCATTTCACAAGCTGCAATAACTTACCATTGACTTTGACAGATGCATTGCGTTTGTGGATAGCTGTTTTCATGATAAAAGGGTGCGTATGTGCACAGATAGTGAATCAATTGTGTGCACAAAGAATCAAATGTGTGCACAAGAAAAAGGGGAAAAAACCCAAATGTGTACTGTACATACACATAGAACATTCAATGCCTTCTTCTGATGCTATTGAAAGATTTCACTCAAACAAAATATCTCAGCATTGACTTCAAAAACACTACATACAGTACACCGACAAACAGGAAATAAATGAAAATAGACGCTACTGATGAGGATATCTAAACTCGGCAAGTTATAGAAACTGTGTACAGCAATGCATAGGAAAGCATCTCCTTCCATGTACATGTATGTCTCTTAAACGGCCATTACTTTTCAATTCAAACATAAAATTCAAAAATAAAATTATGTGCATGTATGTCAAGATCCAATATAGATTTTATAGCCAAAAGAAATGTCTTTGGCACATGATTACCAACCAAATGCTCACACAATGTGTACTGCTGGAGACTGGTTCCCATGCTTTAAATGCACCAACTATACATGTACATGGGTTACGTTTATCTGATGGGCTAAGCGGTAAACGTACCGTGCTTAAAGGTAGAATACACCATTTGCAGATATCAAAATTGTTTACTACCGAATTAACAAGAAATTTCTTACTTATTTGAAAGTAAATAATGATTCTAGGCATCCAGCAAAACGATTGCGCTAAAATATTTGTCAAGGGATTGTGCTTAAATATCTTGTATTTATTTTCGAAAACTTAAATTGTATAAAGAAAAAACCTCAATCGCTAGACGACAATTGAAAAAAAAGAAAAAGAACAAGAACAACTGCTCGACGTCGGTTGAAAATGAACGTCGGTTGAAAATGAACGCTGTTTTTTTCTTGGCATTTATGATTGTAAAACTTCGGACAGATCAGTGAAACGATATTTACTATAAAAATACCACCCCCTAAATCCACTCATTTTTGATAATTCAAGCAATGGTGTATCCTACCATTTAAGATGATACATTTTACACGACATCTAATCGTTATTATTTCTCTCTGCAACTAACATCTATACATAAACTTTGCTGAAGAATTCACTCGCTATGCACCCAAAAAACACAAAAGGTGTCTGGGAACAAGACCTGTGGCGGGCACAGACATTAAGTGAACCACATTGGGGGTGGGGCTTGTGGTAAAAGGAATGGAGGGTTGATGGAGCAACTATTCAGTACACAAAATATTTGTCAGAGTTATACACATGTATGGGTTGGCATTCCATAAATGACTAAAACAGACATCTTGGTCATGTACCCTGAATGTATACATACACACAACCATTTTGTGGATAATCATGATAATGGGCACTATACTGTTCTTGTCCAATCATTGGCCATCTTGGAGCATATGTGACCAACTCCATCAAAATCAGGAATAAGTCTCGAAATGACTTTTTAAGATATGCACATGGCGAGAAAGGGATTTTCATAAGCTTTCTAATGATACCCATCACAAGTGTGTATCTGTTTAGGTTAACGAGTTATGGTCTGATGAAGATGACAGGTGTATATTTATTTGCCGAATCCACATTCCGAGAAAAACAGCTTTGAAATAAACAAAATTGACCAAAATCATACAGAGAGCGCACACAAATCCTCTTCATTTTCATCTTTACTGATCGTTTTTACATCCAAGACATTAATGACAATAATCTGTGATAACTACACTTGCTAAAAATACAATGTTCAGAAAATCGAGTTGGTCACGATTTTTACCCATGCGTTTACTTCAACGGCCGATTGCGTAAAATGGCCTCAGCGACTTATTCCTGATTACGATGGAGCGGGTCACATATTGCAATAGTATGTATTAACTTCTAAAGTATACATTCACAACTCGGCTGTTTCACTTTAAACTCCAAAGAAGAAATGTGTATATACGTCAAGTGGTAAGGTCCTGTTGTACGACTGGCTACAACCAATCGTGCGACAGGTGACTTCTTGTTGTGACTGATACTGCGACTGGTCTCGCTTAGTCGTGCGACTAGTCGTGCAAGTCGTGAAAGGTTGTGCGACTGTTGTACGACAGGAGAATCCTTCGATCATTCACAACAAAGAAAGACCACCTAAGACTTGTCCCGCGACCATCGCATAAACCGTCGCATGAGAAATGAAAACTAGGCTGCGACAAGAACCGACAAGATGCGACTTCTTCAGTTGCAGCTAGCTTTTTTAACCAGCTTGCGCCGGAGGACGTAAACACACGCATTGTTGTCCCCAGATTCAAAACGGATGACGCATAAACACGTCACGAGCAAGGCCGGAAATGTCCGTCAGCAGCGAGCAAGGTCGGAAATGCGTGGGTGTGCTTCCCGGTACCATCAGCCTGAACCCGCCTCGGATCAAGTTTCATTAAAAATAATCCCGCGCCTCGGCTCGGTGATGTGATGTGAAAATAATCCCGGCGCGAACTGGTTAACAAGAAAAAGACACCTTTCTGCCAATGATTTCGGTCGTGCAAATTTTCCAAGACTACCCACGACCACCGGAAACTTGTGGCACAACTTTTCCAAGATCGCCTGCGACAGATTATGTTCCCAACAAGTTGGAGACAATCACAGTGGGTGTTGATTGAGACCAATATGTAAACTGCCATTTTAAAATCACATGAGGCATGCTGTGGAATCATGCTTCTTTAACCAGTTCACGCCGGGATTATTTTAACATCGCCGAGTCGAAGCGCAGGATTATTTTTAACGAAACTCATTTCGAGGCAAGTTCAGGCCGATGGTACCGGGAAAGCAAACCCACGCATTTCCGGCCTTGCTCGCTGCTGATAGACATTTCTGGCCTTGCTCGTGACGTGTTTATGCGTCATCCGTTTTTAATCTCGGACAAACGTTGCGTGTATGAGTATAAGAAGAATCAGACAATCAGTTTTGTGAGCCGAGCTTGACGTTCGAGTTTAATGTCGGCGGTTCTGTTGCCGCACAAGCAAAGCGCTAGTCGATTTGAGAACAGGCCTAACTATTAAACGTGACTATGATACGACATTGACA
Organism: Crossaster papposus; assembly: GCA_037893245.1. Classification (NCBI taxonomy): domain Eukaryota; kingdom Metazoa; phylum Echinodermata; class Asteroidea; order Velatida; family Solasteridae; genus Crossaster; species Crossaster papposus. Next base: position 565,906 of record JBAIAA010000003.1, on the reverse strand, counting down.
TTAACCGGTTTACAGCAAATATGCTAAAGATGTCAACCATACAATATCCTCTAGACTACTGGGTAGAAGGCAAGGAGTGAATGTGGGGTTAGGACCAGGGCTACTGGTCACAGACCGGTACACTGCTGGGGTGTAGTGTCGTTTAGTAGTGTCCAAGGTGCCCATACTGGGTAGAAGGCAAGGAGTGAATGTGGGGTTAGGACAAGGGCTACTGGTCACAGACTGGTGCACTGCTGGGGTGTAGTGTCGTTTAGTAGTGTCTGAGGTGCCCATACTGGGTAGGAGGCAAGGAGTGAATGTAGGGTTAGGACCAGGGCTACTGGTCACAGACTGGGGCACTGCTTGGGTGTAGTGCCGTTTAGTAGTGTCTGAGGTGCCTATACTGGGTAGAAGGCAAGGAGTGAATGTGGGATTAGGACCAGGGCTACTGGTCACAGACTGGTGCACTGCTGGGGTGTAGTGCCGTTTAGTAGTGTCCGAGGTGCCCATACTGGGTAGAAGGCAAGGAGTGAATGTGGGATTAGGGCCAAGGCTACTGGTCACAGACTGGTGCACTGCTGGGGTGTAGTGTCGTTTAGTAGTGTCTGAGGTGCCCATACTGGGTAGAAGGCAAGGAGTGAATGTAGGGTTAGGACCAGGGCTACTGGTCACAGACTGGTGCACTGCTGGGGTGTAGTGTCGTTTAGTAGTGTCCGAGGTGCCCTTACTGGGTAGAAGGCAAGGAGTGAATGTGGGATTAGGACCAGGGCTACTGGTCACAGACCGGTACACTGCTGGGGTGTAGTGTCGTTTAGTAGTGTCTGAGGTGCCCATACCGGGTAGAAGAAGGCACAAGGAGTGAATGTGGGTTTCGATTTGAAAATAATGGCAACAAAAGAAGAAAACCTATAGAGATGTCCACACCAAATCTTTGCAGTTTGGTACATATTTTTAAATTTTTAAAATAATTGATATCAAGTTTGGGGAGTTACGAATTAAAAACTAAAAAACTATCAAAAGGTAAACTAGAACACAAATGGGTAAAACTACGGTACACAAATAAAAACTAGAGAAACAAATGTGTTGGGGGTGTATCGTTTCTAGACTACGGCGGAGATGGTGGGCATTTAACGACAGGCGTGCTTCATCAGCATGTAAGGATACTACAGGGTTTGGTATGCGTTTTTTTTCTATTTTTTCCCTGTGTTTTGGTGGAGAAACTGATGCTTTTACAAAACACTAGCAATAGACTTACCCTGGTCGGCAGTCTCCTCGCGACCTAAAGTAAGGGAATCGTGGGTCGAATAGACCAATGAGGTACATGGTAAGTATGAATGCAACACACTTTCTTGTCCAGATATCGAAATCTTTGCGATTTACGATAACGAATGGGCAATACATGTATAAAATGCATTAACTTTTTCACGTAAAGTGTACATAATATTCAGTTCAAATTGACATTTCTTCGACTTCACTACGTGCAAAAGACTTTGCAAGACATTTCGATATTTTTGTTTGGGGGTGGGGGTGGGGGGTGGGGTGATAAGCTTGCTGCCATCATCAACATCAATAACAATATTGGTTGCACATGGGGAAGGGGCAACATTTAGTGGGTGGGTGGTGGCATTTTGTCTGTGGATTCCGATATGACTGGTTGACACCATATGTACGGTACATACAGCCAATTCTTAAGGGAATAGCCATGCGTTTTGTGGTGGGTTCACACATAAGGTGTTTTTGAGGGAAAGAGGTTGGGCAGCACATTTACATTTCGAACAATTTTTTTTACAATTACATTGACTTTTTTTTTTTTTTTTTGGGGGGGGGGGGGGTGGGGGTGGGTATAACATGTATGATACATATCCTGTACTCCCAAACAGAATGGTCCCATTTAAGCTTAACGAATACCAGCAATAAACTTGGGTTTTTTTTTCTGTAAGGTTTATGTACATGTAGAGTGTCGTGACCTCGTGGTATGGAGCATTGAATTTGTAATCTGTAGGTAAAGCTGCTGGTTGTGGGTTCGAATCCTGCCTGGAACTACGGTGTGTGTGCCCTTGGGAAAGAAACTTTGTGACTCATTGCTTCTCTCCACCCAGGAGTAAATGGGTACCTGTGAGGGCTGAGATGGTCATTGTGGTTAAATTTAGCTGCTTTACGCTGAAACGGCAGCATCAAGCTGTGTACTCCCCAGGGAGCCAAGATAGTATTTGGTTTGTTTCGTGGGCCCAATTACTGAGGTAATAATGGGAAGCACTTTTAGACCGTTAGTGATATAAGCGCTATATAAGCACCGCACATTACTATTATCAAGATTCAGATACAAATCGTGTAGTCATCTTAGTTAAGAACATGATGTAACGGAGAAAGACTCGATACTCGAGATTCGATACCTTTGTTTTGGATTAAAAAATGACAATTTGTGACCTGTCATCACAAAATAAGCGTAAAGTCGCACAGAGTGATTTCCCAGTACGGCCAGTCAAAGTCAAAATTCAAAGGGATTTTGAGATTATATGTTTTTTTTTAAGACTACATCCCCAACAATCAATTCCACATTTTTCAGGACGATCAGACAATTTTTTAAAAGTTTTTGAGACAATTTTGACTATGCCTTTCTTTGCGCGTTCACATAATTTCTCGCAAGAAATGCCTGTTTTCTTATAATCTCTGTATTAAGACTCCAGACTAAAAAATGAAAATAAAATAAATAAATAAATATTGAGTATCAAACCTCCAAGTGTTATATACCATTGGAAAGCTCCGTTTCCGCGGATTTAGAAATACCCATATATCTCAATTTTTGATTTTGCCGACTTTACGCTCATTTTGTGATGACAGGTCACATTTATGAGTTGAGACCGCACATTACCGACTTCTCTAAATAAACACCAAAGTACTGTGATTTAAAAAGTGACATCTGCATCTTAACAGTAATAGGTTGGACCTACTTTTGCTAAAATGTTAGGGACAGGGGAGTTCTTATCACTGAGGTGACCAAATCAATCACATGAGCTAAAACTGGGAACCAAACTTCTTTGGCAGACTACATATTCACAGTAAAAGCACTTCTCTACTTACAGGTGGGCAAAATGAACCAGCACAGTTTATGTGTGACATGCTTTTTTGAATATATAAGGTAACTATCTAGGTAATTTTATTATTATTTTTATCCACAGTTTGAGATTATTTACATTTTGCTGTCAAATCTGTATCATAGGGGTGGGTGTCGGAAGAGGGGGGTGTCGGAAGAGGGGGGGTGTCGGAAGAGGGGGGTGTCGGAAGAGGGGGGTGTCGGAAGAGGGGGGTGTCGGAAGAGGGGGGTGTCGGAAGAGGGGGGTGTCGGAAAAGGGAGGTGTCGGAAAAGGGGGGTGTCGGAAAAGGGGGGTGTCGGAAGAGGGGGGGTGTCGGAAGAGGGGGGGTGTCGGAAGAGAGTGTCGACGGAAGAGAGTGTCGACGGAAGAGAGGGGTGTCGGAAGAGGGGGGTGTCGGAAGAGGGGGGGTGTCGGAAGAGGGGGGTGTTGGAAGAGGGGGGTGTCGGAAGAGGGGGGTGTCGGAAGAGGGGGGTGTCGGAAGAGGGGGGGTGTCGGAAGAGAGTGTCGACGGAAGAGAGTGTCGACGGAAGAGGGGGGTGTCGGAAGAGGGGGGGTGTCGGAAGAGGGGGGGTGTCGGAAGAGGGGGGGTGTCGGAAGAGGGGGGTGTCGGAAGAGGGGGGTGTCGGAAGAGGGGGGTGTCGGAAGAGGGGGGTGTCGGAAGAGGGGGGGTGTCAGAAGAGGGGGGGTGTCGGAAGAGAGGGGTGTCGGAAGAGAGGGGTGTCGGAAGGCGGGGGTTTTGGAAGACGGGGGTGTCGGAACATCGAGCAGTCATCTAACAATATTTTCTGTTAAATTCAAAATTGTTGGACCTGTTTGAACCTACTATACTTTTTACCTTATACACATCGCCTCTCGAAGAGATCATTCAGCGCCATGATTTGAACATGATTTGATTTGAACTGTATGCTTTATGCTGATGACACGCAGTTGTACATCACGTGCGACGCTGGCTCATCAGTCTCTTCTTCTCTTGAACTGTGCATACGCGAGATACGTGGGTAAATGAAAGCTAACTTCTTGGTCTTGAATGATTCTAAAACAGATGTCATTCATTTTACGTCTCGCTTTAAACGAGTTGATAAGCTGCACAGTTTGAGAGTCGGTGGGGCGGATGTCTCCGTGTCGGATGTGGTGAAAAACTTGGGTGTGGTACTGGACCAGTTTGGTTCCATGGAGGCACAGGTTAAACAAATATGCAAGGCAGCTTCGTTTGCTTTGTGGCGCATAGGCAAAATTCGAGCTTTGCTGGATGTTAAGACCACAGAGCGTTTGGTCCATGCATTTGTTACGTCGCGCCTTGATTATTGTAATAGCCTTCTGTATGGACTTCCAATTTCCCAGATCTCGAAACTTCAGCTACTTCAAAATGCTGCGGCTCGGCTTGTGACACGTTCAAAAAAGTGTGTACATATCACACCCATTCTTCGTGAGCTCCACTGGCTCCCAATTTCGGAACGCGTCAAGTTTAAGATTTTGCTCATTGGTTTTAAAACTTTGAATAATCAAGGCCCGGCGTATCTGTCCGAGTTGATCTCCTTGTATGCTCCTCCGCGAGTTCTTCGCTCAGGGCACAAACGCCTGTTGAGAACCGTCAAGAGCAGGACAGCCTATTACGGTTCCCGGGCTTTCTCTACTGCAGCTCCATTACTATGGAATCGGTTACCGGACAACTTGCGATTCTTGCGTAATGTGGACGATTTTAAAACTGGATTAAAAACGTTCCTTTTTAGCTTGTACTTTGAATAATGATTTAATTTCAATAATTATTTTTAGCTCGTATTGTAATTTAAATGATTTGTTGTAGTCTCTTAAGAAATTTTTACTTTTTTATTATTGTACAGAGTGCTGAGGCGCATGTGTAGTGCTCTTTAAATCAACATATATTATTATTATTATTACTTTAAACCTAAATGGACAATTTCACATACTTTATACTGAAGTCAAAGTCAGGAGTTCTGTAAAATAAAAAATAAAAATCGGTCCTAAATGCTAACCATAACTTTAATTGGTCTATGCTGAATTTTTAAGTTGTAAATTTACAAACTGTGGAGAATCCAAGGCAAGGAGGAAAGCAAGGGTGGGGTGTGTTGACAAAACAGGGTGACAGCTACAGTGACACACAGGGTGACAACCAGAAAGGAAACTTAAAGACTACACAAATAACTTCACAAAAAAATTAAAAAAATATTCAGAGCCATTCCAGTAAACATGCTATTGCAGACAATCTCTCTACAAATATACGACGAGAACTTTAGCTTCGGGACATAATCTCCGAGGTTTATCTGAAATCAAATTGGGACAATTCTGAGATTGGAAATAAAAACATGGGCATGGGACAGAGCCCACGGCCACATTAGCACAAACAATCTCCTAAAAAATTTGGATTTACTCAATTTCACAAGTTTTGGGCAACTTGTAAAATGGAAACTGTCTTTTAGCACAGAGATATAATTGGAAATAAAAAAATAAAAAAGAAATTGGTAAATTTGAACAACTTGTAAATTGACCGCAGTATAATTACCTTAACCCTAGCCATCCCATCCAGTCAAACCCCAGCACTACATGTAGGTTTTGATGGGATCTGTTAGGATGGGTAGCGGACGCCTAAAAACCGACAGTCTTTAAAACTGCGTTTATATGCATCAGTCTAGAATCAGAGTCCAACAGTTTGTGTGTACAGTTTGCCATATGGTGTTGGAATTTGCAAGGATGGGTATTGTTCCTAGTAATTTACACTAGGGAGTAGTGCTCGGATTTAAAACCATTTTTTTTTAATATTCGTTTTTAATTCCACTATTCGGTTTCGATTTAGAAAACCGAATATTTGAAACTAACCCAAACAAATTTAGTCTTCCATTTTTTGTGTGACACAGGCTGAAGAAGACAAATGACCATTTGCGTGTTGAATTTAAATAATATCTGGTACACTGACTTGTTCACACAGCTTGGCACAGTTTGACTTTAAATTATCCAGACCAAATACACTGTTGCTATATCACGTGATTCGGGGCAAGCTCTTGCATAGTTACGTTAGAGACTCTCAGCATCAATACATTGTTCACGATGTTCAACAGTGTCTTTGGTCTGGAGAATTTAAATGTCAACTGTGCCAAGCTGTGTGAACAAGTCAGTGTACCAGATATTATTCAAATTCCACACGCAAATGGCCAATTGTAACATCTTCCAATTTGCTCCATGGTCTCCGATTGTACTAGTGGTTTCCTTATTAGCCAGACCCATTTGACTTATTTGCGAGTTCCCATTCATTTTCCCCCACATCACAGCTCTGGGGTGTTTTTGTAAAGACCCAGTGGTCACTGAATTCTCCCCACTATAACCAGTCATTGAGAGGGCATTTCTTGTGGCACCTCACTCATTACATTTTGCTGGTAACATTGTAAGCTGGATGAGAACTTATGGTAAAATGAAATAATCGGATAACCGGATTTTTAATTAGGATAACCGAATTTCGAAATCTCCGATTTCACCCACCACTACTAGGGAGTTAGGGTTAAGGTATTTAAAATATATTTCCGGTAAAATTGCTTGTTTCTTAACCAGTTCGCGCCGGATGACGAATATAAACGCAAAGTTTTCTCCCAGATTCAAAACGGATGACGCATAAACACGCCACGAGCCAGGCCGGAAATGTCTGTCAGCAGCGAGCAAGGCCGGAAATGTCTGTCAGCAGCGAGCAAGGCCGGAAATGTATGTCAGCAGCGAGGGTGGGTGGGTGTGCTTCCCGGTACTGGCGGCCTGAACCTGCTTCGGATCGAGTTTCGTTAAAAATAATCCTGCGCGTCGGCTCGGTGATGTTAAAATAATCCCGGCGCGAACTGGTTAAAATGACACTTACAAAAAAACACCACCAATACTTTTTGCTGGATATAATGATACACGATTTGACTAGCATGCATGAAAGATGGATTAAAACCCCCCCAGAAAACGTGCCATGACTGAAACACCGCAAATGGAATAAAACTCTGAACATTGACGCTGGCGCGTTTTGTTTTTTTGTATAGCAAGGAACAAGAGAGACTATCTTTCTGGGCGCTGGGTAGTTCTCTGGCAAGCGGGCGTTCTGGTTTCTGATTCTCACCTTCCTGAGAGGTCTCGGTGTCTTCCTGGTCATCATCCGAGCAGATGTTTAAAATGTTGACCAGCATCTCGGTAACTGTCGAGGAGAAAAACACAGCTGTTACTTACAACACACACACACACAGTTGTGAACCACATAACGACCGAGGATCGATATTGTGTTTTCCTTTGTTCCTTTACTATACCCTAACCCCATTACTTGGCGCTTGCCCCAACGATCGAAGACCGAATTCGGACAAGCAAACCGTCCTTCGAGGATCCTTTGTTCCCTTTGTTCTCTTTGTTCTCTTTTGTGTTTCGATCCTCGATCGTAATACGATACAAGAACACACATGTAGCTTTACCTACGTACTGTGGACATTTCTTTGTCTTCGTGTAGTGAAAAAACGTTGACTAAATACTCATTTTTCTCGCTTCCCCAAAACAAATTTACCCTCAAATTTTGATTATGGGCCTCTCAGTTGTTCCTTCTATCTTTTCTATAAACCCTAACCTGTTTTTCCTCTAGCGCTCTTTTTCGGAAACTGAAAAAACGAATTGTGGACCTGGGCAAGTCCACAAACCGTAACCTCTTCCCGCATCGTGTGGACCTATATTGTTTGGAGGTCCACAGTGTGTATGCAAGACTAACTCACGCAAGTGGGTAAATGCCGTCAATAGGACGGGGCATTGTCCGACCGTCTTCCCTCTTTTGTTTGTACTCTAACGTTTTCGGATGATCGCCATAGGATTTGCACACGAGTCTGAATCGGGGACCTTTGCGGAATAGGGGACCCCATTGTTCCCTTTGTCATACGTCCCCTATTTCAATCAAAAACAAACGCACACACACAAGTGTGTAAAGACTTTCGATCGTGGACGGGGCATTGTCCGACCGTAATCCCTCTTCTGTTTATACACTAACATTTTCGGATGATCTCCTTAGGATTTGCGCACGAGTCGAGATCGTGGACCTTGTGTCAATCGTGGACAGCATTGTTTCCCCAAAAATTCCTTTGTCCCCCGTCCACGATCAACGGTGTTTAAACACGCATCCATTCTTTTTAGACATTGCGTTAAGGGGACAATCCATAGGGTTTGTGTGCTAAGGTAAATATCTATAAACTCCAAACACTCTAAAATTCTAAACATTTTCAATATCACCCTAATTTGTCTACTATATTTTCTTTCATTATACTCTAACCCAATTTTACCTTGTTCTACATGTACCTTTACTGAAGACCCAACGCGCTATGGGGACTAAAAAATGTCCCCACTACTCGGTCTGTTTTTTTCCCCAAAAAACAAAACCTGTCCCCACAACTAGGTGGAGGCTAGAACACACCAACAAACACTGTCTAGTTTGACCTTAACCCTAACCCTGCCAGATCCAGCACAGTGCATCTGTGATGACTGCTTGACCTTGCTGGACTCTGCAAACAAGTCTCAATGTGACAAAGTATGCAATCTGTTGCGTCTGGCAGGGTTTCTAGCCAAAATACCCTGGAGGGTTAGGGTTAAAGGGACAATAGACTATTTGTCAGTTGTGAATCGTTATCGTTTAAAGCAGCAAAAGTGCTCAAAAATATTTTTTTTCAAAAAAGGTGCTGGACAACTAACCTTGTAAAGTAAAGTTTTAGCTCTGTGAATGCTGCATATTCCGAGAAAACAATATTCTACGACTTTGATTTCAATTAAAAAATTGCGACCACAATCTTTGTTAAGGTCGCGATCCCAGCCAGCGGATTTCAGCTACTCGTGCTAGTCGTTTGTCAACTTCCAATACCTCGGTGAGCTAATATCAACTACCCACCCTCCAACCATGTTTTTATTTGCTTACTATTGCAGTATTCTACAACCATTTAGTTTAATTAATGCTGAATATAAAAACCTATTTGAAAAAAGATGGAATTTACTATCGTCAACTACATTATAAATGTTAAAGGGATCGTATACGTTTGGTAATTGGAACCCACTGTTTGTTTCAATCCTATATAGGATATACCGGTATAAACTAACCTGTAAAAATTTCATTTCAAAAGGTGGTAGCAATTTTGAGATATTGCTGAAAATCTGGAGCGGTTATGTCCACGCAGGAAGAATAATCTGCATTGGAATACACAATCTGAGAAACGTCACCGCAGTTAACGCTTCTCAGATTCAAATTTTTGGGGATAAAAAGTGATATCTTTTTCCATAACCGCAGTACTTCCAAGTGAAAAGTTTCTAGAAATGCATTATACTATCTAAAGCTGCTGTACTTCTTACCAAGTAAGTTTTTATTGCCATTAATTTTTGGAGTAATTACCAAACGTATACGATCCCTTTCAGTCATCAACTCTCATGTTATGTCTTCAAGACATCTCCGTTCTACTTTAGTTTAGGCTCGGTCAGTGTGGTCATAGACGGAGTCCTCAATGGTCGACTGACAGCAACCAGGAAATCTGGTGTGAGAGAACAAGGATGCCAGACCATTCTGTTTCCTACCCTTTTCTCCGACGAATGGCAAGGACCATGTGAACACGTCCATGAAGTTAGGCAGCCAGTAAGGATGGGGGGAGCAATTGAACTGCCGGATGTTCATCACGTTGTTTTCATATTTCAACACAGCAGCTGTCAAAAATAAGAAGGACAGAAAATAAAACTATCAGTGTTAGGTCGTGTCTAGTAGGGGCGTCGGAACATACAGTAGGGGCGTCGGAACAATACAGTAGGGCGTCGGAACTATACAGTAGGGGCGTCGGAACTATACAGTAGGGGCGTCGGAACTATACAGTAGGGGCGTCGGAACTATACAGTAGGGGCGTCGGAACTATACAGTAGGGGCGTCGGAACTATACAGTAGGGGCGTCGGAACTATACAGTAGGGGCGTGGGAACTATACAGTAGGGGCGTGGGAACTATACAGTAGGGGCGTCGGAACAATACAGTAGGGGCGTCGGAACTATACAGTAGGGGCGTCGGAACTATACAGTAGGGGCGTCGGAACTATACAGTAGGGGCGTCGGAACTATACAGTAGGGGCGTCGGAACTATACAGTAGGGGCGTGGGAACTATACAGTAGGGGCGTGGGAACTATACAGTAGGGGCGTGGGAACTATACAGTAGGGGCGTCGGAACTATACAGTAGGGGCGTCGGAACTATAAAGTAGGGGCGTCGGAACTATACAGTAGGGGCGTCGGAACTATAAAGTAGGGGCGTCGGAACTATACAGTAGGGGCGTCGGAACTATACAGTAGGGGCGTCGGAACTATACAGTAGGGGCGTCGGAACTATACAGTAGGGGCGTTGGAACTATACAGTAGGGGCGTCGGAACTATACAGTAGGGGCGTCGGAACTATACAGTAGGGGCGTCGGAACTATACAGTAGGGGCGTCGGAACTATACAGTAGGGGCGTCGGAACTATACAGTAGGGGCGTCGGAACTATAAAGTAGGGGCGTCGGAACTATACAGTAGGGGCGTCTGAACAATACAGTAGGGGCGTCTGAACAATACAGTAGGGGCGTCTGGACAATACAGTAGGGGTGTCTGGACAATACAGTAGGGGTGTCGGACAATACAGTAAGGGTGTCGGACAATACAGTAAGGGTGTCGGACCATAAAGTAGGGGTGTCTGAACAATACAGTAGGGGTGTCTGAACATAGGTGTGTAACCAATTAAGACTATGCCATGTTATAACCACCATGAGGAAATATAGACCGGTACCTTTGTTGTTGTAAACATCCAGATAGTTGGGTGCCGAGAAGAGGGTGATGAGTACAGGAAAACCTGTTGCTTGGCTCTTCTTGTACATGCGATACCTGCAGGAAAATCAACGACATGGGAAACCAGATCATTAATAAAGGATGTTAACAGGTACATGTACCTGTTGGAATAGGAACATTTTGAAGAGAATATGCGCCAGTCCAATAATTTTGTACGTACGAGAACAAAGATGTCTCCACAGGGATACAAATTTGCGGATATGTGTTTCATAGGGCGCTTCTCGTTCTCTTGTTAATCTTCTGGAAATTTTCTTTATAAATGTTGGAGGGTGTACAGTGTCTGGAGACTTTGTCTCGGTCTTGAGATCGTCTCGAGACCTGGTCTCAATCTCGAGACCGTCTAGAGTTCTTTTTTTGTTTAGGTCTCGGTCTCGTCCAAGCAAAGTCTCGGAGGGCTGGTCTCGGTCTCGAATGTTGGGTCTCGGTCTCAATCTCCATGGTCTCTGGTTTTACCCTTGAGACCACAGCAAAATACTTTGCGCTAAACAAATTACGCTGTACCACAAAAATCTAGTCTTCATTCCGAACATAAACGATTCCGTACGACACTGCGTAGAGAGAAAGAGAGGTCAAGTTTTTTTTAACTAACTTAAAACTGTTCCATCTCCATCCATGTTTGTTTTTATGAAGTCCACCTGTTACACTATATGTCGGCCATTTTTTTTCTCTCGTGTCATATTCTCGGGAGGAACTTGGTTTTGTTTAAACCCTTTTGGTTTTTGGTGTAGATCAAGTATTTGTTTTGGTTCCTTTCGACAATTTCCTTTGTTTGTACTTTTTCCGACGGCTCATTGGTTTTGTACACGACTCTCAATCGAGGACGTCCTCGGTTACACACCTAACCCCGATTCGCCGACGTTGCGTCAGGGATGTGTCCTCCATTTACACCACAAACAAACCCTACTTAGGTAATAACAGTGCGAGGACCCGGTTATTACTGCGTGATAATGACCGGGTTGGGGGATGACCGCTGGTAATGGATTGAGCCGAAAAAAACACAGAGAAATTGTGAAAATGCTCAAAATTTCGTGACTTTTCTGCAAATTCTTCTCGAAACCCATGATATTACTACCGTACCCAATAATCCACTCCTCGTGATCGAGTCTCGACCAATCAGAAGCCAGCAACTCTCCTACAGTAGGTATTTATTAAATGTACATAACCCCCGAGAACAGAAGCGCAACAGACGAACAAGATATCCTTTTAGTCCCCGGGGCGTTCACCTTTTGTCAAATTTTGTCCTCTGTCGTTAAAGTGTACGATAACTGAATTGGGTTAGGTTACAGTACAGGAACAAAGGTAAACACAATAGGGAATCCTCGGTCGTTCTGTAAAGCTAGACTGTATGTACTTGTATCCTGTTCAGTGTGAAATTTGGGTCTGCTAAAAATAGAAAACGGATGATTTTCGGTAACATTCCGTGAAATGGTCATGTTGACATCATTTCTTCATAAAAGTAATCCGAGTAGCATATTGTCACAGACAAACATAAAATTGGGACAATAAGGCAGGATATTTCGACAGAAAGGTCACTTGGTTCTGGGATATAGGGAGAGTGAGTCGCAGCATCATGTTGGACAATAAAATAGGGCACCCACACTTTACTCATATCGTTTGTAGCCTTTTTTTACAGGGATATGTTATTCCGTTTCAGTGGGAGAAATGCGACATTGTCTCTTTGGTTTTTTATACTAGCAACTGCTATCAAAGGCAAGATTTCTTTTCACCTAATTTATTATATCATTTTTATTTTTTTCTTCAAATTTAACTTTTTTTAATACAATGATTAACATTTTAAAGGTACCCAGTAGAATACACCATTGGTAATTGCTTGAATTATCATGAATGGGTACATTTTGAGGTTGTATTTTATAGTAAATATCGTTCAACTGACCTGCCCGAAGTTTTACAGTCATTGATACCGAGAAAAGCAATAAAAAAACGTTTGTTTTCAACCGGCGTCGAGAAGTTATTCTTATGTTTTTTTGTTTTTGGTGATCGCGAATTTGTCTTTATAAAATTCAATTTTTCCGAATAATTACAGGTTGTCTAGCGTTATCATTTTGCTGGATGCCTAGATTCATTATTTACTTTCAAATTCAAATGAGTAATATATTTCTTATCAATTCGGTAGTAAATATTTTTGATATCTGCAAATGGTGTATCCTACCTTTAAACATGGAACAATACAGTTCAGCCTACATGTACAACAACAATATTTGCATTGGCAGGGAGGCCGATGCAAATAAAAACAGCTGGGGTTTTCATTTTCAGTTCAAATTTAATATATTCCTGGTGAAGTAAAATACCATGTAATTTAATCTGGTTTGGGACTTCCACAACCCCTACCCACTCCTAAACCCATGGAAGCTAGTGTCAAGGTAGTCTTACACCAAGAACCCTTGGGAACCCGACTCGTGATTTGGCAGGTTATTATTAAACAGTGTTCACACAGAAATCCGAAAACAAAATTCCAGGCATTTTTGCAGGACTTTTCCCAAGACTTTTGTAGGGTGCCGTGGCCGAGTGGATAAGAACACCGAACTCAAGCTCTGGTGTTTCTGTTCAGCAGAGTGTGGGTTCGAGTCCCGGTCATGACACTTGTGTCCCTGAGCAAGACACTTAACTATAATTGCTTCTCTCCACCCAGGGGTAAAATGGGTACCTGTGAGGGCAGCGATGGTTATTGTGATTGACTAGCCTAGTAGCGCATATATTGCAGCACAGGCTGTATACTCCCCAGGGAGCTGAGATGGTTTAAGGATTGAAAATGGCCCAGTGACCAGGGGTAATAATGTTGGAAGCGCTTTGAGATGCCTTTCGGGTGTGAAAAGCACTATATAAATTCAAGATATTATTTTTATTAAGACTAAAATACATGTACAACAATTTCCATAACTTGTGAAATAAAGTGAACAAAGAAATCGACAAGGCAGGACTTGAACCTGCGACCTCCGGGATACCGGACCGGCGCTCTACCAACTGAGCTACACGTATCTTGCCCCAATGTTGGTGGTCTCCCAAATTGTGGTATATTTGTGTAATTTGTATAACATTTAAGCAAGGCCGGGAATGTCTGTCAGCAGCGGGCAAGGCCGGAAATGCATGGGTGTGCTGTGCTTCCCGGTACCATCGGTCTGAACCCGCCTCGGATAGAGTTTCGTTAAAAATAATCCCGCGCGTCGGCTCGTTGATGTTAAAATAATCCCGGCACGAACTGGTTAACGCCATTTTTCCTGAGACAAGTTGTTCGCAATTATGATACGGATGAACCGCTAACCATTGGTTTAGCTTTTGAAGATAATCTTTAATTGATAATGCCCTTCTCCTCCCTAAACAGCCATCCGATCCACTTACTATAATAAGCAACCCATCAAAAATTTACTCTTGCAGGATCTTGACTTTCCACGACACATTTTCGTTCCAGGACTCCTGGGAACCCAGTTTGAAGCTCAACTTACTATAATAAGCAACCCATTAAAAATTTACTCTTGCAGGATCTTGATTGCCGTGACTTTTCCATGACTTTTTTTCCCCACTTTCCCATAATTTGTTTATGACTTTCCATGACACATTTTTGTTCCTGGGGCCAATTTCATAGAGCTGCTAAGCACAAAAATTTGCTTAGCACAAAAAAGTCTTGCTCATTAAAAACAGGTTACCAGCCTCAATTCTACGGGTTTTTCATGCTAAGCCAAAAACTAGCTGATTATCAATTGAAAACAATAAAGATCTTGTAAAAATTTGGTCTGTAACCTTGTTTTTGCCAAGGGCAAATTTTCATGCTAAGCAAATTTGTGTGCTTAGCAGCTCTATGAAATTGGCCCCTGGACCCGCGGGAACCCCGTTTAAAGCTCAACAACCAGCAACTGGGCTATCATCCAATAGCGACCACTATCTCTTTCTCTCTACAGAACACGTTCACAAGTCTCCATTAATAATTCTACAGTCGAATCCATACCGAACCTCTTCCACTGACGAACCTACATGTACATGTACATGTACCGTACCCTCGCCAAATGCAGATAGGAAAAAAAATTCAGAAGGGGTAATCTAATCCCTGGACAGCCATGTCCCGGTTCAGGTGCAAGCCAGTATAAATGCAGTCCCACTTTAATTACATTAGGGTGTGGGGTGGGTACGGTTTTCTGTTTCAGGTCGTTGGCGTTTTTTTTTAGAATCTTGCAGTGCAGTGACACTGTTTTGCATGATACCATGTACATGTACATGTACGTTGTACATGTACGTTGTACATGTACATTGTACATGTACGTTGTACATGTACATTGTACATGTACGTTGTACATGTACATTGTACATTGTACATGTACAACGTACATGTACAATGTACAAGTACAACGTACATGTACAATGTACATGTATGTACATGTACATGTGGTAGAACAGTAACATTCAATTCCACACTAATGGGGGTACATTTGTGTGACAGAGAGGTCTAAAATTGAAGTTTCTGATTAAGTATATATCGCAAGACGTAACTTGCATAATCGCTGACTCATTGGTCATGTTTCTGTTACGTCCCGTAATTATCCACGCAAAGTCACAAGTGCTTTTAAATGCGACACAATTCTGCTCAATTTTTTTAAGGTGTTTTTGAGGAGATATATACATGTACAAGACGATCTTATCGAAGGTCATGGCGTGGTCTATGGCATACGTTAGAGGGCGCCGGTATCGGCAGCCTACGAGCTCTGCATACCGCGATTAGGTCGTCTTTCAAACAAGACTAATACAGTGTAAGGTTTGTTTTTTGCTGGGCCAAAGAGATAGTCTTTGCTGATAAACTATTGATAAAGGAAATGTTTAATGTGTAAAGGTAGGATACACCATTTGCAGATGTCGAAAATATTTTCTACCGAATTATTAAAACATATCTTACTTATTTGAAAGTAAATGATGACTCTAGGCATCCAGCAAAATGATTGCGCTAGATATCCTGTAATTATTCGAAAAATTCAATTTTATAAAACGGCGATCGCGAAAAAACAATAATAACATAAGAATAACTGCTCGACGCCGGTTGAAAACAAACGCTGTTTTTCGTGATTTTCTCGCCATCCATAATTGTATAGTAAACGATATTTACTATAAAATACAACCCCCCAAATCCACCCATTCATGATAATTCAAGCAATTACCTATGGTGTATCCTACCTTTAAGGGTTCACATGTGGGTCAGTAAAACAAATTCACAAAGACAGTTTACCCATTCCTATTGGTCGAGAGCCCGTCACGTGACCAGTTTTAAAACGGCTTATCAAACACTGGGGTTATTTTTAAACCCTCTTTCGATGTCGCATGAAATTCGGACCCTATTGAGTTCAATCCAGTGCGTTTTACCATTTCGTTCACAACGCATGCGCAATACTTTCCAGTGAGTCAGTATTTATGGTCCAAAATTCACAACACATTCGCCACCGCTGCGTCTGCGCTATACATGTAGTTCGTGAATTGCCATTACGACCGAGGATTCCCTATTGTGTTTTCCTTTATTCCTTTACTGAAACCTAACCTCATTGATTTGCGCTTATCTTGCCGATCGAGGACAAAGAAACGTCCTTCGAGGATATTTTGTTCCCATTGTTTTCTTTTGTTTTTCGATCCTCGATCGCAAAAGGAAACAAGCACGACATCGCATTTTTTCCCCTTAACAATTACAGGATATCTAGCACAATCATTTTGCTGAATACCTACAATCATTATATACTTTTAAATAAGTAAGATATTTCTTAATAATTTGGTAGTAAAAATTGTCGATATCTGCAAATGGTGGGAGAAATCGGAGATTTTGAAATCCAGTTACCCTAATTTTGTTCAAACCGAATACCGGTTATTAGATTTCACCGGAAGTTCTCATCCAGCTCACAATCATACCAGCAAAAAGTAACGAGTGAGGTGCCACAAGAAATGCCCTCTCAATGACTGGTTATAGTGGGGAGGATTCAGTGACCACTGGGTCTTTACAAAAACACCCCAGAGCTGTGATGTGGGAGGAAAATGAATGGGAAACTCACAAATAAGTCAAATGGGCAGGCTAATAATGAAACCACTAGTACAATCGGAGACCGTGGAGCAAATTGGAAGATGTTACAATTGTCTTCCTAAGCCTATGTCACACAAAAATGAAATACAAAATTTGTTTGGGTTTGTTTCGAATATTCGGTTTTCTAAATCGAAACCGAATAGTGGAATTAAAACCGAATATTAACAAATTCGGTTTTAAATCCCAGCACTGTCTAATATCTGCAAACGGGGTACCGTACCTACATGTACACGACCTTTAAGTTTACGAAAAAAATTAAGACGGATGGCAACAGTGACAAACATGTGAACAAAGGCAGTTAGAACAATATTCATTTGACATTTAACCAAGATGAATTATCTGTCAGCATGTCTAGAGCAAAAACAGCAGGCGTCCTACAATGTAGTGACATGTCGGTTCAACTGGATGCTTGTAAGATGTTGAAATTACACTCACACAAAAACAGGTTTTAAAGGGCAGCACTGCCTTTGGAAAGAGTAGCTGTAGCACATTAAACAAAATTAACTTGCTTAAAAGGTAGGATACACCAATGGTAATTGCTTGAATTATCAGGAATGGGTGGATGTAAAGGTACATGTAGGATACACCAATGGTAATTGCTTGAATTATCAGGAATGGGTGGATGTAAAGGTAGGATACACCATTGGTCATTGCTTGAATTATCACGAATGGGTGGATGTAAAGGTAGGATACACCATTGGTAATTGCTTGAATTATCAGGAATGGGTGGATGTAAAGGTAGGATACACCATTGGTAATTACTTGAATTATCATGAATGGGTGGATGTAAAGGTACATGTAGGATACACCATTGGTAATTACTTGAATTATCAGGAATGGGTGGATGTAAAGGTAGCATACACCATTGGTAATTGCTTGAATTATCAGGAATGGGTGGATGTAAAGGTAGGATACACCATTGATAATTGCTTGAATTATCATGAATGGGTGGATGTCAGGGTAGGATACACCATTGGTAATTGCTTGAATTATCAGGAATGGGTGGATGTAAAGGTAGGATACACCATTGGTAATTGCTTGAATTATCAGGAATGGGGTGGATGTAAAGGTAGGATACACCATTGGTAATTGCTTGAATTATCAGGAATGGGTGGATGTAAAGGTAGGACACACCATTGGTAATTGCTTGAATTACCAGGAATGGGTGGATGTAAAGGTGGGATACACCATTGGTAATTGCTTGAATTATCAGGAATGGGTGGATGTAAAGGTAGGATACACCATTGGTAATTGCTTGAATTATCAGGAATGGGTGGATGTAAAGGTAGGATACACCATTGGTAATTGCTTGAATTATCAGGAAAGGGTGGATGTAAAGGTAGGATACACCATTGGTAATTGCTTGAATTATCAGGAATGGGTGGATGTAAAGGTAGGATACATCATTGGTAATTGCTTGAATTATCATGAATGGGTGGATGTCAAGGTAGGATACACCATTGGTAATTGCTTGAATTATCAGGAATGGGTGGATGTAAAGGTAGGATACATCATTGGTAATTGCTTGAATTATCATGAATGGGTAGATTTTGGGGGTTGTATTTATAACGTTTAACTGACCTGTCCGAAGTTTTACAATCATGGATGCCGAGGAAAGCAAGGAAAACTGCGTTCGTTTTCAACCGGCATCGAGCAGTTATTCTTATGTTATCTTTGTTTTTTCGCGATCGCCGTCTGGCGATCGCGAATTTTTCTTTATAAAATTATATTTTTCTGAATAATTACAGGATATCTACCGCAATAATTTTGCTAGATGCCTAGAATCATCATTTACTTTCAAATGAGTAAGACATTTCTTAATAATTCGGTAGTAATTTTTTTCTCTCGATATCTGCAAATGGTGTATCCTACCTTCAACTGACCTGTCCGAAGTTTTACAATCATGGGTGCCGAGGAAAAGCAAGGAAAATGGCGTTCGTTTTCAACCGGTGTCGAGCAGTTATTCTTATGTTGTTCTTGTTTTTTTCACAATTTTGCATCAATTACTGGATATCTAGCGCAAAAATTTAGCTGGATGCCTAGAATCAATATTTAATTTCAGATAAGTAAGATACAGTACTTCATAATAATTCGGAAGTAAATATTTTTGATAAGGTAGGCTACAACATTTGCAGATAAATTTAAAAGTAAATAATTATTCTAGGCATCCAGCAAAATGATTGCGCTAAATATCCTGCAACTGTTCCAAACAAAATTATTTTCTAAACAAAATTAATAATTACGATCGTCAGACGGTGATTGCGAAAATAAACCAAGAACAACAACAACTGCCCGACGCCGGTTGAAAACAAACGCCGTTTTTCTTGCTTTTTTCTTGGCATTCTTGATTGTAAAACTTTGTACAGGTCAGTTAAACAATATGTGACCCGCTCCATCGTAATCAGGAATAAGTCGCTGGGGCCGTTTTACGCAATCGGTCGTTGAAGTGAACGCATGGGTGAAAATCGTGACCAAGTCGTTTTTCTGAACATTGTATTTTTAGGAAGTGTAGTTATCACAGATTATTGTCATTAATGTCTTGTATGTAAAAACGATCAATAAAGATAAAAATGAAGAGGATTTGTGTGCGCTGTCCGTATGATTTTGGTCAATTTTGTTTATTTCAAAGCTGTTTTTCTCGGAATGCGGATTCGGCAAATAAATATACACCTGTCATCTTCATCAGACCATAACTCGTTAACCTAAGAAGATACATAATTGTGATGGGTATCATTAGAAAGCTTATGAAATCCCCTTTCTCGCCCTGTGCATATCTCAAAAAGTCATTTCGAGACTTATTCCTGATTTCGATGGAGCGGTCACATATTTAATACAGGATATCTATGGCAATAGGCCGTATTTTCGAACGTAGAGGGCGCTGTGCTCACGGTATTTGGGGGTATAATTAAAAGTTATTAGGAGATAATTCACGTCAGTTTAAATATTCTTACAGCTCCAAAATATATTTTTTTCTAATATTCAAATTTTAGATACAAGTAAAGTTACTAAAACTCCTTTAATAAACACGATCTTGCCTGCGTTGGGTACCCAGAAAATGGCGTCTTACAGCGCCCTCATGCGGCCAAAAATACGGCGCATTATTTTGCTGAATGCCTAAAATCATTATTTTCTTTCAAATAAGTAAGATATTTCTCAATAATTCGGTAGTAATTTTTTTCAAAGTAATTTTTGCAAATATCCTACATGTACCTTTAAATATTGATAGTCTCGCAGTGGCAAAGTAATGTGAACAGATTGTATTCAATGCATTACAGCGAAAACAAATTGTTAGGCAATCACCAATCAGTCTCACAAGGAAATATGTGACCGGCTCTACAAAAAAGGGTATTAAGTCGCGCTGTGCACTATCATGTAATGGCCCACTCAACGTTGAGAGGGTAAACATTTCATCAAAATGGGATTTACATTTCTTGCCATTAATGACATCTTTAACACCAATATTTTCAGGTTTCATTAAAAGAAATGTTGATTTTGATGATTAAAGTGGGAAAACGCGCCCATTTTGTGTTCATCGTTCTGTTGTTCTACAACAAAGCCGGCTTTTTTTCAAAGCCTGTTTTCTCAGTTGTGTAATTTGAACTCCAAGGAAGTAATCAAAAGCAAACATGTCATATCTCCAGAACGGGAGGGGCTATGGAGCTCTTTTATACCAACTGGAAGCTTACGATGTGGGCTTTCCAACTACAACTCACTATTTGGTGACATAATACCCTTTATTGTGGAGTGGGTCACATAAATTATATTATAAACCTAGAAAAATGATGATTGTGGGGTAATCTGGACAGGTGTACCGTATGTCCCGGGCCAGGTGTCATGCCAGAATTGTCCTGGGTAATTCCATCATTCACTGCCAATAATAGTACTGTTCATTGGAATTGATTTGATTTGATAAAATGTGACCGTCCACGATGAAAGGGCTGTAAAGTAGGCATCTTGACGTTTTAAGATATTTAGAGAAATGAAATCTACAAGAAATAAGCTTTAAAATTATGTATTACGAGACATACAGTAGTTGGTATTTATGGTTAGCTACAACAAGTAACGCTGAATATGAAAATTCTTTCACAGTTTTTCACATATATTTTAAAGGGATCGTATACGTTTGGTAATTGGAACCCATTGTTTGTTTCAATCCTATATAGTTATAGATACATCTATACCATAAAACTAACCTGTAAAAATTTCATTTCAAAAGGTGGTAGCGATTTTGAGATATTGCCGAAAAATCTGGAGAGGTTATGTCCACGCAGGAAGAATAATTTGCATTGGAATACACAGTCTGAGAAACGTCATTGCAGTAACGCTTCTCAGATTCCTTTTTTATTGGGGATAAAAAGTGATATCTTTTTCCATAACCGCACTATCCAAAGCTGCTGTACTTCTTACCAAGTAAGTTTTTATTGCCATTGATTTTTGGATTAATTACCAAACGTATACGATCCCTTTAAGAGTCCTTTTCTCAAAATAAGCTCTGGCGACTTTACAGCCCTTTTGTCATGGATAGTCACAGGTGCTATTCCCATTAGGGTCGTGGGAAAATAGGGCACCAAACCCTTCTCCGTATGTATAGGAATCATCAGAACTTGAAATTAGGTTAATGCCATTTTACTCAAGCAGAAAGTGGGGTGACGAGGGGGGGGGGGGGGGGGGGGCGGGGTGGGGGGGTTAGACATGGATTGGGACTTGGCTCTGTTTCTTAAGGAGTGATGTTCAACTACTTATATCGCATTAGAGATCTCTTTCACAAGCAGCCATCTTCGTAGGAGAATGTATTCTGCATAATTCACACAATCAACGCAACGTGGAAATTTTTTTTCTAAACACGCGCGTTTTTTGCTCGAAACGTGTTCAAAATGCGCGCGTGATGCTTTCTTTGTCATGCTTTCTGTTGTGTTGGGGCGTCCGAGGGTTTCCTCGCACAAAAACAAGGTAGAGTTGGGGAGTTTGACTAGACGTTTGCAATTAAGTTCGACGTTTTAAAATCGCTACCGTGCTTAATGGTAGGATACACCATTTGCAGATTTACTGATTTACAAAGATTTACTACCGAACTATTAAGAACTATCTTACTCATCTGAGAGTAAATAATGATTCCAGGCATCTAGCAAAAAGATTGCGCTAGATATTCTGTGATTATTATAAAAAAAAAAAATTTTTAAAAGAACAATTTGTGATAACCGAACGGCGATCGCGAAAAAACACAAATAACATAAAAATAACTGGTTGAAAACAAACGCTGTTTTTTCAAGCTTTTCTCGCCATCCATGATTGTAAAACTTCTGACAGGTCAGTTAAATCCCCCTCCACAGTAGTGTGGATGGGGTCTACTAGCTCATACTTACCTGTAGAGCGAATTACTACATTTGCATATTCCCTAGACCGGCAGGTATAATCGCTAAGAGTTTGCCAACAGCGCCCTCCAGAGGCTACCCCATAGAGCCCGCACATGCGTGCCCCGTGAACGTCCTCTTTTCTCGAGCGCCACATAAGGATACAGACACCCAGAGTCATCGAGGATAGTGGGGAAGGAGGGCGGGACGCTCTACAGGTAAGTATGAGCTAGTAGACCCCATCCACACTACTGTGGAGGGGGAGTCTACTGCGCTCATACGTTACCTGTAGAGCGAATTACTACATTTGCATAGAATCGCACCGGATTATGGTGGAGGGTCTACGAGATGCAGCAATTAGCAGAGGGGCACGCCAACGGTAAACCCCAGGGCCTGGAGCAGCGCCCGCGGGCGCCGTCACGGCCCTAAACAAGTGGGACGCGGACCCCGTCAAGGGTGCGCGTGCACCGGACTGAGATAACATCGACCGAAAAACCCGCCGGAGCGAACGGGGGAAAAAAGAACATGTCAATGTTAATTAGTATATCATAACAATGAATACACATGCCAAAGCAGAAAAACGGGAGAAAACACACCTATTGACGGGGAGGTCCCGGCTGAGGTGGGTCGTGCCGTTTGGTAGGAGCCCGGCTAGTCGTTGTCAGGACTGCCCTTCCAAACCTGCCCTCTGACTGAAGTACTTCCTGAAGGTAGCAGTCAGTAAAAGTATTTGGCGTCTTCCAACAGGCAGCCTGGGTGATGTCACCTAGGGATATGCCGCGGAAAAACGCGAACGATGTCGCCACGGCCCGGATCTCGTGAGCACGAATAGGCGCCGCCGGCGAGACGCGAGCGTCCGAGCGGATCGCTATAAGTAGCCAACGGCTAATCGTATCCCGCGACGCCGGCCCGTGAGGCAGGGTCGAAGTCACGAATAGGTGGGTACGAGTCGTACGGAGTGCCTCCGTGCGACTAATATACCATTTAAGGGCCCGGACCGGGCACCAAAAACGATCCTCCGCGACAGATGATCGTGACTTAATGTCTGGGACAAAGATGTCCGGAGGAACAAATGACTCGGACTGGTTCTTTACTAGGAACCCGGCCCGGGGAATGAGGCGGACCCCGTCAGGTTCCCACCTGATGTGGCCCGCCTCGGTTGACAATGCATGGAGCTCGCTACGTCGGCGCGACGTGGCGACCGCCAGCAAGAATGCCACCTTGATGGACAGGTGGAGCAAGGTCGAGCTGCCCATTGGCTCAAAAGGAGGCCCCGCTAGCGTTGATAGTACGCTAGGGAGGTCCCAAGCCGGTACCAGCCGACGCGTGGGGGGTCGAGCGACAAACATGCCCTTCAGGAGTTGGCTGAGGGCCGGGTTGTCCGACACGGAGGTACCATCAGGGAAACCCTTGTGGACCGCTCCAATTGCCGACCGGTAATTCCTTACCGTGCCGATCGAGAGCTCGCTCTCGAATAGATAGACAAGGAAGTCGGCCACATCCCCTAGAGATGAATCGGTGGGACGAACAGGCCGCCGTCTGCACCATCTAAAAAAGTGGCGTAGTCGGCTGTCGTAAACCCGCCGCGTGGAGGCCCTTCGACTGCGGGCTGCGATTGACGCAGCTCGCTCAGAAAAGCCTGCCGCGCGGAGGGATTGAGTGACAACACCCAGCACGTCAGGTGTAGATCCTGAGGAGCTGGGTGAAGAAAACCCGATCCCGGCTGGAGGAGGACATCCGCCTGTCGGGGCAAGACCACCGGGCGGTGGACCAGCAGCCTGGTCAGCCGCGTGAACCACGGCTGACGAGGCCAAAATGGGGCGATGAGGAGGACTTTGCAGTCCTCCTCCTCCAGCTTTGCGAGAACCCGAGGGACCAGCGAGAACGGGGGAAAAGCGTACTAGTAACCCGTCCCACCGGAACGACAGGGCATCCGTCCGCCATGCGTTCGGGTCGTGAGCCCTTGCAATAGATGGGGAGCTGGTGGTTGAATCGTGAGGCGAACAGGTCCACATGTGGCCGGTCGATCAGTCGGAACAGCGACTGAACGATCTGCGGTCGGATGGTCCACTCCGTGGGGCGGATCCACCCCCTGGATAGGGCGTCCGCCCCCACGTTCTCGTCGCCGGGAAGGTACACCGCCGAGAGGTCGACCTCGTTTTGCATGCACCAGTGGAAAAGCTCCCATGTGTGCGCGCAAAGCCGGGGGGAGTGGGTGCCCCCCTGGCGGTTGATGTACGAGACCACCGTGGTGTTGTCGCACCGGATCTGCACCGCCCGTCCCGATACTAGGGACTGAAACTGTTCCAAGGCATTGGCCACGGCCAACAGCTCGAGGACGTTTATATGGGACGAGCGATGCTCGGGGCCCCAACAGCCCGCCGCCTGGCGGGGGTGGAGGGTGGCCCCCCAACCGTAAAGGGATGCATCGGTCGTGACCGTCAGGGATGGGCGGGGCCTGCGAAAAGCCTTGCCCCCCATCAGGTTGGCCCGGACCAGCCACCACCGCAGGTGAGGGACCAGCCACCACCGCAGGTGAGGGACCAGCCAGGCCGTGACTGGCACGGGATGACTGATGTCGTGTCGGCTGGGCCGGTAAAACATGAGTAGGTGCAGCTGGATTGGCCGCATTCGCAGCCTGCAATAGCTGACCAAATCCACCAGGCTGGCCATCAGGCCCAGCAGCCTGAGCCAGGCCCGTGCCGGGGCCGTCTCGGCCGGTAGAAAAAAGGGAGACGCACTGCTGAACATTCAGCAGGCGTTCCTCTGTAGGGCGTGCCAACCTCGATCGGAGACCGAGGGCCGCGCCTAAGAAGGTGGGGGACTGGGTTGGCAACGGATTTATCAAAAAACCGAGGTCGGCCGCCAGGCGCAAGGTGTGTTGAAGCGCCCCCGCTGCTGAGTGCCGCGACTGGCCCACCACGAGCCAGTCGTCGAGGTACATAAAGACCGAGACCCCTTGTTTCCGCAGCGCCGCCCCGACCGCCCGAGCCACCCGGGTGAATACCCGAGGGGAGGTCGAGAGGCCGAAGGGGAGCACTGTGAATTCGTAGCGTGTCCCGTCGTATTGGAACCGCAGGAATTCCCAGTGCTCCCGTCTGACAGGGACATGCAAGTATGCGTCCTTCAGATCGAGGCTGGCCGCCCATGCTCCCGGTTGGAGGGACTCGAGGATGGTTCTGAGTGTCTCCATCCGGAAGCGCCTGGGGCGGATGAATTTGTTCAGCCGCTTGAGGTTGAGAATTGGGCGCCATAAGCCGGCGTCCTTCTTGGGGACCAAGAAGAACGTCGACATAAACCCCGACTGCGCCCGCTGGGCGGGAAGGACCCGCACTGCGCCCTTTTCGAGGAGGGAGGAGATCTCCCCCTCGAGGGACGCACGTTGAGCCGGGTCGGTCGGGATTGGTGTATGGTTGATGCTGGGGATGGGCGGGCCGCGCACCCGACGGGTTGTCGGCACGGCCACGAAAACTCCCTCTGTTCGCCTTCACAGGTCTGCGTCGGGGGATGGTGAACGACGCTTTCTTAGGCTGGGAGGAAGGCTTCGCGGTTGAAGGTTTCTTGAGATTGATTTTCTCTGTCATCTTCAAACGCTTGGCCTCAGCCTGCATCAACTCTTCGAACTGGCCTGCGAAGAGATCCATGCCAGCGAGTGGGAGCTCTTCAAATCGTCTGCGCGCCGCAGGGGAGGGCAGGAACATTGAGTCCAGCACATTCCCGCGACGGGCCGATGTCATCAGGGTGGAGATGCGTGTAAATTGGTCGAGGACCACACGCAACCCCTGGTCCAAGCAGTGGAAAGCAGCCTGCAGCATAGCTGGGACGCCTCCCTCCTCATCCAACCCCGAGACCAAATACTCCGAAAGGAGTAGCAGGAACGAGGTGGAGCGCATACCGAAGCGGGAGGCGGTGTCAGATTTACGCAACGTCTCCTCAAACTTCTCTCGGACCTTGTCTGAGAAGATGCGTTTCCTTGTTGCAGCACCCGCATCAGCGGCGAGCTTGTCCTTCGCCGCATCGGGGACAGTAGGCACGGCGAAAAAGTTTTCATAATCCGCCGGCGGGAACTGGTAATAGTCCTTGGTCCGGCGGGTGACGGCGGACCACTTGTCTGCTTTCATGATCTTTCCCATATGTTCAACGCACACCTGGTCCAGCGGGAGGACGGGAAAAATTTCCTCCGAGCTCACCGCCGTCCCAGTGCGCCGCTTGAACGACCTATGGTCGGGCTTCGGTGCTGGCTCCACAAGGGGCAGTTGAAGCACGCGACACATGTCACGCTGGACCAGACGCAGCTCCGTTTCCGCGATGGAAAGGCGCTGCATATGGACGACCTCATTCTCTGAGGCCGAGCCCCCCGAAGGCATGGGCCGAGTTGACCCCTGAGACGGTGAGCTGGCCGGCCCCTGTGGCGGGGCAGGCAGCGCCATGTCACGGTCCGGTGGCTGGGCCGTATCCTCAGGCACAAGGGACATCGATGGATGCAGGCTGAGGGCCGGTGGGGACGGCGGCGCACGGCTGACTGTGTGCGGTGCGTCCCTTTGTACTTGAGCCACCCAACCGTGACCGATAACAGACGGCTGGGCAGCGTATCCCAACGGTGCCACTGGGCCGTCCACCGCGGCCCTCTGCCGGGGGGCAGAGAGGGCCGCCAGTGAGGCCGAGATGGTTTGGAACGCCGTAAGGAACTCGGTCCGGGAGACGTTGTCGCCATGGCGACGCTTTCCCCGGCGGCCCAAAGAGCTGCTCGAGCTGGACGAGGAAGGCGAGCGGCGGGAATGCCGGCCAGACTTCCCTTTCTTATGTTTCGAGCGGACCCGCCGGGAGGATTCCGAAAAATCGGATGACTCCTGGGGGACCACGACCCCCGAACACCGGGTAAAACCCGATGCGGTGGTCGGCCCTTCAGAGTGGGGGTCGGCCAGCAGTCCAGGGGCCCCCGGGAAAGACTGGTCCACACCCCCAAAACCCCTGCCCGGGCGGCAGCGCCTCCAGCCCCACAGGGCGGGGTCGGTTAGCAAGCCCGGGGGCCCGTAGGCCTGTCCACCCCGTGACTCTGTGGCGTACACTGCCAGTGAGCTGGGGGGTACATAAAGGTACGGGGGGTTATGGCCCACCGAGCTGCGTGGGCTCGTCACAACAGACGGCCCCGAGCTCGGAAACGAGGCGGGTAAAGCGTGCGGGACCGTGACAATGGACCCTGGCTTTTTATTCCCGCGCCCCTTCCCGTTTTTGGCTAGCAAGCCCGGGGGCCCGTAGGCCTGTCCACCCCGCGACTCTGTGGCGTACACTGCCAGTGAGCTGGGGGGACGCGGGGGGTTATGGCCCACCGAGCTGCGTGGGCTCGTCACAATAGACGGCCCCGAGCTCGGGGACGGGGCGGGTAAAGCGTGCGGGACCGTGACAATGGTCCCTGGCTTTTTATTCCCGCGCCCCTTCCCGTTTTTGGCTAGCAAGCCCGGGGGCCCGTAGGCCTGTCCACCTCGTGACTCTGTGGCGTACACTGCCAGTGAGCTGGGGGGACGCGGGGGGTTATGGCCCACCGAGCTGCGTGGGCTCGTCACAATAGACGGCCCCGAGCTCGGGGACGGGGCGGGTAAAGCGTGCGGGACCGTGACAATGGTCCCTGGCTTTTTATTCCCGCGCCCCTTCCCGTTTTTGGCTAGCAAGCCCGGGGGCCCGTAGGCCTGTCCACCCCGTGACTCTGTGGCGTACACTGCCAGTGATCTGGGGGGACGCGGGGGGTTATGGCCCACCGAGCTGCGTGGGCTCGTCACAATAGACGGCCCCGAGCTCGGGGACGGGGCGGGTAAAGCGTGCGGGACCGTGACAATGGTCCCTGGCTTTTTATTCCCGCGCCCCTTCGCGGGCTTGGGTTTGGTTCCGACACCGGAGTCCGCCTTGCGGCTCTTGCCGGAACTACCCTTACGTTTAGCCGCCCCACCGACGATGGCCGGGGAGGAGACCGTAGCTGGTACTCCCCTGCCCGATCGGTGGGACCGGCAGCGCCCACAGCTGATTGTGGCTGCGAGTGCCGGCTGGGGGAAGAATTAGGGAACGGCGCAGCGTTTCCCGCATCAACCCCCGAGGCTCCCGGCTGTCCCGAGTGAGTACAAATTCCCTCGGTTATGACAGACGGAGCTCTCGCCAAACGTCTCATACTGTAACTCATCAAAACAACACTCTACAAAACTCTACAATATCTTGTTATTCTGTTGAACTCTCTTGCGAAAAACACAGTAATTTAAGTGTAACTGGGAGACCCAGAAAAACACGTCTTACCGCGAGCACCGCTAAGAGAAAAGAGGACGTTCACGGGGCACGCATGTGCGGGCTCTATGGGGTAGCCTCTGGAGGGCGCTGTTGGCAAACTCTTAGCGATTATACCTGCCGGTCTAGGGAATATGCAAATGTAGTAATTCGCTCTACAGGTAACGTATGAGCGCAGTAGACACGATAATTACTATAAAATACAACCCCCCCCAAATCCACCCATTCATGATAATTCAAGCAATTACCAATGGTGTATCCTACCTTTTAAGTTTGACGTTTAAAACCGCTGCCGTGCTTACGCCGTGCTAACATCGCGCTCAAATCAATTGTATTCAACCAGCATAAGTGCAACGTTTGAAACCGATCTATCGTACCTCCCAGGCACTCTTTCTAACATCTCAAAGGTCAAGGAACTTTAGTCGCAGTACATGTACCGGTAGCTATAAAATTCTGCACAGAAAAGCACTCCGGAACCCAGATTGATTCGGGCTTTCCTTTCTGCCTTTTTCTTTTGTCGTTTTTACAAACTTGATACCGAAAGCAGACAAGGGGAGCTGTTAAATAGTATCCTACTGCCCCCTTATCAACCCGTTTTTGCAGACCTGGGTTTAGCAGATAAGGTATCACTTTGCAAGTTCTCTCAGCAGGTTCTCCGGGATCAGTTGGCCGGCTTGTAGTAATTTGCTAAACTGGTAGTCAGTCTGTGGGTGGGAGTCAGGTTACGAGGGTAGGGGGGGGGGGGGGGAGGGGGGAAGGATAAGTAGACTATGGACACAATATCTGTGTGGGGTCTGGCTGCTAAAATGTAGGCTGATAACCTAAGGTTTAAGGTTTCAAGTGCAGCTTGTTGACCCCCTACAACTTCTCTTCAGAACCACACATCTTGCTAAAAAGAGAATTACCGTGGTGTTATCGCAAAAATACTTATCTTATTGCCTTTTTTTCGCCATGCGAACCTTCAAATCTCATGCGCTACAACTTGGATGATATCTGTTACATTGTTTTTTGTTCTTGTTTTTTTGTTCTTGTTTTTTTGTTCTGTTTTTTTGTTCTGTTTTTTTGTTCTGTTTTTTTGTTCTGTTTTTTTGTTCTTGTTTTTTTGTTCTTGTTTTTTTGTTCTTGTTTTTTTGTTCTTGTTTTTTTGTTCTTGTTTTTTTGTTCTTGTTTTTTTGTTCTTGTTTTTTTGTTCTTGTTTTTTTGTTCTTGTTTTTTTGTTCTTGTTTTTTTGTTCTTGTTTTTTTGTTCTTGTTTTTTTGTTCTTGTTTTTTTGTTCTTGTTTTTAAAACAAAGAACAAAAAACACCACTTCTTGTATTCAATCGCCTTTTGTTGAAGGGTCTGTTTTTGTAGATTCTGTTTTTTTTTTTTTGGGGGGGGGGGTGGTTCTATTTCTACAAGTTTTTCTGGTGGATTTACAGTAAATTTACAATAGGTCAATGTACATGTACCGTACATTAAAAACACTTGTTGAATCTTAAAGACAAGGGTACTTTGTAGTTGAAGAAATGATTGCTCTAATGAGTGAATTAAATGTAGGATACACATTGGTAATCGCTTGATATATCAGGAATGAGTGGATTTGGGGGGTTGTATTTTATAGTAAATATCGTTTAACTGACCCTCTGAAGTTTTACAATCATGGATGCCGAGAAAAGTACGAAAAACAACATTTGTTTTCAACCGGCGTCTGGCAGTTATTCTTATGTTTTTTTTTTCGCTATCGCCGGGAGGTGATCACAAATTTTGATTTCTAAAATTTAATTTTTCGGAATAATTACAGGATATCTAGCGCAATCATTTTGCTGGATGCCTAGAATCATTTTCTTTACTTTCAAATAAGTAAACAAAAACCTGTTATTTCTATACACAACTGTTTCTCAAAATCGACAAAAAACATACTTCTGGGTGATGGATTACGATCACATTTGGGGAGATTGAAGATTAATAGTTTGTGATTCAGAAAAACCAAAAACCTAAAAAAGGGAAAAATCCACCCCAAAATGACTTCACGAGTACATTGTAATAAAACACAATGTGCGACTTTGTCCGGGTTTCGTTGGAACAGGTAACACGGAATGACACGGAACAACGTTTTATTTTCTGCATGGCCAATATTTCACACCCAATCAATAAGGCTTTCTGTACGCACATACATGTATATAGATACATGTATATGACCGCTCCATCGAAATCAGAAATAAGTCTCAAAATGACTTTTTGAGATATGCACATGGTGAGAAAGGGAATTTCATAAGCTTTCTAATGATACCCATCACAAGTGTGTATCTTCTTAGGTTAACGAGTTATGGTCTGATAAAGATGACATGTAAACAAGTATATTTATTTGCCGAATCCACATTCCGAGAAAAACAGCTTTGAAATAAACAAAATTGACCAAAATCATACGGACAGCGCACACAAATCCTCTTCATGTTCATCTTTATTGATCGTTTTTACAAGACATTAATGACAATAATCTGTGATAACTACACTTCCTAAAAATACAATGTTCAGAAAATCGACTTGGTCACGATTTTCACCCATGTGTTCACTTTAACGACCGATTGCGTAAAACGGCCCCAGCGACTTATTCCTGATTACGATGGAGCGGGTCACATATGGTACCTTCTTGCCAGCATCGGTTTGGCGGAGTGATACAGGGGTTGTGGGGTAATTAATGAGACTGGGCTTTAATGTCAAACTGTTGGCAAAGTAACAAGGATTTCTTTGCGCATCGCTACTCTCGGGATTAATAGTGTGTTTAAAGGTAGGATACACCATTTGCAGATATCGCAAATATTTACAACCGAATTATAAAAGTAAATAATGATTCTAGGCAACCAGCTAAATGATTTCGCTAGGTATCCTGTAGTTCAGGGATGTCGCCACGCCGGTCGGCGCCGGTCGTGTCCGACCGGCACTCGCGTTGGCCGGCCCGGAGTCCGGGACGGAAGGTAAACTAACACCTTTCCGACCGGCACCAAAAAACCCAGTTTGAATAAAGATTTGCTGAGAAAAGAGAAAAAAAACCATAGTTGCACATCCATAACTTCCCATTTTACTTGTAAAACTACTTTGTTACCCGTGTTTTGACAGTTTTCTAATCCGAAAACGAGCTTATTGAGGGTGCCCTTGATTATCACGAGATTTGATTGACAGAAACAAATCTCGTGATAATCAAGGGCGCCCTCAATAAGCCCTTTTTCGGAGTATTGATGATTGATGAACTGCATAGACGCCGTGAGAATGCCGTGCTTCGCTCGCTACGCTCTATTTTTTGGGTAAATTAGCCGGCACTCAAAATGTTCTAGCTACAACCCTGCTGTAATTGTTCCGAAAAATTGAATTTTATCGCCGGATGGCGATCGCAAAAAAACAACAAGAACAACATAGGAATAACTGCCTGACGTCAATTGAAAACGAACGCTGTTTTTCGTGCTTTTCTCGGCATCCATGATTGTAAAACTTCGGAAAGGTCAGTTAAACGATATTTACTATATAATAAAACCCCCAAAACCCACCCATTCCTGATAATTCAAGCAATTACCAACGGTGTATCCTACCTTTAGGTAATGTGCAAGCAAGCTAATGTCGCCGTGTTAGGCAATCACCAATCAGTCTCATGTTGCTTGGTGACACTATAAATCGGACAAGGTCCTGTGTACACACCCATTTACATTTGTGAGTGGTTCTGGCAAAATGAGACGGAACTGGGCAAATAACGGTTCTCATGTTTTAGAAAAAAGGATGACATTCTCCTTACAATGCTGTTTGTTGAACTTCAATCGGACATTCTGTTAACAAGTTATGGCTGTTTAAAGTTTGCATTTATCGCCATGTCGCCAAAGTAAAATGTTGAGAAAAATCCATTTCAAGTTTCGGGTTTTGTACATGTTACGGAAAAATGGCAATTGTTTAATCCATGACTTTCATTACTGCTAACAAGTTATGGCTGTTTAAAGTTTGCATTTATCAACATGTTTTTTGTTCACGATTACCGTCCGACGATCGCGAATTTATTTTTATAGAATTTAATTTTTCGGAACAATTATAGGATATCTAGCGCAATCATTTTGCTGGATGCCTATAATCATTGTTTACTTTCAAATGAGTAAGACATTTCTTAATAATTCGGTAGTAATTTTTTGGGGGTATCTGCAAATGGTGTATCCTACCCTTAAAGGGATCGTATACGTTTGGTAATTACTCCAAAAATTAATGGCAATAAAAACTTACTTGGTAAGAAGTACAGCAGCTTTGGATAGTATAATGCATTTTTAGAAACTTTTCACTTCGAAGTACTGCGGTTATGGAAAAAGATATCACTTTTTATCCCCAAAAATTTGAATCTGAGAAGCGTTACTGCAGTGACGTTACTCAGATTGTGTATTCCAATGCAGATTACTCTTCCTGCGTGGACATAACCGCTCCAGATTTTCGGCAATATCTCAAAATCGCTACCACCTTTTGAAATGAAATGTTTACAGGTTAGTTTTATGGTATATATCTATATAACTAGGATTGAAACAAACAGTGGGTTCCAATTACCAAACGTACACGATCCCTTTAATACCCTTTTTTGTGGACCCGGTTACATTTAGACTTTCTAGTATCCCATCCAAGTGGAGCATGTATTCATGACGGTCGCTGTGGCACTGTGTGATGCTAAGCATCATCACAAGCTAACACAGTTTCATCAAAACACTGACTGACTAAACGTGACAATCTGTGACAAAACATAAAGTATTGACTTCACGCCTCGATGACTGGCTTTCTTCGACGGGAGCCTCTTCTCAATGTTTTATTAGCCACACGTTTGCAGGGGCTGCGCATATTTGCTGGGTAATTAGAGGGTAGATTAGGTGGACTGCATTAAAGGGGCACCTTGTCCTGAAATCCCCAACATATCATGTGTTGGGTCGTTTTACTTGAACCCCATTTCAAACATACATGTATGGTCAGTCAGGACTAGTCCGGATAATGATAGTACTGCCTGGCTATGTTTGTGAGCCAACACGAAGGCTAAGTCACAGGTGGCAGTCAGTCAGTCGGTGAGTCAGGACTACTCCGGATAATGATAGTACTGCCTGGCTATGTTTGTGAGCCAACACGAAGGCTAAGTCACAGGTGGCAGTCAGTCAGTCAGTCAGTGAGCCGGTCAGTCAGGACTAGTCCGGATAATGATAGTACTGCCTGGCTATGTTTGTGATCCAACACGAAGGCTAAGTCACAGGTGGCAGTCAGTCAGTCAGTCAGTCAGTCAGTCAAGGAGCCGGCCAGTCAGGACTAGTCCGGATAATGATAGTACTGCCTGGCTATGTGGCAGCCATAACCCCCAATGTACTCACCCTGCATCCTGCGCCTCGTGAGCCCGTATGATAGACAGCAAATTGTTCTGTTGTAGGAACTCGCAGCAGGCTGGGTAGCTGTGTAAAAAAAAAAAAAAAATTCCATCTCAATCGTCAATTTGGCGATTCCATGCAAAAGTAAACGCGGCTGAAAACTGGGAGAGGTTATAAATGCAATCTTCAAGCGACAAGCATCCCAACCTCAAATGTGGTATCAAGGCCTTTAATTTAACCAGTTCGCGCCGGAGGACGGACTGGTATGTACACGCAAAGTTTTCTACAGAATCTAAACGGATGACGCATAAACCCGTCACGAGCAAGGCCGGAAATGTCTGTCAGCAGCGAGCAAGGCCAGAAATGCGTGGGTGTGCTTCCCGTTACCATCGGCCTGAACCCACCTCGGATTGAGTTTTGTTAAACAAAATCATGCGCCTCGACTCGGTAATGTTAAAATAATCCCGGCGCGAACTGGTTAAAGCTAAGATACACCATTTGCGAAAATAAAAAATTTCTACCACCGAATTATTAAGAAATATCTTGCTTATTTTAAAGTAAATAATGATTTTAGGCATCCAGCTAAATTATTGCGCTAGATATCCTGTAATTGTTCCGAAAACTTGAATTTTATAAACAAATTTTGCGATCGCCGTCCGGTCGCCGTCCGGCGATCGCGAAAATACAATAACAAGAACAACTGCCCGTTGCCAGTTGAAAACAATTGCATTTTTTTCTTGTTTTGTTTCCTCGGCATCCATGATTGTAAAACTTTGGACAGGTCAGGTAAACGATATTTACTATAAAATACAACCCCCCAAAAAATTCACCCATTCCTGATAATTCAAGCAATTACGAATGGTGTATCCTACCTATAATGTTTTCACCAATCAACATGATCAAGAACCTTACTACTTGACCTCTGAACCTATGACCTGACCTGTAGAAGTAGGAGCAGCCTCTGACTGAGTTATGACTGAAGTGCTCCGACGTGTGTTCCTGGCCGAATTCCTCCAGCGGGTCCGACCACAGGATGTCACACATCGGTCCGAAGGCTGGTGGCTCCTTGAACCGATCCAGCTAAGAGATACAGAGAAGGTACAAACTGTCACACTACAGTTAGAAAACAAACTATATTTGGATCAACATTTAGTAACAGATTGAAGCTGGGAGTCCACGACTGAACGAGTCCACGGCTCGACTGAACGAGTCCACGGCTCGACTGAACGAGTCCACGGCTCGACTGAACGAGTCCACGGCTCGACTGAACGAGTCCACGGCTCGACTGAACGAGTCCACGGCTCGACTGAACGAGTCCACGGCTCGACTGAACGAGTCCACGGCTCGACTGAACGAGTCCACGGCTCGACTGAACGAGTCCATGGCTCGACTGAACGAGTCCACGGCTCGACTGAACGAGTCCACGGCTCGACTGAACGAGTCCACGGCTCGACTGAACGAGTCCACGGCTCGACTGAACGAGTCCACGGCTCGACTGAACGAGTCCACGGCTCGACTGAACGAGTCCACGGCTCGACTGAACGAGTCCACGGCTCGACTGAACGAGTCCACGGCTCGACTCTACGAGTCCACGGCTCGACTCGACGAGTCCACGGCTCGACTCACCGAGTCCATGGCTTGACTCACCGAGTCCATGGCTCGACTCAATGAGTCCATGGCTCGACTCAATGGCTCGATTAGAGTCAGTGACTCGACTCGAGACAACTTTGCCTTTGCAATCGGTATAGTTTTTAGATATTACTTGTAATTTTGCGAATATATGCCTAAATAAATAACAGGTACGGGATAGTTACATTAGGTGTGAACATAATGTTCGGTGCTTATATATAGTGCTTCATCACAAACGGTCTCAAAGCACTTTACATTATTACCCCGGTCATTGGGCCCATGGAACATTCCAAAAACCATCTCAGCTCCCTGGGGAGTATACAGCTCGATGCTGCCATTTCGGCGCAAAGCAGCTAAAATCAACCAAAATAAAACATCTCTGCCCTCACAGGTACCCATTTACTCCCGGGTGGAGAAAAGCAACGAGTGACAAAGTGCCTAGCCACAAGGGCACACGCACCATAGTCCCTGCAGGCCGGACTCGAACCCACAACCTGCAGCTGTACCTACAGATTACCGATTCAATGCGCCAGACCACGAGGCCACGGCACGACACTCCACACGTCTACTTATAATACAGTCTTCAACAGAGCTATCGTAGCTCAAGGTTTGTGCAGCTTACTGATATGTAAAGGTTACGAACTACAGGATCCCATTCCTACGAGCTTACATTTCTGATGTCGTCCAGCGTATGTATTTCAGGTGATAAGCCTCCGTGCACGCACAAGAACTGTTGGTTCATGAGGGCTGCGAGGGGCAGGCAGTCAAACGCTTCCATACATGCGTTGTACACTCTTTCTGTATACTTTATTTTACCTGCGGAAAAAAAAATAAAAAAATATGACCAACTCAAGAAAAAAAAGCGATAAAAGTCGCGCTATGCATTTATGTGTAATGACCTCTTTAACCCTAACTACCCCAAACCCATCAAAGGGCAGTTTCACGGGAAAGGTTGCAAAATGAAAAATAGGTAATCGATGCTTTATTTCACAAGAAGACTTTGTGGGAATTTGCTGGTTTTTGTCCTACAAGGACCTCTATGTTGTAGGAGTCTCCAAAAATAATTTCACAGTTTTACGTATTACGATTCTCAAATTATAAGCTCACATGAGTGCTAAAACACAAGATTTGGAGTCTCATTCACATTTTCTTGGAACTGCAATTGATGAGAAATAAAAATTAAATGCCACAGGAACCACCCAGACTTGCAAGGACATAGAAGTATGTCCCCAAAATCTGTACACCAGATTTTATTAGGCTGGGCCAACTCGTTTTTTTGTTATGCTATTTTGAGTGAGATGTTGATTTGTTCGTTAAAGGTTTTTTCAAAATGTCCTTTCCTGAACATGATATTTTTTCTAGAATGAAAAGAAAGGAAACACAACTTATTGCCTGTCAAAATGATGCTACATACTCCAGTAATAAAATATGAAAATATTGGAATTGGGAAATCACAAGTAAATTTGATAAAGCAGCAGTCGCATATGCCACGCAAATGTTCGTTAAAAATGTCCTTTCCTGAACATGGCCCCCCCTTTTTTACATGAAGTCAGAGATAAAACTTGTTTGACATAAACATGTACCTAGGGGTAGACTTACTTGATTTAACAGACTATACAAAGATTCAGACTCGAACCCTGCTTGCTGTTGTGACATTGTCGTTAAACTGCATTGTCCTTTCCTGAACATATAGTTTAACAGAGTACTTGCAAAAGCCATTGTTGCTTAAATTTGATGAAGTATATGCTTATATTGTCTGTAGAGTTTATGTTTTAAAATTAAAACCAACTATGGCCAGAAAGTGTTAGTGTTTTGTTCTTACAGGTCATTTACTCACTCGTGTTTACACACAATACGAGTACACATGTGCATATACACTTATCTTTACAAGTCACACTTAAATCCAATATTTGTCAGGAATTGGCTGATCTACAGTTTCATATCATCACTTTCACAAAATACATGCATTAGTTTGAGTCAATTTAATTATAATTTACTGTTTTAGTCTAGTTCTGTGTATTAAACTGTTCAGGAAAGGACACTTTTTTTTTAACGAGTTGAGCAACATCTGTTAGACACTCTTTTAACAGTTCTTTCTGTGTGTCCAGCCATTTCATTAGTTTTACCTACATGTATGTATCAGAGCTTTGTGACACACACGGTTAGTTTGCGAGGGTTGCTATTTTCTGTTAAAGTACATATAGGACCATGTTGAATATTGTTAAAATGTGTGTCCTTTCCTGAACATAAATGAAAATGATATGTATTTAACCAAAAACTTCTGAAGTAATTTTATCAGAATTTTGTGTAAAACAGTAAATTTGTCAAGATTGGTATTCTTTTATTGAAATTGTCACTGAAAAACTTGTATATTGATCATTGTTAAAAATTGTGTCCTTTCCTGAACATGTTTAAAACATTTAACAAGGAACAAGTACAGATACACATGAACCTTCCTCCGTGCATACAAGTGTACAAATACTTCAAACTGTTTTGGGCGTGATGTGCCTATTCCTTAGACCCCATTTTGTAGAAAGCACCATGCTGACTGAATAAAGTTCACTGGATAATAGTTTAATTATCTAAGCATTTCTTGTTGGGGCATACACTGTACGTGTATCAATGTCTCAATTTAAAGTTATTTTCACCAGCAATGATTATTAATCATTTAAAGTGATGGACATTACTTTAGTTTACTTTATTGTCATGTAGGAAATGCACGGTGCTATGCTACATGTAGAACTTGTTAAATATTGTGTCCTTTCCTGAACGTAACACAGCAGTTAGTTGCAGCATTAACAAGATACAAACTGATCTGCCTCACAAATGTATTTACCTCCCAACTCTAAACAGTTTATCAGTTTTATTGAATTTTCTTAACAAACTATGTTCATGTCATTATATTGCTACTCTATTGCCACTCGGTTATATTTCTTGTAAAGTTCATTCTCATAAGATCAAATTTTAGACCGAATGTAGTTAAAATTGTCCTTTCCTGAACACAATGAACCCTTTTCATAGCCATGATAAAGACCATGGTAACTCTATAACGCAGCACACTATCAATGCAATTTCTTTGCCAATTGTTCTACCATGCATACAGCCCTTGGACAAAAGTGCAAAAAATCAGCAGGCTGCATGGTTTCCTGTAAAACAGAAATGAAAGTTTGTGTTTCAAGGAAAACAAGTTATAAAACTGAATTTTCCGTCAATATATGAAATTACATGTCATTTTTCGTAGCCTAGAGTGCATTATTATTCAAGACATGACTACTGTAATGACTTTCAATCATTTTAAAGCAACTCCAAGCCTGTTTGAGATGTGGAATTAGCAGTTTATGATACCTACCTCCATTTCACCAATTCTATAGTCTGCAAAGTGTAAAGTGTCTTAAAATTAAAATTAAAACGAAAAAATGTTTCAGCTTTGCCATTCACATTTTCTAGTACCTTTATGTATGTACTTTCAACAAATAACCATGTTTTAGCGATACAACAAGTTTCATTTTTGACCCCCCGTGAGACTTTTTTGCAACCTTTCCCGTGAAACTGCCCTGAAATACATTTGGTAAGTGCCAGACGATGCACGTTCATCAAACTAGTATTACAATTACAATACTAGTAAAGAATTTCCTTTAAGAATTGATGTTTGACTTGCCTACACCTACATGTACTTGTATTAATGGCACTCAAGCAAAAGCAGTATGTTCCATGATCTTAGTAAAAATGATGCAAACAAACTTTCGGATTTAATAGTTTGGATTATACAATGTACAAATACCATAAGAACCAAGGAATTTGTAAATGTCAAAATCACAATATCTGCACCAATGAATAAAAACACATTACTGTATGATACTCATTAGAAATAAAATTGAAACAAGAAAAATTAAAAAAAAAATCTGTTTACACTACCTCCAGCCTTGACTTTTGTCTGGCTATCCTTCGTTTTTCAGTCTTCCACTGCCTTTCCGTTTCTTTGTGAACAGCATTTTTCTTTCTCTTTGTCTTATTCTGTTGTATACCCACAATAGCCACCATTTGCAAAAACAAACATAAATATTTAGTTACAAAACTTATACATGTACAAGGAGGAATGTTTTACGAGTGTAATAGTACAAATATTTCCATGAAAATGACCTACAGATGTATTTCATCTTTTACCAAATACAAATATTTTATCTATTTACAAAAAATGTACACACCTCTCTCTATGCAAGAAAACTGAAGGTCAGTTAAGTTTATTACTATAACTTGAACTCGGATGAACAGATGTTTTAGGGCCCTTAACATTCAATATATGTACAAGCATTTTTATAACACCTCACCCACATATTATGTCTTGATTGGTCGAGAGCCAGTCACATGGTATTTTCTATTTTTACTATCTTTCTCTAAACCGACAAAAGTACAATGTACTATACCCATAGCAATCAAAGTACATGTATACTCATGACGCGGTGTTTGTGTACTGTGCAAATGTTTAAAAAAGCCAGCACTACAGAGCTGGGTTCAAACTTTTTAGGAAACGGTGTTTTAGAAAGGAACATAAAAAGTTTAATTTAACTGTATTTAGATGTTAATAATAATTTTTAAATATTAAAACCAAGCAGAATCTGTGGGTGAGGTGTTATAGAACAAATATTAAATGCTTCTATCTTGTGGTGTAGTAATAACTAGGCTCCCTTAGTGAATCACCTCGGGAGGCTAGTTTTACTACACCGCTCGAAGCATTCAATATTTGTATAATATATTGCAAAATTTGACAGTATACCCTTTACTAATGGTTGAGAGCCTGTCACGTGGGAAGTGACAGGCACACCAATCTCCATTTATAAAAGGAATTGTTTAGGACTAACGGTAACTCACCATAACATTCATTTGTGTAATTCTACCATGTGTTCCCACTTTGACTTTTATACCGCGATTTAAATGTTTAATTCGACAAGCATAAATTTCACACATTGCGGGCGCTCGCTGAAAAAAAAAGCTTTACATGTACTCACGACCGGGACACTTTATTATAGTTAAAGGGATGAGTCGAAAAACAAACATTTAATTTGTTAAGCAAAATCATTGGAAATGTTACATTTTGGGCTTTTAACAAGTTTTGATCGAAAAGGTACACCTACCCGGTACAAGGATTTAAAAATGGGAATACAATTTATATAAGATTGGTAAAATTACACCAAGCACATATTTGTTTAAGGTCAGTTGGAGTCTGGATGCTGATAATTACCAGAGCTGAGGGAAGGTTAATTATTGACCCCAACACCCGTTTTAAACTTAAAACCAACCAAACCCATTATTCTTTTCAGTCAGCGCACAGCCTTGCCCATAACAAGTACATAATGACTTTTTATTTGCATCTACATGTAGTTGGCAGTCTTGGCTGTTCGATAATTCACAAGGTTTTAACGAGAGAGTTCAGTAGTGTTCATCGAAAAACCGACATGCATGTACATGTACATGTAAAATCTCTTCAGTCGTAGTTTCAGGATAAAACAGTAAGTGAAATGCCGATAATTTCTGCGTCGACTAATATCAAATGGAAATAAATACGTGGTTGGCTGGTTTTAAACGTACCGGTAGGTTTAAAATGATACCGTCTCATGAGCACGGGTGCGTTAATGGTGAGGCATTAACAATGTTCAGGCCCATTTTCTTTTTTAATATTAGTTTCCACAAAAAAACAAACAGTTTTGATGAACACTTTTGTGAAACACCCCTCTACATCTAGCTACCATATTATGGTCAGTCCACGAATATCCTCGCTCGCGTGATTGATCCGGTAGGTAAACAAACTCCTATCATTGACATCAGCACGTGCGACCCCACTTACTGCGCGATGTTTTGGTGCTGTCCCATGGCGCCGGCTAAGCCCAACGGGCACATACCGTTTGATTTAAAAGACTAGCGGTGAAAATCTCTCCGGCCACAAATATTACATTTTGGTAAAATGTTTTCAACTGTATCCTCAACGCTTCCATTCCGTCTCCATACCGGGTCCTTACCGCCTACAACGTCCTCGTACCATCTAGTGTCACCGTGTTGACTGTTCCCTCGCCGGGTATCGCCGGGTCCTCAGCGGATCCTCACCGGGAGAGTACCGGCTGCTTACCGCCCGCAACGCACCCATAACGTTCGCTAAACGTTCGCTCTATGATGACAACTGGCCCAAGGGAGAGCAAGGACTGAATGAAGCTTTGACCATTGTCGTCGTTTTTATACAGTAAAATATGGAGTCACGGTGTCTGGCATGGTTTCTGAACAGACGTGATGTGAAACACATGGCAACAGGCCGGTATGGAGGCGTTATGAGGACGGTGGAATGGTAAAACGTTATTAGGTCGTTAATAGACCGGTTGAACGTTAATAGACCGGTGATGAGGGGCCAGTGTGGGGTGGTGGGTCAACGTTGAGCGAACGGCAACAGCTTGGCGAGAACCCGGTACGAGGCTGGTATGAACACGGTAACAACCCGTTGGACAAAATATGACACGTCGTCACCGTTCTCACCGCCCTACGAACGGGTCCATAACGGCCTTGTACCGGCCCACCGTCCTCTTACTATCCTCATACCGGGTTTTCGCCGTGTGGGTACAAGCGGTGACACACGGCAAAAGTTTTGGGCATGCCCAAAACTTTCACCGGGACTCGCCGGCCACTAACGGGCCCCCACCGTGTTCGGCGCCCCGCCGTGTGCACTCACCTTGTTCTACCTGTAGCAAGTAGGTACATGTAGCAGTAGTGAATAGACAAATAGACTTGCATACAGTACATGCCACCCTGTTACAGTGTACGTGTCAGGGAGGTAGCCCCTTAAATTCAGGGATGTTGACCACCCTATACCAGAAAGGCTTTTACAAATTTGCCATTTTGCCTAATTTGTAATACAAATTTTATCTAAACTGTATGCCATTAAGATTTGAGTTTAGGGATGGCAACAATTGGACATTTAGTGTTATAACAAAACATTCATGGTTTAAAAGTCTTAAGTCTTAAATTCTCTAATGTACACGTATGTATTTAAAAATACATACCCGAAAATCCTGATTATTTGGTGGTGTAGGTGGAATTATTTCTTCCTCATTATCCGATAACATGATCATTCTGTCCAAAAAAGAATGAAAACAAAATAACAATTAGTACAGAGAAAAAAATTCTTAAGATTAACAGGCCTTTCTGTTTGAGGCGAGCAATTCTCACCAAGCAATTATTTTCACTCATTATTAATTGCTATAGCAATTTCCCTATTTCTACGAGTGATGATCGTTTGCAAATACTTAGTTGTCAAGTGCCTAAAGGTAGAATTTGTGAAAAATAGGGCGTATAAGTTGACCTCAAGAAAGGTGACCTGGTACGAGACTTTACAAGAAATCTAACTTCCGGGCACATCGAACAGGAGCTTTAGTGTGTAAAGCAAGTAGTTTTCTTGAAATAATTTTTTTGACAATTTTTTTTTTACAGATTGGTAGATAAACACTTTTTGAAAAATATGATTTTTCATTTCAATTTACAAAATGTTAACAATGTATTTAGGAAAAGTAAAACGAAATAACCTAATGCCAATTTCACAGCCCTGCTAAACACTTTTCTGCTAACTAAGCCTTCTTCAATTTCATGCAGACCATAAGCAGTGAGCACGGCGAAGGCAAACTTAAGCACGGCAAAAGGCAAACTTAAGCACGGCAAGCTTCACTTATTGGAAAAAAAAACTCAAATCAGTGACCTAACCATATATATCTTCATGGCGCTAACATTAGCACAAAACGCCTTGAAATAGTGCTCAAGGTTTATTTTTCTGCTATAGTTAGCACAATTTTTACGCTAAACATCAAGCAATGCTATGAAATTGGCTGCTGGTAAACCGCACCCCCTAAACAATATCATATTTATTTTATTGGGTTATTTTAAGTGATAACTTGACTCAGAACAACTCGTCCGATGGGACATTTTAACTTGGGACAACTCCATCTGTGGATGTACGGTACATGTATGCATAGTGCGCCTCGCAATAAACCCCAGCATGCCGCATCGCTGCCGCATCGGCGTCATGGCTACACACTGGTACTACGTTGGAAAGTGGCACGGCGCCCACCGCCGTCGAGAATGCCGCACTCTTGAAGGTCAAGTTGTCCAAAGTTAAGTTGTCCCAACATGAGTTGCCTGACATTTTCTACCTGCAATCTACATGTGGGTCTTTCCATAAATAAGGGGGCCAAAGAGGGACATTGTGTTATTTCTCAAAATGTAATTTACTTTCTATATTCTTTGCATGTTCGTATGGTGGGGATAGCTCATACGTTTAATGTATATAAGCGCATATAAAGTGCATAGTAATACCTGCTACATGTACATGTATGTAGCATGTATTACTATTCACTTTGCTAGATTCAGACATTTATGATGCTTAATAAGAGAGACAGGACTTTTTGAGTCACGGTGTAACAAAGACACCATGGTGTCACGGTTACGTGTAAAACTGTCGGCCTTTACTGCTTGGCCAACGTTTGAAGGTTTTCATTGAAAATAGCTAAATTACAGTATACCAATGATGTTTACATATTACCCTTTGAAATTTAAATTTTCAATGAAAACCTACTAATTTATGGCAAAACAAGTCACAAGTTTCACACTTCACACTGTAACTGAGACACCGGTGTCTCCGTTACAGTGTGATGGATAGTTTTGGATCGTATATGAAAACAAAACATCTGATTCAAGAAATTGAAGTTATACATTAAACGTATGAGCTATCCCCACCATACGAACATGCAAAGAATATAGAAAGTAAATTACATTTTGAGAAATAACACAATGTCCCTCTTTGGCCCCCTTATTTATGGAAAGACCCATGTACATGTACATGTACATGTACATGCACAATGCTGATCGACAGG
Organism: Crossaster papposus; assembly: GCA_037893245.1. Taxonomy (NCBI): domain Eukaryota; kingdom Metazoa; phylum Echinodermata; class Asteroidea; order Velatida; family Solasteridae; genus Crossaster; species Crossaster papposus. The sequence continues at coordinate 521,424 of JBAIAA010000003.1, read as the reverse complement.
TTTTGTCATCTAGTCAAAGCTAGGGATTATTCTAATGGTACCTAAAAGAAACTTCTGTGGAAACATTACTGCTAAACTTCATCAGGTATTTAAGAAAAAACATGGAAAAAAAGCCACGTACTCCCGTGCAGCGCCACAGACTTGTGCGTAAATTCACGAGCAATGTTTGTCATCCAATCCAATAATGCATACAAGTCAATCCCGGCCACAAGTTCCATCAACTCGACCATAAAGACAAATGATTGTTTGCGTTGCCAAAATAGCATATCTGGGCGCTGCGGTGGCTGCTACACCGATGCTGCGGTGGCTGCTACACCGATGCATTGTTGGCGTCCAACTACTGGTAAACACTTACAAAAATGTAAACACTGTTCCGTATGCCTTGCTTTAATTAATTACTATCAAGCACGAACGTTGGCAGCCATGGCTGCCTCCACAGGCGGAGATGACCTAGGCTGTGTCAGAAATACATGGCTGCGGCTGAAAATTAGGCAAAAGTCTACGGCAGCGGCTGCAGCCACATCTCGTGCGTAATATCAAGCCGCGGCTAGTACTAGCAGAACAAATGGCGGCTAACAAATAACATTCGTGCTAGATAGAGAGAATTTCTGTCAAGGGGGGCCAGGAAGGCCAGGAAGGCCAGGAATGCCTAGGTTTGCTTTCTGATACCATTGGCCTTAACCCGCCTCAAGTTTCGTTAAAAATAATCCCGCGCTCGGCTCGTTGAAAGTTACAATAATACCGGTGCAAACTGTTTAAGTTTTGTCGTGTTTTGGCGACAGTTACGAGATTTAGCAATTTTTTTAAAAAATTCGGCGAGTGGTTTATATACGCTAGTACAGTCGTTTTCCTAGTTCCGGATCGCAAACAAATATTCATCCTGTTTTCGACAAGTCTAATCCTCAAAATTCAAATGAAATAGGTTTAGTTGTTCACCTTGAGACTGATGGAGAAACTACAGTTTTGGTTTCGATATTTATGCTCTTCTTATTTTGAAAATACCACGTCAAAACTACCGACATCACTTTTCCTGAGATATATGCAATCAGACGTATGAAGCTCAATTCCGTGTTTACAACCATGCACGTTTCAATGGGAGCTCAATTTCGGTGGTTGTAGCTTCATACGTGTGAAGCTTTTATATGGTTCAATATGGTTGTGGTTGTAGCTTCATACGTGTGAAGCTTTTATATGGTTCAATATGGTTGTGGTTGTAGCTTCATACGTGTGAAACTTTTATATGGTTCAATATGGTTGTGGTTGTAGCTTCATACGTGTGAAGCTTTTATATGGTTGAATCATGGAGGAATATGTTTGTGGTTGTAGCTTCATATACGTGTGTGTGAAGCTTTATATGGTTGACCGCCATAATTCAAAATAAATGGATACAGCCTAGTTTAAGTCCCTAGTTTTTCGGCTTCACGACTTTTATACCCTTTTCTATTAACCAAAATTATTGGTTAATTATGCACCTAAATAATCTCATCTAGATAGGGTCTTATAGAAAAGGGTAGAAAAGTCGTGTATACGAAAAACTAGGGACTGTATACAATTAACTAGGGACTGTATCCATATTTTTTGGTGAATTATGGCTGTCAACTGTCGTTGGTCTCCATACGTTCCGCGCGTATTGAGTTTCCTCTGTCTGTGTCGAGAACCAGTTATATCCCATTGAAACGTGCATGGTTGTAAACACGGAATTGAGCTTCATACGTCTGATTGCATATATTCCTAGTTGCGGATCATTTTTACTCAACAAATAATCGATGCACGAGTTAATACAACTGTAGATTACAAAAAGGCGTAATCAAAATCAAACTTTGTGAGTGACATGTCGCAGAATATTTGTTTGTGGTTTTTCTGCTGCTGTTTAACATGTCAAAGTACAAGTACAAAATCAAGCCAAAATTCCTTTTTGGATATTTTTTTGAAAAGTTATTTGTGTATCAAGAATTAAGCTTGCATGTTTCGTTTCAAAATGAACTTTATCTGAAAAAAATAGTATTGGACTGAGATCAAGCCATAAGACTAAGAGGTACATTTTTTGCGATCCGAAACTAGGAACAATCAGAAACTAGGAAAACAACTGTACGACTTTTACAACAAGCTAAATCCGAAATTTGAAAAAGAGGATTTCTACTATTCTACTCATATTTCTAGGGAACTCCAAAATTCGAAAAAGGAGTGAAAACGCCCTAATTAATTATTTTGGTCTACATTAAAATTATGACCTGGCAATGAAGAAATAATAATAAGGAAGGCTTTTTTACTTAGGCCGAGTTGACTCGAATTTCGAAAGTAACCATGGTAACGTTATTCATTATTTCTACATCTTACCACCACCGGCACTGAGGTGATTACTGCTCAGTCAGTGTCACAATGTCACTTTTGAACAAAATTTTAATCACCGACGTCCTCTTATTCCTCCATGGATCATGCCAGCATACTGAGCATATGCGCGTGCATGCGGTACATGGAGCAGCGCTATTTCCGGTTATGTTGACCTCTTTGCCAATACAAGCGCGAGAGGGCAGTACGCTAAAATGTGATATACACACAATTGGTCAATTGTGATAGGTACACAAAATAAGAAGGAGACTGGGTTGACTTGCCAGCTAGCTATGACCTTTCACCGCTAGCTCAAATTATGCAGATTCTACGCAACGATCGACCAATAAGAAAACGACTATAAAGGTCAGCTTAATCTATTAGCATAATGAGCACCGCCCCAAAAACATAATGATCCAAGGCGTTCAAGTATCTTCAGTTACTCCCAGCGAAACACGTGACGTCCAGGCTTGAACCAATTAGAGGTACGCCACGTCGCTTGCGCCACTCAACCGGACAAATCTGGGGAAATCCCTCTCGTCGAAAATGACGATGTTCCCCTGCTGGGCCATATACGTATCGGCCTACTATACGACCACGTGCAGGGCCAGGGGAGTGCTCATTCGGCATTATGGCTCTGTGAGTTCTCAGCAGGTGACGTGTGCAAGTGATTGTGCCCCGGCCCATCCCAGCGCCCATACTGCAACTGCAAACCAAAAATACACGTCCACTGAATGAGTAGCCTCGTTACGAATGTGAGGAAATGGATTTGAAGACGCTGATCATCGCTTCGTTGGTTCTACTTCTTCTGATACCTCCTGCAGGTAAAAAGTGTTTGGTGGTTTTCAGCGAGATCTGGGGCCATTATGCATGAAACTTTACAAACTTAGCAGCAGGGTAATAATGGGATTGACACAGATTGACAACAAATTGTAATTCATGATGATGAAACCAAACTTGCTAACTAGTTACATACTAGGAGAATTTAGTTACATACTTTTGGGTGGAGTGGGAATGCATGGAATCACAGCAGCAACAAACCACCGTGAAGTTGGTTACTTAATATTTCTTCAAGTTGTTCGACGTTCACCATTGAACGAGTATTAAACAGTTACTTATTCGACACTCGCGTGTGTACTATATGGACACGGCGCACACTGCATAAACGTACATGTACATTACACACGCACACAAGTGGGTAAATGCCGTCAATAGGGGACGGGGCATTGTCCGACCGTCTTCCCTCTTTTGTTTGTACTCTAACGTTTTCGGATGATCGCCATAGGATTTGCACACGAGTCTGAATCGGGGACCTTTGCGGAATAGGGGACCCCATTGTTCCCTTTGTCATACGTCCCCTATTTCAATCAAAAACAAACGCAGGAAGATTTAACGATGTTATAATGTTTGTACACACAATCTCCGCCCACAAATAAGGGCGGTTTGAGGTATAAATGAAAGCATGCCCCGGGCAGGGCTGGGTGTGAAGAAATAGAGGAGGTCCCCAAGAATGGCCCAAAATTAATAATTTTACCTGGGGCATGGGTTTCTAGTATAATATTTAGATTTGTTGTTTAAAGGTAATTGATACACCATTGGTATTTGCTTGAATTATCATAAATGGGTGGGCTTGGGAGGTTGTGTTTTATAGTAAATATAATTTAACTGACATATCTGAAGTTTTACAATCATGGATGACGAGAAAAGCAAAAAAACAGCAGTTGTTTTCAACCGGCGTTGGGCAGTTTTCATTATGTTATTATTCTTTTTTTCGCGATCACCTGTTGTTTTATACAGAAAAAATAAATCTTTCGGAATAATTTTAGGATATCTAGCGCAATCATTTTGCTGAATGCCTATAATCATTGTTTACTTTCAGATATGTAAGATATTTCTTAATAATTCGGTAGTAAATATTTTCGATATCTGCAAATGGTGTATCCTACCTTTAAAATAGGTCGATAAATGTCATAATCGCAATAGGTTTGCACATACATTATCCGCCCACAAATAGGGCGGTTTGTCGTTGAACCATGCTTGAACTGACGTCAGAAAAATTCAGATTTACTGTTCTGTGTTAACTTTGAACTTTCAGTGACCTGCCTAATGGTCACTTAGTCTCAAGTCCCGCAAGAACTTAGGGTCAAATGGGGGTCAATGTACACCTGACGATAGACGATGAATAAAGTATGCTATACGAGAGGGCTTTCTGTGTTATTTCCCACAGTCGGCATTTGGAGCCTCGGTCGCAAATGGGCAACCAAATTATTAATTTGGTGTTTTTTTAACAGTACATTCTACAGTTGTTTTATCTCTGTACCAGTTCGCGCCGGATGACGAATATAAACGCAAAGTTTTCCCCAGATTCAAAACGGACGCATAAACACGCCACGAGCAAGGCCGGAAATGTCTGTCAGCAGCGAGCAAGGCCGGAAATGCGTGGGTGTGCTTCCCGGTACTGGCGGCCTGAACCCGCCTCGGATCGAGTTTCGTTTAAAATAATCCCGCGCGTCGGCTCGGTGATGTTAAAATAATCCCGGGGCGAACTGGAGCCAATTCCATAAAAGCATTCTAAGCCTAGTTGGTTGCTAACTTCCTTTCTATCTCTAGTTACTTGCTAAATCTATTCCATAAAACCATTATACGCTTAGCAAGGTTCCTAGTTGCTTGCTAAAATTATAATAGGTTTGGGGTATGTCTATCCTTTTGTATTGACATCCTTATGCGCCAAGCCAAGGATAACCTTAAACTCCTCATAGCGTTCTGCAAGGAACAGGTTTTCCTGAGTAGAGTAATTAGGCTTCTTTCCCCTTTTCTGAAACATGTGCTTAGGCCGATACAAAATGTACATACCCTAAATAGGGTACAGAGGAATGCATTGATAATACAACCCACAGCATGACCTGATTTGAACTCTTTCCCTATTGTTAACTCAAACTGACCAAGTACTTTGGCGATTATGCAAACCCCACACCATTCTAGCAAGCTGCAAGCAAGCAACTAGTAAGAATATTTCATAGAATGGTGTTATGGAATGCGATTTAGTTGATTGCTAGCAAGCAACCAACTAGGCATTTGGAATCTTGCTAAAACCTAGTAATATACTAAATTAGAATGCTTTTATGGAATTGGGCCCTGGTTAACAGAGATTATACTGTATTGTGTGCTGTACACATTTACAGGGATTTCCTTGTTTTGTAACTGCGTACATGTATCGTCACCAACACCACGAAGTAGCACTCATGTACACACAGCGAATAGTTTTGATTTGAAGATACACGCGTTTGAATGTTTGCAAGGTTTTTATCCCGCAAATAAAATGTGAATTGAAAACCTGTTTGGGATTTATATAAAGTACTATATTAAAACGTCGTGAATGTGTTACTTATGTTTCCATGGGTTAATTAATTACGAATTAATTAAAGATTTAGGAAGAGTGTTACTTCGTGAAAACGAAATCTGCAGGAAATCCGTACAGTGCGCGCACATACAACTCAGTGCTACTTCGTGAAAACGAAATCTTTGAATGCAACGTCGTTTTCAATAATGACCGTGAAGCGCGCGTACAATTCATGTACACTGTAAAATATCCGTGTACATGTACGTGTACATGTGCGTGTACCCCTGGGGACGAGAGTAGAGAGTTACTTCGTGGAACTACACAGACATGCAAAGTGCTCAGAATCGTTTTCACGAAGTAACACTCTATAGAGTGTTACTTCGTGAAAACGAACAATCCACCATTTTACTTACACTCATTAACCTAATTACCATAATAATTAACTTTTTAAATTGTAGAATTTAAAATATAATAGTTTTTGTCTTACTAATATAGGTTTTCCCGGACGATATCGCAAAATGTGCACATTCATTTGTAACTGGTGCATTCGTTTTCGTGCGAAATAGTATGAACGTTCACATTCCCGTTTTCTATTTAACAATTGATAATTCTTTTTTGCAAAATGGTGCATCCAGTCGTACAAAATCAGCGCACGATTTCCCGAATGTGCACTGAATTTAGTATATTTATAATTCATTTTCGCGCGAATTTGAATGCACACCTGCAATCATGTTTTCCTTTTAATTTATCAACAATCAATTTCGCTAAATGTGCAGTCGATTTTCTACGCATTTGTATGCCTGGTCAAGCATTGGAATTCATTTATGTGTTATCAAAAGTAACATATGGGGAATTAAACCATGCAGGTGGTCTCGTCTTTTGAAACATACCAAATATATAAACCCCTAAGTTGAAGAAAATCATTCTTTATTTGCTCAGCATTTGCCACGACGGCATCATATAGCTAGATTTTACTTTATGCCCCCTAAAATTATCCAATAATGGCTGCAAGAGGGAGATACAGACGAGTCTCGGACGTTGATCGAAATCGTCTTATCGATGCCTTTGAGGCTGACGACGCGGACTACTTATATGTAGCAAATAGACTGGACATCAACCATTCAACGGCCAGATCAATCGTTGGCATATATCTCCGAGATGGTCGTCGTAACAGGCTGCCGAAAGGAGGACCAATAAACCGGAAGGTTGACGACGACATGAGAGATGCCCTTCAACGATATCTAGATGATAACCCCCTGATGACTTTGGTTCAACTCAATGCTAAATTGCGAGCTGATCTTCCTAATAAGCCTTTTGTGACAACTAGCACCATAGCTAGAACTCTAGATGGCATGCTTGTAACTCTTAAACTATAGCTGAAGATGTTCCAGAACAGAGGAATTCGCTACGAGTCATAGATGCACGAGTTGTCTTTGCAAACTGGTTTCTCCGGTGTCCTTGGACACACTGTGTACATTGATGAGACTGGCTACAACATTTGGACCCGTCGGTCTTATGGTCGCGCTGCTCGGGGATTACCGGCGAGACATGTCGTCCATGGCCAGAGAGGCAGGCGAGTCAATGTGACGTTTGCAATTTCTGGTGAGGTTGGACTTGTGGCTCACAGAATAGCATCAGAGACCGTGACGAGAGCGACTTTAGAGGAGTTCTTAGCGACAACTGTACAAGAATGTCGTATGCTCTTCCCCGCAGGTGAACGCATATATCTGATATATGACAACGCTCGTCCTCATGTCCGAGCCCAACTACCCCATGATGCTAACAATTTTACCATCAAACTGCTTCCCCCCTACTCGCCATTCTTAAATCCAACAGAAATGGCGCACTCAGCTTTTAAGGCGGGAGTGAAGCGCACATTGGGGTTACCTGAATGGCAAGACAGATTTGGAGATCAAGACGCAGCAGGCCAAGCTGGTGTGAACCTGCAAGTCTGGAGATCCCTCCGTCTCCAGGAGGTGGCTGCACTCAACGTTGGACAGGTGACACCTGCAAAATGCACTGCATGGTACAACCACTCTCAGACATATCCCCCAGATGTCTTGGTGGACAGGTCATTGACTGATAGACAATTGAACTGATAAAATGATAGAGAAGTCATTAACAAAAACAACATAACCTCATTCCTGCAATTTGCAAAGAAGATTTTGGAGGATTTGGGGGTGGTTAGGGTTAAAATAGATTTAAGATAAAGAGCCAACACATTAATGATCAATTAGTCCCATAATACATTGATTTATTAATGATTTAATCTAAGTTGTATCGTGAATGGCATAGCCATATATACTTTATTGAAATTGAATGCAGAATATGCGAATTTAAATTATAACAAACGAAAAAGAATATTCAATTCAGGCCGTGACACAATGATAAATCGATTTGCTGCGAAATGGATTGCACATTCTTAATAATCGGCCAGGCATACGTCAAACCGAAAGCCCAATCACGTGTTTGTAATCGTTTAAATGAAACGCTAAGCACATTCATTTATTTGAATTGAACAAAATAAAATTGAATGCTCTTTTTTGCGAAAATGAAACTTGGAAATACGTCGTTCTGAAAATCAGCGCGAAATTGAATGCATTTTTTACAAATGAATGTGCACATTTTGCGATATCGTCCGGGAAAACCTATATATTTAATGCATTAAAAAAATTTTTTTTTTTTTTTTTTACTGCATGGAAGTATGGTTGAGTGTTACTTCGTGGTGTCGGTGACGGTATGTGGAATTTTGATCCCATAACAAGTTCCTATTGAAATACAGCTCTTTGTTGTTGATGACCATGTTTTGGGTTTTTCCAGTTGTTGCGTCTGATTGTTATGCGTCTGATTGTCGGTAGGCATATTGCGGCTCGTGTTGATTATAAACTCGTTCCACTCTCACAACATGCATTGTAACTACACTGTAAAAAAATAAAACCGGAATTTTAAGGGAAATTCCTGGGCCCAATTCCATAAAAGCATTCTAACTTAGTATATTACTAGGTTTTAGCAAGATTCCAAATGCCTAGTTGGTTGCTTGCTAGCAATCAACTAAATCGCATTCCATAACACCATTATATGAAACATTCTTACTATAGTTGCTTGCTTGCAGCTTGCTAGAATGGTGTAGGGTTTGCATAATCGCCAAAGTACATGGTCAGTTTGAGTTAACAATAGGGAAAGAGTTCAAATCAGGTCATGCTGTGGGTTGTATTGTCAATGCATTCCTCTGTACCCTATTTAGGGTATGTACATTTGTATCGGCCTAAGCACATGTTTCAGAAATGGCTAATTCAGAGAGTGTTTCAAATCAAAAAAGAGGAAAGAAGCCTTATAATTACTCGACTCAGGAAAATCTGTCCTTGACTCTGCGCATAAGGATAACAATACATATACCTAAAAGATGAAAGATTGAAAGTGACTTAGAATGGTGCTAAGGATTTAGACATACCCCAAACCTATTCTAATTTTAGCAAGCAACTAGGAACCTTGCTAAGCGTATAATGGTTTTATGGAATTGGATTGACATGAAACTTTACAAACTTAGCAGCAGGGTAATAATGGGATTGACACAGATTGACAACAAATTGTAATTCATGATGATGAAACCAAACTTGCTAACTAGTTACATACTAGGAGAATTTAGTTGCATACTTTTGGGTGGAGTGGGAATGCATGGAATCACAGCAGCAACAAACCACCGTGAAGTTGGTTACTTAATATTTCTTCAAGTTGTTCGACGTTCACCATTGAACGAGTATTAAACAGTTACTTATTCGACACTCGCGTGTGTACTATATGGACACGGCGCACACTGCATAAACGTACATGTACATTACACACGCACACAAGTGGGTAAATGCCGTCAATAGGGGACGGGGCATTGTCCGACCGTCTTCCCTCTTTTGTTTGTACTCTAACGTTTTCGGATGATCGCCATAGGATTTGCACACGAGTCTGAATCGGGGACCTTTGCGGAATAGGGGACCCCATTGTTCCCTTTGTCATACGTCCCCTATTTCAATCAAAAACAAACGCAGGAAGATTTAACGATGTTATAATGTTTGTACACACAATCTCCGCCCACAAATAAGGGCGGTTTGAGGTATAAAGGAAAGCATGCCCCGGGCAGGGCTGGGTGTGAAGAAATAGAGGAGGTCCCCAAGAATGGCCCAAAATTAATAATTTTACCTGGGGCATGGGTTTCTAGTATAATATTTAGATTTTTTGTTTAAAGGTAATTGATACACCATTGGTATTTGCTTGAATTATCATAAATGGGTGGGCTTGGGAGGTTGTGTTTTATAGTAAATATAATTTAACTGACATATCTGAAGTTTTACAATCATGGATGACGAGAAAAGCAAAAAAACAGCAGTTGTTTTCAACCGGCGTTGGGCAGTTTTCATTATGTTATTATTCTTTTTTTCGCGATCACCTGTTGTTTTATACAGAAAAAATAAATTTTTCGGAATAATTTTAGGAAATCTAGCGCAATCATTTTGCTGAATGCCTATAATCATTGTTTACTTTCAGATATGTAAGATATTTCTTAATAATTCGGTAGTAAATATTTTCGATATCTGCAAATGGTGTATCCTACCTTTAAAATAGGTCGATAAATGTCATAATCGCAATAGGTTTGCACATACATTCTCCGCCCACAGACGTCAGAAAAATTTAGATTTACTGTTCTGTGTTAACTTTGAACTTTCAGTGACCTGCCTAATGGTCACTTAGTCTCAAGTCTAACTAGAACTTAGGGTCAAATGGGGGTCAATGTACACCGGACAATAGACGATGAATAAAGTATGCTATACGAGAGGGCTTTCTGTGTTATTTTCCACAGTCGGCATTTGGAGCCTCGGTCGCAAATGGGCAACCAAATTATTAATTTGGTGGCCCATTTTTTCGACTTTTTTGTTGTGTTCCAGGTCAGTTGCCGACTGAGGCTCGAAATGCCGACTGAGGGAAATTATTAGGGGATGTGACACCCCCCCCCTCCCTCCCCGTCCCAGTCGCTACGCCCTGACTTCAATGTTAGACCATAAACTATTGTCCCGGAATCCGGGGGCCTGTGCACAAATTAATGTTAATTAACAGTACACTCTATTGTTAATTGGCATAACAGATGTTGCTGTTTTTTTAACAGTACATTCTACAGTTGTTTTATCTCTGTACCAGTTCGCGCCGGATGACGAATATAAACGCAAAGTTTTCCCCAGATTCAAAACGGACGCATAAACACGCCACGAGCAAGGCCGGAAATGTCTGTCAGCAGCGAGCAAGGCCGGAAATGCGTGGGTGTGCTTCCCGGTACTGGCGGCCTGAACCCGCCTCGGATCGAGTTTCGTTTAAAATAATCCCGCGCGTCGGCTCGGTGATGTTAAAATAATCCCGGGGTGAACTGGAGCCAATTCCATAAAAGCCTGCATTCTAAGCCTAGTTGGTTGCTAACTTCCTTTCTATCTCTAGTTACTTGCTAAATCTATTCCATAAAACCATTATACGCTTAGCAAGGTTCCTAGTTGCTTGCTAAAATTAGAATAGGTTTGGGGTATGTCTAAATCCTTAGCACCATTCTAAGTGACCCTTAATCTTTTATTTCATCTTTTGGGAATTTGTATTGACATCCTTATGCGAAGAGTAAAGGGTAACCTTAAACTCCTCATAGCGTTCTGCAAGGAACTGAATAGAGTAATTAGGCTTCTTTCCCCTTTTTGAGTTGAAACATCATCTGAATTAGCCATTTCTGAAACATGTGCTTAGGCTGATACAAATGTACATACCCTAAATAGGGTACAGAGGAATGTATTGACAATATAACCCACAGCATGACCTGATTTGAACTCTTTCCCTATTGTTAACTCAAACTGACCAAGTACTTTGGCGATTGTGCAACCCCCAAACCATTCGAGCAAGCTGCAAGCAAGCAACTAGTAAGAATGTTTCATTTCGAAGAATGGTGTTATGGAATGCGATTTAGTTGATCGCTAGCAAGCAACCAACTAGGCATTTGGAATCTTGCTAAAACCTATAGTAATATACTAAATTAAAATGCTTTTATGGAATTGGGCCCTGGGGCCGGTTCCACCAACGGTCTTAAGTGCTGTACTAAAATTACGAACGAAAATGGGTTGCACCATCGATGTCTTACGACATGTACTAACTTCCTTGCCGTACGCATTCTGACTTAATGGGGGTGTAAGACAACTTTCGTGCAACCGAAAGACATTACGACACAACTATTGCACCATCACAACTTACGCATTAGTAGGACATGGATTTACGACATAAAATTACGTCTAGTGGGGAGGTGACTTAAATAGTTAGGGTAGCCATACGCGGCAATGTGTTTAGGTTAAAGTCGCTTTCTTTAACTGTTATTTATGTTCATGATGGTTGAAATAGGGAAATCATTCAGCCCTCAATAAGTCTACAATTTGGTTTTTTCGGGCAATCCCTTCATGATTTGGATCATCATCAATGTCAGGCCACTCGTTGTCGTCGGGATGCTCATCCATTAGCTCTGCATTCTGCCCATCTTCGTGTTCAAGATGCAAATGTCTGGCGAAGTTGTGAAGCATAGCCGTTACAACTATTACCTGGCAAACCTTTTCAATAGGCTGCAGTCGAAGACATGCCCACCTACGTTTCCATACTCCAATGCATCTTTCGACACTGGTTCTTGCAATTTTCTTCGCAATTGGAAATGTTCAGGAAGGAACACGAGGCAACTATATGGAATTACTCACTCTTAAAAAAAAAGTCCAAGATGCAAAGCTTCGTTATATGAATTTAAAGATCAATAAATTGAAGAATGACGGTAACCATAACAAAGGACCCTGGGAATACAACCATTCTGATTATGATGAAATGAATTGGTGACATACATGCGTTTGTAAACATTCACTAATTATCTGAATAAAACATGCTGTGTACAGTTTCTATCTAATTTCGGGATTGTAACCAGCGTCGGTCCCAATACAGTTATAATTATACACTAGGACATGACCTACGACGTGTCGTAAGATATGCATTTTAGGACAAGCCTATAAGCTTTTCGGTGCAACCGCAGTTACGACATGTCTTAGGGTTGTCCTAAATTTCTTATCTTACGACAAGCATGTAAGACATGTTTGGTGCAACCGGCCCCTGGTTAACAGAGATTATACTGTATTGTGTGCTGTACACTTACAGGGATTTCCGTGTTTTTCAACTGCGTTTTGTTAATAAAACAGCAAGTACATGTACCATAACAAGCCCCCTATTGAAATACAGCTCTTTGTTGTTGATGACCATGTTTTGGGTTTTTCCAGTTGTTGCGTCTGATTGTTATGCGTCTGATTGTCGGTAGGCATATTGCGGCACGTGTTGATTATGAACTCGTTCCACTCTCACAGCATTGTAACTACACTGTAAAAAAATAAAACCGGAATTTTAAGGGAAATTCCAGGGCCCAATTCCATAAAAGCATTCTAACTTAGTATATTACTAGGTTTTAGCAAGATTCCAAATGCCCAGTTGGTTGCTTGCTAGCAATCAACTAAATCGCATTCCATAACAACATTCTATGAAACATTCTAACTATATAGTTGCTTGCTTGCAGCTTGCTAGAATGGTGTGGGGTTTGCATAATCGCCAAAGTACTTGGTCAGTTTGATTTAACAATAGGGAAAGAGTTCGAATCAGGTCATGCTGTGGGTTGTATTGTCAATGTACATTTGTATCGGCCTAAGCACATGTTTCAGAAATGGCTAATTCAGAGAGTGTTTCAAATCAAAAAAGAGGAAAGAAGCCTTATAATTACTCGACTCAGGAAAATCTGTCCTTGACTCTGCGCATAAGGATAACAATACAAATACCCAAAAGATGAAAGATTGAAAGTGACTTAGAATGGTGCTAAGGATTTAGACATACCCCAAACCTATTCTAGTTTTAGCAAGCAACTAGGAACCTTGCTAAGCGTATAATGGTTTTATGGAATATATTTAGCAAGTAACTAGAGATAGAAAGGAAGTTAGCAACCAACTAGGCTTAGAATGCTTTTATGGAATTGGCTCCAGGCTTTCAGTTTTGACGCCAGTACTATCCCAGTACTATCCTGTCAAAAACGCTGGATTATTTCAATAGGACGAATTGTTTTAACGACTTTTAAATACTGTCAGTTTACGTTACTTACGTTTTCGTTTACTGGAATTGAGCTAGGTTGCCAGCTACTAACTTAAATTTGTTTTTTATAGATTAATGAAGTTGGAATGGAAACCAGACACGTTTGGTAATTACTCCAAAAATTAATAGCAATAGAAAACTTACTTGGTAAGAAGTACAGCAGCTTTGGATAGTAGGCCCTATAATGCATTTTTAGAAACTTTTCACTTCGAAGTACTGCGGTTATGGAAAAAGATATCACTTGTTATCCCCAAAACTTTGAATCTGAGAAGCGTTACTGCAGTGACGTTTCTCAGATTGTGTATTCCAATGCAGATTATTCTTCCTGCGTGGACATAACCGCTCCATATTATTGGCAATATCTTAAAATCGCTACCACCTTTTGAAATGAAATGTTTACAGGTTAGTTTTATGGTATATATTTATAACTATATAGGATTGAAACAAACAGTGGGTTCCAATTACCAAACGTATACGATCCCTTCAATGACCTACATTGAAGTAACAAGTTATTACACATTACTACACGTATATACCACATGTATACAGATAGATAGTACAAATGCTACATCGGGGATGTATGCCTTATAATGGTTATATAGGTTTTCCCGGACGATATCGCAAAATGTGCACATTCATTTGTAAAAGATGCATTCGATTTCGCGCTGATTTTCAGAACGGCGTATATCAGAGTTTCATTTTCGCAAAAACGAGCATTCAATTTTATTTTGTTTAATTCAAATAAATGAATGTGCTTAGCGTTTCATTTAAACGATTACAAACACGTGATTGGGATTTCGGTTTGACGTATGCATGGCCGATTATTAAGAATGTGCAATCTATTTCGCAGCAAATCGATTTATCATTGTGTCACGGCCTGAATTGAATATTCTTTTTCGATTGTTATAATTTAAATTCGCATATTCTGTATTCAATTTCAATAAAGTACATATGGCTATATAATTCACAATACAACTTGGATTATTTAATCAATGTATCGTGGGACTAATTGATCATTTATGTATTGGCTCTTACATTTATTTTAACCCTAACCATCCAAAATCCTCAAAAATCCTTTTTGCAAATTGAAGGTTTTTGCAGGAATGAGGTCACTTGGAAGTTGATGCATCAGATGAATTTGCAGGATTGAGGCTACTTAGGAATTTATCCAAATGAGGATTTTGAAGAATTAAGGTTATTTTGTTTTTGTTAATGACTTCTCTATCATTTTATCAGTTCAATTGTCTATCCGTCAATGAACTGTCCACCAAGACATGAGTGGTTGATGTCCAGTTTATTTGCTACATCAAAGTAGTCCGCGTCGTCAGCCTCAAAGTTATCGATAAAACGATTTCGATCAACGTCCGAGACTCGTCTGTATCTCCCTCTTGCAGCCATTATTGGAAAATTTTAGGGGGCATAAAGTAAAATCTAGCTATATGATGCGATCATGGCAAATGCTGAGCAAAGAAAGAACTTAGTGGTTTATATAGCATTTATTTGGTAGTTTCAAAGACGAGACCAGCTGGTTTAATTCCCCATATGTTACTTTTGATAACACATATTCCAATGCTTGACCAGGCATACAAATGCGTAGAAAATCGGCTGCACATTTAGCGAAATTGATTGTTGATAAATTAAAAGGAAAACATGATTGCGGGTGTGCATTCAAATTCGCGCTAAAATGAACTATCAATATACTAAATTCAGTGCACATTCGGGAAATCATGTGATGATTTCTTACGACTGCATGGATGCACAATTGTGCAAAAACGAATTATCTATTGTTAAATAGAAAACGGGGATGTGAACGTTCATACTATTTCGAACGAAAACGAATGCACCAGTTACAAATTTATGTGCACATTTTGCGATATCGTCCGGGAAAACTATAGTATACCATGCATGCAGTGCGTTTAGCAGGTATCACCTTTCCAATATTTAGAAAGACTAGACCCCTTGGAGACATATTCGTGAAGCTGCTTAGCAGGAACCAAACATTCAGGTGATGCATATTGTTAGTGACTGATTCAGCTGGTTTTTGCTTAGCATGAAAGGTAAACATACAATTTTGGCTAGTAACCTTAATTTACTGAGCAAGACTTGTTTGTGTTCATCAAATTGTTGTGCTTATAGCAGAGCTCTCCATAACATTGGTCCCTGGTTCAGTTCCCCATATGTTACTTTGGTTGACGCATAATTGAATTACAATGCTTGACAGACATACGTTATTTTAATGCGCAGGAAATCGGCTACACATTTAGCGAAATCGAATGTCGATAAACTAAAAGGAACACAGAATTGCGGATGTGCATTCGAATTCGCGCTAAAATTAATTATCGATACTAAATTCAGTGCACATTCGGGAAATCAAACGCTGTTTTTTTTAACGACTCACTGCACTTTTATGGAAAAATAATTGTCAATTATTGTCAAATAGAAAACGGGATTGTGAACGTTCATACTATAGGTTTTCCCGGACAATATCGCGAAATGTGCACATCAGTTTGTAACTGGTACATTCGTTTTCGTGCGAAATAGTATGAACGTTTGCATTCTCGTTTTCTATTTAACAATTGATAATTCGTTTTTGCATAATGGTGCATCCAGTCGTAAGAAATCAGCACACGATTTCCCGAATGTGCACTGAATTTAGTATATTGATAATTCATTTTAGCTCGAATTTGAATGCACACCCGCAATCACGTTTTCCTTTTAATTTATCAACAATCAATTTCGCTAAATGTGCAGCCGATTTTCTACGCATTAACGACTGGTCAAGCATATGAATCCATTTTTATGTGTTATCAAAAGTAACATATGGGAAAATAAACCAGGTGGTCTCGTCTTTGAAACATACCAAATAAATGCTATATAAACCCCTAAGTTGAAGAACAAAAATCTTTATTTGCTCAGCATTTGCCACGATCGCATCATATAGCTAGATTTTATGCCCCCTAAAATTTCCAATTATGGCTGCAAGAGGGAGATACAGACGAGTCTTGGACGTTGATCGAAATCGTCTTATCGATGTCTTTGAGGCTGACGACGCGGACTACTTAGATGTATAAAATATACTGGACATCAACCACTCATGTCTTGGTAGATAGTTCATTGACGGATAGACAATTTAACTGATTAAATGACAGAGAAGTCATTTACAAAAACATATTAACCTCAATCCACCAAAATCCTCATTTGGATAAATTCCTAAGTAACCTCAATCCTGCAAATTCGTCCAGCATTATAGGCCTTATGACCTGGAGCCTGCATTATCCTCCAGTGGCAAACCCCTCAACGCCCTCAATTCTGCAAATTCATCGGATGCATCAACTTCCAAGTGACCTCATTCCAGCAAAATCCTGCAATTTGCAAAGAGGATTTTGAAGGATTTGGGATGGTTAGGGTTAAAATACATTTAAGATAAAGAGCCAACATATTTTTGATCAATTAGTCCCAGAAAACATTGATTTATTAATGATTTAATCCAAGTTGTATCGTGAATTGTATAGCCATATATACCTTTGGAAATTGAATGCAGAATATGCGAATTTAAATTATGACAAATGAAAAAGAATATTCAATTCAGGCCGTGACACAATGATAAATCGATTTGCTGCGAAATAGATTGCACATTCTTAATAATCGGCCACGCATACGTCAAACCGAAAGCCTAATCGTGTGTTTGTAATCGTTTAAATGAAACGCTAAGCACATTCATTTATTTGAATTAAACAAAATAAAATTGAATGCTCGTTTTTGCGAAAATGAAACTCGGACACACGTCGTTCTGAAAATCAGCGCGAAATTGAATGCATCGTTTACAAATGAATGTGCACATTTTGCGATATCGTCCGGGAAAACCTATATTTTGCACGAAAACCAATGCGTCTTTTACAAACTGATGTGCTCATTTTCCGATATCGTTTGGGAAAACCTATTAAAATACACTACATAGAACACCTCGAGAACAGCCGAAGCTAGCTATTCTTATAAAAACCTCTCTCTATATATAAAAAACCTCTCTCTAACAAAATCTCTCTCTCAAAAGAAAATGGAAAATCCCAGAATCGAGACCGCTATTCTTCTCAAAATCTTTCTTTCTCTCTAAAAAAGTAAGGGAAAAAATGGGAAATTCCAGAATCGAGACCGCGATTGCACAAGAAGAAAAAAAACACGAGGAAATTCTAGAATCTATAGACGGCTATTGTTCAAGAAGACAAAGCACTTTGCCGATCGAGTCATTAGACCTTGAAATGTTGCCTCACTGCAACAAGTCACGGGACTGTAGTGGGTAGGTGTCCCCGTGTCTAGACTTAAAGGTAGTATACACCATTTGCAGTTATCGAAAATATTTACTACCGAATTATTAAGAAATATCCTACTCATTTGAAAGTAAACAATGATTCTAGGCATCCAGCAAAATGATTGCGCTAATTATAGGCCTACTGTAATTATTCCGAAAAATACAATTTGATAAAGAAAAAAACAAAGATAACATAAGAATAACTGCCCAATGCCGGTTGAAAACAAACGCTTTTTTTTCCCTTTTTTTTCGGCACCCATGATTGTAAAACTTCGAACAGGGGCCAATTTCACGGAGCTGCTGAGCACAAAAATTTGCTTAGCATGAAAATTTGTCCTTGGTAAAAACAAGGTTACAGACCAAATTTTCACGGGATCTTTTTTGTTTTTGATTGATAATCAGCTGTTTGTTTGCTTAGCATTTAAAACACGTTGAATTTTGGATGATAACTTGTTCTTAATGAGCAAGACGTTTTTGTGCTAAGCAAATTTTTGTGCTTAGCAGCTCCGTGAAATTGGCCCCAGGTCAGTTAAACGATATTTACTATAAAATACAACCTCCCAAGTCTACCCATTCATGATAATTCAAGCAATTACCAATGATGTATCCTACCTTTAAAGGTGGATACACCAATTGCAGATATCGAAAATATTTACTACCGAATTATTAGGAAATATCTTACTCATTTGAAAGTAAATAATGATTCTAGACATCTAGCAAAATGATTGCGCTAGATATCCTCTAATTATTCTGAAAAATAAAATTTTATAAAGAAAAAATTCGCGATCGCCAGACGGTATCGCGAAAAAACGAAGATAACATAAAGAATAAATGCTCGACGCTGGTTGCGAATAATCGCTGTTTTTCGTACTTTTCTCGGCATCCATATGATTGTAAAACTTCGAACAGGTCAGTTAAACGATGCTTACTATATGAAATACAACCCCCCAAATCTACCCATTCATGATAATACCCGACGTCATCTTTCACAATTTACAAAATTACGACGCACATTAATCATGCAAGTTTCGCTAACAAACATTTCGAGTTTAGGCCTATCCCTATAAATTCAGAAACATTTATTTCGTTTTCGATCGGGAATCTGCGATTTTTAGAGTCGTTTAAATTTATTTAAGAGTCTCTAGACAATCTAAAGTCAAAGCTTGCCCAAAATAACCGTTTACTCTGCTAAGAGAACATAACGTAGATCTACTCTTGTAATAAGGCGTTACCCAGTATATATACTCTTTTAAAAAGCCTGCAGCGGTTACACGGTTAACCGACCGTTTAAACGGTTACACGGTTACATTTTTCCTGTTCGGTTAACCTTCTTTTTTTAATTTTTTTTTGTTTTTTTTTTGTTTGTTTAATAAAAGAAACACCACCAATTGTCAACTTTGTCTGGGTTTCGTTGGAGCAGGTCACAAATAGTACAATTGATACAATTTTGTATGGACATTTCTGATAGCTTAACATTATACATAATCCAGTCAGCCTATAAAATTAAAACCTATACAATTAGCAATCGCAGAACTGCGATTATCCACGCGAACACACTAAATTCCTTGATGAAGCAGCGCTAATTAGATATGCAATGCCGGCCCATGCATTTTTTTTATTACCTTTTTTTTTAAATTTATTTTTAAATTGTTTTTGTTTTATAGTTTTTTTTAAATGTTGGTTACGTTAACTGTTAACCGTAACCGCAAAACAACGGTTACACGGTTAGTTTGATAACCGCAAACTTGCAGGCTTAAACAACCAAACTTCCACTCATTATTTTTTTTCCTAATCTCAAATGTAAAGGTATATCTCGACAGAAGATTACTTTCGAGCTCAAAAAGTACACAACTTTAAAAAAAAATTATATTTGTTATACTTTTTAATTTTTTTTTTTTTTTTTTTGGGGGGGGGGGGGATTTGTAACCTGGCCAATACCTAAATTGCGCTGTGTATGTGCATTCCCTTGTTTATTGTTATCCTGGTTTATATGCCGACTCCTGTGCCAATAAGTGAACCGTACAATATGCCTTTAACATTCTAAAGGAAACAAAAGTTTAACATCAGAGCGTTTTTTTTAGATTGCACAAATGACGGAAATGCCTGCCTATAATAATAAATTTGAATGACCGAACACACCACCGCCTCACAGGAAAGCTCGGGCAAATTTGAATGCTGTTTTGTTGAATCGTTAAACAGGATGGTTAAATTGTTCAATCGAATAACACAACAGACTTTTGCGTAGTCATAACATAAAATCCAATGACCATTTTCAGCAGCATTCGATTTCATTTTATGACTAGGCAAAAGTACTGCTGTTGCCATTCAATTTAACAAAATAACCTAATTTAGCAATTTTGCAAAACAGCATTTTTTAGCTTTGTTACCCCATGATTAAAGTTAAAGCTTGTACCATGTATCTTGAAGATTGTTAAGCAAAGTTTGAAAAGTTATGGTGCTAAGTTTGAAACGAAACAAAACCTTTTGTTGCAGCCGTGTGATCGTTTGCGCTGGTCTTTATGTTTTCTTCCTTTTGGGGGGCTAATGTTAGGACCATGTCAAATTTCTGTTGTATATTTCTTATTAAATAGGTTTATTTATAGCCTTCAATGTTCTGACGTGCTAGGCATCTTGCCATGTACTTTGGGTGTGGCCGTACCATCATACACACTTTTCGAGTTTGTTTTTTTCAGAAACAAAAGTTTATATTTATCAGGAGGTCGTTATAAAATTAACTAAAGCTAAATGTTGCTCTTTTTCTGTATATTTTTTTCACAGGTCCTTTTCTTTAAGATATACTTATATATTTCTTCTAATCGTTTCTTTATATCTAAAATTGATGAAATTGAATGGTTGACCAGCCTCCTGCTGCTGGCTTTTACGAAATTGAATGATCTTTGCGACCTCATGAATTTGAATGATCTTATTTTGCCAGTGAATGCTAACTGCTTATATGGAATTACTCCTTTTGACTGTTGAATACAGATGCAACAGAGCATTCATTTTCAAACAAAATTTAATGAGCCGGGTATCATTACATTTAATTTATTTAAATTGAATTGATTTAAATTGGCCGGAAAAACCTATATTAGGAAATATCATACTTAATGGTTGTGCTAGATATCCTGTAATTGTTCCTAAAATGGAATTATATATTTTTTTTTAAATCACGACTTTCGGATGCTGGTTGAAAACGAACGCCTTTATTTTCTTGCTTTTCTTTCGGCATCCATGATTGTAATACTGTAGTCGGGTCAGTTAAAGGGTCCTAGAAATGTGGTTTTTATTAGTTTAAATGAAAGATTATAACTAATTGAGTGATTTTCAGTTTATAAAAGTTAAATTTTTGGGTAATTTATATGAGAAAAAAATGAATAAAGTGATTTGGGGGACCGGCCCCGCCCCTAGAATGGTAGCTTATTAACATGTAAAATTTGCATAATTGTGACGAATGTTCGGGAAGACTTCGACGTCGCGACCAGCGTGCCCGTGCATGCATGCATCATGTGTCACGCGTATCGATGCAAAATCATTCAGTCGATGGTCGACACAAGTTATTGTCAAAGGAATTGTCAAGTGAAATATCTTCTTCAGATGTAGGACCTGGTGATACTGCGGATATATGCGCTCCCGGCCCCGAACTGTCGTCTTCACTCGCCATGTCTGAACAAAATCTGCTGCGTGCGTACCCGCGTGCATACAATCTCGCATGTACATGTACATGTTCTTTTGGGGGGTTGCCGAATGTTCGTCACGAACAGCGCCACCATTTGTCAGTGTTTGAACATGTTAATAAGGGGGCCAATTACATTTACGGTGATTAACCCCAATTAATGTCATTTTATACCATTTTATCACCCCTGGTCTTGTTACTTACACACCAAGGCACATTTTAAATTATTAAACAGCAATTCTCCTCGAAAGGTCTGCGTAGAACCTTTAAACAATATTTACTATAAAACACAACACCCCTAATCCACTCATTCATGCTAATTATTCAAGTGTATCCAACCTTTAACATCATTTTGGTGCTTCCAGTACGTAATGTCCCTTTAACGATGAACTCTGGAGGAGTATTTAGCAACATCGCATGTATTTTCATCTTAGTATTTTTCTTTATTTGTTACCCCAGAGAGCTGGCGACGACGTAGAAGACGAAGACGTTCTACACCTCCACCAGGTAACCCTTTCGAGACAAATTAGGCCAAATCAGACTTAGTTTCTCGTCAGAAATTGTCAAGAAAAAAAAATGGATGATGTACTTTTTTGATATATTTTTTTTCTCTGCTGATTATTTATCTTTGGGGTGTATATTAGTCTTGCTACAAGACCGAGCTGTTCATCTGTTCCGGGGCGAGCCGTCTTTTGCTTCAAGACCGTGCTGTGAACCGAATCTGGCAATAATTAAGGACGCCCTCAATAAGCCCGGATAGCGGACAGCGCGCCCAGATGAACGGCTCGGTCTTGGAGCAAGACTAGGTGTATATGAGATCTAGGGTGGTAATTTAAGGGCGTCAATCGTTTCTGAAAAGGGGGAGGGGGATACATTGATCAGAAGTAATGCGAGCGCAAAGCCGTAACGGCGTTGGTTCCGGGGCCCACTTTTCAGTGTAGGTTGGATGGTTGGAACTGTCCCTGGAACTGCCGAGAGTAGATCGGCGGAGGGTCTTACTCTTATCACCAGTTAAATTTTCGCTCGTTTTGCTAGGTATTTGCTTGAATGTTGACAATGTTATGGCTAAAACTATACGTGGTTAAAACTCCATGCATGAACTAAACGTAAATAGGTTTTGCGCCAGCTAGCTCTGAGCAGAATGGGGCCCGCTAACCACATAATTTCACGCTTACGATCACTTTTTTTGCGCTAACCGCGGACCGGTAGCATGAAAATTTTGTGCTAACCATATGTAAGCAGAGAATTCTTAGTTACGGAATGTACGCATGCGCAGAAGCCAAAATTCCACACTATTCCGTGAAATACGTTTACCGTAAGCACGGAATTTTCTGCTACAGTAAGCAGAGCCATGAAATTGGGCCCAGGTTATCCCGAGGAAGAAATTTCGATTTGTTTTGATTTCAGGCTAATGTCTTCATTTTTAATTCACTGAACTTTGACCTTTCAGGAGACCCGGAACTAAAGGTCAAGCAAGTTCACGTACGCGACCAAAAAAACACAAATAACTCGTCACAACTCGTAACAATTACTCACAGACACTTAGTGAATACAAATTGTTCCTTGATTTAAATCATGATTGAAATCAATGATTTCAATTAAACAGCCCTGGTACGAAATGACACATTTTGCTGCATAATCTATCAGTAAAAGTATCAACCCTAACCTTTTTCGCCAACCTTGCACCCTGGTTTGTTTGATTTTAGAGACTGTAAGTATATCTTTCTTTTAATCAAAATTATTGACAGACACCACCCCACCGTCTTTTGGCTCAACCTGCCCTGGACCTGCAACCCACCGCACTAGCAATGCAGACAGCCGTCATGTGGTCACCTACAGCACTCCCCAGGCTACCGACGCGGGCGGAACACCCACCGTGAAGTAAAGCAAACTCAAGACTAGGGGTGTTATAACGATACCACTTTTTCACGATACGATACGTATGGGGCGTCAGGTTGGCGCAGCGGTTCTTTCCTCGCCTTCCACCGCTGTGACCTGGGTTCGAATCCCACCTGGGCCAATATGTGACCTGTCACCACAAAATGAGAGTAAATTCGCACAATGTGATTCAGAGATATGGCCATCCAAAGTCAAAATATGAAGGGGTGGTCATTTTTAAAATTTCGCGTAATTTGGAAAGCCCAAGTCCTCCCCTACATATTCCCATTTTTTGGGTGCGATCAGATGATCGAAAACTTCTTAAATTACTTAGTAGTTAGTGTTTGGATTAAAGTCCATTAGTTGTCTAATTAACACGGTAAATAAATATGCAAATCAGGGTTTCGTAAGTATCGCACATTTTCGAAATTTTGATATTTTGTTGTTTATACAATAGTTTGTATGTGTGGAAAATTTCAAGAAGAAATAATGATTAGAACATAGTTGTTGCTATGCTTAACCGAACCTTACTTGTCCTGTTTTGAAATCTTTTGCGTGTTTTGTTTAAGATGTTTAAAGTAAGTTTTCTCCCCAAAACTTTTGGGAAACCATGACTTTCTAGAGCACTGTAAAAAGTATTTATCGCAAAACCCCCAAGTGTTATATACCATTGGAAAGCTCTCTTTCGCAGGAATTGAAAAATACCAATAGGCCTATCTCAATTTTCAATATTTCCGACTTTATACCCTCATTTTGTGGTGACAGGTCACATATGTAGATTGGGTTTTCAGTCCCTGCTTGATTCCTTGAGTTTTCTAGAGGATATTCTTCTGGGGTTTTCCTCCTACCTCTAAAACTGCTTTTGAGGGATCCTTGGTTTCATTACAAGAATTAATAATAATAATAATAATAATAACCACGAAACGATACGTATCTCGATACTTGAGTGGCGATACAATGTGTATCACGACAAACAGAAAACAAATAAATACAACAACAAAAAAACCAAAAAGCAAACAAGAAAACAAATTCCCCAGAAGGCACAGAATACACTTCTGAATTGAACTTTCAAATTCACATTGTTTCATTTCCATAAAAAAATAAAATAAAAAATAAACATATTTATACTGAATAGCAATGAAATTATGCTGTATTTCCAAAGTCGTTTCTGTATGAAACGGGCAAATGATTCATTATGTTCATATTTTTGTACATTAATAGTCGCACATCTGGACCGGCGTCTGGCAGTCGATTCGGTGAAGGCCTGACTACAATCACCTACCAAGCCCGGGATGCAGCTGGAAATACTGCCTATTGCCACATCAGAATCACTGTGATTGGTATGATTCAAAATCACTCAGTCAAATTGTCAGCGTTTTCACGACTAGACGAATTTGGCTAAAATCATTATTTTTTAGTTTTTTGGCCGAAATTAATTAAGTGGATAGCAACGAACATTTTGGCGAGGTTAATGTCAAAATCAGTCTGAATCATTAAGATTACCAAAATCATACAGAAAATATAGGCAGAAAATATAATTTGTCCCTGCGTTTAATAATAGAAATAACGTTGCTCCAAAGTGCAAAAACAACGCGCGTACAATGTATATACAATGTATGTACATTGTATATATACATTCACGAAGAGACAAATTGGGCAAAACAAGTTTTTGAGTTTTCACGAAGAGACGAATTCGTGCGCTATAGGCAAAAAAGCCACCACGCGAGTGGAACACGGAATAATGTAGTGTAATGAAGCGATACACTTGCACCATTTTTTGGGGAAACCTGTAGTGTTGTCAAGGATGGTTCGTTCCATCGGCCTTGCATCTCATCAGCCTAGCGTCCCTCATTGGCCCAACGTCCCGCATCGGCCCAGCGTCCCGCATCGGCCCAGCATCCCGCATCGGCCCTGCGTCCCGCATCGGCCCTGCGTCCCGCATCGGCCCAGCGTCCCGCATCGGCCCAGCCTCCCGCATCGGCCCAGCGTCCCGCACCGGCCCAGCCTCCCGCATCGGCCCAGCCTCCCGCATCGGCCCTGCGTCCCGCATCGGCCCTGCGTCCCGCATCGGCCCAGCCTCCCGCATCGGCCCAGCAACCCGCATCGGCCCAGCAACCCGCATCGGCCCAGCCTCCCGTATCGGCCCAGCCTCCCGCATCGGCCCAGCTGGAAGACTCAGCTGTTTGACTTAATTGGCTGATTTCCCGATACATTTTGTAAATATAGCATAATAACAAACATATTTGTACCCTGCAGTGTTGCGATGTCCGGTTGTTGGATCAAGCAGTTCCCGGGCGCATAGCTGCACTAAAACCAACATAGCTGGCTCTGTCTGCACCTTTCGCTGCTCCACTGGATACATCCTGGTTGGGTCATCATCTGTCACTTGTCAGAGCAACCTTGCCTGGAACACGGGATTCCCAACATGTCGAGGTAAAACAATCAAACTAGCCAAATTCGGTTAAGAAGAATACACAATAAAGTGTAGATTTGTAATATTCGCGCCTCGTGAATTTGTAAATTGAGAATGTTGTATCATATTCATCAACCTCGTTACCATGGCTACGATCTTGCTGCGCCATGTTTTCCCACCATGCCTTGCGCGATCTTAACCCCTGGAATTGTCTAATTTAAATGTGCCATATATTGGCACATTTAAATTAGGGCTGCAGTCGATGCGTTTAACGCCCGACGCAATCTTTAACATTTTGTAATTGTTATTTTGCAGAATCAATCTCTTCAAACATGATATTTTGACGTCGCGTTATTTAGCAAGGATTTATATTAAATGTACGTACCTCTGTTGTCAATCTATAACGTTAGAAACGGGTGTTTTTTGGGAGAAAACGAGGCTCCCAAAATCCATATTGTACAGGTAATGCGAAGAAATATTCATACGTGACGTGCGTTCAGGAACACGCGCGCACATTACATTCAGGGCGTGCAGTTTACGAAACACGCGCCCAGTACGCACTAAATAGCCAGTCAGCGTCGTTTACGCATTCTTCACGGCCAGGGGTTATTGAAGGAATGCGCACGCGCCCATGGAGTCGAGGCTGGTTCGACTCCCGCCAAATGAGCATAGTGGACGATTCCATTTTGCATGAAGGTGTTACACCTTTGTTCATATTACAAAACATACTTCGATGTAACAATATTTTGACTGACGCCATAACTGTATTTTGTACAAATACTGATCAATTTGGCAAAACAAATTGAATTGTTTTCGTGTTGCTATAAATTATATAATAAAACTTACAAAGGGATCGTATACCTTTGGTAATTACTCCAAAAATTAATGGCAATAAAAACTTACTTGGTAAGAAGTACAGCAGCTTTGGATAGTATAATTTTTGGAAACTTTTAGTACTGTAGTTATGGAAAAAGATATCACTTTTTATCCCCCAAAATTTGAATCTGAGAAGCATTACTGCAGTGACGTTTCTCAGATTGTGTATTTAATAATAATAATAATTATTGCATTTTTATTGCGCTCCCTCCAGGACCAGCCTGTTCGAGAGCGCATTACATATTTAAGAATAAGTGAAAGTAAACAGATGATTAAATCAATTACACAAATTAGAAATATAAGTAAAAGCCACACAGCACAAACATCTAAAGCACA
This sequence comes from Crossaster papposus, assembly GCA_037893245.1. NCBI lineage: Eukaryota > Metazoa > Echinodermata > Asteroidea > Velatida > Solasteridae > Crossaster > Crossaster papposus. The sequence goes on along the minus strand of JBAIAA010000003.1, from coordinate 494,102 downwards.
TACCACATAAATCAAACCAAAAGCCAATACCCCAAACAGTGTTACATATTTTTAAAAATAAGGTAAAAAGTAAACAGATAATTAAATCAATTACAACAATTAGCAATGTAAGTAAAAGCCATGTACATAGACATGAAAGTAAAAACCACACAGCACAAACATCTAAACCACATACCACACGAATTAAACCAAAAGCCAATACACTGTACTCCAAACAGTGTCAGCCACCCCCCCCCCGCGTGGACATAACCGCTTCAGATTTTCGGCAATATCTCAAAATCGAACAGTGGGTTCTAATTACCAAACGTATACGATCCCTTTTACAATTTTATCTCCAGTGCGAACCTGCAGTCCGTCACTGACCAATCCTACTAATGGACGAGTTTCTTGCACCAACTCCAACCGTCGGAGCAGTGTGTGCACGTTTCGTTGTAACACAGGCTACGGGTTGTCATCCGGTGGAAGCACGTACACACGAACATGTGGAAACAGTTGGTCTGGAACCTCGCCAACTTGTACAGGTAAATCAATGGTGTGCTGACTATAAAGCCCTGTCCGCCCTGGACTTATTTTGGTAAAACTTACTGAACCGATGGGTACTCTTCCCATTTTAAGTCCAGTGCGGACAGCCTAAGACGTTTTCCTCTCAGCTACTTATAAGAAACGTATATAAGAAACGTATAAGTATCGGATAAGTATCGGATAAGTATCGGATAAGTATCGTATAAGTATCGTATAAGAAACGTATAAGAAACGTATAAGAAACGTATAAGAAACGTATACGAAACGTATACGAAACGTATACGAAACGTATACGAAACGTATACGAAACGTATACGAAACGTCTAAGAAACGTCTAAGAAACGTCTAAGAAACGTATACGAAACGTATACGAAACGTATACGAAACGTATACGAAACGTATACGAAATGTATACGAAACGCATACGAAACGCATACGAAACGTATACGAAACGTCTAAGAAACGTATACGAAACGTATGAGAAACGTATGAGAAACGTATGAGAAACGTATGAGAAACGTATGAGAAACGTATGAGAAACGTATGAGAAACGTATGAGAAACGTATGAGAAATGTATCAGAAACGTATAAGCATCGTATAAGCATCGTATAAGAAACGTATAAGAAACGTATAAGAAACGTATCAGAAACGTATCAAAAACGTATCAAAAACTTATCAAAAACTTATCAGAAACTTATAAGAAACTTAAGAATTTTGCAAAATTCTTATAAGAATTTTATACGAATTTTATAAGAATCTTATAAGAATCTTATAAGAATCTTATAAGATCATATTACGGGATTGATGCTAGATAACATCACCATTGTTTTTTGTTTTAAGATACCCAGGCACCAAGTTTAACCTGTCCCAGCTCTATCTCAGTGGAAGCAGAGGACAGACTGACCAGTGCTGTGGTCACCTGGGCTGTACCGATAGCTAGCGATAATGTGCCGATAGGCCTGACAGTTACCAAGACACTAGGCATGAATCCAGGCAGTCGCTTTGATCAAGGGTCTCGTGCAATACGCTACAGGGCTACAGATGCCGCAGGCAATACTCGAAACTGTACTTTCTCCGTAACTGTCAGAGGTAGGTAGTTGTGTTTAATAATAAGGGAATAAATGTGTGTTCAAGAGGTTTTAATCACTCTGTTTAATACCGCTTGGAGTCTGGGTGCTGATAATTACCCGAGCCTAAGGCGAGGGTAATTATCAGCACCCAGACTCCAAGAGGTATTAAACAGAGTGATTAATACCGACCGAACACACATTTATTCCCATTCATAAATACTTTTTTGTAAAATTCAGCCAAAAAACCCCCGAAAATTCCGGAAAATTGTCGCAAGTAAATTTCGGTGTTTCGCCATTCTGTCTGTGTCAAATGACATGTTTCCGCCTCTGTCGCTCTACACAATACATGCAATAAAGCGTATTTAATGTGAACCAAACTATTACTGCCATTGGCAACCTCGTTCCCAAGGTGTCGAGCTGTACGCGCCCAACACTATCCGCTCTTACTATTGGAGACGAGGTACGGTTCAGGGTTGGAAATAAAGTGAGCCCTGGGGACAAAATGTTGTTGCCAGCTGGTTATAAACACTTCCAGCCATGTCTTTATCATCCGTTTAATACCGGCCACGTGACGGGCTCTCGACCAATAGGAATGCCTAAACTGTCCCAGGTATTTATGAATAATAAATAACATAATACATGTAACAATGAATAATAATAACAGGCATTTATACTGCGCTTTTCCAAAACATGATCAAAGCGCATAACAAAAGAAAGGATGAATTAAAACAAACTAGAACAAAACTTAAATATACTATTTAGGAAAAAGATAAGTTTTAAGTTTACTTTTAAATGCCACACAAGTATAATCACAGACACTAATTGGGAGACTGTTCCGAAATTCAGCAGCAGAGTGTGAGAAGGCGTGTTTGCCATAGGATAAACTTGAGTAGTGAGTGTTAAGCCGAGTTCTATCGGGAAAAAAAACGGAGTACGTCCTTGACGATAGCTTTGGTGAAGATGAAACATATCAGAGAGATAAGGTGGAGCAATGTCATTCAAACATTTAAAAAACATATAGAAGAGTTTTGAACTGGATGCGTTTCTCCATGGGTAGCCAGTGTAGTTTAGCTAGTAAGGGGGATCCATGAGCTCTCCAACAGTTAACAGTGAGAACAAGTTTGGCAGCTCGAATACTGGTGAGGCGTTTAAGATGTGCTTTGGTGATTCCAGATAACAGGGAGTTACAATACAATGCCTCAATAAATCCCTGTCATTCGATTGGTGTGTTAATCCCATCTGAGTGAAATATTTGTCGCAGCGCATGGCACGTACAGCCACATGGCAAAAAGTAGTAAGTTCAATTTCAAAATGGAATGGAAACAATAATTTTGTCTTGTGGAACGGAACATTCCATTTGTGAACCAATAGAATTGTTCTAACTGTTAAAGGTAGGATACACCATTAGTAATTGCTTGAATTATCATTAATGGGTAGATTTGGGGTGTTGTATTTCATAGTAAATATCGTTTAACTGACCTGTCCGAAGTTTTACAATAATGGATGCCGAGAAAAGCACGAAAAACAGCGTTTGTTTTCAACCGAAATTGGGCAGTTATTCTTATGTTATCTTTGTTTTTTCGTGATCGCCGTCCGGCGATCGCCAATTTTTTTTTATAAAATTCTATTTTTCGGAGATTTTGCTGGATGCCTAGAATCATTATTTACTTTCAAATGAGTAAGATATTTCTTAATAATTCGGTAGTAAATATTTTCGAAATCTGCAAATGGTGTATACTACCTTTAACTCCCAAACATTTGACCTGTTCCGACGAAACCCAGACAAAGTTATTATTCACTATAATAAGTACAAATGTGAGGTGTTCTTGCAAAATTAGATGGAACTGGGCACAGAGCATAGTGGAGAAAATTGCAAAATAATGAATACTGGGTGATTTTTTTTATTTTCAGATTTATTTGTAATCTTTGGTATGCCTGTTAACTATATTTTGCTAAAAGAAATAGTATTTGAATAAAAGGGTTCTTAAGAAAAAAAAATCATTTGTATCCATATCACATGTACAAAACTCAAAACTTCAAAGGCCTCTTTTCTCAACATTTTACTTTTATTTTGCGATGTTGATAAATGCGAACTTTAAACAGCCATAACTTGTTTATGGAATGTCTGATTGAAGTGCAACAAACAGCATTGTAAGGAGAATGTTATCCTCGTTTCTAATGCCTGAGAATCCTCATTTCAAACCTTGCCTAGTTCCATCTTTTTTTGCCAGAACCCCTCACAAATGTTCACAATAATGACTGGAATCTGAATTAATTCCATGTGTTGCAGTCACCAGTGAGTGACTTGATATTGTATAATTTCCTACCGTGCATCGACAGTGATAAGATGTACACCGGTCCCCCAGAGTGGAAACCACCGTCGGGTTAACTGTCCCCATGGGTCTGTCAAGAGAGCTACCTGCACATTTGGATGTGATACAGGGTACCAGTTAGTTGGTACTGCAAGCTCTACCTGTCGGGCTAGTGGATCATGGAGTGCATCGGAGCCACACTGTCAAGGTCAGTCAAAACAACAAAATGACACAATGGATTGGAATTGGAAATGATTGAATTGGAGTCTAAAGTATCTCATATCTGAAATGCAAACGACGTACATGTATGTGACCGCACCACGAAATAAGCGGAAAGTCGCACATGGCCGAAAAGAGTTATTTGCCGAAACCTTTATCATATCCCAAAATTGTATAGCTCAATTAAAACTCTAAAGTGTGTTATTTGGTGGCTGAATTGCACTGAGTGATAGTATATAGTTGGCACGGTTCTCGGACTTTAAACTCCGTTTACTCAAAACAAAGGGGCATGACTTCAGCAATTTCAAAAGAGTATAGCGGCAGCTAGGAATAAGCTACAGCAACACACAATACATCATTTGAAAGCTCAGGACTTCTTCTTTCTAGAAATATAATAATGTAGTGTACCATTTCTCAGTTGTGCATTTTTATTGTTTAGAATGGCAAAAGTTCTAAAAATGTATGTGCTGGATGACAACTCCCCTGACAAAGTTTGAGCTCTTTGAATAAACATTATATTCTAATATATCGATTTTGAACCAACTACTAATTGAAATTTCCAAAAGTGCGTCTTGGAGGAGCCTTTTTTGTACTTCTTTTATTATCTCCCCAAAATGAAAACAATGTCAGAAAGAATAATTTAACAGGGAGTTTAGAGTATTAATATCTTTACATCAGGTAAGCTTTCTGAACAAAAAATTGGTTGGTTACTTTTGGGATGGTTGCAAAAAGTATACTAAATCCTTGCAACATCGATTTGTATTAATCCTAACCGTCTCAAAATCGACAAAATTCATTCCCCAAATTGTTGGATTATTTGGTCCAGTTGACAACCCGATTTTAGGTGCAAAGTATTACTATCGAATCATCGCATCGATCATGATATTGGCAGATTCAGAGATGTACAAAATACATATGTGACCCGCTCTGCAAAAATGAGTCTAATGTCGCAAAATACATTTTTACGTAAAGGGCTGTTTATTGTCTCGGAGGAGATTTTTCTTTCAACAAATAATATTTTGTTTTAAGGCATTTTGGTTTTACCGACACCTATATTTTCTGATATATCAATTGAAAGGATTGTTTTGATTCCTAAATTAATACAGGTTTTGTCATTCTCTTACCATAGCATCTGATGAAGCACTACAATTGTAAATCTTCATTTATTTTCAAAGACATTTTGAATATAACTGAGAAAAACTAATTTCCCAAAATTGTAAAAGACCAATACAATGCATTATACTACCGAGTTGTGCCATATCAAATAAAAGCTTATTTTCTGCTTTTTCTGACCAACTGTAAAACTGAAGAAAAAAAACATTTTTGCTGAGTGGGTCACAAATGTGTTTCTTTAAACATTTTGTCTTTGTTTTATTGATGACATCATAACACATGGCTTGTTGACAAGAACTTAGTCAAAGCGAGTTGTGTCAACTCATTTATTGATATTATGCAGTCAATTTATTGATAATTGAACATTCTGATATCAATGTAAAAATGGAACACATGGCATGTAATTGTCAGATCACCAGTTCTGTAGTTTGAGTATTTGCTCCCATGATTTTCTTCACTTAAACTCACCTTTTCACAAAATAAAAATTCTGGCAAACTCCACTTTCTTATTCAATCTTAATTGTTTCCAGCAGCAATAGCGACAATCATTAAGCTATTGACCAAGTAGGTACCTTTCATTGCCACACATTTTATGTAATTTTTCGATTTCATTCACAGATATTCCATAAACAGCCCTGGATTTCCAGAGTTTCCTGCTGGAAAAAAAAAGAGTAGAAGTCGAAAGTTTTATTGATTGTTTTACACCCTGTGCCAAAACAATAATCTAAGTCACAATTCGGTGGAATTTCATTTGTTGCAGTGATAACCTGTGCAAGCAGTGACCTGCCTGCCCCAACCAATAGCGTAAAGAGGGACTGTTCCGGAAATCATGTGCCTTATGGCACCACTTGTAGCCTTTCATGTAACCGTGGTTACAGACCAACAACCACAACACGAAGGACGTGTCAAAGCAACGGAGTTTGGTCAGGTGCCACCATCACCTGCAGCAGTAAGAAAACCCATAATCTTCTATTTTATTGTCCAACAAATTGTCCAAGAAGTCTCATTATAACAGTGTTAGACATATATGTAAATAACACAATGAAGCCACCTTCTCATTCCAGCCACCTTCCCATTCCAGCCACCTTCCCCTTCCAGCCAACTACCCTGGCCTTACATACAGCCACCTTCCCCTTAGTCCAGCCACCTTTCCCTTCCAACCACCTTCCTTTCTATTTCATGCCAGCAGCCTATTTCAATCTCCTCCCAGCCAACTTCTGACTTCAGCCACCACTAATTACAGTCACCTTCCCATTCCAGCTACCGTCCCCTTTTAGCCACCTTCCCCTTCCGGCTACCTTCCCCTTCCGGCCACCTTCCTTTTCTATTTCAGCAGCCTATTTCATTCTCCTCCGAGCCAACTTCTGAATCCAGCCACCTTCCCATTCCAGCCACCTTTCCCATTCCAGCCACCTTCCCATTCCAGCCACCTTTCCTATTTCATTCACGTTTCTACTACCTATTTCAATCTCTTCCCAGCCAACTTCTGAATTCAGGCACCTATTAATACCAGCCAATTCCCATTCCAGCCACCTTTCCATACCAGCCACCTTTCCCATTCTAGCCACCTTTCCCGTTTCATTCACGTTTCTACTACCTATTTCAATATCCTCCCTGCCAACTTCTGAATTTAGGCATCAGTTAATTCCAGCCACCTTCTAAACCAAGCCCTCTTTGCCAGTTTCAACAATCGTCCTATTCTGACCGTCTACATTAAAGATCCTGACCTTCCTTCTTAGTTGTAACCTGCTCACCCCTGTCAGCACCTGCTTCTGGCACCATCCGATGTTCTCGCAGTGGACAAAGTAGATCATCCTCCTCACAACAGCCCTTTGATAGTGTGTGTCAGCTGGAATGCAACACTGGCTACACCCTATCTGGATCTGCCGATCGAACATGCCTTGTGTCAGGGACATGGAGTGGAAGCACCACCATCTGTACAGGTCAGTATTTCTTGAAACTCTTAGCGTAATGAATTACTTGATAAAATCACTGTTTAACCAGTTTGCGCCGGGATTATTTTAACATCACCAAGCCGACGCGCGGGATTATTTTTAACGAAACTCGATCCGAGGCGGGTTCAGGCCGATAGTACCGGGAAGCACACCCACACATTTCCGGCCTTGCTCGCTGCTGACAGACATTTCCGGCCTTGCTTGTGGCATGTTTATGCGTCATCCGTTTTTAATCTTGGGAAAACTTATGCGTTTATATACGTCATTAGGACATGTAGGACAAAGGACATGTACACACGCCAATTGTTTTTTTAAATTTAAAATATATGATAAATAAACATGTCATAAACAAGACCGCAAATATCTGTCAGCGACCAACTGGCAGTGAGCGAGGCTGGAAATATCAGGGTGTGCTACCCACGGATGCCGGCCTGAACCCATCTAGAATTGAGGTTCGTGCAAAACAATCCCGTGCCTGCATGAACCAGGTGAATGTTAAAATAATCTTGGCACAAACTGATTAATCATACCTTCAACTAAACTTAAGTCTACAAACTCTGTCTGAAGCATAGAGCTATTTTAAATTACCAGAGCGCTGACTCAAAGGCGTACTAAACACATCCATGTTTGTGCACAAACCTAAGGAAACCCTGGATTTTAAGAATTTCTTGTCAAAAAGTGTTATTGATTGTTTTACACCCTGTGCCAATAATCTAAGTCACAATTCGGTGGAATTTCATTTGTTGCAGTGATAACCTGTGCAAGCAGTGACCTGCCCGCCCCAACCAATGGCGTAAAGAGAGACTGTTCTGGAAATCATGTGACTTATGGCACCACTTGTAGGCTTTCATGTAACCGTGGTTACTGGCCAACAACCACAACACGAAGGACGTGTCAAAGCGACAGTAGCAACAATGGAGTTTGGTCAGGCTCTACCATCACCTGCAGCAGTAAGAAAACAATCCATTTGAAAACATAATCTTCAGGCTTTTAAATATAAGTTAACTTGAAATTCCCACTTGCTCCTACTTTAATATCCCACAACTCCAAAATGAAATATCATGAAGAAACCTCATAACAACAGTGTTGGACACTGTCATGTGTAATTAACACAGTCACCTTCCCCGTTCCAGTCACCTTCTCCGGTTCCAGGCACCTTCCCCCGTTCCAGTCACCTTCCCCTGTTCGAGTTACCTTCCTTTTAATTGTTCCAGTTACCTTTCCCTGTTCCAGTCACCTTCCCCCTTCCAGTTACTTTCCCCCGTTCCAATCACCTTCCCCCATTCCAGCCACCTTCCCCGGTTCCAGCCACCTTCCCCCATTCCAGCCACCGTCCCCCATTCCAGCCACCGTCCCCCGTTCCAGCCACCGTCCCCCGTTCCAGCCACCTTCCCCCGTTCCAGCCACCTTTCTCCGTTCCAGTCACCGTCCCCCATTCCAGTCACCTTCCCCCATTCCAGCCACCTTTCCCCCGTTCCAGTCACCTTCCCCCGTTCCAGTCACCTTCCCCCGTTCCAGTCACCTTCCCCCGTTCCAGTCACCTTCCCCCGTTCCAGTCACCTTTCCCCGTTTCAGTCACCTTTCCCCGTTCCAGTCACCTTCCCCCATTCCAGTCACCTTCCCCCGTTCCAGTCACCTTCCCTGTTCCAGCCACCTTCCCCCGTTCCAGTCACCTTCCCCCGTTCCAGTCACCTTCCCCCGTTCCAATCACCTTCCCCCGTTCCAGTCACCTTCTCCTGTTCCAGTTACCTTCCACCCATTCCAGTCACATTTCCCCGTTCCAGTCACTTTCCCCCGTTCCAGCCACTTTCCCCCGTTCCAGCCACCTTCCGTTCCAGCCACCTTCCCCCATTCCAGTCACCTTTTCCTGTTCCAGTCACCTTCCCTGTTCCAGTCACCTTCTCCCGTTCCAGCCACCTTCAATTCCCCCGTTCCAGCCACCTTCTCCCATTCCAGTCACCTCCCCCTGTTCCAGTCACCTTCCCCCGTTCCATCACCTTCCCCCGTTCCAGTCACCTTCCTCCTTTCCAGCCACCTTCCCTCGTTCCAGCCACCTTCCCCCGTTCCAGTCACCTTCTCCCGTTCCAGCCACGTACCTTTCCCCGTTCCAGCCACCTTCCCCCGTTCCAGTCACCGTCCCCCATTCCAGTCACCTACCCCCTCTCCAGCCACCTTTCCCCGTTCCAGTCACCTTCTCCCGTTCCAGCCACGTACCTTTCCCCGTTCCAGCCACCTTCCCCCGTTCCAGTCACCTTCCCCCATTCCAGTCACCTTCCCCCATTCCAGCCACCTTTCCCTGTTCCAGTCACCTTCCGCCGTTCCAGCCACCTTCCCCCGTTCCAGCCACCTTCCCCCGTTCCAGCCACCTTCCCCTGTTCCAGCCACCTTACCCCGTTCCAGCCACCCTAATTACCCCGTTCCAGTCACCTTCCAACAATCGTCCTATTCTGACCGTCTACATTCTGATCCCGACATTCCTTCTTAGTTGTAACCTGCTCACCCCTGTCGGCACCTGCTTCTGGCACCGTCTCAACCTGTTCTCTCAGTGGACAAAGTAGATCATCCTCCTTACGGCAGCCCTTTGATAGTGTGTGTCAGCTGACATGCAACACTGGCTATACCCTATCTGCATCGACCGATCGAACCTGCCTTGTGTCAGGAACATGGGATGGAAGCACAACCGTCTGTACAGGTCAGTATTTCTTAAAACTCTTAACGAAAGAAATTGCTTGATAACATCACTGTCTAACCAGTTTGCGTCAGGGGATATGTATATAGTCCGGGAGCCAAAGGCGGATATTTAGCTGAACCTGGAAATGCCGGATGAACTTATTTTTTCTGCAGTTTTCAATAGTCTAGGGGGTCCTTATCAAGATTCAAGAGGGTGCCCGGTGATATCCCTTGAGCATTTCTCAAAATATGCTAATTGAGTCCGCCATTACTGAAATTCCGTTTATTGGCCATATGTCAATTAGTATGCATCCTACCATGATGAAATTGGTGTCTATACCCAGGTTATCAGGGTCTACGAACATGATAAACCCATCTTTCAGGAATTAAATGTTTTGGACATATGCAAATTATGCAAATGAGGTCGGCCATTACCGAATTTCCGTTTTTTGGTAATATCTCTTTAAGTTCATTTTATTTAAGTTCATGTGCTGCCATCTTTTATAGTTGCTTGATATACTAATATATATCTTTTATTCTTCCAGGTTGATAATCATGGAGCCTGATCCTGAAGAATGTTTCTTCAATTGGAAGTTCAATTGCCAGCACAAGAAGGAACCTTCCATTGCTGCAAAAGCTGTCCGTATAACAAACATAATACGGTGTAGCAAGTTATATGGTGATGATAAACATTTTGAGCTTCAGAATGCATTAGACAAGAACACAGAAATAACTTTAAAATGTCACAAAAGCTGTGTATCATCCTACACTTCAAAATCCCATACTGAACGCCACAAACGTCATAGCGATGATCAAACTGAATTCACTCATCATAAGGTAACTAGGCGTTCCTTGTCAACTGACACGGGCCAAACATTCCAATTTCGAGAGCACTGTGTCTTCTGTGCTGGCGAGTGCATAGTTTTGAAGGACAAGAAGAACCCTTCCAGATGGAGGGCTGCATTCTTGTTTCGAGAGATTGACAAAAAACAGTACATATTGGAATTCTGTGAAAAGAGAAACGATAATGTTGCCGAAAGTGTGCGCCGCCGTGTCTTGGCCGCGCTGAGTGACCTGCATGCTGAAGATGGCCGGTACCACCTTGACTGTCGAAAGAGATTCTTCTCCTGTAGGTCACTACCTGGGGAGACTGTGAGTCCAAAAGGTAACAAGGAAAATAGTGCTGACCCAGCCCTTGAATCTGTTGTTGATATCCTGAGTAATGACAGAGCAAGAATGTGGAATTCCGTTGAACTTTTCGAAGCCTACATAGACTTTGGTGGAGACAAGACACTTTGCCGCAAAACTCTCGTGTCCAAACTTCAGGTTAGATTCGGAAATGACCTTCTTGTGTTGTCATCGCCTGGCATTGCGAGTATAATAGCTTTGCGCAGTTCTGCCGCGCAGACACTCCGGCTTGTCAATGATGAAGAGGATAAAGTGGAAATGCTAGCAACAAGAGCTAGCAAGCAAATTGTCCAAGAGGTTACCAGTATCAACATGGACAAGAAACATTATGACATAAGCATCAATACGAACATTGTAAAAGAATCGATCAGTGAATTCCTATTACTGTTGTTATCAAAGGTGTCCCCAAAGCTTGATAATACCTTGCCTGCATTGCTCATAGGTTCAATCATTACAAGTGTTGTAAAAAATCATGCCACCAGTTTGCAGGTAGATATTGCAGGAAAGATGGGCGAATCCAAAAAGCTTATCAATAGTTTGTATTCGTACAAGGTTACGTGTTCTTACAGCGAGTTCCGACGTTTCAAAAAGTCATGTGCACGTGCAGCTGTCGAAGACATCAAGTTGTCAGGGATATCTAATGCTGATCATGGTTTAGTCCAGGTCACTGTTGACAATTTCGATGCTGACATAAGCTCACAGAATGGGAAGCAATCAACCCACTCACTGGCTGTCCTCCTGACGCAATCACAGACACTGGATGAAGAGAGTCCTGAAAATGACAAGATCCAACGAATCCACAAGGATGACATGTCCAAGGAAATCCCTTATGATGTGAACATTCATCGCTACCAAGGGGTGAAAAACCCGGCAATGCCACAGGAGGGAGCTACTAAGGCAGTCCTCTCTCTCAAAGCACTAGCACATCAGGCCATCGTAATGAAGAGAGCATCCGAGATGGATTTCGGATTTATGCAAGATGTCCTGAGGAATGAAGATTGTCCAGAGTTTCACGGCTACAACACCAAAGAAAGTAGAGACCAAGGCCACAAGGAGGCTGTCAAGACAAGGGCTGTATACGAACCACTGATTGACATGCAACCGTCGGACCCCGATACCATGATGACGGCGATGGTGAGGTCGCAAGAACTAACATTTGCTACAGGTCAAAGGTTCACAATTCTGACTTGTGACCAACAGCTCTACAGGGTAGCAGTACAAGTCCTTTGGGCGCACCCTGACAGGTTCAACGAGATGTACTTGCGACTTGGGGGCATGCATGCTCTCATGAGTTTTGTAGGAGCTATAGGCACACTAATGACTGAGAGTGGGTTGTCTGAGGTTTTGACGGAAGTGTATGGAGGTGTCAAAAAGATGCTGAGTGGAAAGAAGTTTCCACAAAACGTGCGTGCACTCCGGCTGCTTGCTGAAGAGGTTCTGCGGAGCATTATCACGGATGGTGAATTCGAGAAAGCTGATGATTTGATGAAAGCTTTGGAGGAGAGAGCAACGCAAAGCAAGACAGTGAAACTGTGGGTTGATGTCGTAATAAAGCCAGTGTTTCTTATGATGGGGCAGAACGTGAGGGTGACTGGCTCCTCCACCTTGCCACATTCAAGCAAATGCTCCCGTACTACTTCGCTTCCAGTCATGTTCACTACGCTAGGTATGGACTATACTACCTCCGCACAATGGAGAAACTCCCGCCTCATGTTTTGAGCCATTTCATGCAAGGAGAACATGTGACTCGTCACGTTCGAGGCATTTGGAACGGGATTTGGAGTGACCAATTCATAGAGTCCACCTTTATGAGGTATGGTCATGGTTCTGGAGGAATCATAGGAATCACACTGAAGGAAGAAACTCTGAAGGTTTGGGCACTTAGCCGTCATTTATGCTGCAAGATTGAATCCGAACTGGAAGAGATGGAGGAGGGTGAGACATCACACACCAGTCACCTCTGCCATAAAGAAGAGGGCAAAGGTCGAATTCAAGCTGATGGCAAAGACAGGGCTGGGATCCGTCAGAAGTTGGAAGCGTATATCGATCCACTAAACCCAAAGGAACATCCGGATGGAATAGTGAACATTGCCAGTGGTAGGGTTACTATACCTGCAGTGAATGTGCACGATGCAGTATCCATTGGAGAAACGATGCTTGCGAGCTTTGAGAAGGACTTGCCCAGTGGCTTCTACAACACCATATCAAAAAAGGTTACAAATATGGCTGCAGTGGACACATCTCAACAGGTTGACGCAAAAGCATATGATCTCAATTCGATATTTGCTAGGGTTATTGCCTTGCTGGCAAGTGACCGCGACGTAGACATAAAGGATGTCCTTTCTTATGAACTTGCCCCAGTGCCAACCTCAATGTTCAATAAAGATGGGATGCGAATTGCAAAAGGCAAATCAGCTCTGAAGAAGTCCCTGCAAGTGGAGGTGTCCAGCAGGAATGCTGGAGATGCAGACGTAACCGTGATCGATGGCTCAGCGCTTTTATGGACAATTCATTGGCCGGCAGATGGTACTGTGGCAGATTATGTCGCCAACGTCAAGAAACGAGTTGCCTCATACCTGGTGAAAAGTGACGTCTATCTGATATTCGATAGATACAATGAGTACAGTACAAAATCTGTCACAAGGGATGGCAGGGAGAGTGGCGTCAGCCGTATACATCAATTGCTGTTGACAACAAGACTACCTGCCCAAAAGGTTGTCTTGACAAATGTTGAGAACAAAAAACAGTTGATTAGAATCATCTGTAGTGATCTAACTGTAGATAGATTGTTCCACAACCGCAGCACTGAGAAACACAAGTTAGTTGTCACTGGAGAAGACCCATGCCCCATTGAAATTAAGAATGAAGACATCAGCATCAGATATGATCTGGAGACGTATCACGAAGAAGCCGATATCATTATTGTGCAGCAAGCCTTGAAGGCTGCCAGTGAAGCCAGGAGACTTGCTGTGGTATCAGATGACACAGATGTGTTTGTCCTGTTGGTCCACCACTATGTGGAGGCAAAGCTGAACCTACCAATGACGATGGAATCACCTAGTAAAGGGAGGACAGTGATAGACATACAGCAGACCGTCAAAAAGCATAGCGACATTGTGAAGCACCTCCTTCCTGCACATGCTATTTCTGGGTGCGACACTGTGGCATGTTGCTTTGGAGTTGGAAAGGGCTCTGTTGTCAAATCGCTGAGGGCAGGATATAAGCTAAACACTGTTGGGATCGTAGATGCATCCTTCGATGACGTCATAGACCAAGCTACCGCTTTCATGTCTGCCTGTTATGGTGTGAAGGACGCAACGGACATGTCACAAACCAGGCTGTATGTATGGGGGATAAAGAATGGAAAAGGGCATACAACCAAACCAAACCTGTCTGCCCTTCCACCTACGAGAGAGGCATTTGCAGAGAACGTGAAGAGGGCTCACTATCAAGCAATCCTGTGGCGTACTCTCGACACAAAATATTTACCTGAACTGAACACGGAGGACTACGGATGGAAAAAGGATATCAGAAACAAGTCACTGACACCATCTGCCATTGCGGATGGTGTTAAGCTTGCCCCTGATTACATCATGGAGATGATCCGATGTGGCTGCAAGAGCAAGAACCCTTGCAGTTCAAAGAGATGTAGTTGCGCAGCCGGTCATGGCTCGGAGTGCACTATCTTCTGTGCATGTTACTCAATAGGATGCACTAGATTAAAGTAGTTTCACCATTTGCCATAGCAGCATTACCTCATATGGCATCTTAATCACCTTAAGAATGCAATTGATACTGTTATCGTATTATTTGAATGACAGTCTTTGACAATCTAGGAATGGACATTTACATTATGACATTAGGTCAAATATTTCCAGCGGTATTCCAAATAAGCTAGATTTCATTAATGATATCTGACCTAATTAGCATAATTGATGTAATTAGTCGAGTGCGAGTCATTAAAATGCAAAACTGATGTGCTTATAATGTTCGTAGACCCTGAAAACATATGTGTTGACACCTTTTTTAGGAGGTTACCATGTATAATGAATGTGTTACAGCCAATAAACGGAATTTCAGTAATGGTGGACTCAATTAGCATATTTTGAGAAATGCTCAAGGGATATCACCGAGCACCCTCTTGAATCTTGATAAGGACCCCCTAGACTATTGAAAACTGCAGAAAAAAAAAGTTCATCCGGCATTTCCACGTTTGACCCCTTGGCTCCCGGACTAATACACAGAAGAAAACAAATTGTAATTTTTATTCGTCATCCATTAAAATGGATGACAAATAAACAAGTCATGAACAAGGCTGGAAAAATATCTGTCAGCGACCAACTGGCAGTGAGCGAGGCTGGAAATATCAGGGTGTGCTACCCACAGATGCCGGCCTGAACCCATCTGGAATTGAGGTTCAAGAAAAACAATCCCGTGCCTCCATGAACCTGGTAAATGTCAAAATAATCTTGGCACAAACTGATTAATCATACCTTCCACCAAACAACTCTTACATAATTTTCTTTCTGTTGAGACTAGTGTCGCATCCAAATGTCAGTGATAGTTTATTTTCTTTCCTTACAGACATTACTGATCCAGTGTTACCGTGTCCTTCAAATCAAGTTATATTCGCCAGGGAAGGGCATAGACTTGTCTCAGTCTCCTGGAGCTGGGAACCCATCACAGTAAGAATTGAGAGCATAAAAGGAATTCATCATTTGTGATGCGATCTGTGAAAACCCGTCAGATATCGCAAAGTTTCAAGTCCCATAAAAGCAAAACAAAAAAGCAAAAAAACATTTCTAAACTAAAAAAATATTTTTACATTTTTTTTTTTATTATTATTTTTTTTAAATTGATTTTGCATTGCTATTCTGGTACCCTATCGTTAAACACTGTTTTCTCAGAAATTTGAATCGCCAATAATTGACGTTCATTTTAACATAACTTTTGATTCTAGAGGTTCTAGAGACCTGATTTTAAGCATTAGAAAGAGGATGATCTCAGCTTTAAAGGTAGTATACACCATTTGCAGATTTCGAAAATATTTACTACCGAATTATTAACAAAAATCTTACTCATTTGAAAGTAAATAATGATTCTAGGCATTCAGCAAAATGATTGCGCTAGATATTCTGTAATTATTTCGAAAAATATAATTTTATAAAAAAAAATTTGCGATCGCGAAAAAACAAAGATAACATAAGAATAACTGCCCAATTTCGGTTGAAAACAAACGCTGTTTTTCGTGCTTTTCTTGGCATCCATGATTGTAAAACTTCGGACAGGTCAGTTAAATGACATTTACTATAAAAAACAACCCCCCAAATCTACCCATTAATGATAATTCAAGCAATTACCAATGGTGTATCCTACCTTTAAGATGATTTAAAGAACTCATTTTTTTATTTTGCCACCATGCATGTGGCGGGTTTTCACAGATCGCATCACATTTTCAAGTCAAATTAGTCAAACTGAAAAACAACAAAAGAAAAAACAGTTTTGACAGGTAATTGTAAATGTAAACTTATTCAGTTGTTGTAAAATAGTGCTGTATAGCCTTTTTCGTGTCATCATGCGTGCATCCAGTCCGAACTGACGCTGCAGGAGTGTAGTGCGTATCGTGTAATGTTAGCGAGCGAAATCGTAGAACTTGTGTTTTGACCTCTAGACGGAAAACCCTAGATCAAAATGTAGGTTTTACATTACGTAGCTGTCCGCACTGTAGAACTTACTGCTGCAGAGGGTAAAATTGACAAGTTTAACAGGCTGTCTGCACTGGATTTAATTTGGTTAAGTTGACAACAGTCCCCGTAGGTTTTACCTCAAAAAAGTCCAATGCGGATGCTTTTATAAAGATCAAATAAGTTAAGAGGGCCTAATAGTTTGATCTTAACAAGATCTTCTTCAGAGACATAATGGCTGTGTACAAGAAACAAACATATACATGTATAGGGCAACATACAGCATGATGCACATCATAGCTGGCAGGAGAAACACAAAAGAAAAAGCATGTACAGAGTCCAGTGGAACAACAAAAGGAGGATTAGGCTGATGAAGGGTTAAAGGGAAAGGTCAGTGTGGGTAGGATCAAAGAAAGAACTAACACAGAAGTATTAATAGGAGAAATGTGGAGGGGGGTGGGGGGGGGCGTTAGGACAATAGACAGGGGAAACCAGAGGAGTGAGAACAAATAAGAACAAACTGCTGGTTAAATCTGAAACAGATGACAAATGGGAGAAAACAATAGAAGTTAATCATTTCCTAGTTGGATGTTGAGCCCATGTGGTTGAATAGTCCGAAGACGATTCATCCAAACTTTCTCCCGGCTGAAACGGACTGAGTCTTTCCGATGGCCAAGTGATTCTATGCCCTGTAGAATCATATCAGAAATGCAATGGTTAGGCTGGTTAAAGTGGTGACCGACGGGTTTATATTTTTAGGGCACAGATGCTGGCCAGGAGGTGACTGCTTTATTGCTGTCCATCAACTCTCAACTTGTTACTGGCTCTAAGCCCACCACCTTGGAAGAAGGGATCCACTCGCTTGTCTATGAAGCAACGGACAGCGCTGGCAACACAGGGTCATGCTCTATGCAAATTGAAGCCAAAGGTCAGAGCATTTATTTTAAAAAAAATTGTTTGAAATTAATGCGTCTGAAAAGTGTCTTTAAAGATTCTATAACAGTATACATGTACCTTTTGCTAACTATAAAAAAAGTACCGGTAACCAACCAAATTATTGTTTGAAATGTTACTTGCTGTCATTTTTAAGGCAGCTAAAGCAGTTTTAACAACCAAATAATATTACAGCCCTATTTAGTTCGAATAAACTAGTTTATTTTACCATACAAACTGATTATATGCTTCTTATGTTTCCACAGTGACACGATGTGTGGGTCTTCCAACCCCGACCAATGGCATGCTGCGTCTGGCAACTGGACATGGCTCATGCAGCGAGGGCGCTGTGTACGGCTCCCAGTGCGATATCAGCTGTGAGACTGGCTACTCTCTGTCAACAGAGGGCCTCAGTCTCAGGAGAAAGTGCCTGCGTCTAACAGCAGATAGTACCCAGGGTTACTGGAATTCCTCTCAGCCAACGTGTGAAGGTGGGTAGCAGATTTATAAAACCTCAACCACAGAGAAAAACAGCTTTGAAATAAACAAAATTGACCAAAATTGTACGGACAGCGCACACAAATCCTCTTCATTTTCATCTTTATTGATCGTTTTTACATACAAGACATTATGACAATAATCTGTGATAACTACACTTCCTAAAAATACAATGTTCAGAAAAACGACTTGGTCACGATTTTCACCCATGCGTTCACTTCAACGGCCGATTGCGTAAAACGGCCTCAGCGACCTTTTCCTGATTACGATGGAGCGGGTCACAAATGTGACGGTTACTTTAGCCAAATCTATAACTTGTAGAATTTTGTTCCTTTATAGTTAGAGGAATATTTTCTGTGTATATTTTCAACTGCAGCCAACACCTGCCATTACCCTGTCATTATCAATGGCTACATCGGTGGTTGTGCTGCTGACATTGCGACTTACAGAGACTGGTGCTCGTTTCACTGTGACCTGGGTCATAGGTCAGCTAACGGACAGAGTCTCCGTCTGCGCCAGTGCCAAGCTGACAGCTCCTGGAGTGGCCCTGACTTTCAGTGTACAGGTAAAGTGTGATGGATATTTGCCGATATCGAAATTATTAAGAAATATCTTACTAATTTGAACGTAAATGATGATTCTAGGCATCCAGCAAAATGATTGCGCTGTACCCTATAATTGTTCTGAAAATTGATCGCGAATAGACGACAAATAGAATAGAAAAATGGTCGACGCCGGATGAAAACGAACGCTGTTTTTCTTGCCTTTGACTTGACCTTTACTTGTATGCCACCTTGTGGATTCATGGCATTTCGTTCTCACTCCCTCAGTGTTAGTGACATGTCCCGGTCCGTTCTCCGTCCCTCATGGTATGGTAGAGCCTGCTGTCTGTGACCAATCACAGACTTTACCTTTACTTGTATGCCACCTTGTGGATTCATGGCATTTCGTTCTCACTCCCTCAGTGTTAGTGACATGTCCCGGTCCGTTCTCCGTCCTTCATGGTATGGTAGCGCCTGCTGTCTGTGACCAATCACAGACTTTACCTTTACTTGTATGCCACCTCGTGGATTCATGGCATTTTGTTCTCTCTCCCTCAGTGTTAGTGACATGTCCCGGTCCGTTCTCCGTCCCTCATGGTATGGTAGAGCCTGCTGTCTGTGACCAATCACAGACTTTACCTTACTTGTATGTCACCTTGTGGATTATCATGGCATTTTGTTCTCTCTCCCCCAGTGTTAGTGACATGTCCCGGTCCGTTTTCCGTCCCTCATGGTATGGTAGAGGCTGCTGCCTGTAACCAATCACAGACTTGACCTTTACTTGTATGTCACCTTCGGGATTCATTGCATTTTGTTCTCTCTCCCTCAGTGTTAGTGACATGTCCTGGTCCGTTCTCCGTCCCTCATGGTATGGTAGAGGCTGCTGCCTGTAACCAATCACAGACTTGACCTTTACTTGTATGTCACCTTGTGGATTCATGGCATTTCGTTCTCTCTCCCTCAGTGTTAGTGACATGTCCTGGTCCGTTCTCTGTCCCTCATGGTATGGTAGAGTCTGCTGTCTGTGACCAATCACAGACTTGACCTTTACTTGTATGTCACCTTGTGGATTCATGGCATTTCGTTCTCTCTCCCTCAGTGTTAGTGACATGTCCCGGTCCGTTCTCCGTCCCTCATGGTATGGTAGCGCCTGCTGTCTGTAACCAATCACAGACTTTACCTTACAATACTGTGTGCCACTTCTCTTGTGACGATGGATTCCGTCAGGAGGGGCCAAATACCAAAACGTGCACGGACCACGGCAGCTGGAACATACTTCAAAATGTTGTCTGCATCGGTAAGTCAAAGACAAAAGATTCCTACAATTCACCATCAACCATATTTGAGACCCGCTCCAGGAAAAGGTGACATAAGTCGCGCTAGGCATTGATGAGTAATGGCCTGTTAAAGTTAATAAGGTAAATATTTTTGTCAACATTTGATTTTCATTTTTTTGTCTTAACCAGTTCGCGCTGGGATTATTTTAACATCACCGAGCCGAGGGGCAGGATTATTTTTAACGAAACTCGATTCGAAGCGTGTTCAGGCCGATAGTGCCGGGAAGCACACCCACGCATTTCCGGCCTTGCTCCCTGCTGACAGAGATTTCGAACTTGAACTTGGCGTGTTTATGCGTCATCCGTTTTGAATTTGGGGAAAACTTTGCGTTTATATACGTCATCCGGCGCGAACTGGTTAAATGACATCTGTAATATCCAAAGTTTCAGATTTAATTAACAAAAAGCTAGAAATTAGATAAATAAAGTGAAACAATTTTTTTTTAAGAGTGCATGGTTCCAATGTATTGTCTTAGTTTTGTTGTGTTTCGAAGCCTGTTTTTTCAGTTGTGTATTTTGAATTCCATGGAACCATTAATATGCAAAAATGTCATATGACATAATGTCATAATGACTTATGTCACCTTTTCCTGGAGCGCGTCACATTTTGTCTACCTCACTTTCAACATTCTGCATTTATTATGCTGCAGTTATTTATTTAATCTCCATTTTTGTTTACAGTAGCACATGGGCACATGCAATTAAAGCCTAAAAAATAAACGTCAAACCAACTCCAATCAAACACAACCTACATCATTATAACTGTCAAAACTTTTGTCAAATCTTTTTATATCAGATCATAATAGCAAGATTTGTGTAAATGCAATCTGTCATAATGAATAATGAATCCCTGCCTATAAATTCAGATGAACAGAGTCCCAGATTCACCATGGACTGCCCACGGCACGTTACTGCCAACAGCCATTTTGGAACTACCTCGGGGACAGTGACCTTTGACCCACCGACTGCCACAGATAACTCTGGTTTGGTTACAGTCACAAGGTGAGAGGTATATCTACAGCCAAATTTCCTAGTGTAGTTTTAGCGGAAAAGTGGTGCTTAATTATCACAGTGGAAAATTATGCTAACCTTAAGGCTGGCTCACATAGTAGCGGCAAAGACCCAACGAAGGGCGACGAACGTGAAAATCAAAAAATGTTGGCGGCAAAGCGACGGCAAAAGGAGAAAACCAAGATTCGCTGACGGTTGGGAACGACCTCCAGCGACAACACGACGGCAAGGGACGAATGGCTGCGGCAGGGAACGGAGGCTAGCGACCAAACTCGGACGTTGTCTGGGCGGCGAGTGACGATGTCTCGACGGAGCCCGGCAACAAGGAACGAGGTCAGACGGCTAGCAGCGGATTGGCTAGCGGCAAGGAACGGTGGCTGACGGTGGGTTGCGGTCGATATCAAAGCCTGTGTGTGTGTGTGTGTGCGGGTCGTATAAATAGTCGAGTTTGGCGTTCCCACTCTTCACAACGTTCTGGCGTCACACAACGTGAAAAATCGCACTAAAAGTTTAAAATCGTGGACTACGTTGCAAAATCGTAACCCATCGCAGGCCACCGTTGCAATGCCGCAGGTACTCGCAAATGACCCGCCATCAACAGTCATCACCCGTCACCCTCCGACCAAAATTCGCAATCCATCGTCGCACCAAGGTCGTTACAATTTCGTTACTTGCCGCAATGTGTCGTCAGGGTTCGAGATGTGACGTCACTTGCCGTTGTTTTGCCGTCAATGGTCGTTGACAACGACTACCAACGAAATTGTGACGACCTTAAAACGACTAGAGACGGAATCGCACGGCATGGAAACGTCAAGGAAATGAGGGTTGCGGTCTCTAACGAAATCTGAACGGAATCACAACAAATTTTTTGCCGCCACAAAAGCCTATCGAGGCCAATATATCGTCAGCGTTTTCACGAAGAGACGAATTTGGCCAAAATCATTATTT
Source organism: Crossaster papposus (assembly GCA_037893245.1). NCBI lineage: Eukaryota > Metazoa > Echinodermata > Asteroidea > Velatida > Solasteridae > Crossaster > Crossaster papposus. The sequence continues at coordinate 472,099 of JBAIAA010000003.1, read as the reverse complement.
TTTCAAAATTTGTTTTTTTGCCGAAATCGATTAAGTGGATAGCAACGAACATTCTGGCGAGGTTAATATTGTCAAAATCAGTCTGAATCATTAAGATTACGAAAATCATACAGGGGGGAAATTTCACCCAAATCGTATTTTCAATTTTCACGAACAGCCAAATTGTATTTTGTCCCTGCGTATATAGAAATAATGTTGCTCCGATTGCAAAAACAACGCGCGTACAATGTATATACATTGTATATACATTCACAAATATGGGCAAAACTAGTTTTTAAGTTTTCACGAAGAGACAAATTCATGCGCTATGGGCAAAAAAGCCACCATGGTAGATTTGGAATTTTCACGAACAGACAAATTCATATCTACATTCATTACTTGTCAATTAAGTTTGTTAGTGTTATTTAATATGTATATTGTTATAGTGTTAGATCTTACCTCTCTGTACGTACCAAATATAAGTTAATATGTGCTTTACAAATAGGCGAAATCTCTTTTTCAAAAAGTGACCAACTTAAAACCTGAATTTCTCAAAACAAATGTGCAACTCCCCGTGGCCAAATTCGTCTCTTCGTGAAAACGCTGACGATATGTGTGGGGGATTAGTGACGGTGCCTTCAAGGCTGTGAGGTTTCTGACATTCGTAACGGACCTATAACCCTGACTTGTTTTACCTGTTGCAGACAAACTGGCCACTTGGAACCAGGCAGCCACTTCCCAGAAGGTAGAACTACAGTTACTTATGTTGCTGTGGACCCAATGGGTCATTCTGAGCAATGCGATGTCACTGTTACTGTTGTAGGTGAGAAACTCTTACTAAATGCATTCTGTGTCACTGATCTTGTTATTCTTAATATGTCTGATGACAAGTTTTCAAGTATTCTACTTTTTCAAATTGTTCCTAGTTTTCTTCTTTTTTTTTCTCTAGAAATTATTACTATTTTCTTTTTGGTGTGTGCCACAACTCTGAAAAATGGGCAAATGAATCATTCCAAATATCATCTCAGCTCCCTGGGGAGTATACAGCTCGTAGCTGCTATTTAGCACAAAGCAGCTAAATCAACCACAATAACCATCTCTGCCCTCACAGGTACCCATTTACTCCTGGGTGGAGAGAAGCAAAGTGCCTTGTCCAAGGGCACACAACCTTGCTCCGTCCCCTCGTGCCCTCGTCCTGTCTCTCTCACCCCGTCACCCGCCCTGTCCACCGCCCTGTCCCCGGCCTGTCCCTCACCCTGTCCCTCACCCTGTCCCTCACCCTGTCCCTCACCCTGTCCCTCACCCTGTCCCTCACCTTGTTCCCTCACCCTGTTCCCTGCCCTAGCCCCCGCCCTGTTCCACGTCCTGTTTTCTGCCCTGTCCTCTGCCCTGTCCTCTGCCCTGTCTTCCGCCCTGTCTCTCGATCGCCCTGTCTCTCGCCCTGTCTCTCGCCCTGCCCCTGTCCTCTGCCCTGTCCTCTGCTCTGTCCTCTGCTCTGTCCTCTGCCCTGTCCTCTGCCCTGCCCTCTTCCCTGTCCTCTGCCCTGTCTTCCGCCCTGTCTCTCGATCGCCCTGTCACTCGCCCTGCCCCTGTCCTCTGCCCTGTCCTCTGCCCTGTCCTCTGCCCTGTCCTCTGCCCTGTCCTCTGCCCTGTCCTCTGCCCTGTGCCCTGCCCCTGTCCTTTGCTCCTGTCCTTTGCTCCTGTCCTCTGCCCTGTCCTCTGCCCTGTCCTCTGCCCTGTCCTCTGCCCTGTCATCTGCCCTGTCCTCTGCCCTGTCATCTGCCCTGTCCTCTGCCCTGTCCTCTGCCCTGTCCTCTGCCCTGTCCTCTGCCCTGTCCTCTGCCCTGTCTCTCGGTCGCCCTGTCTCTCGGTCGCCCTGTCTCTCGGTCGCCCTGTCTCTCGCCCTGTCTCTCGCCCTGTCTCTCGCCCTGTCTTTCGCCCTGTCTCTCGCCCTGTCTCTCGCCCTGTCACACGCCCTGTCCTCTGCCCTGTCCTCTGCCCTGCCCTAGCTCTGCTCTGTCCTAGCTCTGCCCTGTCTCTCGATCGCCCTGTCTCCCACCCTGCCCCTGTCCTCCACCCTGCCCCCGTCCTCCACCCTGCCCCCGTCCTCCACCCTGCCCCCGTCCTCCACCCTGCCCTCGTCCTCCACCCTGCCCCCGTCCTCCACTCCGCCCTTCCCCCCACCCTGTTTGGCTGCTGTTGTACCTCTCTCGTTATAACCTCTTGTATTCGCACTTTCTCTCCCACCCTCTAGTGTATCGTTGTGAGCGACTCCAAGCCCCACCTTCAGGCTCTATTCACTGTGATCACGCTAGTACCATTGCAGGTACCCAATGCAGCTTGCAGTGTAATACTGGTTATACCCTGAGTGGATCACATAATAGAACCTGCCAGTTAATCGGTAACGATGCAACCTACTGGGATGGAGTACCTACTGTATGTACAAGTAAGTAACTTGCAGTATCATTGTGGATGGTGTTTAAACCAAGTTAACTAGTAGGTAATGACCTATACGCGAGTCAATGTTGTATTGTAAGAATATATTGGTTATGGTAAGGTTAAAGGTATTAAAGGAATCATTGTTAACCAGTTCGCACCGGATGACGTATATAAACACAAAGTTTTCCCCAGATTCAAAACGGATGACGCATAAACACGCCACGAGCAAGGCCCGAAATGTCTGTCAGCAGCGAGCAAGGCCGGAAATAGGTGGGTGTGCTTCCCAGCACTTTCGGCCTGAACGGATCAAGTTTCTTAAAAAATAATCCCACCTGTCGGTTCGGTGATGTTAAAATAATCCCGGGGTGAACTGGTTAAATCCGGACTTTGGGATGCTGACTACAATCAATGACCAGAGAGTCAAACAGGCCCACTAATACTGTCGTAATCCCAGACCTGACTGATTTTGTTTGCCCCACACATTGATGGCTCTGTTTTTGCCTTTTTTTGTTTGTTTTAGTTGTAAGATGCCCATCTCAGCCGGCCCCAGCCAACTCGGTCAAGTCTGGCTGCAGCCTCCCCTTGGAGCCCTATGGTACCGAGTGCTCTTTCTACTGTGTCCATGGTTACGAGGATCAGACTAGCGACGATGGAAGGTCTCGTTGTCAGGCTGATGGTACCTGGTCTGGAACGGACCTCATCTGCCAGGGTGAGTTAATCCTAACTAAATTCATCCGGAGACTGATCCAAACATTGTTCCCCTTTTAAGTGCCGGTCACAACCCACCGTGCGTGTTTTGAGTCCGTACTTTTTCGGGGGGAGGCCACGGCCGCCACATTTTTCTGAAAACTTGTGGAGGGAGTGGCAAGAGCAGGGAGGGAGTACGTCAACGCATGTCACCTACACGGTTGCGCAAGGTGTAAGTACGTGGCCCGCACGCCACGCCTGGCCGTGAGCGGTTGTGTGCATCGTACGTTGCGCAAGTGGTAAGTGAGTTGTACGTGCTTACAACGTGCTCACAACGTACGATCTCCGTGCGATTGCCACGTTATCGTACGGAGGCCGTAATTACACGTGCTGCTCACGGACGGTTTCCTTACTCACTCGCATGTGGTAATTGCATGCAAGTGCGCCGTCCGTAGAGCAACTGACCGTGAAAATTTTTTTAAGAGACTCACGGAGTCAGTGCGTCGTGCACTCATTGGCTGTAGAGGGCACGCGCGTCACCCGTACTGGGGGTGAATTCGTAGCCCGAACGCAGCGAAAGTTCCTCGTGCACTAAAAGTGCTACGGCGTGTCTGCGTGCTCCCAAATCCGTACTGAGGCGGTACTCACCACGTACGGATCCCCAAATTTTGCCCACGTTTTTGCAAGTAGACAGCACGCACTTGCAAGTACGGCGGGTTGGGACCACGGCTTAAGTGGTGCAACCTCTTCAGTGGTGCAACTACAAGCAAGTTCGGGCGCGACCTATAGTTTACCATAGTTCGACTAACGTCACTCGAACGCAGGATGGTTGGACTATCTAGTCGACTATGTGGAACCAGACCCCGGGGCACGGTTGCCGCTGGTTGACAGTAGCCTCTTTCCATATAAAAACATGGAGAGAACCATTGACGTGGAAAAAGTGATGTCAGTAGTCGGATGGAGGAAAAGGCAGTAACGTTAAGTGAAAATCTGGCTGGCCTAATGTTATTTTTGTCTTGTTTTTGGACCAACATGACTAACGTTATGACTTATCCTACTTATATGCGTGGGAGAATAGTGCCAATACCCATCTCATTCATGTCGCAAATGTAAACAAAGCGGTTGCCATCTTTTCAACAATATTTGGACTATAGAGCCGTCCGAGCAAACTGCATTTGAGCATGCGCATTGGTAAAGCAGAGACTGACTAATGGTTGACTATAGTTCGCGCCCGAACTTGCTCCAAGATTGCAGAGTTGAATTTGTAGGGGGCACCTGGGGGGGGGGGGGGGGGGGGGGGGGCACCAATTTTGTAAGGGGGAACTGAATGGCAACAGATATATTGTTTCTGTGTAATTTATCTATGAAATCAATCAGTTTGAAGGACAAGTTTTTCAAAGAAAATGTTTGTTATATTTTATTTAACCATTTCGCGCGGAGGATGTATATATACACGCAAAGTTGTTCCCATGCAGATTCAAAACGGATGACACATAAACAAGTCACGAGCAAGGCCGGAAATGTCTGTCAGCAGCGAGCAAGGCCAGAAATGTCTGTCAGCAGCGAGCAAGGCCGGAAATGTCTGTCAGCAGCGAGCAAGGTCGGAAATGTCTGTCAGCAGCGAGCAAGGCCGGAAATGTCTGTCAGCAGCGAGCAAGGCCGGAAATGTCTGTCAGCAGCGAGCAAGGCCGGAAATGTCTGTCAGCAGCGAGCAAGGCCGGAAATGTCTGTCAGCAGCGAGCAAGGCCGGAAATGTCTGTCAGCAGCGAGCAAGGCCGGAAATGTCTGTCAGCAGCGAGCAAGGCCGGAAATGTCTGTCGGCAGCGAGCAAGGCCAGAAATGCGTGGGTGGGCTTTCCGGTACCATCGGCCTGATTTGCGTTGGGTCGAGTTTCGTTAAAAATAACAAGTTTTTCAAAGAAAACGTTTGTTATATTTTGTTTAACCAGTTCGCGCGGAGGATGTATATATACACGCAAATTTTTTCCGAGATTCAAAACGGATGACGCATAAACACGTCACGAGCAAGGCCGGAAAATATCTGTCAGCAGCGCGAGCAAGGCCGGAAATGCGTGGGTGTGCTTTCCGGTACCATTGGCCTGATTTGCGTTGGATCGAGTTTCGTTAAAAATAACCCCGCGCCTCGGCTCGGTGAATGTTACAATAATCCCGGCGCGAACTGGTTAAGACATTGTTGACGAGTTTGTGGCATTTGTTTAGAGTTTGGCAAAACTCTGAATTTTTCTAACTTTGGCAAGTTTGCTTGATTACACATATTTTTGAAGTGAACAAAGAAATTGCCAAAGGGGATCTCGAACTCGCGATCGGATCGTGTTCACCATGAAAAAGAAGGAATTTACCATTTTGACATAAATTATACCCCCCTCCTCTATTGTAACGTTACTCTGTAGCGAACCAATTCAGGATGAGCGGGGGGGGGTAATAAAATGATTTAAGAAAATGACAGCAGTCAAGGCAGACTTCGGGGGCGCCAGATCTAGATCTAGTTTTTATACACACGCAATGAATTAATATTTACAAAATTAGGGAGCAAATTAATAATAGCAGGTGGATTATAAAATGTAGGTAACACAAGCTACAAGACCGGTGCATGCACGAGGCTGGAGGAAAACACACAACAGAAAATATACCCAAACGCAAAGGTGGCTACAAAAAATCCGGAATGACCCACGACCCAATTACGCGAACCAGTCTTATAGTCTGCAAAGTGCACTTGACACAAAAAAAACAACGGAATTCAAAGAACTAATAAATGTAAAGCAGCATTAGGAACCAAAGGAATTTAAGGAACAAATAAAACATAGCATCACAAGTAACAAACATAATATGCAAGAATCAAAGAAACAGAACGAACAAAAAGTTAATGAAATGGTGGAGCGCAAAGCATGCAGTGCAGGTGGTGAACAGACGTATTTGTTACACTACTTTGTTTTCTTGCAGAAATTGAATGTCCAGTCCTGGCAGCTGGTGTTGGCGTCATCGTTTCCCCACAGTCCTGCTCAATCCGGCCTGTAGTTGGCGACAGCTGCATATTTTCCTGCTCACAAGAGGGCTTCAGAATTGAACCAGTAGCAAGTGCCTACGTACACTGTGTTGGCAGTGGCAGTTGGTCTAGGGACATAGCCCAAATCGGTTGTGTAGGTAAGTCAGGACATGTCACCCACACAAAAATGCATTTTGTGTAATGGCATGATCAACTTTACTGATGAAATTTTTTCGTCAAAATGTGATTTTCTTTTAACAATTTTACATCACATCTATCACGTCTAAGAGAAACAAAATTCCTTCCCTGCGACGTGCCGCCAAACTTTTTTCAAAGTCGCTTCGCCGTAAAAAAACCCAATTACTATTCCATCCTGCGTTAAAAATTGTTAAATACATGCCCATATTGCATGTATTCCTAGTTCAAAGCCAAGCCGAATAGCATGGTAAGTGCCGCTTGAACCCTGGTTGAACCGGTGACCCAGCTTTTTGCAAAGCAAAGGCTGCCCCACGAGTATCTCATTACTTTGTGTACATAAAGGGTCTTTGAGGTGTGGATTTTACCGCCAGACCTTCCCAAGCAATCAATCATGCTATTGTTGCCTTGCCTTATTCAACAACACCAGCTGGTTTCTGGGTATCCGGCCTGTAGGAAAGGGCTGTGTTGACATATAAAGCCATAAAACCGAACAGCATAGGGGTATTACACGAAATACAAGCGACTTAAAACAAAAGTACGGACGCGCGTTCGTGTACAAAAAAAAGGTTGCACGTCACAAGGTTAAGAGTGTAATTGTTCCAATACACTCATGTGTAGTGTGAAAGGATCGCACAATACACGGGTCAAAACATTACACGTGTAGCACAAATGCTGGTGTTTGAGTTTAGTCGTGTGAAAACGGTGAGGAATTGAAGCGTTTTAAGATTTGAAGAAGTCTTTATACACAGGTTGGACCCGTGTCGATTTTGACACAGACCGAACGTATATGAATAATGAAACGGCCTTAAAGGGATATCGTATACGTTTGGGAATTGGAACCTAATGCTTGTTTCAATCCTATATACATGTAGTTATAGATATATACCATAAAACTAACCTGTACAAATTTCATTTCAAATGGTGGTAGCGATTTTGAGCTATTGCCGAAAATCTGGAGCGATTATGTCCACGCAGGAAGAATAATCTGCATTGGAATACACAATCTGAGAAACGTCACTGCAGTAACGCTTCTCAGATTCAAATTTCTGGGGATAAAAAGAGCTATCTTTTCCTATAACTGCAGTACTTCGAAGTGAAAAGTTTCTAAAAATGCATTATACTATCTTAAGCTGTTATTTTATTTCCATTAATTTTGGAGTAATTACCAAACGATCCCTTTGAAGGTAGGATACACCATTGATAATTGCTTAAATTATCATGAATGGGTGGATTTGGGGGGTTGTATTCTATAGTAAATATCGTTAAACTAACATGTCCGAAGTTTTACAATCATGCCTGTCGACAAAAGCACAAAAAACAGCGTTTGTTTTTAACCAGCGTCGAGCAGTTATTCTTTATTATTTGTGTTTTTTCTTTATAAAATTATATTTTCAGAATATCTAGAGCAATAATTTGGCTGGGTGCCTATAATCATTATTTAGTAAGATATATTTTTAATAATTCGGTAAATTTTATCAATATGTGCAAATGGTGTATCCTACCTTTAAGAACCTTTCAATCTCATCTACATTACCAGATGTGGACAACCCTGAGCTGAACTGCCCATCTTCTTCTACTTTCTTCGCTGAGAGAGGATCCACTACGGCCGAGGTCAACTTTCAGGTCACTGCCTCGGATAACAGTGGCCAGCAGCCCAATGTGACCTGTGACCCCGAGTCAGGACCATTTGACCTGGGTCAATATTTGGTCTCGTGCGTCGCCTCGGATTCAGCTGGTAACTCAGCGACGTGTTCCTTCCAAGTTGAAATTGTGGGTGAGTTCATTCTTAGTGGAATTATTCGTTTATAACAATTTTTGCAAGAGGGAAATTAATTATCGGTTCTTGGATGTCAAAAATAGTTAAATAATAATAATAATAATAAATTTATATTGCGCTGATTCCACATTAGTGTTCAAGTGCGCAGTACATGTATACATACACAATGTCGTAAAAATCTAACTACCCAGATAGAATTAAAACTCACAAATGAAATTAAAACACCGGTACCTAAATAAACAATTAAATACACAAATATCAATTAAAATACACAATTATCCATTAAAATATACAGGTACAATGCAGCAAAGCAGAACAAAGTTATTTAAAAGCGGCTATAAAAAGGTGGGTTTTTTTTAGTTTAGTTTTAACAATTGAAAGAGACTGAGATGTTTTAATCTCATGTGGCAGTTGATTCCATTATAATGGGGTGCTGCAGAGGAAAAAGCTGTACACCCCAATGTTTGCAGCATTCTTCCTGGTGGGTATGCTAGCTGTAGTGAAGTGTTTGACCGCAATGAATAATGGGAATGAGTTTTAATGCTTAACAGATCAGTAATATAGTTAGGTGCTAAGCCGTGAAGAGCTTTGAATGTAAAGCAGTAGTTCTTTAAATTGAATACGGAAACAAATCGGTAACCAGTGCAATTGATGAAGTAATGGTGATATGCGTGATGCCCCGTGTTCAAGCCTGGCAGCTGAACTCTGGAATGTGGGGGAGGGGGTGGTTTCTGGCAAAATAAGGCCGTGTCCGAAACGATTGTCTATAGCTACGGTTTACGTCTACAGCTACAGCTACGTCTACGTAGGCGCTTAGGCAAATGGAATTCGGACGTGGCTACGCGGTAGAGCCTACGGCTAGTTATTGCGCCCCCAAGCGATGCTTGAATTAGTGTTTGCAAAATTACGACGTAAGAATTTACAACAATTATCGTCTGCTAGATGTTACGCAATGTTTGTTTACAGCCAGTTGAAATATGATGATATTGACGTATTTGTCGATCTGTTAGTTTCAATTCAATGCACTATTATTGAAAAATAAACACAAATTTGATCCAAAATTAACGTTAGTGCTGCCGCCATTTTGTTTTGCCTGAGCTAGACAACTTCTTTTACGGCTAGATTTTTGTGACGTTGTAGCCGTAGCTGTAGATCTAGACGGCATTTCCGACAGCGCTACAAAATGGCCGCCGTAGACAATAGACCTAGCCGTAGCTCTAGACACCCGTTTCGGACACGGCCTTAGACAGAACTGGGCAGACGTTAAATTGAAGGTTGACGCATAAACACGCAACAAGCAAGGCTGGAAATGTCTGTCAGCAGCGAGCAAGGCCGTAAATGCTGGGTGCGCTTCCCGGTACCATCGGCCTGATTTGCGTTGGATCGAGTTTCGTTAAAAATAACCCCGAAAAGAGAATAAAATCCTTCTTGCGATAAAGTTTAGAGCACTTCAATCGGACAATAATTGACAAGTGCGGGGTCGCATAAATATCATGTCCACATATATCAGACATTGGTTCGGAGATAGCTCCGTTAATACGTATGATACTCTGTTTAGAAAAATTATGGGGGAAAGATCAAAGTCTAGGTTAGGTACACGATACATGTACATTGACAGTAAAAATGTACTCCATTACATTACAATTGATTTCCATTTAAACAATGTAGGTAAACTATATTTGTTCATTTATTCAGAGCGCACTTGCCCAGCCCTACCCATCCCGGCATATGGGGAATACATAGGGGACTGTTGTCACATCTATGGCTGTGTGTGTAACCTGAAGTGTATCAATGGCTACCGATTGATTGGGTCTAGTCAGGCCTCCTGTGAGTTCAATGACATCTCTATGTACTGGCTACGAGAGAACACACCTCACTGTCAGTGTAAGTTGAATCATTCCTATCTATGGCTGTGAGTGTAACCTGAAGTGTATCAATGGCTACCGATTGATTGGGTCTAGTCTGGCCTCCTGTGAGTTCAATGACATCTCTATGTATACTGGCTACGAGAGAACACACCTCACTGTCAGTGTAAGTTGAATCATTCCTATCTATGGCTGTGAGTGTAACCTGAAGTGTATCAATGGCTACCGATTGATTGGGTCTAGTCAGGCCTCCTGTGAGTTCAATGACATCTCTATGTACTGGCTACGAGAGAACACACCTCACTGTCAGTGTAAGTTGAATCATTCCTATCTATGGCTGTGAGTGTAACCTGAAGTGTATCAATGGCTACCGATTGATTGGGTCTAGTCAGGCCTCCTGTGAGTTCAATGGCATCTCTATGTACTGGCTACGAGAGAACACACCGCACTGTCAGTGTAAGTTGAATCATTCCTATCTATGGCTGTGAGTGTAACCTGAAGTGTATCAATGGCTACCGATTGATTGGGTCTAGTCTAGCCTCCTGTGAGTTCAATGGCATCTCTATGTACTGGCTACGAGAGAACACACCTCACTGTCAGTGTAAGTTGAATCATTCCTATCTATGGCTGTGAGTGTAACCTGAAGTGTATCAATGGCTACCGATTGATTGGGTCTAGTCAGGCCTCCTGTGAGTTCAATGGCATCTCTATGTACTGGCTACGAGAGAACACACCGCACTGTCAGTGTAAGTTGAATCATTCCTATCTATGGCTGTGAGTGTAACCTGAAGTGTATCAATGGCTACCGATTGATTGGGTCTAGTCAGGCCTCCTGTGAGTTCAATGGCATCTCTATGTACTGGCTACGAGAGAACACACCTCACTGTCAGTGTAAGTTGAATCATTCCTATCTATGGCTGTGAGTGTACCTGAAGTGTATCAATGGCTACCGATTGATTGGGTCTAGTCAGGCCTCCTGTGAGTTCAATGGCATCTCTATGTACTGGCTACGAGAGAACGCACCTCACTGTCAGTGTAAGTTGAATCATTCCTATCTATGGCTGTGAGTGTAACCTGCAATGTATCAATGGCTACCGATTGATTGGGTCTAGTCAGGCCTCCTGTGAGTTCAATGACATCTCTATGTACTGGCTACGAGAGAACACACCTCACTGTCAGTGTAAGTTGAATCATTCCTATCTATGGCTGTGAGTGTAACCTGAAGTGTATCAATGGCTACCGATTGATTGGGTCTAGTCAGGCCTCCTGTGAGTTCAATGGCATCTCTATGTACTGGCTACGAGAGAACACACCGCACTGTCAGTGTAAGTTGAATCATTCCTATCTATGGCTGTGAGTGTAACCTGAAGTGTATCAATGGCTACCGATTGATTGGGTCTAGTCAGGCCTCCTGTGAGTTCAATGGCATCTCTATGTACTGGCTATGAGAGAACACACCGCACGGTCAGTGTAAGTTGAATCATTCCTATCTATATGGCTGTGAGTGTAACCTGAAGTGTATCAATGGCTACCGATTGATTGGGTCTAGTCAGGCCTCCTGGTTCAATGGCATCTCTATGTACTGGCTACGAGAGAATGCACCTTACTGTCAGTGTAAGTTGAATCATTCCTATCTATGGCTGTGAGTGTAACCTGAAGTGTATCAATGGCTACCGATTGATTGGGTCTAGTCAGGCCTCCTGTGAGTTCAATGACATCTCTATGTACTGGCTACGAGAGAACACACCGCACTGTCAGTGTAAGTTGAATCATTCCTATCTATGGCTGTGAGTGTAACCTGAAGTGTATCAATGGCTACCGATTGATTGGGTCTAGTCAGGCCTCCTGGTTCAATGGCATCTCTATGTACTGGCTACGAGAGAATGCACCTCACTGTCAGTGTAAGTTGAATCATTCCTATCTATGGCTGTGAGTGTAACCTGAAGTGTATCAATGGCTACCGATTGATTGGGTCTAGTCAGGCCTCCTGTGAGTTCAATGACATCTCTATGTACTGGCTACGAGAGAACACACCTCACTGTCAGTGTAAGTTGAATCATTCCTATCTATGGCTGTGAGTGTAACCTGAAGTGTATCAATGGCTACCGATTGATTGGGTCTAGTCAGGCCTCCTGTGAGTTCAATGGCATCTCTATGTACTGGTTATGAGAGAACACACCGCACTGTCAGTGTAAGTTGAATCATTCCTATCTATGGCTGTGAGTGTAACCTAAAGTGTATCAATGGCTACCGATTGATTGGGTCTAGTCAGGCCTCCTGTGAGTTCAATGGCATCTCTATGTACTGGCTATGAGAGAACACACCGCACTGTCAGTGTAAGTTGAATCATTCCTATCTATGGCTGTGAGTGTAACCTGAAGTGTATCAATGGCTACCGATTGATTGGGTCTAGTCTAGCCTCCTGTGAGTTCAATGGCATCTCTATGTACTGGCTACGAGAGAACACACCTCACTGTCAGTGTAAGTTGAATCATTCCTATCTATGGCTGTGAGTGTAACCTGAAGTGTATCAATGGCTACCGATTGATTGGGTCTAGTCAGGCCTCCTGTGAGTTCAATGGCATCTCTATGTACTGACTACGAGAGAACACACCTCACTGTCAGTGTAAGTTGAATCATTCCTATCTATGGCTGTGTGTGTAACCTGAAGTGTATCAATGGCTACCGATTGATTGGGTCTAGTCAGGCCTCCTGTGAGTTCAATGGCATCTCTATGTACTGGCTACGAGAGAACACACCGCACTGTCAGTGTAAGTTGAATCATTCCTATCTATGGCTGTGAGTGTAACCTGAAGTGTATCAATGGCTACCGATTGATTGGGTCTAGTCAGGCCTCCTGTGAGTTCAATGGCATCTCTATGTACTGGCTATGAGAGAACACACCGCACGGTCAGTGTAAGTTGAATCATTCCTATCTATATGGCTGTGAGTGTAACCTGAAGTGTATCAATGGCTACCGATTGATTGGGTCTAGTCTAGCCTCCTGTGAGTTCAATGGCATCTCTATGTACTGGCTACGAGAGAACACACCTCACTGTCAGTGTAAGTTGAATCATTCCTATCTATGGCTGTGAGTGTAACCTGAAGTGTATCAATGGCTACCGATTGATTGGGTCTAGTCAGGCCTCCTGTGAGTTCAATGACATCTCTATGTACTGGCTACGAGAGAACACACCGCACTGTCAGTGTAAGTTGAATCATTCCTATCTATGGCTGTGAGTGTAACCTGAAGTGTATCAATGGCTACCGATTGATTGGGTCTAGTCAGGCCTCCTGGTTCAATGGCATCTCTATGTACTGGCTACGAGAGAATGCACCTCACTGTCAGTGTAAGTTGAATCATTCCTATCTATGGCTGTGAGTGTAACCTGAAGTGTATCAATGGCTACCGATTGATTGGGTCTAGTCAGGCCTCCTGTGAGTTCAATGACATCTCTATGTACTGGCTACGAGAGAACACACCTCACTGTCAGTGTAAGTTGAATCATTCCTATCTATGGCTGTGAGTGTAACCTGAAGTGTATCAATGGCTACCGATTGATTGGGTCTAGTCAGGCCTCCTGTGAGTTCAATGGCATCTCTATGTACTGGTTATGAGAGAACACACCGCACTGTCAGTGTAAGTTGAATCATTCCTATCTATGGCTGTGAGTGTAACCTGAAGTGTATCAATGGCTACCGATTGATTGGGTCTAGTCAGGCCTCCTGTGAGTTCAATGGCATCTCTATGTACTGACTACGAGAGAACACACCTCACTGTCAGTGTAAGTTGAATCATTCCTATCTATGGCTGTGTGTGTAACCTGAAGTGTATCAATGGCTACCGATTGATTGGGTCTAGTCAGGCCTCCTGTGAGTTCAATTGCATCTCTATGTACTGGCTACGAGAGAACACACCTCACTGTCAGTGTAAGTTGAATCATTCCTATCTATTGCTGTGAGTGTAACCTGAAGTGTATCAATGGCTACCGATTGATTGGGTCTAGTCAGGCCTCCTGTGAGTTCAATGGCATCTCTATGTACTGGCTACGAGAGAACACACCGCACTGTCAGTGTAAGTTGAATCATTCCTATCTATGGCTGTGTGTGTAACCTGAAGTGTATCAATGGCTACCGATTGATTGGGTCTAGTCAGGCCTCCTGTGAGTTCAATGACATCTCTATGTACTGGCTACGAGAGAACACACCTCACTGTCAGTGTAAGTTGAATCATTCCTATCTATGGCTGTGAGTGTAACCTGAAGTGTATCAATGGCTACCGATTGATTGGGTCTAGTCAGGCCTCCTGGTTCAATGGCATCTCTATGTACTGGCTACGAGAGAATGCACCTTACTGTCAGTGTAAGTTGAATCATTCCTATCTATGGCTGTGAGTGTAACCTGAAGTGTATCAATGGCTACCGATTGATTGGGTCTAGTCAGGCCTCCTGTGAGTTCAATGGCATCTCTATGTACTGGCTATGAGAGAACACACCGCACGGTCAGTGTAAGTTGAATCATTCCTATCTATATGGCTGTGAGTGTAACCTGAAGTGTATCAATGGCTACCGATTGATTGGGTCTAGTCAGGCCTCCTGGTTCAATGGCATCTCTATGTACTGGCTACGAGAGAATGCACCTTACTGTCAGTGTAAGTTGAATCATTCCTATCTATGGCTGTGAGTGTAACCTGAAGTGTATCAATGGCTACCGATTGATTGGGTCTAGTCAGGCCTCCTGTGAGTTCAATGACATCTCTATGTACTGGCTACGAGAGAACACACCGCACTGTCAGTGTAAGTTGAATCATTCCTATCTATGGCTGTGAGTGTAACCTGAAGTGTATCAATGGCTACCGATTGATTGGGTCTAGTCAGGCCTCCTGGTTCAATGGCATCTCTATGTACTGGCTACGAGAGAATGCACCTCACTGTCAGTGTAAGTTGAATCATTCCTATCTATGGCTGTGAGTGTAACCTGAAGTGTATCAATGGCTACCGATTGATTGGGTCTAGTCAGGCCTCCTGTGAGTTCAATGACATCTCTATGTACTGGCTACGAGAGAACACACCTCACTGTCAGTGTAAGTTGAATCATTCCTATCTATGGCTGTGAGTGTAACCTGAAGTGTATCAATGGCTACCGATTGATTGGGTCTAGTCAGGCCTCCTGTGAGTTCAATGGCATCTCTATGTACTGGTTATGAGAGAACACACCGCACTGTCAGTGTAAGTTGAATCATTCCTATCTATGGCTGTGAGTGTAACCTAAAGTGTATCAATGGCTACCGATTGATTGGGTCTAGTCAGGCCTCCTGTGAGTTCAATGGCATCTCTATGTACTGGCTATGAGAGAACACACCGCACTGTCAGTGTAAGTTGAATCATTCCTATCTATGGCTGTGAGTGTAACCTGAAGTGTATCAATGGCTACCGATTGATTGGGTCTAGTCTAGCCTCCTGTGAGTTCAATGGCATCTCTATGTACTGGCTACGAGAGAACACACCTCACTGTCAGTGTAAGTTGAATCATTCCTATCTATGGCTGTGAGTGTAACCTGAAGTGTATCAATGGCTACCGATTGATTGGGTCTAGTCAGGCCTCCTGTGAGTTCAATGGCATCTCTATGTACTGACTACGAGAGAACACACCTCACTGTCAGTGTAAGTTGAATCATTCCTATCTATGGCTGTGTGTGTAACCTGAAGTGTATCAATGGCTACCGATTGATTGGGTCTAGTCAGGCCTCCTGTGAGTTCAATGGCATCTCTATGTACTGGCTACGAGAGAACACACCGCACTGTCAGTGTAAGTTGAATCATTCCTATCTATGGCTGTGAGTGTAACCTGAAGTGTATCAATGGCTACCGATTGATTGGGTCTAGTCAGGCCTCCTGTGAGTTCAATGGCATCTCTATGTACTGGCTATGAGAGAACACACCGCACGGTCAGTGTAAGTTGAATCATTCCTATCTATATGGCTGTGAGTGTAACCTGAAGTGTATCAATGGCTACCGATTGATTGGGTCTAGTCAGGCCTCCTGTGAGTTCAATGGCATCTCTATGTACTGGCTACGAGAGAACACACCGCACTGTCAGTGTAAGTTGAATCATTCCTATCTATGGCTGTGAGTGTAACCTGAAGTGTATCAATGGCTACCGATTGATTGGGTCTAGTCAGGCCTCCTGTGAGTTCAATGACATCTCTATGTACTGGCTACGAGAGAACACACCGCACTGTCAGTGTAAGTTGAATCATTCCTATCTATGGCTGTGTGTGTAACCTGAAGTGTATCAATGGCTACCGATTGATTGGGTCTAGTCTAGCCTCCTGTGAGTTCAATGGCATCTCTATGTACTGGCTACGAGAGAACACACCTCACTGTCAGTGTAAGTTGAATCATTCCTATCTATGGCTGTGAGTGTAACCTGAAGTGTATCAATGGCTACCGATTGATTGGGTCTAGTCAGGCCTCCTGTGAGTTCAATGACATCTCTATGTACTGGCTACGAGAGAACACACCGCACTGTCAGTGTAAGTTGAATCATTCCTATCTATGGCTGTGAGTGTAACCTGAAGTGTATCAATGGCTACCGATTGATTGGGTCTAGTCAGGCCTCCTGGTTCAATGGCATCTCTATGTACTGGCTACGAGAGAATGCACCTCACTGTCAGTGTAAGTTGAATCATTCCTATCTATGGCTGTGAGTGTAACCTGAAGTGTATCAATGGCTACCGATTGATTGGGTCTAGTCAGGCCTCCTGTGAGTTCAATGACATCTCTATGTACTGGCTACGAGAGAACACACCTCACTGTCAGTGTAAGTTGAATCATTCCTATCTATGGCTGTGAGTGTAACCTGAAGTGTATCAATGGCTACCGATTGATTGGGTCTAGTCAGGCCTCCTGTGAGTTCAATGGCATCTCTATGTACTGGTTATGAGAGAACACACCGCACTGTCAGTGTAAGTTGAATCATTCCTATCTATGGCTGTGAGTGTAACCTGAAGTGTATCAATGGCTACCGATTGATTGGGTCTAGTCAGGCCTCCTGTGAGTTCAATGGCATCTCTATGTACTGACTACGAGAGAACACACCTCACTGTCAGTGTAAGTTGAATCATTCCTATCTATGGCTGTGTGTGTAACCTGAAGTGTATCAATGGCTACCGATTGATTGGGTCTAGTCAGGCCTCCTGTGAGTTCAATTGCATCTCTATGTACTGGCTACGAGAGAACACACCTCACTGTCAGTGTAAGTTGAATCATTCCTATCTATTGCTGTGAGTGTAACCTGAAGTGTATCAATGGCTACCGATTGATTGGGTCTAGTCAGGCCTCCTGTGAGTTCAATGGCATCTCTATGTACTGGCTACGAGAGAACACACCGCACTGTCAGTGTAAGTTGAATCATTCCTATCTATGGCTGTGTGTGTAACCTGAAGTGTATCAATGGCTACCGATTGATTGGGTCTAGTCAGGCCTCCTGTGAGTTCAATGACATCTCTATGTACTGGCTACGAGAGAACACACCTCACTGTCAGTGTAAGTTGAATCATTCCTATCTATGGCTGTGAGTGTAACCTGAAGTGTATCAATGGCTACCGATTGATTGGGTCTAGTCAGGCCTCCTGTGAGTTCAATGACATCTCTATGTACTGGCTACGAGAGAACACACCGCACTGTCAGTGTAAGTTGAATCATTCCTATCTATGGCTGTGTGTGTAACCTGAAGTGTATCACTGGCTACCGATTGATTGGGTCTAGTCAGGCCTCCTGTGAGTTCAATGGCATCTCTATGTACTGGCTACGAGAGAACACACCGCACTGTCAGTGTAAGTTGAATCATTCCTATCTATGGCTGTGAGTGTAACCTGAAGTGTATCAATGGCTACCGATTGATTGGGTCTAGTCAGGCCTCCTGTGAGTTCAATGGCATCTCTATGTACTGGCTACGAGGGAACACACCTCACTGTCAGTGTAAGTTGAATCATTCCTATCTATGGCTGTGAGTGTAACCTGAAGTGTATCAATGGCTACCGATTGATTGGGTCTAGTCAGGCCTCCTGTGAGTTCAATGGCATCTCTATGTACTGGCTACGAGGGAACACACCTCACTGTCAGTGTAAGTTGAATCATTCCTATATATCACGGCAATCTGGCACTATATGAAGACTTAAAGGTAGGATACACCATTTGCAGATATCGAACAAAATTTACTACCGAATTATTAAGGGATTATTAAAATGATTGCGCTAGATATCCTGTAATTGTTCCGAAAAATTTAATTTGATAACAAAAAATCGCGAATGCCGGATGGCGATCGCAAAAAAAGAAAAAAGAACAAGAACAACTTCCCGACGCCGGTTAAAAATGAACGCCGTTTTTCTTGCTTCTTTTCCGCCATCCACGATTGTAAAACTTCGGACAGGTCAGTTAAATGATATTTACTATAAAATACAACCACCCTAATACACCCATTCGTAATAATTCAAGCAATTACCAATGCATCAAATTCCAAGTGTCCTCAATCCTGCAAAATCCTGCATTTTGCAAAAAAGATTTTGGAGGATTTTGGGGATGGTTAGGGTGGTTATTAGGGTTAACTAAAACTTAGGTGAATTTTTATTTTCCCTGACCCGCCCACCCACAATTTTTTTAGAAAATCATATCAAAATTTAATAGCATTGAACATTTTGAATGACCCCTCGATCCCTTCGGGTATAATGAATAACTGATTTGAGCCGTTTGTTACTTCAATTTTTTCAGTGATCACATGTGAGGCCCTGTCACTCCCTGATGCCGTGCAGGTCACTCCAGCCATTTGTACAGCTGGTAGACCGTTAGCTGGTACCCTATGCTTCTTCGTTTGCCCACATGGACTCAGTCTGGTTGGGGGCGTAACGGAGGTCTCGTGTGGAGGGGAGGGACTCTGGGATGTGGATAACGAAATCTTGCCCACAGATTGCAAAGGTTTGCGAGACTATCTATCATATTCTAAAAAAAACCAAAATTGTGTGTTTATGGTTACCGAACGACCTAGGGCCAATTATATAAAACGTGTAAGCACCAAAATTTGCTTAGCATGAAAATTAGTCCTTGGAAAAAACAGGGTTACAAACCAAAATTTCAGTTGATGTTTATTTTTTGGGACTGGTATTCAGCTGGTTTTTGTTTTGAATGAAAAGCACGTGGAGTTTGGCTTATAATCTGTTCCTAGACATGAGCTAGACATTTTTGTGCTAAGCACATTTTTGTGCCTCTTTGTTTTATGAAATTGGCCCCTGGATTTGTGGCGGCCTAATTGCTTAATACGACGAGTTGCCAAGCATGCTTCGTTGTGTAGTTTCACGGCTGATGTATACACACACATCGGGCTTTATCAAGAGTAGCGGTTGATGTAATATCACGCCCTGACTGCAGAGAAAAAAATTAAAATGTGGTTTGCCGGTATTATTCCGGGCCTGAACATTGTTAATGCCCTCGCCTTCAGCTCGGGTATTAACGCGTTAAGGCCCGGTCTTAAATGTGACCTGTCACCACAATATGAGAGTAAAGTCGGAAATATCGAACATTTAGATAGTGGTATTTTCAAATTCTTGAGAAAGAGAACTTTCCAATGGTATACATAACACTTGGGGATTTTGTGATAAATACTTTTTACAGCGCTCTAGACGGAACGTCATGGGTTTCACAAAACGTGTTTGTGAGAAAACTTACTTTAAACATCTTAAACAAAACACGCAAAAGATTACAAAACAGGACAAGTAAGGTTCGGTTGAGCATAACAACTGCTATGTTCTAATCATAATTTCTTCTTGAAATGTTCCACACATACAAACTATTGCATAAACAACAAAATATCAAAATTTCGAAAACGTGGAATACTTACAAGTACCTGATTTGCATATTTAATTACCGTGTTAATTAGACCACTAATGGACTTTAATCCAAACACTAACTACGCAAACACTATGCAAAATCGCGTAATTTAAGAGGTTTTCAATTATCTGATCTTACCCCCAAAATGGGAATATGTAGAGAAGGAATTGGGCTTTCCAAATTACGCAAAATCTCAAAATTGACCATCGCTTCATATTTTGACTTTGGATGGCCATATCTCCAAATCACATCGTGCGACTTTACTCTCATTTTGTGGTGACAGGTCACAAATAAACTTGTTTAAAACCGACCAACCACATTTATACTCCCTTACTAAAACTTTCCTGTTTTAATAAAAACCAAACAGACGACATTCCTCCCGTGCTCACGTTTTGCCCTGGACCGATCTACGCCACCCGAGGGGGTGAGGTTGGAGCCTCAGTGACCCTGGACATCCCGACAGCCCGAGACAATGACCCGTCTGGTACCCTGACTGTCGTGACCTCACCCTCCGGCATCACTTCACCTCACTTCTTCAATGAGTCTACTGAGGTGTCTTACACATTCACAGATGAGGGTGGAAACTCTGTCACATGTACCTTCAAAGTGTTTGTCTTGGGTGAGTGTTTATAACCAGCACAGTGCAATTGAAGGTTAACCTTAGAATGGCAAATTATTTGTATACATATTTTTTCACATTTTTTTTAAGTGGGAAAACTATTTTTCTCACATTTTAGTGGGAAATCGTTTTCCCATCTTTCATACAATTTTCACACCTTTCCACACGAGTAGGAAACCGATTTTCACATTTTCCAAACAATTTTTACACTTTTCACACAAGTGGGAAAATCACATTCACACATGTAGGAAAGCCATTTTCTTGCCGTTTTCACACTTTATTTGTAAATATTTTCTCATTCCCATTCCCATTCGCAGTGTTCATTTTCAATTGCAATCTCTATCAAGAGTAGCTTTAATAGAGATAATTTTGTTGTACATTTCAACTAGACGCGGCTCCTACACGAATTGATGCTTTTTATTCTAATTTTGACCATGTTTAGCCAGTATAAAATGAATTTGAGAGGTCACATGTACAGTGGCAGATATTTCACAAAACTCGTCTTATCTTACGACTCATTTCGGGACTTGAATCTCTGCTCCAAAATCAATCTTGGCTATAAGACGTGTCCTAAGATCGATTGCACTAAAACCTATCTTAAAAGACGCATCGCGACTACCAATTTGATGGCTGTTTCATGTTTGTTTGTACCGCTAGACGAAACAGTCGTTGAAAAGAAAAGCGCAAACCAACTTCCCGTGCGCGTGTATAGAACACAAATTCTGTCCAGCAAACTGCTCTGCGCAATACATTTAAAAAAATAAAAAATATATACACACATATCTAAAATTGTTTAAAACCTGTTTCTTCTTCGAAACCATAATTGATTTCCAGCAATATAGACATGACGTACACATTAATGAGATAAGACGACCCTCGGAGCGATCTTAGTCAGAACGAGTTCAGCCGCGTTGCGATGATGGTGATACTATTATTGGGTTTTCATAAAGTACGGAGACATGATAGTATTGGCACTGTTATTGGGTTTTATGTTATTTTGATAAATAACTGAAACATGATAGTGATACGTTTTAATATCGCGATCGTTACAGCACTAATTATTGGGTTTTCGTAAAGTACAAAAACATGATAAGTGTTGGCACTGTTATTGGGTGTTATGTTATTTTGGTAAATAACTAAAACATGATAGTGATACGTTGTGAAATCGATTCTAGGATGAGTGCGAGTTAGGACGATTTACTCTTTTTATAAAGACGCGTCTTAGTGTTTCGCGATATCGGTCCTAGGAAGTATTCCATGCAGTGCTAGTTCACAAAACCAGATCACATTTCTCCAGCCAAGTTTGCTAATGTGTTTCATGACAACAGATCGACTTTGCATTTGTAACGTGGGATATGGAACAAGCTTTCAGTTCACATCGTGAGAGGTTCTTGCAAAATGAGACGGAACTGGGCAGAGGTTGAATTGAGGATACTTTGATATTAGAAAAGAGGATAAAATTATCCTTACATTGATGTTTCTTGTACTTCAATTGGACATTCCATTAACAAGTTATGACTGTTTAAAGTTTGCATTTATCAACATGTCTCAAAAGTAAAATATTGAGAAAAAAGCCTTTGAAGTTTCGAGTTTGATACATGTGATATGGACAAATGCCAATTGTTTTTCCTTAAAAACACTGTTATTCCATTACTGTCTTAAGCCGTGTTCGCACTGGACTTTTTTGGGGGAAGGTTTTACTGAGACGATGGTAAAATTAAAAATGGTCAAATGTTACCACTGTTCGCACTTGGACTTTCGACACGGGAAAGTTTTACCGAGACCGCGGGAGAAGTAGCCGAGCTGTCATTATAATGACTCGTGAGCGCATGCGCGGTGTCTTGTGTAGCGTGGCCTTGCACTGGCAGGCCGGATAAACGTTTTCCTGGGCCGCTTTTACCGACACGCACTGTTCGCACTGGACTTATCGTCTAGGGAAAAGTGACCTGGGAAGTTTAACCGGGCAGCAGTTGGCCGGTAGAAGTACCTACTGGACTCGGGAGAAGTACCTGAGAGGAAAACGTCCTAGGCTGTCCGCACTGGACTTAAAATGGGAAAAGTACCCATCGTCTCGGTACGTTTTATCAAAAAAAGTCCAGTGCGAACAGGGCTTTACTATTTCTTTAGAAATATGGTTTGTAGACTTAACAAAGATTACAAATATCAATAAATCTGAAAATTTGAAAAAGAATCTTCACCACTCACTAATTTGTATTTTTCTCTTCTATAGCCTGTGCCTAGTTCTGTCTCATTTTGCCAGAACAGCTCACAATTTTTTTTTTACACTCGTACATTATACAGATGATCTTAAGCCTGAGGTCGTCTACTGCCCTGAAGACTATACCATCACAACAAACAGCTCACTCACAGAGGTCACCTGGGACCAGCCTATTTTCCGTGACCCTTTTGGTCACGACCTTGTGGTTAGTAACAATGTGGCTGAGGGGAACACTGCCCTCTTGCCGTGGGGACTACACACGGCGGTCTACACAGCTGTCAATCCAGATAACGGACAGATTGCTGTATGCCAATTCGCTATTGAAATCAAACGTGAGTAACAATTAATGATGGTTTTGATAGAGTTGCTTAAAGGGATCGTATACGTTTGGTAATTGGAACCCACTGTTCGTTTCAATCCTATAAAGTTATAGATATATACCATAAAACTAACCTGTAGAAATGTCATTTCAAAAGGTGTTAGCGATTTTGAGATATTGCCAAAAATCTGGAGCGGTTATGTCTACGCAGAAAGAATAATCTGCATTGGAAAACACAATCTGAGAAACGTCACTGCATGCAGTCACGCTTCTCAGATTCAAATTTTGGGGGATAAAAAGTGATATCTTTTTCCATAACCGCAATACTTCGAAGTGAAAAGTTTCTAAAAATGCATTTATACTATCCAAAGCTGCTCTACTTCTTACCAAGTAAGTTTTTATGGCCATTAATTTTTGGAGTAATTACCAAACGTATACGATCCCTTTAAGAACATTTGAGTAATTGGGAATGATCAGTAATAGAGCCATAAAGTTTGCCATTTTGTCTTTGAGCTTTCTGACCCCTCCGTGACCCTTCTATGGGCATATGTGACCCACTCTGCAAAAATGAGTCTGATGTGTTAAAAATGTGTTTTTTTCAATTTTACAGTTGGTCAGAAAAAGCAGGAAATAAGCTTTCATTTGATATATGGCACAACTCTGTAGTGTAATGCATTGGTCTTTTACAATTTTGGCAGTCGGCAGCGAGCAAGGCCGGAAATGCGTGGGTGTGCTTCCCGATACCATCGGCTTGAACCCGCCTCAGATCGCGGTTCGTTAAAAATAATACCCCCGCCTCGGCTCGGTGATGTTAAAATAATCCCGGCGCGAACTGGTTATCAATAAACTCTTAATAATAACTCTCGTTTTGAGTTGTCATTATGTTCTTGTTCCCTGATTCCCTTTCTTGACAGCCAACAGCTGTCCACCGTTGTCAAGACCCCTGAATGGTGCCTTGTCCTGTGTGCCGTCCGGTCATATCTGCACTGCCTTCTGCAATCAAGACTACCAGTTTTCCCGATTGCGCAGCAGGGATCGCACTGTTCCAGACCGGTACGTCTGCGGGCTGACGATGAAACAATGGACGCCCCATGACAAGGTTCCAGATTGCTCCAGTCAGTAACAAGCTTTGTTTGTATTTTATTAAAATCTTCAAGATTTTTCTGCAGATTTTTTTATGGATTTCTGCAAATATTGTAGCTCATTGTGTATTCATAAATGTGACCTGTTCCAACAAAACCCGGACAAAGTCGCACAATGTGTTTTATTACAATGTACTTGTTAAGTCATTTCGGGGTAGATTTTACCATTTTGAGGTTTGGGGTTTTTCAGAATTAAAAACTATTAATCTACAATCTCTCCAAATTTGAACATAATCCGTCATCCAGAAGTGTGTTTTATTGTCGATTTTGTGAAACAATTGAGTATAGAAATAATAGGCTTTTCTGAACATCAAAACTGTTTATCTCATAATTAGGTTGTAAGGGTTTATTAACTAAATCCTTACCCCAGAAGAGATAGGGTGGGGGTACATATGTAAATGATACATCGTTTTAAAGCTGAGAACATCGAGAACTTGAACAAAGCAAAATCTAAAAAAAAAAAAATTGTCCAGGTTTCGTTGGAGCAGGTCACAAATCAACTGAAAATAATTCGGAAACAATAAAAAAATACCTAAAAATTTGGTTTGTAACCCTGTTTTGGGCAAGAAAGAATTTTCATGCTAAGCAAATGTTGGTGCCTAACAGCTCTATGAAATTGACCCCAGACTCTAACCGGTCTTAACGACCAAGGAGTTTATGGCCACAGCCTGAGATAACGTTTTATTCATCCGCATACCAGATTATGGGCATAGTTACTGAATTATCAGTAAAGTTAATTAACAAAATGGGCAACACCAGGCCCGACCAGTATGGGCAATACCACATGCCCAAAGCTACATGTACATGAGCCAAATTCACTTAAAATGCTGTATAGTTCACAGTTTACATGTGGATTAACACACGATAGCTTCCCACCGGTATTACGTTCAGTCGGGAAAACATAGCCTCAGGATACTTTTGAGAGCTATTGCAACCAATATAATTTGCATAACAATGGTGTTTAATACTATTATTATTATATATCTGGTAATGATACCAAGGATCCCTCAAAAGTGCCCATGGCACTGTAGCTCGCAAGCCTGAAGAAACATGTAGAGAGAAGACAATGAGAAGAAGGTACAGTTTTAGAGGTGGGAGGAAAACCACAGAAGAATATCCTGGGGAAAACCCACGGAATCAGGCAGGGACTGAAAACCCAATCCACATATTGGCCCAGGCGGGGTTCGAACCCGGGTCACAGCGGTGGAAGGCGAGGAAAGAACCGCTACGCCAACCTGACTCCTTCCAACCGCACATTTATTCCTTTATTACCTCAAATCGGCTCATCTATAAACTATGCACATCTAGTTGGGCAAAATAACACATAGCTTTGTTAACATATGATTATAACTGTACTCTCTTTACAAAATCACCAGGGCGAAGGGGTGATGCTAGCGTTTCCATGGGCCTCATGTACTATTCTGGAGATTGCAGCGACCAATCCACACGAGACGACATTGCATTGGCATTTATCGCCATGATTCAGACCTCTCCTTTCATGGCTGTGTGCAGCCTTACCAACAAATGCAACATTGAGAATGTGCAAGTGTACTGCGGTGCAGGCGGTCAGCGTCTTGGCCGAGGCCCCGGGCTGCACAGACGACGCCGCCGCCGCGGTACCAATGATGATGATGACGATGAAGTCTGGCACAAGCTGTTTGCAAGATTGGACGCCCCGCGCCTCACCAGGCAGAAGCGCGACGCCGATATCAACTTTGGCGTTTTCATCAACTTTGACCTGAAGAACGAGATTGACTACGAGACGGGCATGGAGAGCCAAGACGCTGTGATCGCTGCAGGATCTGAGCTGAAGGACCGAGCTGATGAACTGATGACAGGGATAGGAAACGGAAGCTTACTGGCTCTGAATATGTCGGGCATGGACTTGGAAGTAGACTCTGACTCGATGTCATATGGTGACTCCGTGGTGATCTGCAAGCCGGGCTATATCATCAGTAATGATTCACTCTACTGCAGTAAGTACCATTACTTAGGTTGTGAAATCGCTGTTACTCTATGCTCAACTCAAATTCTTGTTTTTATTTTGGATATGGTTCATCATTTGTGGATATTTAAAGGTAGGATACACTATTGGTAATTTCTTGAATTATCATGAATGGATAGATTTGGGGGTGGTATTTTATAGTAAATATCGTTTAACTTACCTGTTCGAAGTTTTACAATCGTGGATGCCGAGAAAAGCACGAAAAAAGGTTTGTTTTCAACCGGTGTTGAGCAGTTATTCTTATGTTATCTCTGTTTTTTCGCGATCGCCATCCGGCGATCGTCGAATCTTTCTTTATATAATTCAATTTTTCAGAATAATTACAGGATATGTAGCGCAATCATTTTGCTGGATTCCTGGAATCATTATTTACTTTCAAATGAGTAAGATATTTTTTAATAATTCGGTAGTCAATATTTTTGATAGTATCCTACCTTTAAGATCAGTAGTGAATCACCCTTCTATATGAGCACAAATAGATTATACTTAAATTAGAATGTCCCTAAAATGGGTTTCAGTTTTTTAAATGACGAAATAAAGTTGTGAAATGTCTGTTCTCATTTTTACCAATAAGTAAAATGAAATGCAAGGAGTCGCTCAGTGTAATTGAATTGTTGTTGACATAGTTTGTTTGTTACTAGTGAACAATATAACAATATGTGGCCATTTTGTTTTTACACGAACACGCGTCCGTACTTTTTTTCAAAGTCGGTTGTATTTCGTGTGTAACCCCCATGCTGTTCGGTTTTATGGCTTTATATGTCAACACAGTACTTTCCCACAGTGTCTGAATTCGATCCCAGCTGGTGTTGTTGAATGGGGCAAGGCAACAATAGCATGATTAATTGCTTAGGTAGGTCTGGTAAACCCAGACTTGAAAGGCCCCTTTATGTACACAAAGTAATGAGATACTCGTGTGGCAGCACTTTCCTTTGCAAAAAGCTGGGTCACCGGTTCAACCAGGGTTCAAGCGACACTTACCATGCTATTCGGCTTGCTTTGAACTAGGAATACATGTAATATGAGATTTTTTTAACAAATGATGAAAAATCAATTGTTTTACGGCGAAGCGACTTCGAAAAAGTGCGGTGGAACGTCGCAGGGTTAATGTCATTCTTGAAAATTTTCAGAAAATTCACAGATTGTTTTTGCAAAAAATCTTTAATTGGATACAACTTGTCACACTTTTTACATTTGCACTGTATTGAGAAGAGCATTGACTTGTACTTCGTTCCTTAGCTGCCTGTAGTTCTGGGACGTGGTACAACCAGGTCACAGGGGACTGTGATTACTGTGCCAGAGGGAGTTATCAAAACCAGCAGGCTGCACAGTCGTGCAATGAATGTCCCCCTGGAACAACAACAGCTACTGAAGGAGCCCAAAACAGCTCATTGTGTATAGGCAAGTATATGACAGTGGAAAACTTTTGACAAACATTAAGTTTTACCATGTTTTTTCCTGTTTTTTGCCTTATTTGCCTCGCTTTGATTTTCAAGTTGGCATACCTTGATAAAGGTATGTTGAGGTAAGTCAGATGTTTGCAGATTTTTGAGTGCCAATTAGTGTGTGTTAAATTGCCTTTATAGCACCAAGATAATTATATAGGATCCTTTAAAGACCTAAAGCCGATTTAACGAAACCTTAGGCGATGGCACAAGCCCCCAGGCGCCACAATTTATTGCGTAAGCTGCGCCACATTTCGCTTACGACAGTTTCACGAAAGTTTGACAGTGCGTGAGTCTGTTAGCGGCTTACGCAACAAATTAAGGCGTAGCTTGCGCAGTCAATTTAGGTGGCGTAAGACATGGCGTAGTGACTGAAAATGACTTATTTTACCAGCAAATTGTGATTGACGTGGAGCCCGTCATTGCTCAACTTGTTAAGCTTGATGAAAGAATCTATACAGTTTTATGATAAAGGAATTGCTATTTTACCCGTGACAGAATTGTTAACATTGCCGCACAATTTCGCGGAAAGTCGGACAAAACTATTTTCAAAATGGCGGGCGAAGGTGATACAACGACGATTTTGTGAAAGAACACAAATGTACGCAAACAGTCGTTGTAAACGGTGTTCAAAATGTTGCGCAGCTACGCCAAGTTTCGTGAAATGGTCCGTAAGGAAATGGCGCAGCTACGCAACTTGTTTGTTGTGTAAGCCTTGCACCACTTTTGAAAAATGGCGCAACTACGCACTTTTTCGTAAAATCGGCTGCAGACCTTTCATGTGTTAAACTTGAATTGGTTATAATGAGTTCATCATGCCTTGATTTCTAGCGGAGTGCCCAATCGGTACCTATTCTGCCAGCGGTGTCGTTCCTTGCTTCAAATGCCTGATGGGTCAATTCCAATCGCTGCCTGGGCAGACGTTGTGCCAACCATGCCCAAATGGTACAGCTACCCTCGGCTACGGGACTCAGACAAGAGACCAGTGCCTTGGTAGGTACATATAGAAAGGATTCATCGGGTACACTTTGGCTATGTAACTATATGTGACCTGGCACCACGAAATGAGCGGTAAGTCGCACATTGCCAAAGCCAACCGCACATTCGCCAAACATTAATTTTTCAAGTGGGAGGTCGGTTTCGAGCTTGTAACGGTTTTACATGCATAAAACCATTCTTTATCATATCCCTAAATTGTAAAGCTCAAATAAAACTCTAAAGTTTTTTGGTGGCTGAATTGCACTGAGTGATAGTATAGTTGGCACGGTTCTCGGACTTTGAACTCCTTTTTCTCAAAACAAGGGAGCATGACTTCAGCAATTTCAAAAGAGTATAGCAGCGGCTAGGAATAAGCTACAGCAACACACAATACATCATTTGAAAGCTTAGGACTTCTTCTTTCTAGAAATGTAATAATGTCAATTTGTTTATTTTGCGACGTTCCCCCCATTTCGTGGTGCCAGGTCACATATGCATAGGTAAATCCACCTGTTGTAACCTTTGATTCTACTAGTGTACATGTAGGTACATTCCTAGTTTGAGTAATTGTCAATGTTTTACCAGCGCACATTTGAAGACCACCGATGTTATACAAATATTGAGTTGCTTAGAGTGGACTGGCGATCGTGATTTTTTTAAAAATAAAATTCAATTTTTCAGAACAATTACAGATATCCAGCGCAATAATTTAGCTGGATGCTTAGAATCATTATTTACTTTCAAATAAGTAAGAAATTTCTTAAGAATTCGGTAGTAACATTTTTTAATATCTGCGAATGGTGTATCTTACCTTTAATGCATAGCTGACATCGTAACATTCAAAACTGTCTTGTTTGTTCAGTCATCCATGGCAATGACATAATGAACCTTATATCATTGGACAGAGGACATTCTACCCTTTCCACAGACATTTGGTGTTTTTTTGAAATATTTGGTAGTTTTGCAATAATATAAATGTTAAAATAGGTATACATTTTTTAGAGACACCATGTATAGAGGCTTCCATCTAGACTGGTTCCCATCCCCTCCTTTTAGCATTGCAATAAATCGTCACCGTTTTCACGAAGGGGCGAATTTCATGAAAAATCGCCTATTTATCGATATTAATTTTTTGAAAAAAAATCATTAAATATTGCAATATCTACAACCTGGTGAAGTTATACATTCAAAAAATCCCAATTAACCTAATTAATGAATGTGCAAATTGATCCCCAAGTGCCGTTTTGCGTTTTCACGAAGAGGCAAATTTAAATCAACGTGTTTATGAATGGGCGCTTTGGTGCGCGTATTGACTTTAGCGTTTTCACGAAGAGGCAAATTGGGTGAATTTGGCGCGTACTGGCTTTTAGCATTTTCACGAAGAGGCGAATTTGGGGCGCAATGGGAAAATGTATACATTCTGACTCTCACAGCCACGGGCGAATTTGCTAATTTATATTTTTTTTAGTTTTCACGAAGAGGCAATTCTATTGATTGATTAATTCTGCAAAACTAATCACCTATTTTTCTTAACGTTTGCTATATTTAGGAAGATTGAAATCTCTTCTTTTCCATGATACCTTAATCTTGTATATTCTATGGATCTTTATGTTTCAAACTGCCAAACGAAAAAAGGACCAACTTTAAAAGCAATTTTCTCGAAAGTTTGTTCAGACCGTGAAAGGCTAAATTCGCCTCTTCGTGAAAACGGTGACGAAATGACAGGAGGACAATGATAGGAACATATCGCCTTCCTCAGTATAAGCATGTATTAGTTTCTATGTTACTTGTATACGTATGTATTAATGCTTGTGTCTGTTCAGAAATCTGCCCAGCCGGCAGTTACTCTAGTACAGGACTTGTCCCTTGCCATCCATGTGAACATCGCTACTATCAACCTGACAACCAGAAACATCACTGTCTACTATGCCCTGGTAGGACTACCACGACAGGCAATGGGTCTACCAGTCTAGAACAGTGTCTTGGTAAGCTTCTTGAGTAAACAGTCAAGGTACCACACTGCTCAGTTAACCAGTTCGCGCCGGAGGACGTATAAACTCAAAGTTTTCCCCAGATTCAAAACGGATGACACATAAACACGCCACGAGCAAGGCCGGAAATGTCTGTCAGCAGCGAGCAAGGCCGGAAATGTCTGTCGGCAGCGAGCAAGGCCGGAAAATGCTTGGGTGTGCTTCCCGGTGCCATCGGCCTGAACCCGCCTCGGATCGGGTTTCAATAAAAACAATCCCGCGCCTCGGATCGGTGATGTTTAAAATAATTCATGCGCGAACTGGTTAAAGCTATGTTGCGTTATATATACATTTGTGTACATAACTTCAGTTTTCTTTACTCAAAATACAGAATTTGTTTGCGGAGCAGTTTAACCACGTCACATATATGAAATATATTCCTTCTGGCATAATGTCGCTATTGTCTTATCGGCTTAAAGACCAAAACAACGTAAAGGTCAATTTTTCAAAGAAAATATTGAGAAAGAGGCCTTTGAAGTTTCAAGTTTTGTACATGTGATGTGAAAAAATGTCAATTGTTTTACTTTAAAAACACTTTTATTCCACTACTTCCATAATATTTCTTAACAAAATATAGTTAGTAGGCACAGGTATACCAAAGATATATAAATAAATCTGAAAATTTAAAATAATCACCCAATATTCATTAATTTTGCATTTTTCTGCACTATATGCCCTGTGCCCAGTTCCGTCTCATTTTGCCAGAACCCCTCACATATAGTGGCCGTGTGAGGTCGCTGTTCGTGCTGTATTTTTGCACTGCCAACTGCAGCACACAGCATGGATTTCAGACGGATTAATGACGATTGCCTTGCCCAAGGCTACATCCTTTCCCCCTTGTCATACATGCATGACTAAAGCGCCGGTCACAACCCACCGTGCGTGTTTTTAGTCCGTACGTTTTTTAGGGAGGCCACGGCCGCCACGTTTTTCTGAAAACGTGTGGAGGGAGTGGCAAGAGCAGGGAGGGAGTACGTCAACGCACGTCACCCGCACGGTTGCGCAAGGTGTAGTACGTGGCCCGCACGCCACGCCTGGCCGTGAGCGGTTGCGTGCATCGTATGTTGCGCAAGTGGTAAGTGAGTTGTACGTGCTTACAACGTGCTTACAACGTACGATCTCCGTGCGATTGCCACGTTATCGTACGGAGGCCGTACTTACACGTGCTGCACGTACGGTGTCCTTACTCGTGCTGCACGTACGGTGTCCTTACTCACTCGCACGTGCTAATTGCGCCGTCCGTAGAGCAACTGACCATGGGAAAATTTTTAAAGACTCACTGAGTCAGTGCGTTGTGCGCTCATTGGCTGTAGAGGGCACGCGCGTCACCCGTACTGGGGGTGAATCCGTAGCCCGAACGCAGCGAAAGTTCCTCGCGCACTAAAAGTGCTACGGCGTGTCTGCGTGCTCCGGCGTGTCTGCGTGCTCCCAAATCCGTACTGAGACGGTACTCGCCACGTACGAATCCCCAAATTTTGCCCACGTTTTTGCACACGTTTTTGCAAGTAGACAGCACGCACTTGCAAGTACGGCAGGTTGTGACCGGTGCTTTAGTAGGATTAGTAGGTTTGACAACCTAATCCGGGATGGGATTAATCTCTCATTTGTTTGTATACAGACGTGGACGAGTGTGCCAGCGCGCCGTGTGACCGCCAGGCTACCTGCGTAGATCTGATTGACGGTTACCGGTGTGACTGTCTACCAGGCTATCAAGGATTGCACTGTAATGAGGACATTGATGACTGCACAGACCACCGCTGTGTCAACGAGGCAACATGTGTGGACAGACTGATGGGTTATGTCTGCCAGTGTAGTCCAGGATTCATAGGTCAGATAGTAGTCAGTACATCACTCTCATATGCATGCAGTTAAAGGGATCGTATACGTTTGATAATTGGAACCCACTGTTTGTTTCAATCCTATATAGGTATAGATATATACCATAAAACTAACCTGTACAAATTTCATTTCAAAAGGTGGTAGCGATTTTGAGGTATTGCCAAAAATCTGGAGCGGTTATGTCCACGCAGGAAGAATAATCTGCATTGGAATACACAATCTGAGAAACGTCACTGCAGTAACGCTTCTCAGATTCAAATTTTGGAGATAAAAAGTGATATCTTTTTCCATAACCGCAGTACTTCAAAGTGAAAAGTTTCTAAAAATGCAATATACTATCCAAAGCTGCTGTACTTCTTACCAAGTAAGTTTTTATTGCCATTAATTTTTGGAGTAATTACCAAATGTATACGATCCCTTTAACAGTGTTTGCATTGACGAGACTTAACTCGATCTATGCCAAATGCAACCCCTAAAAATTGCTCTGAATTCTGTTCTCAGGTGAGTTTTGTGAGATGAACATTGACGAGTGTGAATCGACACCTTGCTTAAATGATGGTGTGTGTCAGGATGAAGTCAGTGCATATCACTGCCGATGTATGGGAAGCTACCACGGGCAACATTGCGAACTGGAGATGAACAGGTGAGAATCACAGCTGACAAGGCCTTAACATTTTACTTGGGTGACATGTCGATAAATGCATGCAAATTTTAACCAGTTTGCGCCGGGATTATTTTAACATCAACGAGTCGACGCGCAGGATTATATTAACGAAACTTGATCCGAATCAGGTTCAGGTCGCCTGTACCGGGAAGCACACCCACGCATTTCCGGCCTTGCTCGCGGCTGACAGACATTTCCGGCCTTGCTCGTGGCGTGTTTATGCGTCATCCGTTTTGAATCTGGGGAAAACTTTGCGTTTATATATGTCATCCGGCGCGAACTGGTTAAACAGGCATAACTTGTTAGCGGAGTGTCAAAATTTAAGCACAATAAACAAGATTGTAAGGAAAATTTCATTCTCTTTCCTAACACCTCCTAACATCCTTTGTCCAGTTCTGTCTTATTTAGCCAGAACCCCTCAGGTTTGTGGATCATACCGACTAGTACATATTTAGTTAACCAGTTCGCGCCGGATGACGAATATAAATGCAAAGTTTTCCCCAGATTCAAAACGGATGACGCATAAACACGCCACGAGCAAGGCCGGAAATGTCTGTCAGCAGCGAGCAAGGCCAGAAATGCGTGGGTGTGTTTCCCGGTACTGGCGGCCTGAACCTGCTTCGGATCGAGTTCATTAAAAATAATCTCGCGCGTTGGCTCGATGATGTTAAAATAATCCCGGCGCGAACTGGTTAATACCTCTGGTTTTTCTACAAACTATTTTCTTTTGAAGATGGTCTCTTCATTAGTGTATCTTGAAATCGATTCCATTTTGCATTGTCCACAGGCTAGAGCCTAAAATCATTCCATTTGGATTTGTTGTTTTATTCACAGCTGTTCCCCTAGTCCTTGTCACAACGGAGTTTGTCACCTGCTTGACGGCGGGTACCAGTGCCGGTGTGCTGCAGGATACAGTGGCAGGAATTGTAGCCTTGACATTAACGAGTGTTCCAGTAGTCCATGTAGTAATCGAGCTACGTGCCGAGACACGGCCAACGGTTACAACTGTGTCTGCGCAGTGGGTTATGAAGGCACTCACTGCGAGGATGAGGTGGACCTGTGCGCCGAGTCGCAGTGTCACGATGGCTCAACCTGTCTGGACCTCGGTACGACGGTTAGCTGCGTCTGCTCTGCACACCGATCAGGCGAGCTGTGTGACCAGACGCCTTGCCGGAATAACGGCATCTTTATGCTGAGAGCTGATGGTGCATATCAATGCTTTTGTGTTCCTGGCTTCGGTGGTGGCAACTGCCAGTTTGAGGTGAATGAGTGTGCTTCAGAGCCTTGCTCCAACGGTGGTACCTGTGTGGACCGACTCGGTACTTACCGGTGTGATTGCCCTCCCGGATTTCAAGGTCAGTTTCCATTATCCCCTACCTGACTCCTCTATAATATTAGTAATGGGGTGGGGGCTAATCATCCTTGCTGGCAGTGGAGAAGCTGATTTGCGAAGGGCGCGGCTACAACGTGGTCGAGTCAATGGCATGTACAGACAGCCACCGTACGACCCTATATCTGACCAAAGAGCACAGCCAGAGATTGATTGAATTTTGCTAACAAGTATTATCCCTGGTTCATTAGGAACGAGACCCCGTGACTACAAACTCCCCATATGAATCTTAAAGCTACATGTTGTACAAAAGTACTTAATTATTTAGATCAAGTCAGGAAAAGAAAAGGGCTTGATGTTGGGAACCTATATTCCAGGAGAATGGTCATCAGGACTTCATTTTAAAGGAGCGAGATCACGCTCGCGCTCCTCCGCGCTCCTTAAAATTTTTAAGGAGAGCAAAAAAAAGCGCTCTTTACAATTTTAACAAGAGCAAAAAAAACAAAAAAAAAACCTGCAACTGACGAGTGTCATAACAGTCAAGACACGAAAGCATTGCTATTGCTAACACAAGAGAATTTGCGATTACAATTCTCTCCTCGCACCCCCAAATAAAATCACATCAGATTTATCTTATACCAACAACGGTCATCTAGTCTTTCGTGTTCGCCCATTCCATTTATTTCGGACATAACGGGCCTAGACTAATTCGCGCTTAATTAATCCATACAAGTCACAGAGAGAGAAATATAATGTCAATGGATGGGAAAGCGCCATCATTCTCTTAATCAAAAGTTGAACTACTGGTGAATGTTGTGTTCCTTTTCTTGAGTATGTGTTTATTAAAGGCATAGACACCTTTGGTTGTCATTTTGAGTAACTACAGATAGTGTCCAGGGCCTTTAAACTTGCGTTTTGTTAGCGAGAGCAAATCACTCTCCTTAATTCATTGTTTTGATTTAAGGAGAGCGATTTTAAAATCACTCTCCTTAATTCACCTTTTGATTTAAGGAGAGCGATGCACAGCTCTCCTCAGATTTATTAAAATGAAGGCCTGGGTCATCTTAACCCCAACTTCCTAGCATGATTTACTAGGAATTACCGTACCCATCCTGGCAAATGTTTACACCATATGGTAAACATACACATATATTTTTGATTTTAGAGGTACATGTATGCCTAACTCAATGTAACACTATAGGAAAGGGCATGATGTGATTTTGCATTCAGACCGGACACGGTCATAATTAGCAAGATGTGATTTTAACAAAAGATTTCCAAATCACATCCAAATGCTCCTAATTCACATCCTTTATGAAACTCACATCCTGAATTAAGTCATAAAAATCTAAATTCACATCCATTTTTTTGCACCTTTTCCAAAAATCACATCTTTATCTCGCCTGCTGGCCAAAACTCATATCCTCTTTTCGCACCTTTCCAAATCCACGTCTACGATTAAGTCATAAAATTCTAATTCACATCCTATACTCCCACCTCCAGAATGTGATTTTTGATTTGAACGCATTAAATGTTTTTATCACTTCCAAGTAAAATAATCTTCCAATGTAAACGAATAATTCGTTTCATGCACCTTATCTAGACGCACCACTCACATCACCCCCGTCCTAAAACCCCTCCACTGGCTCCCCATCATTGATCGCATTGCCTTCAAGATCCTCCCTCTAGCTTTCAGGTCACGACAAGGAACTTCACCTGACTACATATCTAAAATTATCACGCAATATCAACCGTCGCGTAGTCTAATTCGTTTAAGCCGGAGCACTACAGCTTACTGTACTTCCAGCCAAAATTACCAGCCAAAATTCTACGGGTTTTTCATGCTAAGCCAAAGACCAGCTGATTATAAATTGAAAAACAATAAAGATCACCTGAAAATTTGGTCTGTAACCTTGTTTTTGCCATTTTCATGCTAAGCAAAATTGTGTGCTAAGCAGCTCTATAAAATTGGCCCCTGAACTCTGGAACAAACTACCCTTTGAAATTTGTCGTCATCATCATTGTCTGTATTTAAATCTTCTCTGAAAACCCACATGTTTACCTCACGGTTTTGTAATTAATAGATTAAAAAATATAATTAAAAAAAAAAAGATTCTGTTAACCAAATTAAATTTATTGTTTTGTATTGTGCGTCATGATTGTCTCGCTTTGCGGATACCGGCGCCTTATAAATGTTCATTATTATTATTTCACACATATGTACAGTTTGTCTATTTCAGATCATTCTAGGCAGCTTGAAGATATTATAACACCTCACTCACAGATTCTGTGTCTTGATAGGCCGAGAGCGCGTCACGTGTCACTTGCTATTTTTACTATTTTTTACTTGCGCTCCAAAAAGACTATACCACGCAGCCTCGTTCTGAAAAAGTACTATGCGCATAGCAGCACACATACTATGCGCATAGCAACGAAAGCGTGACTGAAACCCAGACGTGTGTTTCGGTGCATTGCGTAAACATTGCTCTATC
The DNA here is from genome assembly GCA_037893245.1 of Crossaster papposus. Classification (NCBI taxonomy): domain Eukaryota; kingdom Metazoa; phylum Echinodermata; class Asteroidea; order Velatida; family Solasteridae; genus Crossaster; species Crossaster papposus. The sequence continues at coordinate 435,186 of JBAIAA010000003.1, read as the reverse complement.
ACCCTCGCACCGTTCATCAAGGCAACAAAGTACAAGTCTGATCGAGAAAAAGGGAACGAAGATACAAATAGTCGAGTGCCCTTTCAAAACGCAAATTTAACGTACATTTCTTTCGTAAACAACGCACTGCTTGCACGTAGGTTGATCACTGAATTCTGAGATTTTTTGTCATTACTATACTTTCAGGAAGCTTAAATTGTGCAGAATCTGTGAGTGAGGTGTTATAAAACAAATATTGACTGCTTTATTTCGCGGTATAGTAAAACTAGCCTCCCTCGGTGATCCATGGAGCATTCTATTTTCCCTCGGCTTCGCCTCGGGAAAATAGAATGCTCCATATGGATCACCTCGGGAGGCTAGTTTTACTATACCACTCAAAGCAGTCAATATTTGTTTAAATAGGAGAAACATGTAGAGTTGATATCGACGAGTGTTTGTCCAATCCCTGCGGAGCTACTTACACCTGTGAAGATGACATCAATGGCTACAGCTGCCTGTGTGGACCAGGATTGACTGGTACCCATTGTGAGGATCACATTGACTACTGTGACCCCTCTGCATGCCACTATGGGGCCACGTGCAGTAATACAGGCACGGGGTACCGGTGCACGTGCGCTGCTGGATTTACAGGTATGAAACATGACATCATTCAACATTCTTAGTCTGGGAACTTGTTTGATGTTGAAAGGGTTACCTGGTAAGTGTGGGTTTTTTTCGCAATCTCCTATCACAAGGCCAAAAACCAATGATAATGGACCAATCTTTTCTATTTACAAATGTAGGGAATAAACAGTGAATTTGCTCCAATTTTTTTAAAAGGCAGGGGCCATTATTACAAAACAATGCCCTCCACGTGATCGAGTCTCGACCAATCGGAAGCTATCAACTGAATGGATTTATTAATAGACAAACGTTTTCAATAACACGACTGGCTGTGGGTAATTTCTGGAACAAATAACGGACAAAAATGTTCGGGAAATACAATGTATCGGACATTTTGTCCATTAGTAAGACATTAATTTGTTGGGGGTTTGGTTCTGTTTTCTACGGTTTGGGTCGGTTTTTCCGTTCCTGATTGTTTATTTTTGTTGACGGGTAGGGTAGGGTTGGGTCGGTTTGGAGAGTTCAGATCGGTCGGTTTCGTTGGCCTGGTCAACCCAACCCAATGCACTTCATTATTCTGCAACTGCCTAGTGGTTGTTGCATGGATACAGGATGGTTACATGGCAAAAGAGCTCCTCTGATTGATGGAAGGGTCATCAACTGGCTTCACAGTTATTATATATACAGACTTGTTTCCTTTTAATTCTCCATCACACATATAGGTCTAGACTGTGAGACCAACCTTGATGAGTGTAACTCTACGCCATGCCAACATGGATGGTTACATGCAAAAGAGCTCCTCTGATTGATGGAAGCTAGTGTCATCAACTGGCTTCACAGTTATTTATACAAACTTGTTTCCTTTTCATTCTCCATCCCATATATAGGTCTAGACTGTGAGACCAACCTTGATGAGTGTAACTCTACGCCATGCCAACATGGTGGGTTCTGATTGTTGCATAGATACAGGATGGTTACATGGCAAAAGAGCTCCTCTGATTGATGGAAGGGTCATCAACTGGCTTCACAGTTATTTTATATACAGACTTGTTTCCTTTCCATTCTCCATCACACATATATAGGTCTAGACTGTGAGACCAACCTCGATGAGTGTAACTCTACGCCATGCCAACATGGTGGGTTCTGATTGTTGCATAGATACAGGATGGTTACATGGCAAAGGAGCTCCTCTGATTGATGGAAGGGTCATCAACTGGCTTCACAGTTATTTTATATACAGACTTGTTTCCTTTCCATTCTCCATCACACATATATAGGTCTAGACTGTGAGACCAACCTCGATGAGTGTAACTCTACGCCATGCCAACATGGTGGGTTTTGATTGTTGCATAGATACAGGATGGTTACATGGCAAAGGAGCTCCTCTGATTGATGGAAGGGTCATCAACTGGCTTCACAGTTATTTTATATACAGACTTGTTTCCTCTTCATTCTCCATCACACATATATAGGTCTAGACTGTGAGACAAACATTGATGAGTGTAACTCTACGCCATGCCAACATGGTGGGTTCTGATTGTTGCATGGATACAGGATGGTTACATGGCAAAAGAGCTCCTCTGATTGATGGAAGGGTCATCAACTGGCTTCACAGTTATTTTATATACAGACTTGTTTCCTCTTCATTCTCCATCACACATATATAGGTCTAGACTGTGAGACAAACATTGATGAGTGTAACTCTACGCCATGCCAACATGGTGGGTTCTGATTGTTGCATGGATACAGGATGGTTACATGGCAAAAGAGCTCCTCTGATTGATGGAAGGGTCATCAACTGGCTTCACAGTTATTTTATATACAGACTTGTTTCCTTTTCATTCTCCATTAATACACACATAGGTCTAGACTGTGAGACCAACCTTGATGAGTGTATCTCTACGCCATGCCAACATGGTGGGTTCTGATTGTTGCATAGATACAGGATGGTAACATGCAAATAAGCTCCTCTGATTGATGGAAGGGTCATCAACTGGCTTCACAGTTATTTATACAGACTTGTTTTCTTTTCATTCTCCATCACACATATAGGTCTAGACTGTGAGACCAACCTTGATGAGTGTAACTCTACGCCATGCCAACATGGTGGGTTCTGTGCGGACCTTGACAACAGCTTCATGTGTTTCTGCTTAGCTGGATTCATGGGACCGCTGTGTGAAATCAACATTGAAGATTGCTCACCAAGGTAATAGACTCGTTCCTTCCTCAGCCGATTTCATGAAACTAAGACACGTGTTACGAAGAGTAACTCGTCTTAACTCGCGACTCGTCCTAACTTTCGACTCGTCCTAACTTTCGACTTGTCCTAGGACCAACAGCTAGTACCCTGACGTATCTTGTGTAAAACATGCAGAACTACCTTACGTTTGAAATCTATTGCACAGAGTAGTTTTCTGGTGATAGTTCGTGTTCTATGCCTGCACACGGAGGAAGTTAGTTTGCGCGTTTCTTTTCAACGACTGTTTCCTCTAGCGGTAAAAACAAACATGAAACAGCCATCAGATTGGTAGTTTTAATGCATCTTTCATCAGATAGGTTTATATAATTGATCTTAGGACACGTCTTAGCCAAGATCGATCCTAGAGCGGGGACTCGTGTTAAGACATAAGATGAGTCACAAGATAAGACAAGTTTCGTGAAATTGGCCCTAGGACTGATAAAGAGAGAGTCGTGTGTTGGCAGACACTATGGGTTTGTTTGTAACTTGTTTTGCACCGAAATGGCAGCATCGAGCTGTATACTGCCCAGGGAGCTGAGATGGCCTAGCTCGCTGCTTACAGGCATTTCCGGCCTTGCTCGTGACGTGTTTATGCGTCATCCGTTTTGAATCTGGGGAAAACTGTGTATATACGTCCTCGGGTGCGAACTGGTTAATTAAATACAAATTCACAACTGAACAAATGGTATGCCTCTTTAAAATATGCCGTGATGCACAATGATCTATGGGGAGTGGTGCAGAAATCACAGGTCATATTTTATTCTTGCTCTAATCTGGTTCCTGTTGGGGAACTAAACTGAACTAGGACTTGTTGAAGCAAACGGATTTTCTGTTGTCTGATACAGCATTTTGATCTTTGACATTTTGAACTTTGACATTTTGACCGTTGACATTTTGACCTTTGACCATTGACTTTTGACCTTTGCTATGTTGACCTATGATATGTTGACCTTTGATATTTTGAACTGATCATGACCTTTTAAAGTCAAACTACATACAAGATATTTGACTCCAATTGTTTTTCCATCTTTACAGTGCTTGTCATAACAATGGCACTTGCATGGACGGCATCAATGACTTCACCTGTGTGTGTCCAGATGGTTTCATTGGTGCCCGCTGTCAGGAAGTAGTCAACTATTGCCAGAGTAGCCCATGCCAGCACCAGGGCCTATGCCAGAATGACCTACCAACGGGCTACAAGTGCTGGTGCCTGCCAGGATTTCTTGGACAGGACTGTCAGGAAAACTTAGACGAATGTTCCTCCTATCCATGCATCAATGAGCTCGTCTGCGAGGACGGCGTCAACAGCTACGCATGCATCTGCATGGAAGGCTACGTTGGAACCAACTGCGAGGGGGAGGTTGACGAGTGCGCCAGCGGACCCTGCGGGCCCCACGGGGCGTGCCTGGACTTGGTGGCTGGGTACAGATGCATGTGTGCGGCGGGGTACACGGGGGCTAGCTGTCAGCGAGACATTGATGACTGTGCTGCTGTTTCATGTCATCACGGCACGTGCTCTGATCAAGTTAATGGCTTTCGGTGTTCGTGTCTTTCAGGCTGGACAGGTAACGACACAATTTCTCAAAGCTTTTTTTCTGCCTGTATATATGACCTGGCACCACAAAATGAGTGGAAATTAAGTCGCAAAATTGACATTATTACATTTCGAGAAAGAAGAAGTCCTTTTATCACAAAACCCCCAAGTGTTATATACCATTGGAAAGCTCTCTTTCTTAAGAATTTGAAAATACCAATATCAAAATTTTCATTTTTTTTTCGACTTTACTCTTATATGTGACCTGGCACCACGAAATGGGTGGAAAGTCGCAAAATAAAAAAATTAACATTATTACATTTCTAGAAAGAAGAAGTTTTATAAGCTTTCAAATGATGTATTGTGTGTTGCTGTAGCTTATTCCTAGCCGCCGCTATACTCTTTTGAAATTGCTGAAGTCATGCTCCCTTGTTTTGAGAAAACGGAGTTCAAAGTCTGTTAACCGTGCCAACTATACTATCGCTCAGTGCAATTCAGCCACCAAAAAACACACTTTAGAGTTTTAATTGAGCTATAAAAATTTGGGATATGATAAAGAAGGTTTTTTTTTATGTAAAAACGTTATCAACTCGAAACCGACCTCCCACTTGAAAAATTGGCCATGTGCAACTTTCCGCTTATTTTGTGGTGCCAGGTCACATATTTTGATTTCATTTATAAACTTGGGCTAATTTCACTATTAGGATTTCTAAAACTCAAAATTTAAGCAGACGTAACAATTATATATTCATTGAAAGGGTATTCGTTATTTTGCTAAATGTACCCTTAGGGAGATAGTTTAGTATAAGTTTTACGGTTCTGAGGGGACATTGACATTAGGGAGATATTTAGATGGTTTTAACTCCATAAATGTACCATTAACCAGTTCGCGCCAGGATTATTTTAACATCACCAATCCGATGCACGGGATAATTTTTTTAACGAAACTCGATCCGAAGCAGGTTCAGGCCGCCAGTACCAGGAAGCACACCCACACATTTCCGGTCTTGCTACCTGCTGACAGACATGTCCGGCCTTGCTCGTGGCGTGTTTATGCATCATCCGTTTTGAATCTGGGGAAAACTTTGCGTTTATATTCGTCATCCGGCGCGAACTGGTTAAGATGTTTATTGAGTACCGGTAAGTTTTCTCACAAACACGTTTTGTGAAACCCATGACTTTCTGGAGTGCTGTAAAATGTATTTATCACAGAACCCCCCCAAGTGTTATGTACCATTAGAAAGCTCTCTTTCTCAAGAAATTGAAAATACCAATATCTCATTTTCAATTTTTCCCACTTTTCTCTCATTATGGTGGTGACAGGTCACATTTTGTCAACTAACTGCTGTTTTGCATCGTTGATATACAGGTCAGCTTTGTGACGAGGATATAGATGAGTGTGACTCGACCCCTTGCCTTCACAGCAGTGAGTGTCGGGATCAAGTCAATGCCTATATCTGTCGCTGCACACCAGGCTACAGTGGTACCAACTGCGATGAAGATATCAATGAATGTCTGAGTGCGCAGTGTCAACACGGAGGCACCTGCGTGGATAAGGTGAAGCTGCTTGCTATGTTAGTTTAAAGGGATCGTATACGTTTGGTAATTGGAACCCACTGTTTGTTTTAATCCTATAATTATGTGACCCGCTCCATCGTAATCAGGAATAAGTCGCTGAGGCCGTTTTACGCAATCGGCCGTTGTATTGAACGCATGGGTGAAAATCGTGACCAAGTCTTGTATTTTTAGGAATTGTAGTTGTCACAAATTATTGTCATTAATGTCTTGTATTTAAAAACGATCAATAAAAATAAAAATGAAGAGGATTTGTGTGCGCTGTCCGTATGATTTTTGTCAATTTTGTTTATTTCAAAGCTGTTTTTCTCTGAATGTGGATTCGGCCAATATATATCCACCTGTCATCTTCATCAGATCATAACTCGTTAACCTAAACAGATACACACTTGTGATGGGTATCATTGAAAGCTTATGAAATTCCTTTTTTCATGATGTGCATATCTCATTTTTAGACTTATTCCTGATTTCAATGGAGCGGGTCACATATGTGACCCGCTCCATTGAAATCATTGTTGCAAAATGACCTTTTGAGATATGCACATGGTGAGAAAGGGAATTTCATAAGCTTTCTAATGATACCCATCACAAGTGTGTATCTATTTAGGTTAACGAGTTATGGTTCGATGAAGATGACAGGTGTATATTTATTTGCCGAATCCACATTCCGAGAAAAACAGTTTTGAAAAAAAACAGTTGTAAAAGTATACGCAAATGCAGGCTTTCCAATAAACAACCATAGCAACGGCATACTTCCTTTTGTCTGATTGTCATAACAATTTCCACATTGTAGTTGGTCACTACCTTGACAACAATCTCCCGTAGTTTGTATTTCATATCTTTAATATTTTTTAAAATATGACACCTGTAAATACCATCAATAATGCACCCCAATCATACGCACACACAATCATAGCGCACACAAAACCTCTTCATTTTCATCTTTATTGATCGTTTTTACATACAGACATTAATGATAATAATCTGTGATAACTACACTTCCTAAAAATACAATGTTCAGAAAATCGACTTGGTCATGATTTTCACCCATGCGTTCACTTCAACGGCCGATTGCGTAAAACGGCCTCAGCGACTTATTCCTGATTACGATGGAGCGGGTCACATATAGTTATAGATAAACCATAAAACTAACCTGTAAAAATTTCATTTCAAAAGGTGGTAGCGATTTTGAGATATTGCCAAAAATCTGGAGCGGTTATGCCCACGCAGGAAGAAAAATCTGCATTGGAATACACAATTTGAGAAACGTCACTGCAGTAACGCTTCTCAGATTCAAGTTTTTTGAGATAAAAAGTGATATTTTTTTTTTCTCCATAACCGCAGTACTTCGAAGTGAAAGGTTTTTCTAAAAATGCTTTTATACTAATTAAAACATGGCTCACACACGATTAAAAATCAAAATTCATGTGGGTCGATCATGTATGCACCATACACGTCACACCCTAGCCTTCCCATTAGATTAAAAATATATTTCCACAGCATGTACACAGTGATGCTAAAGTTTAAAAATACTATCCTGAAATTGTATTATCTTTTTGAGAATGTTTTATTTTATTTTTTTATTTTTTTTATTCAAAAAGATAAAATAAAATTAGGAAGCGGCCTCAAAAAACGAAGCGGGCAAGAAGACTAAACATGATTTTTTTTTATTTGGCCTTATGCATTCACTCAATAGGTTGCCGACTTTGATTGCACTTGCCCCTATGGCTATAGAGGGCGCTATTGTGAGGATGAAACCAACGAGTGTTTGTCCAACCCATGTCACAACAGAGCCATTTGCCGTGATGAAGTAGGCGCATTCTCCTGCGATTGCCTGACTGGTAGGTCAAAGTTTAGCAACCAGCTAAAGTTAAGTAGAATTTGCCTCTGAATGTGTGCAAACCAGTGGTGCCTGTCTGTAGGCGCTGGAAGAATAACATGAAAGGGTTTGAATGTCTTTTTAAAGTCGCCAACGAACTCTGGGCCAGTTTGGACCTGTTTAGGTGGCGTAAGACATATTGCGTAGCGATTGTTTTGCCAGCAAATCGTAATTGACGTGGACCCTGTCAATGCTCAACTTGTTAAGCTTGATGAAAGACACTCACAGCTTTGTAAATGAAGTAAAGACATTTATATTTTACCTGTGCCAGAATTGTTAACGTTGCCGCACGATTCCGCGAAAAGTCGGACCAAACTATTTTCAAAATGGCGGGCGGAGGTGATTCAAGGACGATTTCACGAAGGAACACAAATATACGCAAACAGTTGCCGTAAACGCTGTTTAAAACGTTGTGCAGCTACGCCGAGTTTCGTGAAATGCTCCGTAAGGAAATGGCGCAGCTATGCAACTTGTCTTGTTGCGTAAGCCTTATGCCACTTTTTAAAATGGCGCAAGCTACGCACTTTTTGGTGAAATTGTCTGCTGTTTTATGTCGTATATTTTTCTCGCAAAGAAAAGCATTTGTTGTGGCATAAATAGTTCTGATTCGAACTGTACGTCTGATTTGTCTTTAGGTTTCACTGGTCCCCTGTGTGATGTGGAAGTAATAAGCGATCCGTGCACCAATGCCCCTTGTAATAACGGAGCTCTTTGCGTCAATGAAGGCAACCGTTTCTTTTGTACCTGTGAAGATGGATACAGGTGAGCATAGAACACATCAGCCACAGGTTGTCTCTTAATTGATTGGTCAATTATTATTATTTTACCTTGACTACCACCGCCCCTGCTGGAAAAAAAAGGGATGAAAAAAAAGTGCACCTTCGCAAGTTGTCTGAACATTTTGTTTCAAAAAATATTTTCTAAAAAAACGTTTTGTTCAATTTTCTCATTCAATTACACAAAAGTGCAATTTTGTTTCGGCATTTTTTGACATAAATTGTTTTATTTTGTTCATTAAACAATTGTTTTTGGCAAAGTAGTGTGGGGCTTTTTGTTTACGTTAGGTGTATGTAAAAAGATCAACAGAAATTTGGTTCTGGAATTGTGTTACTGTTTGAATATTTCTAAAGATGAATGTTTTTTGTTCAACAGTGGGGATCTATGTGATGTGAACGTTGATGAATGCCTGAGTCAGCCATGTGAACATAATGCACCGTGCATTGATGACTTTAATGGTTACCAGTGTGCTTGCCTACCAGGATACATTGGCACTCAATGTGAAAACGGTAACTATTCCTTCATTTCAAGCAAAAGTATACCTTTTGCAGCTATCCAAAAAGTAACTAGGGTTGTAGCTACGCTGGCCGAAGCCGGCCGAAGGTAACCGGCATTCAACAACACCGGCCGGTACTCAGGGTAAAAATGAAGCATGCTGGCCGGCACAAATTTTGCAAAATTACAATACGACAGACTCAACTAGTTGTTGGCGTATAAATAATTTATACACACTTATCAAAAATCTTTTCAAACCTGTTTCTTCTTTGAAACTATAACTCTAGGCCGACATTTTTGTTTAAAGAGAAGATAATGCAATGGTTTCCAGATGATATACGGATAAAGGCACGAATTAATGAGATAAGACGACCCTTAGACCGATCTTAACCAGTTCGCGCCGGAGGACGCATAAACACGCCACGAGCAAGGCCAGAAATGTCTGTCAGCAGCGAGCAAGGCCGGAAATGCGTGGGTGTGCTTCCCGGTACTATCGGCCTGAACCCGCTTCAGTTCGAGTTTCGTTAAAAATAATCCCGCCCCTTGGCTCGGTGATGTTAAAATAATTCCGGCGCGAACTGGTTAAGTTAAGACAAGGTCAGCCGCGTTGCTATGGAAGTAAGTTAGGATGTGTTGAACCCGTCTTAACTTTGGTGAAATTGATCCTAGGACGAGTCGAGAGATGGGACGAGTTACTCTTCCTAAAACGCCTCTTAGTGTTTTGTGAAATTGGCCCAAAAAATTGCAATGGTGTATGATATTATGTCGGAGGGAAGAACGTTTCTTTACCCTCAAATATTTTTTAAATGTGTAAAGAAAAGACAGAAAGGTCAAAATGTTACTCCAACTATCAACCCCCCCCCCCCAACAAAAAAAACACACAAAAAAAAACCTGTTTTGTTTGCACATAAACATTATCCTTTTAGTTTTAAAGTTTACACATTGAAAAGCATTTTTTTACAAATATATTTTTCAAAGTGGAAAAAATAATATAATAAAAAAAACTTTCCAATGATTATGAATCATTTTGTTCATTGTGTCCATGGATAGAATTATCAACGGATTTTGACCTGATATTCTCCAACCTGACTGCATCAGACATCATTCACGTCACCGGCGTGACCTCTGGTGACCTCTCAGAACTCTCCCTGACCCTGTGGTTCCGAGCATCAGCCTGTACCGATGATGTCGTCTTCATGGCAAAGTTATCCACGGCAACGGCCAATGTCTTGGAGATCAGGAATCCATGCAACTTAGTACTGTCACTTTTTGGGTGAGTTACACTCTGAACATTTCATGTAGTTTTTTCTTCTTTTTGGAATGTCCGTTACAGGTTGGCTAAGGTTGGCCAGGCAAGTTAATGGTATCGACTAAAAGCTCAGCTCAGCTGTGTCAACATGAACCACCTCTCGACCGATAGAAAAGTTGTGAATTCCTTTCTTATTAAATACATATTTTGGATAGTACTGTACAGGTCATAAACGTAACTCACCGAAAACGCAACCAAATGGCCTATAGTGTAACGTCTGTCACATTCTATATTAAAGATGCATAAGTTATACATTTCACAAAAGGTCTGCAGCGCATTAGGAATTAAAGGGTTACACCATTTGCAGATAGTGAGAAATGTGACTACCGAATTATTAAGAAATATCTTACTTATTTGAAAGTAAATAATGATTGTAGGCATTCAGCAAAATGAGGGCACTACATATCCTATAATTGTTCTGAAAAATTTAATTTTATAAAAAAATGAAAATCACGATCGTCAGACGGCGATCAAAAAAAAAACAAGAACAACATCAAAACCACTGCCTGACGCCAGTTGAAAACGAACGCTGTTTTTAGTGCTTTTCTCGGCAACATGATTGTAAAACTTCGAACAGGTCAGTTAAAGGTAGGATACACCATTTGCAGAAATCGAAAATTGTTACTTCCGAATTATTAGGAAATATTTTACTTATTCGAAAGTAAATAATGATGTAGGCCTTCAGCAAAATGATTGCGCTAGATATCCTGTAATTGTTCTGAAAAATAGAATTGTATAAAAATAAATTACGATCGTCAGACAAGAACAACATCAAAACCACTGCCCGACGCCAGTTAAAAACGAACGCCGTTTTTCTTGCTTTCCCCGGCATCTATAATTGTAAAACTTCGAACAGGTCAGTTAAACAAAAAATACTACCCCCAAATCCACCCATTCATTACAATTCAAGCAATTACCAATGGTGTATCCTACCTTTAAAGGGAATAAATATGAAGTTGGCCGTTTTTAAACAAATATGTTTTACATGTTTACGACAGGTCTAATTTTACAAAAAATTGAGACCGTTTGTATAATTCTCTCATTGATTTCTGTCTGTTTTTTATTCAAGCCATAATGTCAATGTGGGCGGCCAGACGGATTTCTGCGATGGCCGCTGGCACAATATCATGCTAGTCATGAAACGCCAGGCTGCAATGGAGTGGAAGTTGTACGTGGACCAGTCGTTGACTGCAGAGGGCGCTGTTCAAACCTCCGCAGGAACCTTTCCGAGTGGGTTGTCATTAACCATGGGCCCTACTGGTGAGATTTCTGTTTTAGTTTTGACTATTAAAGCAAAGTTATCCGGAAAAAAACCCTAAAACATAGAGCTGCTGTTATGACTCCATCGAAATCAGGAATAAGTCTCGAAATGACTTTTTGAGATATGCACGTGGTGAGAAAGGGAATTTCCTAAGCTTTCTAATGATACCCATCACAAATGTGTACTGTTTAGGTTAACGAGTTATGGTCTAATGAAGATGACAGGTGTATGTTTATTTGCCGAATCCACATTCCGAGAAAAACAGCTTAGAAATAAACAAAATTGACCAAAATCATACGGACAGCACACACAAATCCTCTTCATTTTTCATCTTTACTGATCGTTTTTACATCCAAGACATTAATGATAATAATCTGTGATAGCTACACTTCCTAAAAATACAATGTTCAGAAAAACGACTTGGTCACGATTTTTACCCATGCGTTCACTTCAACGACCGATTTCGTAAAACGGCCCCTGTGACTTATTTCTGATTACGATGGAGCGGGTCACATATGAGACCTGTTCCAACGAAATCCGGACAAAGTCGCACAAAGTGTTTTATTACAATGTACTCGTGAAGTCATTTCGGGGTGGATTTTACCATTTTAAGGTTTGGGGGTTTTCTGAATCGCAAACTATTAATCTACAATCTCTCAACATTTGAACATAATCTGTCACTCAGAAGTGTTTTTTTTTGTCGATTTTGTGAAACAATTGTGTATAGAAATAATACGCTTTTCTGACCTTCAAAGCTGTTTATCTCATTATCAGGTTGTCATAATAATAGGCAGTTCTTATATAGCGCAAGTATCTACCAAGAATGGTACTCAAGGCACTCTGGTTAATAAAGTTTGATGAGAATATGAGACCCCTCATGTAGCACCTTTGTAAGAGTTTTTAACAAGTAGTCTGATAAGTTTTTGTTTATAACTTGAATTTAAAGGTAGTATACATCATTTGCAGATATCAAAAATATTTACTACCGAGTTATTAAGAAATATCTTACTCATTTGAAAGTAAATAAAGATTCTAGGCATCCAGCAAAATGATTGCGCTACATGTAGATATCCTGTAATTATTCTGAAAAATACAATTTTATTTTAAAAAGTTTGCGATCGTCGCCTGGCGATCGCGATAAAACAAAGATAACATAAGAATAACTGCTCGACGCCGGTTGAAAACAAACGCTGTTTTTCGTGCTTTTCTCGGCATCCATGATTGTAAAACTTCGGACAGGTCAGTTAAACGATATTTACTATAAAATACAACCCCCTAAATCTACCCAGTCATGATAATTCAAGCAATTACCAATGGTAAACATTAAAACATTTAAACATTAAAACCTTTAAACATTATGGAAAATTAAAAAATTACAAATGATTTTTTTCAGATCCAGCGACTGATCTTGGTGATTGTCAGATAGAGTTGAGCGGCCTCAACATATGGAGGGAGGCCATGAATGAAGTCCAGGTGTCAGACATTGCGTCCCACTGCGTACCAATCCATGGCAGTGTGTTGGCATGGGGACAGATAATGACGCTTCCTGGGGCTGGCATTACTCAGACATTGAGGGCGCCGTCAATGTGTGATGGTGGGTTAATTGGATCTATTTTTGATTTTTTTTTAATTGGATTGATTTTTGTGGACATTATTTTTGTTACTACATGTAGGCCTACATTGATTTTTTACAAACGTAAATTTGTTTTCATACTTTTTCTTTGTTGGGTGACGACAAAGTTAAAATGTCATTATACAATTGTCCGCTGTGACGTGGTCCATGGTGTTTTGTACACCCGAGGGGGAATCTGGCACCTGAGGTAAAGCCAGGGTGTCATTTGCCTCCAATGGTGTACAAAACTCATGGACCACATCACAGTGGACAACAATTGTATTGTTATACCATTATATTAACACATGTTGACTGCCGACTACTAGTATAGTCGTAGTAACAGGTGTACCGGATTCTGCCACTACGAGTATACTCGTAGAAAATGAAAGGTTTTTGTATTGTAAATTGAATACACTGGTATCACTGATAACGCAACAAATACGCTGCTGACAGTGGTGAGGACATACATGTTTATGTTTAAATTATTATTATGTTTACCTATTAAATATGCGCATGCGTGAAATGCTTGGCAAATGGGAGCGCACTGTGAAATTATGCCCGGCAGTCAACGTGGTAAATACAATTAAAATGCACAAGATAAATGATTTCAGAAAACAAAATTTATTTTGGTACTAACTTTAAAATGTTAACGTTAATGTTAACGTACGTACTCTCGCAGTATTTGAATGGCATTTGGAAGTGGTACATAATTTTAAATGGAATAGTGAAATATTTAAATTTTAGAGCTTTAAGAATGTGTAAGCTGACGTAAATTATCTTCTAATCCCTTTTAATTATACTCCTAATACTGTGAACACAGCGCCCTTAACGTCAACAAATACGGCCTATTCTGTCCTCATTATATCCGGCTTTAAGTCGCTTGTCCAGACTCCGTTGGGTCAGACTTGGGTTTTTTTATGGCGCGTCTCCACTGGGCTCGGTCCTGGGCGTCCGTCGACTTGAGGCCCAGTAACTTCATATCAGTCCTCACCACATCATGCCAGGTCTTCTTCGGCCTTCCCGCAGATCTCGCCCCTTCCACCACCATCGATGCTGATCTTTTTCACCCAATCACCCTCGTCCTTCCTCTTCCTCTCCACGTGGCCATACCACCTCAGCCTGTTCCTCCTCGGTCCTGGGCGTCCGTCGACTTGAGGCCCATCATGCCAGGTCTTCTTCGGCCTTCCCACAGATCTCGCCCCTTCCACCACCATCGATGCTGATCTTTTTCACCCAATCACCCTCGTCCTTCCTCTCCACGTGTCCATACCACCTCAGCCTGTTCCTCCTCCTCATCACCACCTTGATCGATTCAATTGCATCTGAATGCCCTTTCTGTTTTCTTCGGCAGATTTTGACGAGTGTTCCAGCATTCCTTGTGAGCATAGCGGGACTTGCCAGGACCAGCTTGGTGCCTTCCTCTGCCGTTGTACCGAGGGTAGGCTAGGAGACAGGTGCCAGACCGTGCTTGATTTATGCCTGTCGATTCCCTGCCTTAATGATGGGACGTGTCACGGTGACTTGTTTGGGTTCGGGTGCCAATGCATTGTGGGATACACTGGCAGGGTGTGCGAAACACAGAGTGGTAAGTCTTCCGTACGATCCTCAAAATTCGTATCCTTGTGGAGACATCTCATTGTTCTCGTGTACAAGATGGTTAAAAAGTCGAGCACGCTTTTCAAAATGCTCTTATTTTAACCACAATTTATAATTTCCTGGGTTGAAATTTTGACCTAATTTCGACTCTGTGAAACATTGTGAGATTTGGACGTTTGATGTCTCATTTTTATATGGAAACCATAACTGCCCAATGCCGGTTGAAAACAAATGCTGTTTTTCGTGCTTTTCTTGGCATCCATGATTGTAAAACTTCGGACAGGTCAGTTAAATGATATTTACTATGAAATACAACTCCCCAAATCTACCCATTAATGATAATTCAAGCAATTACCAATGGTGTATCCTACCTTTAATGTCTCAGAGGTGGTTTTTCCTTTCAGCAGATCAATTATTTTGGTTTTAAATTCCACAGTTGATGGTCGGTGGGGTACATGGATGTCTTGGTCCCAGTGCTCTAAGACGTGCGGGACAGGCCGTCAGCTCAGGTCTAGATCATGTGACAATCCAGAGCCACAGGATGGAGGAGCGCAATGTCCGGGGGCATTCGACCAATCACAGCAGTGTAACAGAGACATATGCCCAAGTAGGTCATTTTTGTTCTTCTCTTCTAATATGCAAATCCCCCATCACAAGGTCAAAGGCCACTCAAGGTGTGGGCTACTAGAGGAAAGTGTGGAAGAACCAGCCCCACACACTGAAACAAGACAATCTGATCTCTTCACAGTACGAATAGGGTTGGGATGGGTAACTAGTCCACAGCAAGGCATTAATAATGCCTCTACCCATAATGTGACCGTCCACGACGAAAGGGCTGTAAAGTAAGCATCTTGACGTTTTGAGATATTTAGAGAAAGGATATCTACAAGAAATAAGCTTTAAAATGATGTATTACAAGACATAGTTGGGGTATTAACGGTTAGCTACAACAATTAAGTAACACTGAATAAAAAGTTTTTGTTTTTCATTGTTTTTCACATATTTTAATGGTCCTTTTCTCAAAATAAGCTCTGGCGACTTTACAGCCCTTTTGTCGTGGATGGCCACATTTATACAAAGCAAATTAACTTAATTATACAAAAAAGGAAATGAGACCTCAAACTTGTAATTACTAATTACAAGTGTGGATCAATTTTGTCTAATGTTGTTCATAATTGATCCCACGTCCATGCCAATATCAACATTGTCATCATTTGTTGTCATCTGAATCACATAACTGAATATTTGTTACCCTCAGGCTGTCCAGGTTTGCGGAGCCCACTGCATGGCTTGATTAACTGCAATGCCACTGACTATGGGGACATTGTGTGCCGTATATTGTGTCGGGACGGCTATGCATTCAGTACACCGCCACAGAACAGGTACCGGTGTGGTGTGAGTACCGACTACCGGTGGGACCACAATCCAGACAACAACCAATCGCTTCAAATGCCAAGCTGCAACAGTAGGTCGTTTCTGTCTTTTTGCATGTAGATATCCTCCTATATATAGGGCAGTTGCCATAGAATTGTCTGACCTTTCAAAACCTTTCAAGTTTTCTGGACTGAAAGGTTTTGAAAGGTGAGAAAACTGTCTGACAAATAGGTCCTATGAAAGATTTTGAAAGGTAAAACAACTCTCTGAACAAACTGGTGTAAGAACAAAAATACCTTTTAAGTTTCTTGGACTGAAATGTTTTGAAAGACGAAAAAACTGTCTTACAAAAGAAACCTATGAAACATTTCGAAAGGTAAAACAACTTTCTGAACACAAACTGGTGTGAAAACAAAATACCATTCAAAAGGTTTTGAAAGGTGTAGTAGTGGAGTAGCAACAAATTCTGGAGCGTTTTGAAAGGTTCATACTTATTTACAGCCATTTTGTCCAGTAAGCAGATTTTGAAAGGTTTTGAAAGGTAAAACCATAGGAAGGTTATATAACCAGTTCGCACGGGATGACGTATATAAACGCAAAGTTTTCCCCAGATTCAAAACGGACGACGCATAAACACGCCACGAGCAAGGCTGGAAATTTCTGTCAGCAGCGAGCAAGGCCGACAATGCGTAGCTGTGCTTCCCGGCACTATGGGCCTGAACCTGCCTCAAATCGAGTTTCGTTAAAAATAATCCCGCGCGTCGGCTCGGTGATGTTAAAATAATCCCTGCGCGAACTGGTTAAATGTAGGATACACCATTGGTAATTTCTTGAATTATCATGAATGTGTGGATTTGGGGGTTGTTGTATTTTATAGTAAATATCGTTTTACCTGACCTGTTTGAAGTTTTACAATCATTGGATGCCGGGGAAAGCAAGAAAGAACGGCGTTCGTTTTCAACCGGTGTTGGGCAGTTGTTCTTGGTTTTTTTCGCGATCGCCAAGCGGCGTGAAAAAAATGAAGATTTGCATTTTGATCGTTTGACATTGCAAATGTCAAATTGGCATTAAGAGGTATTATCTTCAAGCAAACTTAAAAAGAATTGCTGAGAAACCACAACATTCCGCAAGCACAATGACCACCACAAAGGATGGAGGGTTCCCTCCGGTTCATATCTTGGTTCATTTGCAGACAGGGAGTATGTAGCATTGCTTGCTGCAGCACAGTCACACTCCTTATTGTATCACGAAATGAGCCAAAACGAGTTATTGGCCAAAATGTCAATTTTTCATGTTGGAGGTCGGTTTCGAGTTGTTAATGTTTTTACATACAAATAACCCATCTTTATCAAATCCCAAAGTTGTATAGCTCAATTAAAACTCTAAAGTGTTTTTTTTGTGGCTGAATTGCACTGAGTGATAGTATAGTTGGCACGGTTCATGGACTATGAACTCCGTTTTCTCAAAACAAGGGAGCACGACTTCAGCAATTTCAAAAGAGTATAGCGGCGGCTAGGAATAAGCTACAGCAACACACAATACATCATTTGAAAGCTTAGGACTTCTTCTTTCTAGAAATGTAATAATGTCAATTATGTTATTTTACGACTTTCCACTCATCTCGTGGTGCCAGGTCACATTTTACAAATCAATGTTTGTCGTTTGATATCCATACATCTAACGTTCCTTTTTGTGATGTGGCAGTAATGGTTCCCCGCGTTGCCATGGCCGCCAACATCACAGTGACATATCCTGATCTACACTGTGACTCGCTGAGTGATCAACGTGACATCTATGACAGTGCTGCCACCACCCTGCACAATGCCACCCAGGGGAACTCAGGATGCCTGGCACAGCATACCTGCACTGCTAATATTACTGTGAGTAGTCAGTCCTACATTAAAAAACAACAGGTTTGTTGTGGATAGGCACTAATGGTATCTTAATAAGGGAATAAATGTGTGTTCGAGAGGTTTTAATCACTCTGTTTAATACTGCTTGGAGTCTGGGTGCTGATAATTACCCGAGCCGAAGGCAAGGGTAATTATCAGCACCCAGACTCCAAGCGGTATTAAACAGAGTGATTAATACCGACCGAACACACATTTATTCCCATTCATAAATACGTTTTTGGAAAATTCAGCCAAAAAAGCCCAGTAAATTTCGGTGTTTTGCCATTCTGTGTGTGTCAAATGACATGTTTCCGCCTCTGTCGCTCTACACAATACATGCAATAAAGCGTATTTACTATGAACCAGACTATTACTGCCATTGGCAACTTCGTTCCCAGGGTTTCGAGCTGTACGCGCCCAACACTACCCGCTCTTACTTTTGGAGACGAGGTACGGTTGGAAATAAAGTGAGCCCTGGGGACGGGTATAATGCGACATCGCTTTGTTGCCAGCTGGTTTTAAACACTTCCAGCCATGTCTTCATCGTCCGTTTAATACCGGCCACGTGACAGGCTCTCGACCAATAGGAATGCCTAAACTGTCCCAGGTATTTATGAATGGTACTTTCGAATGGTACCAAATGGCATACCATTCATACATTTTTTGTAAGGGGAGGGTATGGTGGGGGAATATTGGTTAGATGTTGACAAAGGTAACGACAAAACGCAACACCAAATATAAAATGGGAGCACGCTTATCAGTGAACATGCAAAACTGTGTAAAAAAAATAAACCCCATACAAAAAATTGCATTTTTTAATAAGAAACTGTTCCAATTTATCTCGTCAGTATCGAATTATTGTAAAAGGAAGCCAAGTTGAAGTTTATGTGTGACAGCTCTAGAATTGTAGTTCGATGACATTCTGACGAACTAGTTACCCATCCCAACCCAATTCATCATGTGAATAGAATGTCTTGTTTCAGTGTGAGGGGCTGGTTTTTTCAAACTTTTTTCTGTAGCCCACACCTCGAGTGGCCTTTGGCCTTGTGATGGGGGATTTGCAGAAAAATACCTATTTATTTATTGTTGGCTCTGTTGAGAGTTGTGCGGTTCTGGCTAGTAGGCCCTACCTGTTTACTGGAGGTTTTAAAAAGTGGGTTCGCTTTCCTCCAGGAGAAATTTGCCACCATCTTTTAACCCTCCTGTATATAGTGCAGTTGCCATAAAATTGTCTGACCTTTCAAAACCTTTCAAGTTTCCTGGACTGAAGGGGTTTTGAAAGGTGAGAAAACTGTCTGACAAAAGGGACCTATGAAAGATTTTGAAAGGTAAAACAACTCTTTGAACAAACTGGTGTGAGAAAAAAAATACCTTTCAAGTTTCTTGGACTGAAAGGTTTTGAAAGGCGAGAAAACTGTCTGACAAAAGAAACCTACACTGTATGAACGATTTCGAAAGGTAAAACAACTTTCTGAATGAAACTGGTGTGAGAAAAAAAATACCTTTAAAAAGGTATTGAAAGGTGTAGTAGTGCAGTAGCAACAAATTCTGGAGCGTTTTAAAAGGTTCGTACTTATTTATAGCCATTTTGTCAAGTAAACAGATTTTGAAAGGTTTTGAAAGGTAAAAGGGATATTGCAATTAAGCCTTGTTTTTTGTCTGACCTCGTTTTAGGTCTCCAATTGTGACACCCAAGCTAACCGCACCACCAGGGCTTCCAGACGGAAGAAAAAATCGCCATCGCCAGTCATACTGACTATTTTGTTCAACATGGACACTGACTATACGTCAGTTGGCCCCAGTGGTGTTGCTGACAGTAAGTGTTTTAAAGTTCATGAAATTGGCTACACATTCCAGTCAGTGTTGTAGTCAAGACCCGGAGGTCTGAGACTAAGACTTTGAGGTTCGAGACCTGATGGTTCGAGACCTGATGGTCCGAGACCTGACGGTCCGAGACCTGACCGTCCGTGATCTGACGATCCGTGACCTGACGGTGCGAGACATGACGGTCCGAGACCTGACGGTTCGAGACCTGACGGTCCGAGACCATGGCGGTCCGATACCTGGCAGTCCGATACCTGGTAGTCCGAGACCCGACGGTCCGAGACCCGACGGTCCGAGACCCGACGGTCCGGGACCCGACGGTCCGGGACCCGACGGTCCGGGACCCGGCGGTCCGGGACCCGACGGTCCGGGACCCGACGGTCCGGGACCCGACGGTCCGGGACCCGACGGTCCGGGACCCGACGGTCCGGGACCCGACGGTCCAGGACCCGACGGTCCAGGACCCGACGGTCCGAGAGCCGACGGTCCGAGAGCCGACGGTCCGGGACCCGACGGTCCGGGACCCGACGGTCCGGGACCCGACGGTCCGGGACCCGACGGTCCGTTGTATTCGGCCCAACAACTCAATTCATTACAACTCTGCTGTCAGCATCAATAGTTTCCCACCCTAACTCCCTAGGATGTGTTCAAAATCATGTTGATTTTGGAGGATTCAAGACGTTGGAGTTAACCCTCTTTTTCCCTGTTCCCTGTACGTCTTGTGTAGACGGCACGGCCTTGATAGAAATGGGCTTTAGCTCTACCCTCGAGGAAGTAGCAGATCGCATGGAGATGGGACAGTTTGGCATCACATATCACGGAGAAGTCTCCCAGCCGGACATGGAGACTGTAGCTGAAGATTGTTGGGATGTTTGCCCAGAAGGCAGTGTGGAAAGCGAACAAGAAGGGCTTTGTAGTGAGTACTAAAAACAAAATGGTTTCAGAAAAATTATCTGTACTTTATATTTAAGTTGCTTTTGAGAGTGCACTGTTTGGGCTACTAGTATACAAATAATGAATGTTTGTGAGTGCAATGGTAAGAATAATTTCATGAGGTGACAGATGGCATGTTCTATTCCATGAGGCGAACCGAGTGAAATAAAACAAATCATCTGTCAACGAATGAAATTCTTTCATTACTCGGACACTCTCGATAGAAGTGACATTTAATTGATTGTACACGAACCATCGGTACCGATGGTTCGTGTACAAACCAGAATGGGCCAATAACGACACAGCGCCCATAGTTTGTGCGCTGACAGATAGAGCCAATAAGAGAGCACACAATCACCCACGATCCCTGACCATTGCAGCGCTTAACCTCGAGAATTACGCAACTTTATCTAAACAGCAGATGGCGTATACGACTGCAGAGTTTGCGAGCGCTGTGAGCTGTTTAGTAATTCACCAACATGCACTGACCTTCTATCTAGCTTCTACATGTATTTAGGCTGTGGGTTGGCGTGCATGTCCTTGTAACTTGACTCTCTGAATACCAACAGCGTTAACTTGCACTGTAAAGCGCAGTACCTATGGGTTATAGTTTATGTACAAAATATGAATTGAACGGCAAACTAAACAAATGATGTTCTAAACGTTATGCTGTCCTTTCCTTTCTGGCAAGAGAATGTCGGTGCTTACCACATCAATAATACAACTTTTATTATGAATTTATGTATGAATATATGATGCCAGAGAGACATGAAGACGAAATGAGTGACAAAGATAATGAGGTTGACCATGACATATACTAGGTCATAATGTGCAAAATGAAGACAATGATGAGGTAGAAATAAACGAAGCTAAAGCTAGTCACTTTGAGCAAAATGGGCAAAATTACGCCGGGAGGCGTACGTACTCTATCGTCCGGCGTGACATTAAGACTGAGAGCTAGAGAGCGATAATTAGCCAGCTCTCGAGAACATGGGCGGAAAAAAGCTCATATTACTCTTAGAAAACGGGTCTAAAATCGCTAATATTGCAACAACAGTGCACAGCGGAGATAAAGGAAGATTTTTGTTTGGCTTTGGCAATGGGCATCACATAAAATACACACAGAATAGGGGCCGTAAACCCACGATGGAACGGCAAACTTTGCACTGATGATGTCATAAATATTTTTTAAAAACATTTCAGTAAAATCGACTGGATGTCAAATTAGCTTATACAAAGAACTGTTAAATTTTCACGTTTCTGTATGTCAGCTGAACAAAATTCTGCAGATGACAGACACTGATGAAGTTTTCTCCGAGTGCCAAAAGTGAAGTCATAACATTCTGCAAATTTGCGCTCGCACCCCTCTTTTGCTTTATCGCACCCCTTTTTCTCCGAGTGCCAACAGTGAAGTCAAAATAAACTGCAAATTTGCGTTCGCACCCCTCTTTTGCTTTATCGCACCCCTTTTTCTCCGAGTGCCAAGAGTAAAGTCAAAATAAACTGCAAATTTGCGTTCGCACCCCTCTTTTGCTTTATCGCACCCCTTTTTCTCCGAGTGCCAAGAGTAAAGTCAAAATAAACTGCAAATTTGCGTTCGCACCCCTCTTTTGCTTTCTCGCACCCCTTTTTCTCTGAGTGCCAATAGTGAAGTCAAAACATACTGCACATTTGCGCTCGCACCCCTCTTTTGTTTTCTCGCACCCCTTTTTGCTCTTGCCAACAGTGAAGTCAGTCATAACATACTGCACATTTGCGCTCGCACCCCTCTTTTGCTTTCTTGAACCCTTTTTTACCCGAGTGCCAATAGTGAAGTCAAAACATACTGCACATTTGCGCTCGCACCCCTCTTTTGTTTTCTCGCACCCCTTTTTGCTCTTGCCAACAGTGAAGTCATAACATACTGCACATTAGCGCTCGCACCCCTCTTTTGCTTTCTCGCACCCCTTTTTATCCGAGTGCCAACAGTAAAGTCAAAATATACTGCCCATTTGCGCTCGCACCCCTCTTTTGTTTTCTCGCACCCTTTTTTCACCGAGTGCCAACAGTGAAGTCAAAACATACTGCCAATTTGCGCCCGCACCCCTTTTTGGCTTTCTCGCACCCCTTTTTCTCCGAGTGCCAACCGTTAGGTCAAAACTATTTGCGCACGCACCCCTCTTTTGTTTTCTCGCACCCCTTTTTCTCCGAGTGCCAACCGTTAGGTCAAAACTATTTGCGCCCGCACCCCTCTTTTGTTTTCTCGCACCCCTTTTTTCTCCAATGCCAACAGTGAAGTCAAAACTATTTGAGCCCGCACCCCTCTTTTGTTTTCTCGCACCCCTTTTTGCTCTTGCCAATAGTGAAGTCATAACATACTGCACATTTGCGCTCGCACCCCTCTTTTGCTTTCTCGCACCCCTTTTTATCCGAGTGCCAACAGTAAAGTCAAAATATACTGCCCATTTGCGCTCGCACCCCTCTTTTGTTTTCTCGCACCCCTTTTTAACCGAGTGCCAACAGTGAAGTCAAAACATACTGCCAATTTGCGCCCGCACCCCTTTTTTGCTTTCTCGCACCCCTTTTTCTCCGAGTGCCAACCGTTAGGTCAAAACTATTTGCGCCCGCACCCCTCTTTTGTTTTCTCGCACCCCTTTTTTCTCCGAGTCAAAACTATTTGAGCCCGCACCCCTCTTTTGCTTTCTCGCACCCCCTTTTTATCCGAGTGCCAACAGTGAAGTCAAAATAAACTGCAAATTTGCGTCCGCACCCCTCTTTTGCTTTATCGCACCCCTTTTTCTCCGAGTGCCAAGAGTAAAGTCAAAATAAACTGCAAATTTGCGTTCGCACCCCTCTTTTGCTTTATCGCACCCCTTTTTCTCCGAGTGCCAAGAGTAAAGTCAAAATAAACTGCAAATTTGCGTTCGCACCCCTCTTTTGCTTTCTCGCACCCCTTTTTCTCTGAGTGCCAATAGTGAAGTCAAAACATACTGCACATTTGCGCTCGCACCCCTCTTTTGTTTTCTCGCACCCCTTTTTGCTCTTGCCAACAGTGAAGTCAGTCATAACATACTGCACATTTGCGCTCGCACCCCTCTTTTGCTTTCTTGAACCCTTTTTTACCCGAGTGCCAATAGTGAAGTCAAAACATACTGCACATTTGCGCTCGCACCCCTCTTTTGTTTTCTCGCACCCCTTTTTGCTCTTGCCAACAGTGAAGTCATAACATACTGCACATTAGCGCTCGCACCCCTCTTTTGCTTTCTCGCACCCCTTTTTATCCGAGTGCCAACAGTGAAGTCAAAACATACTGCCAATTTGCGCCCGCACCCCTTTTTGGCTTTCTCGCACCCCTTTTTTTCCGAGTGCCAACCGTTAGGTCAAAACTATTTGCGCACGCACCCCTCTTTTGTTTTCTCGCACCCCTGTTTCTCCGAGTGCCAACCGTTAGGTCAAAACTATTTGCGCCCGCACCCCTCTTTTGTTTTCTCGCACCCCTTTTTTCTCCGAGTGCCAACAGTGAAGTCAAAACTATTTGAGCCCGCACCCCTCTTTTGTTTTCTCGCACCCCTTTTTGCTCTTGCCAATAGTGAAGTCATAACATACTGCACATTTGCGCTCGCACCCCTCTTTTGCTTTCTCGCACCCCTTTTTATCCGAGTGCCAACAGTAAAGTCAAAATATACTGCCCATTTGCGCTCGCACCCCTCTTTTGTTTTCTCGCACCCCTTTTTAACCGAGTGCCAACAGTGAAGTCAAAACATACTGCCAATTTGCGCCCGCACCCCTTTTTTGCTTTCTCGCACCCCTTTTTCTTCGAGTGCCAACCGTTAGGTCAAAACTATTTGCGCCCGCACCCCTCTTTTGTTTTCTCGCACCCCTTTTTTCTTCGAGTCAAAACTATTTGAGCCCGCACCCCTCTTTTGCTTTCTCGCACCCCCTTTTTATCCGAGTGCCAACAGTGAAGTCAAAACATACTGCACATTTGCGCTCGCACCCCTCTTTTGTTTTCTCGCACCCCTTTTTATCCGAGTGCCAACATTGAAGTCATAACTATTTGCGCCCGCACCCCTCTTTTGCTTTCTCGCAACCATTGTTATCCGAGTGCCAAGAGTGAAGTCAAAACATACTGCACATTTGCGCTCGCACCCCTCTTTTCTTTTCTCGCACCCCTTTTTCTCCGAGTGCCAACAGTGAAGTCAAAACATACTGCACGTTTGCGCTCGCACCCCTCTTTTGCTTTCTTGCACCCCCTTTTGCTCTTGCCAACAGTGAACCCTTACGAAAATGTCCTGTGGTATTTAATACCACAGGATATTTACCACATAGATTCCTGTGGATTTTTGGGACATTTACCACAGGGCCTGTGGTAATGTCCCAAAAAACCACAGGAATCTGTGTGGTAAATATCCTGTGGTATTAAATACCACAGGACATTTTCGTAAGGGAAGTCATAACATACTGCACATTTGCGCCCGCACCCCTCTTTTGTTTTCTCGCACCCCTTTTTTAGCGAGTGCCAACAGTACGTGAAGTCAAAACTATTTGCGCCCGCACCCCTCTTTTGCTTTCTCGCACCCCCTTTTTATCCGAGTGCCAACAGTGAAGTCAAAACATACTGCACATTTGCGCTCGCACCCCTCTTTTCTTTTCTCGCACCCCTTTTTCTTTGACTTCAATGTTGGCACTCGGAGAAAAAGGGGTGCGAGAAAACAAAAGAGGGGTGCGAGCGCAAATGTGCAGTATGTTTTGACTTCACTCTTGTCACTCGGATAACAATGGTTGCGAGAAAGCAAAAGAGGGGTGCGGGCGCAAATAGTTATGACTTCAATGTTGGCACTCGAAGAAAAAGGGGTGCGAGAAAACAAAAGAGGGGTGCGAGCGCAAATGTGCAGTATGTTTTGACTTCACGGTTGGCACTCGGATAAAAAGGGGGTGCGAGAAAGCAAAAGAGGAGTGCGGGCGCAAATAGTTTTGACTTCACTGTTGGCACTCGAAGAAAAAAGGGGTGCGAGAAAACAAAAGAGGGGTGCGGGCGCAAATAGTTTTGACCTAACGGTTGGCACTCGGATAAAAAGGGGTGCGAGAAAACAAAAGAGGGGTGCGAGCGCAAATGTGCAGTATGTTATGACTTCACTGTTGGCAAGAGCAAAAAGGGGTGCGAGAAAACAAAAGAGTGGTGCGGGCGCAAATGTGCAGAATGTTATGACTTCACTGTTGGCAAGAGCAAAAAGGGGTGCGAGAATGCAAAAGAGGGGTGCGGGCGCAAATGTGCAGTATGTTATGATGACTTCACTCTTGGCACTCGGAGAAAAAGGGGTGCGATAATAAAGCAAAAGAGGTGTGCGGGTGCAAATGTGCAGTTATGACTTCACTGTTGGCAAGAGCAAAAATGGGTGCGAGCCAATGCAAAAGAGGGGTGCGAGCGCAAATGTGCAGTATGTTTTGTTTTCACCGTTGGCACTCAGAGAAAAAGGGGTGCGAGAAAGCAAAAGATGGGTGTGGGCGCAAATTTGCATTATGTTTTGACTTCACTCTTGGCACTCGGAGAAAAAGGGGTACGATAAAGCAAAAGAGGGGTGCGAACGCAAATTTGCAGTATATTTTGACTTCACTGTTGGCACTCGGAGAAAAAGGGGTGCGATAAAGCAAAAGAGGGGTGCGAGCGCAAATTTGCAGAATGTTATGACTTCACTTTTGGCACTCGGAGAAAACTTCATCAGTGTCTGTCATCTGCAGAATTTTTTTCAGTTGACATACAGAAACGTGAACATTTAACAGTTCTTTGTATAAGCTAATTTGACTTCCAGTCGATTTTACTGAAATGTTTTTTAAAAATATTTATGACATCAGTGCAAAGTTTGCCGTTCCATCGTGGATTTACGGCCCCTATTCTGTGTGTATTTTATGTGATGCCCATTGCCAAAGCCAAACAAAAATCTTCCTTTATCTCCGCTGTGCACTGTTGTTGCAATATTAGTGATTTTAGACCCGTTTTCTAAGAGTAATATGAGCTTTTGTCCGCCCATGTTCTCGAGAGCTGGCTAATTATCGCTCTCTAGCTCTCAGTCTTAATGTCACGCCGGACGATAGAGTACGTACGCCTCCCGGCGTAATTTTGCGCATTTTGCTCAAAGTGACTAGCTTTAGCTTAGTTTATTTCTACCTCATCATTGTCTTCATTTTGCACATTATGACCTAGTATATGTCATGGTCAACCTCATTATCTTCGTCACTCATTTCGTCTTCATGTCTCTCTGGCATCATATATTCATATATAAATTCATAATAAAAGTTGTATTATTGATGTGGTAAGCACCGACATTCTCTTGCCAGAAAGGAAAGGACAGCATAACGTTTAGAACATCTTTGTTTAGTTTGCCGTTCAATTCATATTTTGTACATAAACTATAACCCATAGGTACTGCGCTTTACAGTGCAAGTTAACGCTGTTGGTATTCAGAGAGTCAAGTTACAAGGACATGCACGCCAACCCACAGCCTAAATACATGTAGAAGCTAGATAGAAGGTCAGTGCATGTTGGTGAATTACTAAACAGCGCGCTCACAGCGCTCGCAAACTCTGCAGTCGTATACGCCATCTGCTGTTTAGATAAAGTTGCGTAATTCTCGAGGTTAAGCGCTGCAATGGTCAGGGATCGTGGGTGATTGTGTGCTCTCTTATTGGCTCTATCTGTCAGCGCACAAACTATGGGCGCTGTGTCGTTATTGGCCCATTCTGGTTTGTACACGAACCATCGGTACCGATGGTTCGTGTACAATCAATTAAATGTCACTTCTATCGAGAGTGTCCGAGTAATGTACATCGCACATTGCTTGAATTATCATGAATGGGTATATTTAGGGGTTGTATTTTATAGTAAATATCGTTTTACTGACCTGTCCGAAGTTTTACAATCATGGATGCAGAGAAAAGCAAGAAAAACGGCATTTGTTTTAAATTGGCGTTAGGCAGTGGTTCTTATGGTGTTCTTGGTTTTTCACGATCACCGTCCGACGATCTTGATTTTTTTAATATAAACAATTAAAGAATATCTAGCGCAATCATTTTGCTGGATGCCTGCAATCATTATTTACTTTTAAATAAGTAAGATATTTCCTAATAATTCGGTAGTATTTTTTCTTCTCGATATCTGCAAATGGTGTATCCTACCTTTAACTTCAAGAGATGTTCTATAAGAAAAGTGCCCCCCCCAAAAAAAAACCTCCCCCCCCAAAAAAAACCCCTAAAAAACAAGGTTGACATAAGATCCCCTTCAAACAAAATAAAGTTACTGTGAGTGTAATTGCTTAGGTGAAGCTTGTTCTGTTGCGTTGTATATTTAATTGTTTGTACTTGTTTTGGCTTGTTTGGATTTGTTCAGTTCAGTGCAGCAACAGTGACATCTGGGGCTGGGATGCCTCTGAGCAAAACTACGTCTGCAAACCATGCCCTGCCAACACCTACAAAGACGACTGGAAAAACGTCTGCACAGACTGTCCGCATGGCCTGGTGACAAGGGGTCACGGAGCTACCAACATCAGCCAGTGCTTCGGTAGGCCTTCTATTTTTTGTCGGGGCTTGCTGCAAACGCCTGGGAATGGTTTGGCAGTCTAGCTTAAAGGGATGGTTGTGCCAATTTTGGCGAGGCCGTGCTTTTGCATACCTTAACGGTCGCTGCCGTCACGACAGAGCGCCTGCTGGCCACCCTCAATCCACGGCAAGTGGCGGGTCTGTTGACCCCCGGCCCGAGCACCGCTTGGGCCTAAGAAGAGCCGTCTAATAAGACGAGGAAGTTACCTAAGTCCGGAGAATCTCGTATTAGCGAGAGTCGACTGTTCTACCTTAATTCTGCATTTCTTTGTTAATTAATGCACAGATCCAGACATTGGCAAGGATTCCCATGCTGAGACAACGAATTTCCCAGTCGTTGCGGTCTCCATGGCCTGCGCTGGATTCATTCTCATCATAGCTACCTTTGGACTGGTGTTCTGTAAGCTGAAGTAAGTTGAAATATGAAGGTTACAATAATTGCTTTGAACAAGTTGTTAGCCTATGCCCAAATAGGAATCAGTGTCTGAACGCATTGTCCATTTTGCGGAGACTATTATGTAACCTGTTTCAACGAAACCCAGACAAAGTCGCACAATGTGTTTTATTACAATGTACTCGTGAAGTCATTTTGCGGTGGTTTTTACCATTTTGAGGTTTTGAGTTTTTCTGAATCACAAACTATTAATCTACAATCTCCCCAAATTTGAACATTATCCGTCATCCAGAAGTAGTTTTTATTTTGGATTTTGTAAAAGAATTGCGTATAGAAATGATACGCTTTTCTGAAATTCAAAGCTGTTTATCTCATAATTATGTTGTCAGGGTTTTATCACTAAATCCTTCCCCCAGGGGAGATAGGGTGTGGGTACACATGTAAATGATACATCATTTAAAAGCTAATAACCTAGAGAATTTTTAAAAAAGCAAAGGGATCTCGGGTATGTAAAACGAGGATAAAATTCTCCTTACAATGCTGTTTGTTGCACTTCAACCAGACCTTTATCAACATGTCGCAAACGACAAATGTTGAGAAAAAACCTTTGACGTTTTGAGTTTTGTACAAGTGATATGGAAAAATGCTAATTGTCTCACTTTTTACGCTACTTTCATACTATTTCTTTGCAAATTATAGTTAGTACGGAATTGCCTTAAAAAAAAACCCAACTAATTGACAGATTCAATCCAAAGTCCTTATGTAGAATATATAAAACTACTTGACCATTAAACCCACGAGAACTGGGAAAACCTTTGATGGATGTTTCAACCTGAATCAATAATCTACTTATTTCAGGCTTGTTAAAGTACATGTAACTTGCTAGTATTCTGTCATTTAACAAATTTGCACACACACAAATTTGTTGCCTGTTTCAACAAATTTAAGATGATTTCCAAAAAATAAAATAAAAAAGCAAGTAATATTAAAACCCAAACTGTAATTATTTTTTTTCTTTTTATATACAGAAAGCAGAGGAAACCTCGGAAATTGTCCGCGATTGACAAGGCATCTCCTGTTCACGTCATCCCTGACATATTCCAGGCAAACTTAGCAAGTCTGGGGACCAAGCAAGGTACCGTACTATACTTGAAATAAAAAGCAACTACTAACATGTTATGTAGAAAAAAAGAAAAAAACCCAATAATTTGTGACCCACTCCACAAAAAATGGGTATTATGTCACAAAACAGTGAAATTGAGTTATATACATGGTTGGAAATAAAGCCCACCGCGTAAGCATTCATTTTGTATATAATAGAGCTCTATAGCCCTTCCCGTTTTGGAGATATGACGTGTTTACATATTGATTACTTCCTTGGAGTTCAAATTACACAACTGAGAAACTGGGCTTTGAAATAGCCGGCTCTGTTGTACAACAGAACGATGCACACAAAATTGTATTGTTTTCTACTTTATTTATCAAAATCAACATTTCTTTTGATGAAACTTAAAACTGTAGGTATAAAAGATGTCATTCATGACAAAAAAAGTAAATCACATTTTGATGAAATGTTCACCCTCTCAACTTTGAGTAGGCCATTACATGATAATGCACAGCGCGACTCACCTTTTTGGTAGAGCCGGTCACATTTATACTCTTATATTATTATGTACAAATAATATAAAAAGAGAGCCAACACAGGTTTTTGAATCTTTACATTAAATAATATTTGTAATATTTCTACGTGTCCTTTCCCTAGTTTTCTTACCTTGCTTCTACTTTTCCTACTTTTTTTCATAGAAATTTCGACTATTTTCTATATTTGTTTCCTACTTTTTGTGTCCCACAACTCTGAATTTGTGACCTGGCACAACAAAATGAGCGGAACGTCGCACATGGCCAAAACGAGTTATTGGCCAAAACGTCATTTTTTCATGTGGGAGGTCGGTTTCGAGTTTAACGTTTTTACATACAAAAGAAAAATTCTTTATCATATTCCAAAATTGTATAGCTCAATTAAAACTCTAAAGTTTGTTTTATGTGGCACTGAGTGATAGTATAGTTGGCACGGTTCACGGACTTTGAACCCCGTTTTCTCAAAACAAGGGAGCATGACTTCAGCTATTTCAAAAGAGTATAGTGGTGGCTAGGAATAAGCTACAGCAACACATAATACATCATTTGAAAGCTTAGGTTGTCTGCTTTCGAGAAATGTAATAATGTCAATTTTGTTGTTTTGCGACTTATTTCCACCCATTTCGTGGTGCCAGGTCACATTTGCCAAACGGGTATATTCCAGATCCCGGGCTTTGTACCATCTACAATCCGAATATGGAACCCTCTTTCTGCCCATATGTGACCCGCTCTACAAAAAGGTGTATTAAGTCGCGCTGTGCACTATCATGTATTGGCCCGCTCAACGTTGAGAGGGTAAACATTTCATCAAAATTAGATTTTCATTTTTTGTCATGAATGACATCTTTGATACCTACAGTACAGGTTTCATTCAAAGAAATGTTGATTTTGATGAATAAAGTGGACAAAAATACCATTTTGTGTGCATCGTTCTTCTGTTGTAGTACAACAGAGCCGGCTATTTCAAAGCCTGTTTTCTCAGTTTTGTAATTTGAATTCAAAGGAAGTAATCAATATTTAAACACGTCATATCTCCAAAATGAGAGGGGCTATGGAGCTCCATTATATACCAAATGAAAGCTTATGTTATGGGCGTTTCAACCATGTATATAACTCAATTTCTATTTCTGCGACTTAATGCACCTTTTTGTAGAGCCGGTCACATATACCCAGTATCAGAAAACAAGCTAGCTTCAGTTAGGAGGTGAATCGCTTGGGCGACAAGCTGTCGGAAGGCTTTTAAACCTTGCGACGTGCCGCCATCTTGTTTTTACACGAACGCGCGTCCGTACTTTTTGTATTGTATTTCGGTTGTATTTCGTGT
The DNA here is from genome assembly GCA_037893245.1 of Crossaster papposus. NCBI lineage: Eukaryota > Metazoa > Echinodermata > Asteroidea > Velatida > Solasteridae > Crossaster > Crossaster papposus. Next base: position 403,355 of record JBAIAA010000003.1, on the reverse strand, counting down.
GTAATCCCAATGCTGTTCGGTTTTATGGCTTTATATGTGACCTGTCATCACAAAATGAGCGTAAAGTCGGCAAAACCAAAAATTTAGATAGGGGTATTTCTAAATTCTGTGGAAAAAGAGCTTTCCAATGGTATATAACACTTGGAGGTTTGATACTCATTATTTTTTTTTATTTTTTTTAGTCTGGAGTCTTAATACAGAGATTATGAGAAAACAGGCATTTCTTGCGAGAAATTGTGTGAAAGACATAGAAAGGCATAGTCAAAATTGTCTCAAAAACTATTTTTTTGTTTATCTGATCGTCCTGAAAAATTGGGAATTGATTGTTGGGGATTTAGTCTTACAAAAAAACATATAATCTCAAATTCGACCACCCGTTCAAATTTTGAATCACTCCGTGCAACTTTACGCTCATTTTGTGATGACAGGTCACATATGTCAACACAGTACTTTCCCACTTTCCCAGTGTCTGAATATATTCGATCCCAGCTGGTGTTGTTGAATGGGGCAAGGCAACAATAGCATGATTAATTGCTTGGGTAGGTCTGGTTAAACCTAGACTTGAATAGCCCCTTTATGTACACAAAGTAATGAGATACTCGTGGGGCAGCACTTTGCTTTGCAAAAAGCCGAGTCACCGGTTCAACCAGGGTTCAAGCGGCACTTACCATGCTATTCGGCTTGCTTTGAACTAGGAATACATGTAATATGAGATTTATTTAACAAAGGATGAAAAAATAATTGTCTTTCTACGGCGAAGCGACTTCGAAAAAAAGTACGGTGGCCTGTCACAAGGTTAATTCATACGGTTTCTTGCTGTTAAGGCCAATGTATGCCTTGTGTGAGAAACTTTAGTCATGATTATTTACATTTCAAAGGAGATTTTCTTTTTATATTTGCAGATGGTCCAGCTGCTAGCCCAATCGGCGAGGCTCTTCCAGAAGGTCCACACACTCCCTCCGATGAGCAAAACCTGGGTGGAATACATCTCTCCCTCACCAAACTGTAGTCGGGCTTCCTTCCGACTGGACCGACAATAATTACTGGAAATTAAACATTGATCAAGTATCATTTATTGCAAAAAAGCGCATTGCATGCCTAAGCGTTGCCTAAGCTATAGTTAGGTGGTTAGCTCTGGCTGCCGTAAGACACTTATAGTTTTGCCTGTCTAATAATTACCTATAATCAATATATAAAAACATTGAAGTATCGCCATCATTGGGGCGAGCAGATCATTATTCAGAATCTGAAGAGGACGATTGTTATATTATTTTATACTATGTCTTAATTATGTTTAAAACTATCTAAAAAAGGCAAGAAATTGTTTAAAGGTAGGATCACCATTTGCTGATGTAAGATATTTTTACTACCGAATTATTAGGAAATATCTTACTTATTTGAAATTAAATAATGATCGTAGGCATCCAGGAAAAGCATTGCGTCACATATCCTGTAATTGTTCTGAAAAATTGAATTTTATTTTTAAAAAAATACGATCGCCAGACGGCGATTGTGAACAAAACACTAAGAACAACATAAGAGCCACTGCCCGACGCCGGTTAAAAACGAACGCCGTTTTTTTTGCTTTTCTCAGCATCCATAATTGTAAAACTTCGGACAGGTCAGTTAAACGATATTTACTAAAAAATATAACACCTAAATTTACCCATTCATGATAATTAAAGCAATTACCAATGGTGTATCCTACTATTAATGAATGATGAGAATCTGCAGTTTTTGAAGTACAGTACCGTACAGGTTCCTAATCCAGTTATTTGTTTGTTGCTAGATAGTTATGGAAAGAACCTAGTCGTAGTAATTTTGCCTTAATTAAGATTAAAGGGATCGTATACCTTTGGTAATTACTCAAACAATTAATGGCAATACTTGGTAAGAAGTACAGCAGCTTTGGATAGTATAATGCATTTTTAGAAACTTTTCACTTCAAAGTACTGCGGTTATGGACAAAGATATCACTTTTTATCTCCAAAAATTTGAATCTGAGAAGCGTTACTGCAGTGACGTTTCTCAGATTGTGTATTCTAATCCTGCGTGGACATAACCGCTCCAGATTTTCGGCAATATCTCAAAATCGCTACCACCTTTTGAAATGAAATTTTTACAGGTTAGTTTTATGGTATATATCTATAACTATATCCTCCTTTTGTTGTTCCATAGAACTCTGTACATGCCTTTTCTTTTGTGTTTCTCCTGCCAGCTATGATGTGCATCATGCTGTATGTTGCCCTATATATGTTTGTTTCTTGTACACAGCCATTATGTCTCTGAAGAAGATCTTGTTAAGATCGAAATATTAGACCCTCTTAACTTATTTGATTTATAACTATATAGGATTGAAACAAACAGTGGGTTCTAATTACTAAACGTATACGATCTTTTAAAGTGGTGTTGTAACACAGACTAAATTACTCAGAATGACTGACAGTGTCGGCCAATTCGTCAAGGATTTGTTTATTCCTATGCCTTATAGATTCTTCTCGACTGCTCAAATAGCCTCCTCTTCACTGACAATGTTGGCCTGATGAATAATAACAAAACATTTGCAAGATTGTTTAAAGGCTAATAAGGTTTAGAAAGAGTTTTAAAACTTTAGCCTTCAAACATTCTTGCGTATGTTTCATTATTATTTTTAACATACAATTTGTTTGGGTCGCCTTAACGGTGTTTTTTTTGCACGTGCTTTTACGGATTTTGATGATGCAAGATTCAAACGGATGCAGGAAGACACAATTCTTAATCTGATTGCTAGGGTCATCAGAGGCCATTGTTCGTATGTATGTTCAAGTTTCAGATTAAGGTTGTTTTTTAAATGTATAATAATATTTACGAGTTTTCATGGATTTTTATGAAACTTGGCTGCAGGGACCCGAAGTGGAATGCCACAATTCCTATCGGATTACTGAGGTTATAGGGGTCATTTGGGGTCATTTGGGTCATCTTGGGTCATTTGGGGTCATTTGGGTCATCTTGGGTCATTTGGGGGTCATTTGGGGTCATTGTTTCAACATGCACAAAATAACGACGTACGAACAAAAACTGGAGAACAAATTATGAGTTCAGTCACGTAAAGAACCTGGGTAAATGAGACAATAACGGCGATGATTGAAATTGCTTTAATAATGACAAAACCAGTTGGAGTGGCAACTGGACAAACTAAACAAAACTGTGGTAGTAATAATATGAATTTACAATGTATGACTATCATGATTAACCCTGTAATGCGCCGCCATCTTTGTTATACAGGCAACCCCCCTAGCTACGATTTTTGGTAGTCGCTTGTATTTCGTGTATACCCCCAAGCTGTTTTGGTTTTACGGCTTTATATGTTCACACAGCCCTTTGTCATAGGTCAGAGACCCAGAAACCAGCTGGTGTTGTTGAATAAGACAACAATAGCACGATTGATTGCTTGTTGGGAAGGTCTGGCGGTGAAATCCAGACCTCAACAAGCTGCGACGACGTGCCGCCATATTGTTTGTACACCAACCTTCTACGTACTATTTTCGATAGTCGCTTGTATTTCGTGTATACCCCTAAGCTGTTTTGGTTTTATACGGCTTTATATGTTCACATATTATTTGGCATGCTTTGAACTAGGAATACATGTAACATGAGATTTGTTTGACCTTTGATGACAAAATTATTGCTTTTTTACGGCGAAGCGACTACCAGAAATAGTACGGTGGCACGTAAATAAGTCATTCCACCAAGTGGGGACACACTGTTCTTATGTCCAGATCAATATCATAACACTACTTTTTGCTATGCGTTTGTGTGTGCGTTTAAAATGTAAATTATGCACAACTTTTCAGACTTGTTGATCTAAGTTAGAGAAAAACATGAGGCAGACATGTCATCAATTTTCGAATTTTTTTTTTAATTGACAATATCCCTGTTTATTCTAAATGTGCACAAAGCCACAGCGTACCCACAGACTGCTCCGTAGGTAACTAATTAAGGGTACATGTACATGTTTTGCAAGGGAATTTTGAGCAGTTTCGAGCAGCTTCACCAATGGTTTTTTATTTACCATTGTATTTAGATCATAATTATTGCCACCTATTTTGTACACAGAATTTTGCCACCTAAACATGTGGTCAGTTTTATATCTGCAATAAATAAACGTATCTTTGCATAAATCAGTTTGTGGTTTTGTGGTTTTGTGGTTTTGTAGTATGAAGCTTTTACTTTTAGAAAATATTTGATAATTATTTTTAAAAATATGATTTTGTCCAAAAATCTCTCAAATATCCTTTATATCAATTTAGATAAAAAAGTGGGTTAACCCCTTGTGTTTTTTTTCAAATTTTGGCCCCAAATTAATTTTTTAAAAACTCCTTCAGAACAAGTCTACAGGACAGGAGAACCCATTCCAACTGGAATTTGGACGGAATTCAGGTTAAATAGAAGATTTGGCCGAAAATTTGAGGAAAAATCAAATAAAAATACGATTTATTTTTGTCAAAATAGGATATATTTTACCAAATCTTTGCAATTTTAGCTTTGTTTTTATGGATTGATGTTCCTCTTTCATCAGAGATGATATTTAAGACGTTTGGAGAAAAAATCTATTTTTTGCCGAATTTAGATAAAAAAGTTAGATAATTTAGATAACCCCTTGTATTTTTTTCAAATTTTTGCCCCAAAATAATAATTTTTAAAAATCTTTCAGAAGAAGCCTACAGGACAGGAGAACCCATTCCAACTAGAATTTGGACGAAATTCACGTTAAATAAAACATTTGGTCGAAAATTTGAGCGAAAAAAATCAAATAAAAATACGGTTTTTTGGTCCAAAATAGGTCATATTTCACCAAATCTTTGCAATTTTAGCTTTGTTTTTATGGATTGATGTTCCTCTTGCATCAGAGATGATATTTAAGACGTTTAGAGAAAAATCTATTTTTGGCCAAATTTCGATAAAAAAGTGGGTTAACCCCTTGTATTTTTTTTCAAATTTTGGCCCAGAATTATATTTTTTTAAACTCCTTCAGAAGAAGCCTACAGGACAGGAGAAGCCATTCCAACTGGAATTTGGACGAAATTCACGTTAAATAAAACATTTGGTCGAAAATTTGAAGAAAAATCAAATAAAAAATACGTTGTTTTTTTGTCAAAAATAGGTCATATTTCACCAAATCTTTGCAATTTTAGCTTTGTTTTTATGGATTGATGTTCCTCTTGCATCAGAGATGATATTTAAGACGTTTGGAGAAAAATCTATTTTTGGCCAAAATTGTATTTTTTTCAAATTTTGGCCCAAAATAATAATTTTTAAAACTCCTTCAGAAGAAGCCTATGGGACAGGAGAAGCCATTCCAACTGGAATTTGGACGAAATTCACGTTAAATAAAACATTTGGTCGAAAATTTAAGGAAAAATCAAATAAAAATACGTTATTTTTGGTCAAAAATAGGTCATATTTCACCAAATCTTTGCAATTTTAGCTTTGTTTTTATGGATTGATGTTCCTCTTGCATCAGAGATGATATTTAAGACGTTTGGAGAAAAATCCATTTTTGGCCAAATTTAGATAAAAAAGTGGGTTAACCCCTTGTATTGTTTTCAAATTTTGGCCCAGAATTATATTTTTTTAAACTCTTTCAGAAGAAGCCTACAGGACAGGAGAAGGCATTCCAACTGGAATTTGGACGGAATTCAGGTTAAATAGAAGATTTGGCCGAAAATTTGAGGAAAAATCAAATAAAAATACGATTTTTTTTTGGTCAAAATAGGATATATTTTACCAAATCTTTGCAATTTTAGCTTTGTTTTTATGGATTGATGTTCCTCTTTCATCAGAGATGATATTTAAGACGTTTGGAGAAAAAATCTATTTTTTGCCGAATTTAGATAAAAAAGTGGGTTAACCCCTTGTATTTTTTTCAAATTTTGGCCCCAAAATAATAATTTTAAAAAATCTTTCAGAAGAAGCCTACAGGACAGGAGAACCCATTCCAACTAGAATTTGGACGAAATTCACGTTAAATAAAACATTTGGTCGAAAATTTGAGCGAAAAAAATCAAATAAAAATACGTTTTTTTGGTCAAAAATAGGTCATATTTCATCAAATCTTTGCAATTTTAGCTTTGTTTTTATGGATTGATGTTCCTCTTGCATCAGAGATGATATTTAAGACGTTTGGAGAAAAATCTATTTTTGGCCAAATTTAGATAAAAAAGTGGGTTAACCCCTTGTATTTTTTTCAAATTTTGGCCCCAAATTTAATTTTTTTAAACTCCTTCAGAACAAGCCTACAGGACAGGAGAACCCATTCCAACTGGAATTTGGACGGAATTCAGGTTAAATAGAAGATTTGGCCGAAAATTTGAGGAAAAATCTAATAAAAATACGATTTATTTTTGTCAAAATAGGTCATATTTTACCAAATCTTTGCAATTTTAGCTTTGTTTTTATGGATTGATGTTCCTCTTGCATCAGAGATGATATTTAAGACGTTTGGAGAAAAATCTATTTTTGGCCAAATTTCGATAAAAAAAGTGGGTTAACCCCTTGTATTGTTTTCAAATTTTGGCCCAAAATTATATTTTTTTAAACTCTTTCAGAAGAAGCCTACAGGACAGGAGAAGGCATTCCAACTGGAATTTGGACGAAATTCACGTTAAATTAATTTTATCCATAAAAGATAAAATACGTTATACTTGGGGCACATAAAGCCTAAACTCCATATATTTAACTTTTAAGAAACGTGGCTTGGTCGTTTAGAAAGTTGCGCAAGAAAAAGGGGGGAAATAAATTCCTTACCATATAAGGTTATATCTGGTAGATATGCAAATTAATAGGTAAGATTGACCAATGGAGAATTTAAGATATCCTACCTTGACCAATGAGAAGAAAAGACAGTCCGAAGAGTTTGGGTATTTAACCCAGAACACGAGGCATTCGGGCCGCCAATTTGGTTGCAGCTATCAGCAACTCAGAAAAAATTGTTGACCAAAACTTCTTAAATTTTTGTTATCATCTGCACTTCCAACTCCTCCGACGCTTCGAAGCCCTGTCAACCGGACAACTCTCCGTTCGTCCAACCATGGACCAACCGGACGAAACCACTTGTGGACGAAACACTTGTCGATAATCGGACAATTCCTCGTATACGTCTAACCGTTTAGCTAGGAGTGGAAGATTTGCTGGCCACCTCTTCGGACATGCCGTACCGAAAGAACGCCGTAGCTAGCCGCCGACCCGGTCGCACAGGAGCCGCCTGTGAGAGGGAGAGGACGCGGGGCAGCTGTGCCTGCCCTTCACCAGGAGCAGTCTGCGAGAGGCAGCGGACGCGGGGCAGCTGTGGCCTGCCCAGCACCAGGAGCCTAGGCCGCCAACCCATCTTGGCAGCGGTCGACCCCGAGGAAACCCAAGCTCGGTATCAGATCCGGATGTTCTGCACCCAGAGACCCAGCCGTCAACCTCCGTCGTGGATGTGCATCCTCCTCGCAGCCATCAAAAAAATAAATGAACTGCTGCACCATGACAACAACATGAACAATAACACTGATCCGTTCGCGGGTCCTAGTATTAGCGGAATAAGGGGTGGGGGTGAGTACAATGTTAATGATTCTCATACTGCCATTCCAATCAGTGCAATTCAGTTAAGGGCAGATGTCCGCCCAGTACCATTATGTCAAATAGGAAAGTCGTGTGCAGCGTTAGTTTTTATGTCTCGGAATCCAAGACAACATTCGGTCAGGGGAGTACATAGATTTGGCCCCAAATAACGACACAGCGCATGCCGTACTTTCGCGGACAGATCAGTCTAATTTAACCTTCGGGGTGAAAGGGGGCAACCTGGTCCTTAGGACACCTGGCCCATCGCGAAGGCGCATCGAATCCTTCTCTATACGGCAATCTGCCTTTCACACATTTATGTCAATTTATCTTGATCAACACACCCAGAGATATGCACAGCTATTAAAGTACCGTGAAATTATTCGTATGGCGTCAGCACAGTTTCCCGGTTACGGGTGGCGAACATATATATGACGAGCAGTTTCGGTTAAAGATGGAGATTGACCCCTCCCGTTCATGGGGGAAATTGATATGGAACTCAGTGGGTGACGGTTGCTGCGGTCCCGGTAACCACTAACCAATCGGGCAATCGGTTAGGTAACACACAAGGGTGGGCCCCGGCGTCCAAAACCGACCGCGTGACCGGCCATTGCTTTAATTAATGCAGTAAAAGGGGGGAATTTTAGTACACCGCATACCAATTCTGCGGGTAATTCTAACGCTGCCCATACTGCACCCGTCAACCCTCGTCCATGACTCGATTTGAGCAAACCAAACACAACGTTTGTTACCCCCACGCCCATTAACCAAACAGTGTTAGATAACTGGCTGACAAAATACCCAACTGTAGATGATTGTCGCATATTAAGTAATGGCTTTAAATATGATTTTTCGTTGGGTTATGAAGGTCCCCGTATGCCCCATGATTCAAATTGTTTAGCTACGGCGTCAGAACGCCCAATTGTGGTCAAAGAAAAACTTGCCAAGGAAATCAGTTTCGGCAGGATTGCAGGCCCCTATCAAAACCGCCCCCTTTTCTAATCTACAATGTTCCCCCATAGGTCTAGTCCCCAAGAGTATGCCTAATACCTTTCGACTCATTCATCACCTGTCTTACCCTGCCGGTAACTCAAACAATGAATTTATTGACAAGGAACATTGTGTAGTTCACTATGCCTCGTTTGGCGAGGCTGTGGATTTGGTTATGACCGTAGGGGAATCGGCTTGGTTAGCGAAAGCCGACATTACAGGTAGTATACACCATTGGTAATTTTTTGAATTATCAGGAATGGGTGGATTTGGGGGGTTGTATTTCATATTAAATATCGTTTTACTGCCCTGTCCGAAGTTTTACAATCATGGTTGCTGAGGAACGCAAGAAAAACGACGTTCGTTTTTAACCGGAGTCGGGCAGTTTTTCTTATGTTGTTTTTGTTTATTCGCGATCGCCGTCCGGCGAGAATGAATTTTGGTTTATACAATTCATTTTTTTTGGGAACAATTACAGGATATCTAGAGCCCTCGTTTTGCTGGATGCCTACAATGATTATTTACTGCTCTTATTCCTCCATGTTTCAAATAAGTAAGATATTTTTTAATAATTCGGTAGTAAATTGTTTCGATATCTGCAAATGGTGCATTTCGTTTGTTGCCAGTTTCACCTGCTGATTATGAATTGCTGGTTTTTTTTCTTTGACAACCAATTTTACTTTGACAAATGTATGCCAATGGGCTGTCCCATTTCTTGTTCGCTTTTCGAGAAGTTTAGTTCATTTTTGGAATTTCAAGTTAAGCGTATGGCTGAGGTATCTTTAGTCACTCACTATCTACATGATGTTTTGTTCGTGGGCAACTCGTCCTCCTCGTGTGCAGAGTTATTAGATGTTTTCCGAACTATGTGTACCAAGCTAAACGTCCCCTTAGCGCACGAACAACCTGAAGGGCCAGTGCAAACAATTACATATCTGCGTTGGGAAATCGATACTGTTCGCGCCCAAGTTAAAGTCCCACAGGAGAAAGTTACTAAAACATGTGGTAAAATTCATGCTTTCTTGAGTAAGACAAAGGCCACGCTTGTGTCAATGCAGTCGCTATTGGGTTCACTCAATTTCTTGTGCAGGGCTATTGCCCCGGGTCGTGCCTTTTTGCGGCGTTTAACCAACCTTACTAAAGGCTTGAAACGGCCATATCACAAAGTTCGTATCTCCCAAGGGGCGCGTCTGGATTTACTCATGTGGTTAGAATTTCTTGTGCATTTTAATGGCGTATCGACATTTTCAAGTAGGCACTGGGTAGATAATGAAACACTTGCTTTGTACACGGACGCGTCCGGTAGCATAGGTTTTGGGGTGTATTTTGACGGCATAGTTTTTGGGGTGTATTTTGACGGCCAATGGATGCAAGGTCGATTGTCGGATGATTTATTAACGAACCCGCCATCCATTGCATTTATCGAACTATTTCCCATAGTTGTTGCTATTCTTGGCTGGTCGTCTAGTTTCCAAAACCAAAAACTGCGGTTTAACACTGACAACATGGCTGTTGTCCATATTATAAACAAGCAAACATCTCCCTGCCCAAGAATAATGCGCCTGGTGCGCCTACTTGTCTTAGATATAATATTGTGTTTAAAGCCGTGCATGTGCCGGGGGTGAACCCCCCTTACCTCACCTTCCAGCGATCAAGTGCATTTTTGCTTTTATGCGTATCGGGGAGTTCACGGACAATTCTCGGTTTCACACTCAACCTTCAGTGATTACCGATTCGGATGTAGAATTTTCTTACCGCGATACCCAAATGTCATGTTACCATTTCATTCAAGCAAAGTAAGAATAATCAACATGGTGAACCGCAAACCGTATGTCTAAAGCCGTCCGATAATGCTTTCCTCTGCCCCGTGTCAGCACTGCTCACATTATGCTCGGGTACGCCCCAACCATGCAGGTTCATATTGTTGTCATTTTAACTGTACCCCCCTTACTCGCTATCAGTTTAACGGGGTATTGAAGAAAGCACTGGCATTTAATAACATACCGGCTGACCACATTAAAGGTCATTCCTTGCGCATAGGGGCGGCCTCGGCGGCATATCAAATGGGGGTCCCTCAAACAAACATTCGTGCTATGGGTCGCTGGCGCTCGGACGCGGTCAATACATATATCCGTCCTCTGCCCATTTCTCCCTGGCCAGGTGTCTAGAACACTGGATTAATCCCAGTTGAACGTTTATCTTAGTCCCAGTTATTTGCTGTCATTTACCTAATAGGTCTAGTATGGATAGTGGGGGATTCCATTGTGCTTGGGGCCGAAGGTCCTTTAAATCTTCCAATGAAAGTGATGTGGCGTGGTCGAAGCGGCCACCTATAGTGATTTACCACAGCTGTTAACAGTTATTCATCTGGGAACTACCGACCTGGTGAAGGTCGACGAATTTTCTTTCAGCCAACGACTAGTCCTATCAATGCGCACATGTGCCGAGCAATTCCCGCATACTACATTGATATGGTCAGATTTTCGTCTGTACTATTGGGGGCTCGGTCGCAAAGCGGGATGGAGAAGAAGCGGCGCACGCTCAATCGATGGGCGCGGTCTCAAGGTAGTTGGCTGGGGGTTAGTAATTTACACCATCCACAGTTTAAGTGGACTGAGGCCGCGTTGTATAGGTTTGATGCTATACATTTGTCACCTGTGGGCAATCGCATATTCCGTGATAACCTGTGCCAAGCCATTTCGGCCTTTTTATAAGGTACATAATTATGTTCCGAACTAGCGAAATCGCACATCTACTAAATATAGAGTATTGTGTGATGTTTTGGGGCTGTCTTTCCCTTGGGACGCTATGCGTTTGGCCTAAATTGCGGGATTCAGACAGCCAGTATAGTTTGTGTTTGTAAAACTGTTGTAGTCAAAGGTAGTATGTATATTAAATTACACAGACTTGCAATCTCTCCTGCTGTTCCCCGAGAGATTATATTGTTCGATCCAGCCGTACGACGATTGAACAGCACATCTGTGTTAAGATCACATTGAAGTTAAATCATAACAGTTAAATTTAAAAAGAGACCCTGTCGGTCCAAGTGGGGTCACTGAGATGAACCCAAAAAAGAGACCCTGTCGGTCCAAGTGGGGTCACTGAGATGAACCCAAAAAGAGACCCTGTCGGTCCAAGTGGGGTCACTGAGATGAACCCAAAAAAGAGACCCTGTCGGTCCAAGTGGGGTCACTGAGATGAACCCAAAAAGAGACCCTGTCGGTCCAAGTGGGGTCACTGAGATGAACCCAAAAAAGAGACCCTGTCGGTCAAAGTGGGGTCACTGAGATGAACCCAAAAAAGAGACCCTATCGGTCCAAGTGGGGTCACTGAGATGAACCCAAAAAAGAGACCCTGTCGGTCCATTTAAAAGTCGGGCATCACGCTGGTGAGTAGCCCGCATGTATACCATAGTGGGGTCACTGAGATGAACCCAAAAAAGAGACCCTGTCGGTCCAAGTAAAAGTCGAGCATCACGCTGGTGAGCCGCTCGCAGCTATACCATGGTGGGGTCACTGAGATGAACCTTCATCATATATATATATTTTTGAATTTGTTTGAAGAAGTTTTTGGTCAAATAAAGAGCTGCTTTTGGCTGCAGCAAAGAACCAAGATATGTTTGTTCCATATTTTAATTGCTTCCAAGTATAATTAATTTTATCCATAAAAGATAAAATACGTTATACTTGGGGCACATAAAGCCTAAACTCCATATATTTAACTTTTAAGAAACGTGGCTTGGTCGTTTAGAAAGTTGCGCAAGAAAAAGGGGGGAAATAAATTCCTTACCATATAAGGTTATATCTGGTAGATATGCAAATTAATAGGTAAGATTGACCAATGGAGAACTTAAGATATCCCACCTTGACCAATGAGAAGAAAAGACAGTCCGAAGAGTTTGGGTATTTAACCCAGAACACGAGGCATTCGGGCCGCCAATTTGGTTGCAGCTATCAGCAACTCAGAAAAAATTGTTGACCAAAACTTCTTAAATTTTTGTTATCCCACCTCCTCCCCTTCATTCCGCCTTAAAAGGCCTGAGTGGCTGTCTGCCTAAACCAAAATTTCGGGCCTAAATTGCGGGATTCAGACAGCCAGTATAGTTTGTGTTTGTAAAACTGTTGTAGTCAAAGGTAGTATGTATATTAAATTACACAGACTTGCAATCTCTCCTGCTGTTCCCCGAGAGATTATATTGTTCGATCCAGCCGTACGACGATTGAACAGCACTGACATCTGTGTTAAGATCACATTGAAGTTAAATCATAACAGTTAAATTTAAAAAGAGACCCTGTCGGTCCAAGTGGGGTCACTGAGATGAACCCAAAAAAGAGACCCTGTCGGTCCAAGTGGGGTCACTGAGATGAACCCAAAAAGAGACCCTGTCGGTCCAAGTGGGGTCACTGAGATGAACCCAAAAAAGAGACCCTGTCGGTCCAAGTGGGGTCACTGAGATGAACCCAAAAAGAGACCCTGTCGGTCCAAGTGGGGTCACTGAGATGAACCCAAAAAAGAGACCCTGTCGGTCAAAGTGGGGTCACTGAGATGAACCCAAAAAAGAGACCCTGTCGGTCCAAGTGGGGTCACTGAGATGAACCCAAAAAAGAGACCCTGTCGGTCCATTTAAAAGTCGGGCATCACGCTGGTGAGTAGCCCGCATGTATACCATAGTGGGGTCACTGAGATGAACCCAAAAAAGAGACCCTGTCGGTCCAAGTAAAAGTCGAGCATCACGCTGGTGAGCCGCTCGCAGCTATACCATGGTGGGGTCACTGAGATAAACCTTCATCATATATATATATTTTTGAATTTGTTTGAAGAAGTTTTTGGTCAAATAAAGAGCTGCTTTTGGCTGCAGCAAAGAACCAAGATATGTTTGTTCCATATTTTAATTGCTTCCAAGTATAATTAATTTTATCCATAAAAGATAAAATACGTTATACTTGGGGCACATAAAGCCTAAACTCCATATATTTAACTTTTAAGAAACGTGGCTTGGTCGTTTAGAAAGTTGCGCAAGAAAAAGGGGGGAAATAAATTCCTTACCATATAAGGTTATATCTGGTAGATATGCAAATTAATAGGTAAGATTGACCAATGGAGAACTTAAGATATCCCACCTTGACCAATGAGAAGAAAAGACAGTCCGAAGGGTTTGGGTATTTAACCCAGAACACGAGGCATTCGGGCCGCCAATTTGGTTGCAGCTATCAGCAACTCAGAAAAAATTGTTGACCAAAACTTCTTAAATTTTTGTTATCCCACCTCCTCCCCTTCATTCCGCCTTAAAAGGCCTGAGTGGCTGTCTGCCTAAACCAAAATTTCGGGCCTAAATTGCGGGATTCAGACAGCCAGTATAGTTTGTGTTTGTAAAACTGTTGTAGTCAAAGGTAGTATGTATATTAAATTACACAGACTTGCAATCTCTCCTGCTGTTCCCCGAGAGATTATATTGTTCGATCCAGCCGTACGACGATTGAACAGCACTGACATCTGTGTTAAGATCACATTGAAGTTAAATCATAACAGTTAAATTTAAAAAGAGACCCTGTCGGTCCAAGTGGGGTCACTGAGATGAACCCAAAAAAGAGACCCTGTCGGTCCAAGTGGGGTCACTGAGATGAACCCAAAAAGAGACCCTGTCGGTCCAAGTGGGGTCACTGAGATGAACCCAAAAAAGAGACCCTGTCGGTCCAAGTGGGGTCACTGAGATGAACCCAAAAAGAGACCCTGTCGGTCCAAGTGGGGTCACTGAGATGAACCCAAAAAAGAGACCCTGTCGGTCAAAGTGGGGTCACTGAGATGAACCCAAAAAAGAGACCCTGTCGGTCCAAGTGGGGTCACTGAGATGAACCCAAAAAAGAGACCCTGTCGGTCCATTTAAAAGTCGGGCATCACGCTGGTGAGTAGCCCGCATGTATACCATAGTGGGGTCACTGAGATGAACCCAAAAAAGAGACCCTGTCGGTCCAAGTAAAAGTCGAGCATCACGCTGGTGAGCCGCTCGCAGCTATACTATGGTGGGGTCACTGAGATGAACCTTCATCATATATATATATTTTTGAATTTGTTTGAAGAAGTTTTTGGTCAAATAAAGAGCTGCTTTTGGCTGCAGCAAAGAACCAAGATATGTTTGTTCCATATTTTAATTGCTTCCAAGTATAAACCCCTAGTATTTTTTTTCAAATTTTGGCCCAAAATAACAATTTTTTAAACTCCTTCGGAAGAAGCCTGTGGGACAGGAGAAGCCATTCCAACTGGAATTTGGACGAAATTCACGTTAAATAAAAATTTGGTCAACATTTTTTGGAAAAATCAAATAAAAATACGTTTTTAGGTCAAAAATAGGTCATATTTCACAAAATCTTTGCAATTTTGGCTTAGTTTTTTTTATGGATTGATGTTCCTCTTGCATCAGAGATGATATTTAAGACGTTTGGAGAAAAATCTATTTTTGGCTAAATTTAGATAAAAAAGTGGGTTAACCCCTTGCATTTTTTTCAAATTTTAACCCAAAATAATAATTGTTTAAACTCCTTCAGAAGAAGCCTATGGGACAGGAGAAGCCATTCCAACTGGAATTTGGACGAAATTCACGTTAAATAAAACATTTAGTCAAAAATTTGAGGAAAAATCAAATAAAAATACGGGTTTTTTTGGTCAAAAATAGGTCATATTTCACTAAATCTTTGCAATTTTAGCTTTGTTTTTATGGATTGATGTTCCTCTTGCATCAGAGTTGATATTTAAGACGTTTGGAGACAAATCTATTTTGGGCCAAATTTAGATAAAAAAGTGGGTTAACCCCTTGTATTTTTTTCAAATTTTGGCCCAAAATATTTTTTTTGAAAACTCCTTTAGAAGAAGCCTACAGGACAGGAGAAGCCATTCCAACTGAAATTTGGACGAAATTCACGTTAAATAAAACATTTGGTCGAAAATTTTAGGACAAATCAAATAAAAATAAAAAATTTTATGGTCAAAAATAGGTCATATTTTACCAAATCAATTTTAGCTTTGTTTTCATGGATTGATGTTCCTCTTGCATCAGAGATGATATTTAAGACGTTTGGAGACAAATCTATTTTTTGGCCAAATTTAGATAAAAAAGTATTTTTTTCAAATTTTGGCCCAAAATAATAATTTTTTTAACTCCTTCAGAAGAAGCCTACACAGACAGGAGAAGCCATTCCAACTGGAATTTGGACGAAATTCACGTTAAATAAAACATTTGGTCGAAAATTTGAGGAAAAATCTAATAAAAATACGGTTTTTTTTGTCAAAAATAGGTCATATTTCACAAAATCTTTGCAATTTTAGCTTTGTTTTTATACGTTTGAGGCAATTAAAGCTTCAAATAATTTATCCCCGCTGGCCAGTTTGCAAGGCTTTGACGGAACTAGAGTTTGGTCAATTCAGGTCACTCCCCTTGTGGTCGGGTTGATTTATGGATATGAACAAGTTCAGTCTTGGCTTGATACTATAACCTGAATTCGAGCACTCAGCCCACTCACTTTCGTTTGAGCAGCCGATAGCTTTGGTTGTAGAAATTTCGTCTTGCAAAAAAAAAATTATGGTTTGCATTGATAAAATGTTATAATATTGCTTGCTAATGAATATTGCATCGTATGGGCGGATGATGCTATTTGTATCTGAATTATTTGGATTATGGTAATTGCAGATGTGTCACAAACTGTGACATCATTGCTAAATTTAATTGCTGTTTGCGTCACAAACTGTGACAATTTTGCTATATATGATATTGCTGTTTGCGTCACCAACTGTGACAATATTGCTGAATGTAATTGCTGTTTGTGTCACAAACTGTGACAATATTGCTGAATATAATTGCTGTTTGCGTCACCAACTGTGACAATATTGCTGTTCCCCGACATCGGCTTCGGACGGGAACAAACTGTGATAATTGTGTAATATAATATTGCTGTCCTGTGCTACCCGCTTCGGGCTCGGACAAACTGTCATTACATTGCTTGCATTGCTGTCCCGTGCTATCATAGCTTCAAGCTGGGACAGCGCTTACAACAATAAACGGCTGCTCAGGCAACACGCAACAAAATACATTACGAGTGCTCGATCCTGTATGTCCAGTCTTGTCACATATGGGGATAATGGATTGATGTTCCTCTTGCATCAAAGATGATATTTAAGACGTTTGGAGAAAAATCAATTTTTGGAAATATTTCGATAAAAAAGTGGGTTAACCCCTTGTATTTTTTTTCAAATTTTTTAAAACTCCTTTAGAAGAAGCCTACAATTTGGACGAAATTCACGTTAAATAAAAGAAGTGGTCATATTTTGCCAAATCTTTGCAAATTTAGCTTTGTTTTTATGGATTGATGTTCCTCTTGAATTACCACTGGTGTATCCTACCTTCAAATATCATCTTGGATGCAGGAGAAACATAAATCAACAATAAACAAATCTAAACTTCGAGAAAAAAGAAAAGAAAAAATATTATTTGTATTTTCGACCCATGTTTTTTTTTAATGAATCGGGAGGGGGTACAGATGTTTTTAAAACCTTGGATTTTGTTTGAATAATTTGATCAATCACGACTACAAACTACGAACAATCTCCCATTGAAAAGTGACTTTATTTCATTGTTACACTGAAATGGTTCAAATTTAGTAGTAGTACAACACACTAGATGAATAATTTTTAAGAGGAAGATAATTCTTTTGTCTTCTTCCCTTAACCTTTCCATTCAATTACAACAGAAACACATAAACCATAAAATAGCCCATTTCCAAATTGCCTTACAATTTATAACATGCACAACAAATATCTTCAATCAATATGGAAATAATCCTTTACATTGATAATATTTTGAAAACAAAAATATTCAATGAATTAAAAACCTAAAATAACTTCTTTTATAGTCGGTTGGTTACATACACATTTTGTCTAAGCAATAAACAAAATGACTGTGCCACCGGCGTTTGAAAAAAATATTACATTTTTGGTTTTTGTCTTAAACAAAATGCCATAAAATGTATTCCTAATTCTCGGATAATCTCGACTACTCCCAGAAAGTTGTCCTTTCTTCTGCGACGATACACGTATTTCTTGCCATTAAAAAAAACCCTATTTATTTTATCATTCCTTCCCTGTAAAACGGACAAGCATTCTTACACTATCTCCGAGGTCAAAACTTAACTATCTATACCAATGGATGGATAATATTTCTAGAAGAAAAATGACACCAAGTTAGATTATAGGAGGCCTAATTGTTTGTTCCAAACTCAGGGCCATAAAACAGCGTTCCAATTACCCAGTGATCTCCATATAGCGTGGGAAAGGGGAATTGGGCCAGACCCCTGCATACCAAGCTGTCTCGAGGTAATAAATTCTTTTAAGCTTTAATTGGCCGCTTAAAAGTGGATATCTCGAGAGTAGTTTTAGCGCCAGACCCTATTTTGCGAAGCAGTCATGGATCCTATTTCGCACCACTAAACTTATTTCTAAACTAAATTTGTTGACATAAAGCTATTTTTATGAAAAGGGTTGCATAAAAATAGCTTTATGTATAAAACATTTTTTTGCCAATCTTATGTGAAAATCTTAAAGTTAAAATCAAGTAGTAACATTTGTTACAACTTCCCAATCGCCCAAAAAGTGTCACTGTCAACAAAAATACTATAAAACTAAACTAAAATGCTATTACAAAAAATAAAAATAAAATAAAAATGGAGATAGAAGAGTGATTGAAGTGTTTTAGTCCGGTGTACTTCAAAATATGGCATTATGACTTATTCATGAATACATTCATCCAATCACAATTAGAATTGACATCACGCGCATGCTACAGATTACTCCAGTTATGCAGTGCATGAACAAACAACCGCACGCGACCTCAGGTCAATAT
Organism: Crossaster papposus; assembly: GCA_037893245.1. Lineage (NCBI taxonomy): Eukaryota > Metazoa > Echinodermata > Asteroidea > Velatida > Solasteridae > Crossaster > Crossaster papposus. The sequence continues at coordinate 384,895 of JBAIAA010000003.1, read as the reverse complement.
TTGCTGTCACTGATTGGTGGTGCGGAACCATGTGACATGATCTCATGAATATACCATAATTTAGAATAAGCCATTTGCGAGTGACCCCGAGTTAAATTTGAATAACATCTGGTACACTGACTTGCTCACACAGCTTGGCACAGTTTAACTTTAAACTCTCCAGACCAAAGACGCTGTTGCTATATCAAGTGATTCGGGGCAAGCCTTACGCTAGCAACCCCCAGCTCTGGAATGGTCTGGTGTTCTTGTCTTGCATTACGATCGAGGATCGAAACACAAAAGAGAACAAAGGGAACAAAGGATCCTCGATCGACGGTTTGCTTGTCCGAATTCTGTCCTCGATCGACGGTGCAATGGCAAAGCAATGGGGATTGGGTTAAGTAAAGGAAGAAAGGAAAACACAATATCGATCCTCGGTCGTTATGTGGTTCACGACTGAGTGTCTTTTTGCCATTCTCACTTATTGTAAACAATGTATTGGTGCCGAGCGTCTCTTACGTAACTATGCAAAAGCTTGCCCAGAATCACGTGATATAGCAACAGTGTCTTTGGTCTGGAGAATTTAAAGTTAAACTGTGCCAAGCTGTGTGAACAAGTCAGTGTACCAGATATTATTTAAATTTAACTCGGGGTCACGCACAAATGGCTTATTACACCGAACTGTTTGGGGCGTGGTCGAGGGAATAAGGCAAAGGAGGGCGGGGAAAAACCGAGAGGTACCACAGATGAACATCGAGACAAATTCCAGACATGGAATAAGCTCTTTAGATGATAAACCATCCGATGGGAATTTATTTTTTTAACATTTCGTTAAAAGAACTGTGGCTTCAACAATGTGCATAAAATGTGACACGGAAAAATGTTGTAATTGACAAAGCACTCATTCTTTTTTTTATTTTATCTTTACGAACATCCCAAGTGCAACCTAATATTACTATACACAGGATGTCTCGAGAGGGGAACAGGGTACCATACAATGGACTCGACTTTTGAAAAGGGATTTAACATCAGTTGAAATCCGGAGTAACTAGCGATTCGTCGCAAAATATTGCCAACAACTTGTACATGCTACTGTCTTCACCTCCCCAAAACCAATTAAAAAACTAGAAGTGTGTCCACTGAAACTGCGCATACAGTTTTTCGCTAGAAAAGCGATAGTTGCTTCGGCAGCGAGGCCGAATATTGGATTTCTCCTTTGTAAACACATTACCCGGGCATTCCTCCCTCCCTCAGAGAGGAAACCCAAGTTTCTCAAGATGAATAATAACGTGGATATTTTACAAGGACCACGAATAAAATATAAATAAATTTCGTGAGTTGTAAACAACTGACCTCCATAAATTAAAAAAAACAACCTTCCTTCCCAACAAAAAACCTTTACTTCCCAACACCAAAAATATAAATACCCCCCCCCCTTCTCCCCTAAAACAAAAGAGTCATTGTTATTTCTTCAAAGTGTAAACCTCAAAAGAAAACCCAACTGCCTATTTTCGGCAAGTATCTTCGGGTAAAACCCGCTGTAATGTGTAGTGTTAACACCATTATACTCGGCAAATTGTCATTATTTGAACTAGGTCCCAAGTAGAACACAGCATACTGGTTCGTCCCGTTCCCTTCAACAAGGCCCAATTTGAACCCCGTTCCATTCACGAAGTGCAAACGATTCCTTTTATCATTTTTGTCCTCCTTTGAGACATCCTGTGTGTTACACGGGCAGCTGTAACTCTGCCTTTAAGCTATATCATTTTAACATTTACAATTCTCAAAAAAGTTTACATGATAATAATTTTCTTACATCTAGATAGAGAGAGAAAGATGGTGAAACAAAGAAAGGCCCATTGAATGTTGAAACAAGCTTTTTAGGTACAAAGGCTAATTCCGAGACGTCCAAAAACACTTGACACGAAATCAATCCCCAACATTGCAATATAAAAATATTAAAAAGAAACATATATTTTACCGCTTTAAAAGTGCGTCGATGCTGCTCTACGAGTTTCAATACAACATGATAACAGTGCTTTTTTTCTTCAAACTGGGTTATTATTTGTTTTCCCCGACATAATGTTAAATTTAAAGATATAATAACAATAATTAAAACTGTACAGCTTTGTCCAAAGAGAAAACCCATCGAGAAAAAAAAAATCAAAAATACATCGAAGATATTTATAACAATAACTAGTCAACGCCTAACTGTATTCTAGGTCAATACCACAATAAAGAAAAAATCTATATATAATCCATCCACTTTTCCCGATTCAAAAGCTCCAGAACGGTCCAATGAAGTGGTTTGATAACTAACTACTTTTTTTGTTAAACTTTCCATTTTTAGTCACTACTTTGTGTCGCAAAGGAGAATAAAATTACACCAGTTCACATTAACTATAATGAACGCCACTTCAACCATGCATAATTAAACAAGCTAATCGATTCCCGGAAGTTTTTCTTTTTGCGTGTGTTTGTGACAGGGAGAGATATATTACTATCCATATAAAAAACTTGTTTTATCCACTTGAATCGACACCACTTACAGCATTTTCTGGCCGGCGAACTACACATACTTTTTTTGGTTAAATCCATTAATGTTTTTCTAGAGCCTTTGATGAAGACGCACGTTCACAAATTTAGCTACGCGTAGCCATACAACCATTATACACTACAGAAAATGATCTTTCGATCGTAAGTTTTTCGGACTGAACAAACTGCGATTGATTAACACTGTTTTACATACGTACACGCCATCAAAACACGGTACCCAAACGGGGCATAGACCAGCCTCCGTATAACAATAATATAAACCAACAAAAAATAGAAACAAAAACCAAAGCAACAAGCCAAAAGTTGTATCAGATTATATCAATAATAAAGGTCACTTAAATTTACACAGAATGTATAGTTTGTAATCTTATAAGTTTACGTTTTTTTAAAAGATGTTTATGGTACATAGGATTCACATGAACGATACGCTATATAGTAATAATAGTTAATATGTTACTGAACATTATTAGGAACGATTGATGCTGTGTACAGGCCATGCATGTCGGATGTCTTTAATGATGAACAAAGCCTTAAAGGAGGTATTTATTGCGAAACAAATGACAATTATCCCTTCACTGTTATTCATATCTCATGAACAGATTGTGCGACGAAACAAAGAAACATTGCAAGTTGGTTGTTTTGGAGTTAATTGCACAATCCAAGTAGGTCAACTTAGACAATTATTTACTTCATTAAACAAGCTTTCATGTTCCGTCTACGGTCTCTCAGAAGGTCCATTTTAATAGTCTAAGCTACTCAGCGTAACAAAGCAAAACTTGTTTGCTTTTAATAATAGCGCGGTTAATCACTGCATCATTTTTAGTAGGTGATACGGGATACCAGACTGGTTGGTTCCCAGACGAAATTGTATAACACAACACCAACACTGAATCATTACATCATAGGTACCAGCCTATTGAGGGCAAGGTATGTTACATAAAATATATGTACAGAGATCAAGTGATATAACAGACCGTATTGAACAATCCCTTAGCAACCGATTGCGGTGGAACCTTAACAACCCGAATCTTCTCACAATAAACAACAAAGTCCCGATATCACTAGCTAAAACCTAAACCACTTACTACACTGGATACCTGTTAGTTTTACCTTCTCTGTGTACGACTTTAACCCAACCAATTGATTTGGAAACTCTACGTGGTCCAAGGGGAATTCTTCAAACGATGTCTTTCCCACCTGAAATCCACAGCTGCAACAAACAGCTGTCTGCTTGCCAAGTGAGAATTTTGTTCTCGTCAAATGAGGTTATCGCGAGGAATATTATACCTAAATAGATGAATCTTTCATTAAGACCATGACCTGCATAGCCCAAAACACTCCCGATACCAATTTGGCACCCGAGTCGCTTGTCGAGTACATATCCCCACAATTGATTAGCGACGTTTTCCCAGGAACCAAATCAATTTTCCAATCCTCAAAACTGTCCCAGGTTCAAGCCAACGTTAGCAAGTCAAGATTACAGCCAGCGAATCGCAAATACCTCCCACTTAAACCCTTGCAGCGAAATCCTCCATCCTGCCCCTCCCAGAAACCATTGCTTACATGAGTTGGTAAACGCACCGATTTGAGCCCGGGATTAACAAAGTGTTTTTGTAGGAACTGTAAATACCAACATGACAACTTTCTAAGTTTTACCCAACAAAAAAAAAAAAAAAAAAAAAAATAAAATTGAATTTTTTTTTAGAAGATCAAATCTTCACTACAAGCTAAGGCTTAAAAATGAGCGCAATTTTTATCTTAAGAATCACTGGTTGACAATATTTTCACACGTAAATAGCTATACATTGTACCGGTAACGAATATTAAAGAGAGGAACTTTGAGTCTTACACAATGTACAAAAAAGAGAGTAAAGTTTGTTTTTTTATCGGGTGCATAATAAATGCGCACAGTGCTTCACTACACATGCACCTGAGACTGTTGCCATGACTACCACTTTACCCAGAATCCACTCATCTGCACGGATACACTTCGCAAAATTGCACTTTAAGTCCAGTAAACATTTTTTTTATTACTTTTTTTCGTCTTTCTATTTTATGTGTTGAAAACGATTTCCTTTTTTATTGTGAGAATTCCCACAACAATATCACGACTTGGGTTTGAGTTTTATCGGATTTCTATTTTTTCGTCATTTTTTTATATTTACTTCAAGAGTTTTTTTTGTTCGACTTGTTGACAAATAAACCCATTTTAAAACGTTTATCAAATGTTTCACGAGAGACCTGAATACTTGCCCACAAATGGAATTAGGGGATTACTGAGTTTGAACCCAACATACAAACACCCATCCAACATTAACTTTCCAAAATCTTTATTTTTTTTCTCTTGAAAAAAAAACCAAACAAAAAACACACCTTTCAATTTTAACACTAGTCTAACATTCTGCCCGTCTGTGCCAAATTTGTTTTGGGAATAGTAAAAGCTGCGTCAACAAATGGTACACGCTTCGTGTCCAACTACCAAAGGCAGAAGGACATTCTTCCGTTACTAAATTTGTTTTTTTTAATTAATTTTAAATTTATACAGAGTCCCTTTAAGGAACAAGGATCACACTGTACACCCTGCGGTTGTTGATGGTGTACATCATTTAAAGGAGACCGCCCTATCAACCGACAGTTTTTGTTTACCAATGTAACCGTCCCTTTTTCTACGGAGGGTCTTTGACAGTCGATCTCCGCTCATCGAGCTCTCTTTATCTCTGCCGTTTAGGGCAGATCGGTTTATACTCTCTGGGATCGAGGGGATGTTGAAAGGAGAGGTTTGGGGGAGAGGTCTTGGTCTATGACGCGGGGGAGGAGCCCGTGTTGTTAGCAGGTGTCGGTGAGTCCTTGCGGGGTGGCATTCTCTCGTTCACCTTGTCCAGGCCCTTGGCTTCAGCGAAGCCGCTGATCTTGTGAAAATCCATTGCTGAGAGGAGAAGAGAAACAAAATGGAAATGTCCCACAATAGTGAGTGTTGGTGGCAACATTTGAAGTTCAGAACAAACCAAATATGTGACCGGCTCTGCAATAAAGGGTATTAAGTCGCGATGTGCACTATCATGTAATGGACTACTCTACGTTGAGAGGATAAACATTTTATCAAAATGTGATTTACATTTTTTGCCATTAATGACATCTTTAACACCAATATTTGTTCATTGTTTCATTCAAAGAAATGTTGATTTTGATGATTAAAGTGGAAAACACGCCCATTTTGTGTTCATCGTTGTTCTACAACAAAGCCGGATTTTTCAAAGCCTGTTTTCTCAGTTGTGTAATTTGAACTCCAAGGAAGTAATCAAAAGCAAACATGTCATATCTCCAGAACGGGAGTAGCCATGGAGCTCTATTATACACCAACTGGAAGCTATTTTGTGACATAATACCCATTATTGTGGAGTGGGTCACATATGTGACCCGTTCTTACGAAACCCGACATACGAAAGACTTACGAAAGTCGCACAGGCTATTTTGAGATATAGCTCATTAAAGTTGAAATAGGGTGAAAAATCTGGCCGACATCGATTTTGGTTTTCGTTATTTTTGTATTCTTTTATATGTATACTTTAACCCTCAGTTAGGTTAAACAAAATCAACTTTATTGGTGAGAAAGTACAAAAATCATGCATGTATTGAGACAAACTTTGTCCTAAAAGTGGTAATTTATCTCTCAAATACATCGAAATAAAATCTTCATAAAATTAGAAGTATGTATGGTATAAAGGTGGTTTTGGTACCAAATGAAAGCTGACGATGTGTACTAAATGGAAATAACAATAAACTTTGCGTTTATATTCGTCATCCGGCGCGAACTGGTTAAAAAATAAACAAAATAACGAAAAAACTAAAATCGATGTCTGCCAGAATTTTCACCCCATTTTAACTTTGACGAGCTTTATCTCGAAATAGCCTGTGTGACTTATGTCGGGTTTCGTAGGAGCGGGTCACATATCTTGTATACTCCTCAGGAAGCCGAGATGAAGTTTGGACTATTTCATGGGCCCAATGACCGGGGTAATAATATGAGCGCTTTGAGATCGTTGGTACGATGTAAAGCGCTATATAAGCACGAATATTCTTATTATTATAAATACTTGGTTTGGAGATAATATTGTGACCTGTCATCACAAAATGAGAGTAAAGTCGCGCGATGTGATTCGGAGATATGGCCATCCAAAGTCAAATTATGAAGGGGTGGTCAATTTTAAGATTTTGCATAATTTGGAAAGCCCAAGTCTATCACTACATATTCCCATTTTTTGGGTGAGATCAGATGATTGAAAACCTCTTAAATTACGCGTTTTTGGGTAGTGTTTGCGTAGTTAGTGTTTGGATTAAAGTCCATTAGTGGTCTTATTAACAAGGTAATAATATATGCAAATCAGGTCCTCGTAAGTAACATTTTGATATTTTGTTGTTTATACAATAGTTTGTATGTGTTGAAAATTTCAAGAAGAGATAATGATTAGAGCATAATCATTGCTATGCTCAACCGAACCTTACTTGTCCTTATTTGTAATCCTTTACGTGTTTTGTTTAAGATGTTTAAAGTGTGTTTTTCTCACAAACACATTTTGTGAAACCCATGACTTTCTAGAGCGCTGTAAAAAGTATTTAGCGCAAAACCCCCAAGTGTTATATACCATTGGAAAACTCTTTCTCAAGAATTTGAAAATACCAATATCTCAATTTTTAATATTTCCGACTTTACTCTCATTTTGTGGGGACAAGTCATATATGTGCCATAAATACGTCCATTATATTTGCTTTGTATCGCAATGAATTCGTCCCGGTGACGTCATCACACCAAGGCATCCCAAAGACTCGCTAATGGCTAATTAAACGGTCTTGTGTAACATTTGCATGTACACAAGTAAAGCTAAACTAATACCAGTGGAATAAGTTCCAAATCCAGTTTGAATTCTTCAAGTCCCTCTGCCAAAGTGCCCCAAAAGGCAGCTCAACCAACTCACCATTTTTCAGGGTGTCTCTGCCGCCAGACAGGATTCCTGCCGGTAACATCCCTGTCGGTGTCAAGCCTTTCAACGTAAGCACGGTCTCGCTCTCTTCTCTGTCAAACAAAACGACAAACCAGTTTAATGACATGTCATCCTTTTGGATTCTTAGATTCACATTGAAGGTTATTATTTCTCACTGTTCTCAGGGTTAGTTAATAACAAAACCGAGTCATCATTAGATACCTAAGGACAGTGAAGACTCGAGCCATTTTGCCGATAGCTCGGATCTTGAGGGTTAGTTACCAAAACCGAGTCATCATTAGATACCCGAGGACAGTGAAGACTCGGGCCATTTTGCCGATAGCTCGGATCTTGAGGGTTAGTTACCAAAACCAAGTCATCATTAGATACATGTACCAAAGGACAGTGAAGATTCGCGCCATTTTGCCAATAGCTCGGATCTTGAGGGTTAGTTACCAAAACCAAGTTATCATTAGATACTCGAGGACAGTGAAGACTCGGGCTATTTTGCCGATAGCTCGGATCTTGAGGGTTAGTTACCAAAACCAAGTCATCATTAGATACCCGAGGACAGTGAAGACTCGGGCCATTTTGCCGATAACTCGGATCTTGAGGGTTTGTTAATAAAACGAAGTCATCGTTAGATACCAGAGGACAGTGAAGACTAGGGCCATTTTGCCGATAGCTCGTATCTTGAGGGTTAGTTACCAAAACCAAGTCATCATTAGATACCCGAGGTCAGTGAAGACTCGGGCCATTTTGCCGATAGCTCGGATCTTGAGGGTTAGTTACCAAAACCAAGTCATCATTAGATACATGTACCAAAGGACAGTGAAGATTCGCGCCATTTTGCCAATAGCTCGGATCTTGAGGGTTAGTTACCAAAACCAAGTTATCATTAGATACTCGAGGACAGTGAAGACTCGGGCTATTTTGCCAATAGCTCGGATCTCAAGGGTTAGTTAATAAAACGAAGTCATCGTTATTTACCTGAGGACAGTGAAGACTCGGGCCATTTTGCCGATAACTCGGATCTTGAGGGTTAGTTACCAAAACCAAGTCATCATTAGATACCCGAGGACAGTGAACACTCGGCCATTTTACCGATAGCTAGGAACTTGAGCCAAGTCGTTATTAGATACTTGAGGAGAGTAAAGACTAGGGCCATTTTGCCAATAGCTCGGATCTTGAAGGCAAAACCAAGTCATCATTAGATACCCCAAGACAGTGAACACTTGGGCCATTTTGACTACAGCTAGGATCTTATTAAGAGTTAGTTAATAAAACCAAGTCATCATTAGATACCTGAGGACAGTGAAGACTCGGGCCATTTTGCCGATAACTCGGATCTTGAGGGTTTGTTAATAAAACGAAGTCATCGTTAGATACCAGAGGACAGTGAAGACTAGGGCCATTTTGCCGATAGCTCGTATCTTGAGGGTTAGTTACCAAAACCAAGTCATCATTAGATACCCGAGGTCAGTGAAGACTCGGGCCATTTTGCCGATAGCTCGGATCTTGAGGGTTAGTTACCAAAACCAAGTCATCATTAGATACATGTACCAAAGGACAGTGAAGATTCGCGCCATTTTGCCAATAGCTCGGATCTTGAGGGTTAGTTACCAAAACCAAGTTATCATTAGATACTCGAGGACAGTGAAGACTCAGGCTATTTTGCCAATAGCTCGGATCTCAAGGGTTAGTTAATAAAACGAAGTCATCGTTAGATACCTGAGGACAGTGAAGACTCGGGCCATTTTGCCGATAACTCGGATCTTGAGGGTTAGTTACCAAAACCAAGTCATCATTAGATACCCGAGGACAGTGAACACTCGGCCATTTTACCGATAGCTAGGAACTTGAGCCAAGTCGTTATTAGATACTTGAGGAGAGTAAAGACTAGGGCCATTTTGCCAATAGCTCGGATCTTGAAGGCAAAACCAAGTCATCATTAGATACCCCAAGACAGTGAACACTTGGGCCATTTTGACTACAGCTAGGATCTTATTAAGAGTTAGTTAATAAAACCAAGTCATCATTAGATACCTGAGGACAGTGAAGACTCGGGCCATTTTGCCGATAGCTCGGATCTTGTTCCTGATGATCTCCTTGCGAGCTGCAGCAGAAGCAGCTAAAAGAAGAAGACAAAAAAAAGACCATAAAGACAAGAACAAAATGAATACTCAAATTACAAGATGCATTAACCGCAGGATCCATTAAGGGTGTATTCTAATCAGATGAGCAACACAATTTAGGTCTCCTTTTTATTTCTGGGTCAATTTTCTAGTGCTGCTTAGCAATTATATCATCACCGTTGTCACGAAGGGGCAAATTTCATGAAAAATTGTCTATTTATACATCCAAAAAATCATTAAAATCCCAATTAACCTAATTAACGAATGGGCGAATTGATGCTCAAGTGCCGATTCGCGTTTTCACGAAGAGGCGAATTTATAATAGCGCTGACTTTAACGTGTTTATGAAGGGGCGCTTTGGTGCGCGTACTGACTTTAGCGTTTTCACGAAGAGGCGATTTTGGGCAAATTATGGTGCGTACTGGCTTTTAGCGTTTTCACGAAGAGGCAAATCTGGGGCCAGGTGGGGAAATGTATACAATCTGTCTCTCACAGTCACAGCCACAGGGGCGAATTTGCTAATTGATCGGTTTTTTTTGTTTTCACAAAGAGCCGCTTCTATTAATTGATTAATTCTGCAAAACTAGTCACCTATTTTTCTTAACGTTTGCTATATTCAATAAGATTGGAATCTCTTCTTTCCCATGATACCCTAATCTTGTATATTCTATGGATCTTTATGTTTCAAACTGCCAAACGAAAAAAGGACCAACTTTACAAGCGATTTTCTCGAAAGTTTGTTCAGACCGTGAAAGGCTAAATTTGCCTCTTCGTGAAAACGGTAACGATATGCTTAATATAGCTTTCATTTATTTTATAGAGATAGTAAGCAGGAAGTCCAGCAAAAGCATGCTTAGATCTGAATAATTCAGTGACATGACAATATAACAAAAAAACTAACGAATCCATGCCATGAAATGCACAAATGCTCTCAAGCAGCAAGAGTTTCTGCTTACAGTAAGCACACCCTTTCTGCTAACTGTTAAGCAGTTCTATCAAGTTCGGTCCGATAATAAGGCAACAGTTTATGCTACAGCAGCTCGACATAATTGCCAAAGAGATTTCATATAAAACTGTATAATTATTATCTTTTTGCAAAAACAATTTTTAGAAAAGATGCAAAAACAAACTTCTTACAAGTTTTAATGTTTCTGTGCTGAATTTAATTAGGATTTAATGCTGAATTAGAAGACAAGCGATCCTGGGATCGGGAGTGTCACCTTTTCCTACGGTTCATCACTGAACGTTTTGTGTTCTTAAACAAAAAGTCAAATGTTGTGCATTTGTAAAACGAAGACCTGAAATGACACCTAGATGACCTTTGACCTATTTAGACAGATTTGTGATGAACCCCACCCACAGATCACTCCATTTTAGTTACATTAAAATCCAGCAAATTCTGTAGAGCCCTAAAAAACATGCCCATAGTTTTGTTAACACACTGCAGTAGAAACATTAGCAAACAATTTAACTCAAATGTTAAACAAAAACCGGTTCAATCGACTGCTGTCAAGAAAGGTTTCAAAAGTATTCATTTTGGACGCGACCAGGGGCCAATTTCACGGAGCTGCTAAGCAAAAAAAAATTTGATTAGCATGCAAATTTGTCCTTGGTAAAAACAAGGTTACAGACCAAATTTTCACGTGACCTTTTTTTTTGTTTTTGATTGATAATCAGCTGGTTTTTTGCTTAGCATGAAAAACACGTAGAGTTTTGGCTGATAACTTGTTTTTAATGAGCAAGACTTTTGTGTGCTAAGCAAAGTTTTGTGCTTAGCAGCTCCGTGAAATTGGCCCCAGATTACAAACCGAATAAAAATCTGTCAAACCTATATGCAGTTAGTTGTGAATCGGATTTGTATTGCAATGTTATCCAACATGTGAATGTGATTTCCTCAATTTCCTCTAGACACTTCCTGGATGACATCATTTGCTTGACTTCCGCTTCCTGCCCAGTAGACTCCGTTTTAATCAAATACGACTTGGAACCTTCAAAAGTCTGAAAATCTGTCTCGCTCAAGAAGGACTTCTACAAAAATTGGCACCACCATTCTGAACAAAAACTGCCTCACACTGTGAAAGGTATTGAACCTAATATCATCCATAAATTACCTCACAATGTGAAAAGTATTCAACATAATATCATCCATAAATTACCTCACACTGTGAAAAGTATTGAACCTAATATCATCCATAAATTACCTCACAATGTGAACAGTATTGAACCTAACATCGTCCATAAACTACCTTACAATGTGAAAGGGATAGAACCTAACATCGTCCATAATTTACCTCACAATGTGAACAGTATTGAACCTAATATCATCTATAAATTACCTCACAATGTGAACAGTATTGAACCTAATATCATCCATAAATTACCTCACAATGTGAAATGGATTTTACCTAACATCGTCCGTAATCTACTTCACAATGTGAAAGGGATGGAACCTAACATCGTCCATAAACTACCTCACAATGTGAAAGGGATGGAACCTAACATTGTCCATAAACTACCTCACAATGTGAACAGTATTGAACCTAATATCATCCATAAATTACCTCACAATGTGAACAGTATTGAACCCAATATCATCCCTAAATTACCTCACAATGTGAAATGGATTTTACCTAACATTGTCCATAAACTACTTCACAATGTGAAATGGATGGAACCTAACACTGTCCATAGACTACCTCACAATGTGAAAGGGATGAAACCTAACATCGTCCATAGACTACCTCACAATGTGAAAGGGATGAAACCTAACATCGTCCATAATCTACCTCACAATGTGAAAGGAATGGAACCTAACATTGTCAATAAACTACCTCACAATGTGAAAGGGATGGAACCTAACATTGTCCATAAACTACCTCACAATGTGAAAGGAATGGAACCTAACATCGTTCATAAACTACCTCACAATGTGAAAGGGATGGAACCTAACATCGTCCATAAACTACCTCACAATTTGAAAAGTGTTCCACCTAACATCATCTATAAATTACCTCACAATGTGAAAGGGATTAAACCTAACATCGTCCATAAACTACCTCACAATGTGAAAGGGATGGAACCTAACATCGTCCATAAACGACCTCACAATGTGAAAGGGATGGAACCTAACATCGTCAATAAACTACCTCACAATGTTAAAGGGATAGAACCTAACATCGTCCATAAACTACCTCACAATGTGAAAGGGATGGAACCTAACATCGTCCATAAACTACCTCACAATGTGAAAGGGATGGAACCTAACATCGTCAATAAACTACCTCACAATGTTAAAGGGATAGAACCTAACATTGTCCATAAACTACCTCACAATGTGAAAGGGATGGAACCTAACATCGTCCATAAACTACCTTACAATGTGAAATGGATGGAACCTAACATCGTCCATAAACTACCACACAATGTGAAAGAGATGAAACCTAACATCGTCCATAAACTACCTCACAATGTGAAAGGGATGGAACCTAACATCGTCCATAAACTACCTTACAATGTGAAATGGATGGAACCTAACATCGTCCATAAACTACCACACAATGTGAAAGGGATGGCACCTAACATCGTCCATAAACTGCCTCACAATGTGAAAGGGATGGAACCTAACATCGTCCATAAACTACCTCACAATGTGAAATGGATTTTACCTAACATCGTCCATAAACTACCTCACAATGTGAAAGGGATGGAACCTAACATCGTCCATGAACTACCTCACAATGTGAAAGGGATGGAACCTAACATCGTCTATAAACTACCTCACAATGTGAAAGGGATGGAACCTAACATCGTCCATAAACTACCTCACAATGTGAAAGGGATGGAACCTAACATCGTCCATTAACTACCTCACAATGTGAAAGGGATGGAACCTAACATCGTCCAATAAACTACCTCACAATGTGAAAGGGATGGAACCCAACATCGTCCAATAAACTACCTCGCAATGTGAAAGGGATGGAACCTAACATCGTCCAATAAACTACCTCACAATGTGAAAGGGATGGAACCTAACATTGTCCATAAACTACCTCACAATGTGAAAGGGATGGAACCTAACATCGTCCATAAACTACCTCACAATGTGAAAGGGATGGAACCTAACATCGTCTATAAACTACCTCACAATGTGAAAGGGATGGAACCTAACATCGTCCATAAACTACCTCACAATGTGAAAGGGATGGAACCTAACATCGTCCATAAACTACCTCACAATGTGAAAGGAATGGAACCTAACATCGTCCATAAACTACCTCACAATGTGAAAGGGATGGAACCTAACATTGTCCATAAACTACCTCACAATGTGAAAGGGATGGAACCTAACATCGTCCATAAACTACCTCACAATGTGAAAGGAATGGAACCTAACATCGTCCATAAACTACCTCACAATGTGAAAGGGATGGAACCTAACATTGTCCATAAACTACCTCACAATGTGAAAGGGATGGAACCTAACATCGTCCATAAACTACCTCACAATGTGAAAGGGATGGAACCTAACATCGTCCATAAACTACCTCACAATGTGAAAGGGATGGAACCTAACATCGTCCATAAACTACCTCACAATGTGAAAGGGATGGAACCTAACATTGTCCATAAACTACCTCACAATGTGAAAGGGATGGAACCTAACATCGTCCATAAACTACCTCACAATGTGAAAGGAATGGAACCTAACATCGTCCATAAACTACCTCAAAATGTGAAAGGGATGGAACCCAACATCGTTTATAAACTACCTCACAATGTGAAAGGGATGGAACCCAACTTCGTTTATAAACTACCTCACAATGTGAAAGGGATGGAACCTAACATCGTCCATAAACTACCTCACAATGTGAAAGGGATGGAACCTAACATCGTCCATAAACTACCTCACAATGTGAAAGGAATTCAACCTAACATTCATAAATAACCTCACAATGTGAAAGAGATGAAATCTACAATGTAACATCATCCATAAACTACCTTACAATGTGAAAAGAATGGAACCCAACATCGTCCATTGACTACCTCACAATGTTAAAGGAATGGAACCTAACATTGTCCTACAGCCAAAATGACTGACCTCAACAGAAAAATGTGCCTTGACTCCAACATCTACAGCAGAACGTTTTCACTAAAAATCACTCCACGATTCAGGCTTTTTTATCCCCAAATGGCACTCAACAGACCGATTGCGCCCTCTAAGTCACGTGACCTATAGTGGGTATCAAACATTAACAAACATGGCGTCCTCAATAGCAAAGTGGCGCTGTTGCAAACTACACGATGATTGTTGCATTTGTTTCTTCGATCGAGGCTTTTCTTTTTCGAAGTCGCTAGTGCTAGTGACGGTCCCAGCATTCCGTGCCAGTACTGTACCACATCGTGAACATAACGTTCCTTGTAGAAGTTCCAAGACTTGCTGGAACTGTCCTTACAGGCTTTATTCAGCCATTGCGGTAAGGTCTCGGGTACAAACTTCGGAATATTCTTCAGAGATTTCGAGAAAGAAAAGCCCTGATCGAAGAAACAAATGCAACAATCCTCATGTACTTTAATTGCAACAGCGGCACTTTGCTATGGAGGACGCCATGTTCGTTGATGTTTAATACCCACTATAGGTCACGTGACTTAGAGGGCGCAATCGGTCTATTGGAACTGAACACTCCACACATTAGACACTTCAAAGGGCACACGCACAAACACAACTAGCTTTACCTTACATACGCACTGTGGACATTCCTTTGTCTTCGTGTAGTTAAAAAACGTTGACTAAATACTCACTTTTCTCGCTTCCCTAAAAAAAATTTACCCTCAAATTTTGATTATGGGCCTCTCAGCTGTTCCTCCTGTCTTTTCTATATATAACCCTAACCCGTTTTTCCTTTAGCGCTCTTTTTCGGAAACTGAAAAACAGATTGTGGACCTGGGCAAGTCCACAAACCGTAACCTCTTCCCGCATCGTGTGGACCTATATTGTTCAGAGGTCCACAGTGCGTATGCAAGACCAACTCACGCACGTTTGTTTATGGTGTAAATCAAGGATTTCTTTTGTTCCTCTCCGCAATTTCCTTAGTTTGTTCTCCAACTTTTTCCTGACAACTCTTATTGGTTTTGTACCGAATCTCAATCGGGGACATCCTCGATACAGTGGCATCAGGGATAGTGCTGGGCAAGTAACTTGAGTACTCGAGTACTCGCGAGCTACTCGTAGCACTACTCGCAGTTTTTTTAAACCAACCGATTATTCATGCCAGCCCGAGTAGCAAAAAATACACGCGAGTAGCGATTGTTAGCAAGCGATGATTGTTGACAAGTACCGATTAAGTTGTGGTCAGGCTCTACTACTATACTAATGACAATTGCGATGGTTTTACGATATGATTTGTATTGATTTTCAATTCTAACTTGAGCGATAAAGGAAACCAAATTGCAGCAGAAGTCGCTGTGAAATTACTGTTATGCTATGAATGAAAAACGCATGGTGATAAATACATGTGTGACTGTCATTTTACCCCTTGTGTACAATGTGACGACTTTCTTTGCGAGTACTCGAGTGGGAAAAATCAATACTCGCCCAGCACTAATCAGGGATGTGTCCTCCATACACCATAAACAAACCCAATTAGGTTTTGTTTTTAAGAAAACATGCGCACACACACACTGGTAACATTTCTCAAAAAGGGGCTGATTTCAAGTAAAACTTTAATAGTAGACAAACAAAAGACTTCATTTAAAAACAAAAATGAGGTCCAACCTTTTTTTTTTATATGGAAATCGAAAAAACCTCATTTTTGCAAAGTCGGGCATTACAGCATAGCTGATAACATAACAACAAACTATTAGTATTAACGTCATACACAAGGGGTTAATTCTCTCCGAGTGCACAACCAAACGGGATTGGGAAATGTGTTTCGAACTGTACATAATGTATGGTATCGACTTGGCGCAACAGGGAAATCAGTGGGCTGGGTAAAAGGTCGTTAAGGAAAAAACGTGCTGAAAAATAGTGCGCAACACAGGGTTTACCAAACGGAGCAAGGAAACCAACTCAAGGAAAATCTCATATAGGTGGGAAGAATCCCCGGGGCGGGAAAAATCCCCTGGGCGGGAAAAATTCCCAGGGCGGGAAAAATTCCCATGGCGGGAAAAATTCCCAGGGCGGGAAAAATTCCCATGGCGGAAAAAATTCCCATGGCGGTGAAAATCCCCTGGGCGGAGACAATCCCCTGGGCGGAGACAATCCCCTGGGCGGAGACAATCCCCTGGGCGGAGACAATCCCCTGGGCGGAGACAATCCCCTGGGCGGAGACAATCCCCTGGGCAGAGACAATCCCCTGGGCGGAGATAATCCCCTGGGCGGAGACAATCCCCTGGGCGGAGACAATCCCCTGGGCGGAGACAATCCCCTGGGCGGAGACAATCCCCTGGGCGGAGATAATCCCCTGGGCGGAGACAATCCCCTGGGCGGAGACAATCCCCTGGGCGGAGACAATCCCCTGGGTAGAGAATCCCCTAAGCGGAGGAAAAAACCTGTCTGGGCGGGGAACAATACCTGGGCGGGGACAATACCTGGGCAGGGACAATACCTGGGCGGAGACAATACCTTGGTGGGGACAATCCCCTGGGTGGGGGCAATCACCCTGGGAGCAGGCGGGATGGAATGGGCAAGCAGGCATTTCACAAGCTGCAATAACTTACCATTGACTTTGACAGATGCATTGCGTTTGTGGATAGCTGTTTTCATGATAAAAGGGTGCGTATGTGCACAGATAGTGAATCAAATGTGTGCACAAAGAATCAAATGTGTGCACAAGAAAAAGGGAAAAAAAACTGAATGTGTACTGTACATACACATAAAACATTCAATGCCTTCTTTTGATACTATTGAAAGATTTCACTCAAACAAAATATCTCAGCATTGACTTCAAAAACACTACATACAGTACACCGACAAACGGGAAATAAATGAAAATAGACGCTACTGATGGGAACATTTGGACAAATCTAAACTCAGCAATGCATAGGAAAGCATCTCCTTTCATGTACATGTCTCTTAAACGGCCATTACTTTTCAATTCAAACATAAAGTTCAAAAATAAAATGTATGTCAAGATCCAATATAGATTTTATAGCCAAAAGAAATGTCTTTGGCACATGATTACCAACCAAATGCTCACACAATGTGTACTGCTGGAGACTGGTTCCCATGCTTTAAATGCACCAACTATACATGTACATGGGTTACGTTTATCTGATGGGCTAAGCGGTAAACGTACCGTGCTTAAAAGTAGAATACACCATTTGCAGATATCAAAATTGTTTACTACCGAATTAACAAGAAATTTCTTACTTATTTGAAAGTAAATAATGATTCTAGGCATCCAGCAAAACGATTGCGCTAAAATATTTGTCAAGGGATTGTGCTTAAATATCTTGTATTTATTTTTGAAAACTTAAATTGTATAAAGAAAAAACCTCAATCGCTAGACGACAATTGAAAAAAAGAAAAGAACAAGAACAACTGCTCGACGTCGGTTGAAAATGAACGTCGGTTAAAAATGAACGGTTTTTTTCTTGGCATTTATGATTGTAAAACTTCGGACAGATCAGTGAAACGATATTTACTATAAAATACAACCCCCTAAATCCACCCATTTTTGATAATTCAAGCAATGGTGTATCCTACCTTTTAAGATGATAAATTTTATACCACATCGTGTCGTTATTATTTCTCTCTGCAACTAACACCTAAACACAAACTTTGCTGAAGAATTCACTCGATATGCACCAAAAAAACACGGAAGGTGTCTGGGAACAAGACCTGTGACGAGCACAGACAATAAGTGAACCACATTGGGGGTGGGGCTTGTGGTAAAAGGAATGGAGGGTTGATGGAGCAACTATTCAGTACACAAAATATTTGTCAGAGTTATACACATGTATGGGTTGGCATTCCATAAATGACTAAAACAGACATCTTGGTCATGTACCCTGAATGTATACATACACACAACCATTTTGTGGATAATCATGATAATGGGCACTATACTGTTCTTGTCCAATCATTGGCCATCTTGGAGCATATGTGACCAACTCCATCAAAATCAGGAATAAGTCTCGAAATGACTTTTTAAGATATGCACATGGCGAGAAAGGGATTTTCATAAGCTTTCTAATGATACCCATCACAAGTGTGTATCTGTTTAGGTTAACGAGTTATGGTCTGATGAAGATGACAGGTGTATATTTATTTGCCGAATCCACATTCCGAGAAAAACAGCTTTGAAATAAACAAAATTGACCAAAATCATACAGAGAGCGCACACAAATCCTCTTCATTTTCATCTTTACTGATCGTTTTTACATCCAAGACATTAATGACAATAATCTGTGATAACTACACTTGCTAAAAATACAATGTTCAGAAAATCGAGTTGGTCACGATTTTTACCCATGCGTTTACTTCAACGGCCGATTGCGTAAAATGGCCTCAGCGACTTATTCCTGATTACGATGGAGCGGGTCACATATTGCAATAGTATGTATTAACTTCTAAAGTATACATTCACAACTCGGCTGTTTCACTTTAAACTCCAAAGAAGAAATGTGTATATACGTCAAGTGGTAAGGTCCTGTTGTACGACTGGCTACAACCAATCGTGCGACAGGTGACTTCTTGTTGTGACTGATACTGCGACTGGTCTCGCTTAGTCGTGCGACTAGTCGTGCAAGTCGTGAAAGGTTGTGCGACTGTTGTACGACAGGAGAATCCTTCGATCATTCACAACAAAGAAAGACCACCTAAGACTTGTCCCGCAACCATCGCATAAACCGTCGCATGAGAAATGAAAACTAGGCTGCGACAAGAACCGACAAGATGCGACTTCTTCAGTTGCAGCTAGCTTTTTTAACCAGCTTGCGCCGGAGGACGTAAACACACGCATTGTTGTCCCCAGATTCAAAACGGATGACGCATAAACACGTCACGAGCAAGGCCGGAAATGTCCGTCAGCAGCGAGCAAGGTCGGAAATGCGTGGGTGTGCTTCCCGGTACCATCAGCCTGAACCCGCCTCGGATCAAGTTTCATTAAAAATAATCCCGCGCCTCGGCTCGGTGATGTGATGTGAAAATAATCCCGGCGCGAACTGGTTAACAAGAAAAAGACACCTTTCTGCCAATGATTTCGGTCGTGCAAATTTTCCAAGACTACCCACGACCACCGGAAACTTGTGGCACAACTTTTCCAAGATCGCCTGCGACAGATTATGTTCCCAACAAGTTGGAGACAATCACAGTGGGTGTTGATTGAGACCAATATGTAAACTGCCATTTTAAAATCACATGAGGCATGCTGTGGAATCATGCTTCTTTAACCAGTTCACGCCGGGATTATTTTAACATCGCCGAGTCGAAGCGCAGGATTATTTTTAACGAAACTCATTTCGAGGCAAGTTCAGGCCGATGGTACCGGGAAAGCAAACCCACGCATTTCCGGCCTTGCTCGCTGCTGATAGACATTTCTGGCCTTGCTCGTGACGTGTTTATGCGTCATCCGTTTTTAATCTCGGACAAACGTTGCGTGTATGAGTATAAGAAGAATCAGACAATCAGTTTTGTGAGCCGAGCTTGACGTTCGAGTTTAATGTCCGCGGTTCTGTTGCCGCACAAGCAAAGCGCTAGTCGATTTGAGAACAGGCCTAACTATTAAACGTGACTATGATACGACATTGACATTAACCGGTTTACAGCAAATATGCTAAAGATGTCAACCATACAATATCCTCTAGACTACTGGGTAGAAGGCAAGGAGTGAATGTGGGGTTAGGACCAGGGCTACTGGTCACAGACCGGTACACTGCTGGGGTGTAGTGTCGTTTAGTAGTGTCCAAGGTGCCCATACTGGGTAGAAGGCAAGGAGTGAATGTGGGGTTAGGACAAGGGCTACTGGTCACAGACTGGTGCACTGCTGGGGTGTAGTGTCGTTTAGTAGTGTCTGAGGTGCCCATACTGGGTAGGAGGCAAGGAGTGAATGTAGGGTTAGGACCAGGGCTACTGGTCACAGACTGGTGCACTGCTGGGGTGTAGTGTCGTTTAGTAGTGTCTGAGGTGCCCATACTGGGTAGGAGGCAAGGAGTGAATGTAGGGTTAGGACCAGGGCTACTGGTCACAGACTGGGGCACTGCTTGGGTGTAGTGCCGTTTAGTAGTGTCTGAGGTACCTATACTGGGTAGAAGGCAAGGAGTGAATGTGGGATTAGGACCAGGGCTACTGGTCACAGACTGGTGCACTGCTGGGGTGTAGTGCCGTTTAGTAGTGTCCGAGGTGCCCATACTGGGTAGAAGGCAAGGAGTGAATGTGGGATTAGGGCCAAGGCTACTGGTCACAGACTGGTGCACTGCTGGGGTGTAGTGTCGTTTAGTAGTGTCCGAGGTGCCCATACTGGGTAGAAGGCAAGGAGTGAATGTGGGATTAGGACCAGGGCTACTGGTCACAGACCGGTACACTGCTGGGGTGTAGTGTCGTTTAGTAGTGTCTGAGGTGCCCATACCGGGTAGAAGAAGGCACAAGGAGTGAATGTGGGTTTCGATTTGAAAATAATGGCAACAAAAGAAGAAAACCTATAGAGATGTCCACACCAAATCTTTGCAGTTTGGTACATATTTTTAAATTTTTAAAATAATTGATATCAAGTTTGGGGAGTTACGAATTAAAAACTAAAAAACTATCAAAAGGTAAACTAGAACACAAATGGGTAAAACTACGGTACACAAATAAAAACTAGAGAAACAAATGTGTTGGGGGTGTATCGTTTCTAGACTACGGCGGAGATGGTGGGCATTTAACGACAGGCGTGCTTCATCAGCATGTAAGGATACTACAGGGTTTGGTATGCGTTTTTTTTCTATTTTTTCCCTGTGTTTTGGTGGAGAAACTGATGCTTTTACAAAACACTAGCAATAGACTTACCCTGGTCGGCAGTCTCCTCGCGACCTAAAGTAAGGGAATCGTGGGTCGAATAGACCAATGAGGTACATGGTAAGTATGAATGCAACACACTTTCTTGTCCAGATATCGAAATCTTTGCGATTTACGATAACGAATGGGCAATACATGTATAAAATGCATTAACTTTTTCACGTAAAGTGTACATAATATTCAGTTCAAATTGACATTTCTTCGACTTCACTACGTGCAAAAGACTTTGCAAGACATTTCGATATTTTTGTTTGGGGGGTGGGGGTGGGGGGTGGGGTGATAAGCTTGCTGCCATCATCAACATCAATAACAATATTGGTTGCACATGGGGAAAGGGGCAACATTTAGTGGGTGGGTGGTGGCATTTTGTCTGTGGATTCCGATATGACTGTGGTTGACACCATATGTACGGTACATACAGCCAATTCTTAAGGGAATAGCCATGCGTTTTGTGGTGGGTTCACACATAAGGTGTTTTTGAGGGAAAGAGGTTGGGCAGCACATTTACATTTCGAACAATTTTTTTTACAATTACATTGACTTTTTTTTTTTTTTTTGGGGGGGGGGGGTGGGGGTGGGTATAACATGTATGATACATATCCTGTACTCCCAAACAGAATGGTCCCATTTAAGCTTAACGAATACCAGCAATAAACTTGGGTTTTTTTTTCTGTAAGGTTTATGTACATGTAGAGTGTCGTGACCTCGTGGTATGGAGCATTGAATTTGTAATCTGTAGGTAAAGCTGCTGGTTGTGGGTTCGAATCCTGCCTGGAACTACGGTGTGTGTGCCCTTGGGAAAGAAACTTTGTGACTCATTGCTTCTCTCCACCCAGGAGTAAATGGGTACCTGTGAGGGCTGAGATGGTCATTGTGGTTAAATTTAGCTGCTTTACGCTGAAACGGCAGCATCAAGCTGTGTACTCCCCAGGGAGCCAAGATAGTATTTGGTTTGTTTCGTGGGCCCAATTACTGAGGTAATAATGGGAAGCACTTTTAGACCGTTAGTGATATAAGCGCTATATAAGCACCGCACATTACTATTATCAAGATTCAGATACAAATCGTGTAGTCATCTTAGTTAAGAACATGATGTAACGGAGAAAGACTCGATACTCGAGATTCGATACCTTTGTTTTGGATTAAAAAATGACAATTTGTGACCTGTCATCACAAAATAAGCGTAAAGTCGCACAGAGTGATTTCCCAGTACGGCCAGTCAAAGTCAAAATTCAAAGGGATTTTGAGATTATATGTTTTTTTTTAAGACTACATCCCCAACAATCAATTCCACATTTTTCAGGACGATCAGACAATTTTTTTAAAGTTTTTGAGACAATTTTGACTATGCCTTTCTTTGCGCGTTCACATAATTTCTCGCAAGAAATGCCTGTTTTCTTATAATCTCTGTATTAAGACTCCAGACTAAAAAATGAAAATAAAATAAATAAATAAATATTGAGTATCAAACCTCCAAGTGTTATATACCATTGGAAAGCTCCGTTTCCGCGGATTTAGAAATACCCATATATCTCAATTTTTGATTTTGCCGACTTTACGCTCATTTTGTGATGACAGGTCACATTTATGAGTTGAGACCGCACATTACAGACTTCTCTAAATAAACACCAAAGTACTGTGATTTAAAAAGTGACATCTGCATCTTAACAGTAATAGGTTGGACCTACTTTTGCTAAAATGTTAGGGACAGGGGAGTTCTTATCACTGAGGTGACCAAATCAATCACATGAGCTAAAACTGGGAACCAAACTTCTTTGGCAGACTACATATTCACAGTAAAAGCACTTCTCTACTTACAGGTGGGCAAAATGAACCAGCACAGTTTATGTGTGACATGCTTTTTTGAATATATAAGGTAACTATCTAGGTAATTTTATTATTATTTTTATCCACAGTTTGAGATTATTTATATTTTGCTGTCAAATCTGTATCATAGGGGTGGGTGTCGGAAGAGGGGGGTGTCGGAAGAGGGGGGTGTCGGAAGAGGGGGGTGTCGGAAGAGGGGGGTGTCGGAAGAGGGGGGTGTCGGAAAAGGGGGGTGTCGGAAAAGGGGGGGTGTCGGAAGAGGGGGGGTGTCGGAAGAGGGGGGGTGTCGGAAGAGGGGGGGTGTCGGAAGAGAGTGTCGACGGAAGAGGGGGGTGTCGGAAGAGGGGGGTGTCGGAAGAGGGGGGGTGTCGGAAGAGGGGGGGTGTCGGAAGAGGGGGGTGTCGGAAGAGGGGGGTGTCGGAAGAGGGGGGTGTCGGAAGAGGGGGGTGTCGGAAGAGGGGGGGTGTCAGAAGAGGGGGGGTGTCGGAAGAGAGGGGTGTCGGAAGAGAGGGGTGTCGGAAGGCGGGGGTTTTGGAAGACGGGGGTGTCGGAACATCGAGCAGTCATCTAACAATATTTTCTGTTAAATTCAAAATTGTTGGACCTGTTTGAACCTACTATACTTTTTACCTTATACACATCGCCTCTCGAAGAGATCATTCAGCGCCATGATTTGAACATGATTTGATTTGAACTGTATGCTTTATGCTGATGACACGCAGTTGTACATCACGTGCGACGCTGGCTCATCAGTCTCTTCTTCTCTTGAACTGTGCATACGCGAGATACGTGAGTGGATGAAAGCTAACTTCTTGGTCTTGAATGATTCTAAAACAGATGTCATTCATTTTACGTCTCGCTTTAAACGAGTTGATAAGCTGCACAGTTTGAGAGTCGGTGGGGCGGATGTCTCCGTGTCGGATGTGGTGAAAAACTTGGGTGTGGTACTGGACCAGTTTGGTTCCATGGAGGCACAGGTTAAACAAATATGCAAGGCAGCTTCGTTTGCTTTGTGGCGCATAGGCAAAATTCGAGCTTTGCTGGATGTTAAGACCACAGAGCGTTTGGTCCATGCATTTGTTACGTCGCGCCTTGATTATTGTAATAGCCTTCTGTATGGACTTCCAATTTCCCAGATCTCGAAACTTCAGCTACTTCAAAATGCTGCGGCTCGGCTTGTGACACGTTCAAAAAAGTGTGTACATATCACACCCATTCTTCGTGAGCTCCACTGGCTCCCAATTTCGGAACGCGTCAAGTTTAAGATTTTGCTCATTGGTTTTAAAACTTTGAATAATCAAGGCCCGGCGTATCTGTCCGAGTTGATCTCCTTGTATGCTCCTCCGCGAGTTCTTCGCTCAGGGCACAAACGCCTGTTGAGAACCGTCAAGAGCAGGACAGCCTATTACGGTTCCCGGGCTTTCTCTACTGCAGCTCCATTACTATGGAATCGGTTACCGGACAACTTGCGATTCTTGCGTAATGTGGACGATTTTAAAACTGGATTAAAAACGTTCCTTTTTAGCTTGTACTTTGAATAATGATTTAATTTCAATAATTATTTTTAGCTCGTATTGTAATTTAAATGATTTGTTGTAGTCTCTTAAGAAATTTTTACTTTTTTATTATTGTACAGAGTGCTGAGGCGCATGTGTAGTGCTCTTTAAATCAACATATATTATTATTATTATTACTTTAAACCTAAATGGACAATTTCACATACTTTATACTGAAGTCAAAGTCAGGAGTTCTGTAAAATAAAAAATAAAAATCGGTCCTAAATGCTAACCATAACTTTAATTGGTCTATGCTGAATTTTTAAGTTGTAAATTTACAAACTGTGGAGAATCCAAGGCAAGGAGGAAAGCAAGGGTGGGGTGTGTTGACAAAACAGGGTGACAGCTACAGTGACACACAGGGTGACAACCAGAAAGGAAACTTAAAGACTACACAAATAACTTCACAAAAAAATAAAAATATATTCAGAGCCATTCCAGTAAACATGCTATTGCAGACAATCTCTCTACAAATATACGACGAGAACTTTAGCTTCGGGACATAATCTCCGAGGTTTATCTGAAATCAAATTGGGACAATTCTGAGATTGGAAATAAAAACATGGGCATGGGACAGAGCCCACGGCCACATTAGCACAAACAATCTCCTAAAAAATTTGGATTTACTCAATTTCACAAGTTTTGGGCAACTTGTAAAATGGAAACTGTCTTTTAGCACAGAGATATAATTGGAAATAAAAAAATAAAAAAAAAATTGGTAAATTTGAACAACTTGTAAATTGACCGCAGTATAATTACCTTAACCCTAGCCATCCCATCCAGTCAAACCCCAGCACTACATGTAGGTTTTGATGGGATCTGTTAGGATGGGTAGCGGACGCCTAAAAACCGACAGTCTTTTAAACTGCGTTTATATGCATCAGTCTAGAATCAGAGTCCAACAGTTTGTGTGTACAGTTTGCCATATGGTGTTGGAATTTGCAAGGATGGGTATTGTTCCTAGTAATTTACACTAGGGAGTAGTGCTCGGATTTAAAACCATTTTTTTTTAATATTCGTTTTTAATTCCACTATTCGGTTTCGATTTAGAAAACCGAATATTTGAAACTAACCCAAACAAATTTAGTCTTCCATTTTTTGTGTGACACAGGCTGAAGAAGACAAATGACCATTTGCGTGTTGAATTTAAATAATATCTGGTACACTGACTTGTTCACACAGCTTGGCACAGTTTGACTTTAAATTATCCAGACCAAATACACTGTTGCTATATCACGTGATTCGGGGCAAGCTCTTGCATAGTTACGTTAGAGACTCTCAGCATCAATACATTGTTCACGATGTTCAACAGTGTTTTTGGTCTGGAGAATTTAAATGTCAACTGTGCCAAGCTGTGTGAACAAGTCAGTGTACCAGATATTATTCAAATTCCACACGCAAATGGCCAATTGTAACATCTTCCAATTTGCTCCATGGTCTCCGATTGTACTAGTGGTTTCCTTATTAGCCAGACCCATTTGACTTATTTGCGAGTTCCCATTCATTTTCCCCCACATCACAGCTCTGGGGTGTTTTTGTAAAGACCCAGTGGTCACTGAATTCTCCCCACTATAACCAGTCATTGAGAGGGCATTTCTTGTGGCACCTCACTCATTACATTTTGCTGGTAACATTGTAAGCTGGATGAGAACTTATGGTAAAATGAAATAATCGGATAACCGGATTTTTAATTAGGATAACCGAATTTCGAAATCTCCGATTTCACCCACCACTACTAGGGAGTTAGGGTTAAGGTATTTAAAATATATTTCCGGTAAAATTGCTTGTTTCTTAACCAGTTCGCGCCGGATGACGAATATAAACGCAAAGTTTTCTCCCAGATTCAAAACGGATGACGCATAAACACGCCACAAGCCAGGCCGGAAATGTCTGTCAGCAGCGAGCAAGGCCGGAAATGTCTGTCAGCAGCGAGCAAGGCCGGAAATGTATGTCAGCAGCGAGGGTGGGTGGGTGTGCTTCCCGGTACTGGCGGCCTGAACCTGCTTCGGATCGAGTTTCGTTAAAAATAATCCTGCGCGTCGGCTCGGTGATGTTAAAATAATCCCGGCGCGAACTGGTTAAAATGACACTTACAAAAAAACACCACCAATACTTTTTGCTGGATATAATGATACACGATTTGACTAGCATGCATGAAAGATGGATTAAAACCCCCCCAGAAAACGTGCCATGACTGAAACACCGCAAATGGAATAAAACTCTGAACATTGACGCTGGCGCGTTTTGTTTTTTTGTATAGCAAGGAACAAGAGAGACTATCTTTCTGGGCGCTGGGTAGTTCTCTGGCAAGCGGGCGTTCTGGTTTCTGATTCTCACCTTCCTGAGAGGTCTCGGTGTCTTCCTGGTCATCATCCGAGCAGATGTTTAAAATGTTGACCAGCATCTCGGTAACTGTCGAGGAGAAAAACACAGCTGTTACTTACAACACACACACACACAGTTGTGAACCACATAACGACCGAGGATCGATATTGTGTTTTCCTTTGTTCCTTTACTATACCCTAACCCCATTACTTGGCGCTTGCCCCAACGATCGAAGACCGAATTCGGACAAGCAAACCGTCCTTCGAGGATCCTTTGTTCCCTTTGTTCTCTTTGTTCTCTTTTGTGTTTCGATCCTCGATCGTAATACGATACAAGAACACACATGTAGCTTTACCTACGTACTGTGGACATTTCTTTGTCTTCGTGTAGTGAAAAAACGTTGACTAAATACTCATTTTTCTCGCTTCCCCAAAACAAATTTACCCTCAAATTTTGATTATGGGCCTCTCAGTTGTTCCTTCTATCTTTTCTATAAACCCTAACCTGTTTTTCCTCTAGCGCTCTTTTTCGGAAACTGAAAAAACGAATTGTGGACCTGGGCAAGTCCACAAACCGTAACCTCTTCCCGCATCGTGTGGACCTATATTGTTTGGAGGTCCACAGTGTGTATGCAAGACTAACTCACGCAAGTGGGTAAATGCCGTCAATAGGGGACGGGGCATTGTCCGACCGTCTTCCCTCTTTTGTTTGTACTCTAACGTTTTCGGATGATCGCCATAGGATTTGCACACGAGTCTGAATCGGGGACCTTTGCGGAATAGGGGACCCCATTGTTCCCTTTGTCATACGTCCCCTATTTCAATCAAAAACAAACGCACACACACAAGTGTGTAAAGACTTTCGATCGTGGACGGGGCATTGTCCGACCGTAATCCCTCTTCTGTTTATACACTAACATTTTCGGATGATCTCCTTAGGATTTGCGCACGAGTCGAGATCGTGGACCTTGTGTCAATCGTGGACAGCATTGTTTCCCCAAAAATTCCTTTGTCCCCCGTCCACGATCAACGGTGTTTAAACACGCATCCATTCTTTTTAGACATTGCGTTAAGGGGACAATCCATAGGGTTTGTGTGCTAAGGTAAATATCTATAAACTCCAAACACTCTAAAATTCTAAACATTTTCAATATCACCCTAATTTGTCTACTATATTTTCTTTCATTATACTCTAACCCAATTTTACCTTGTTCTACATGTACCTTTACTGAAGACCCAACGCGCTATGGGGACTAAAAAATGTCCCCACTACTCGGTCTGTTTTTTTCCCCAAAAAACAAAACCTGTCCCCACAACTAGGTGGAGGCTAGAACACACCAACAAACACTGTCTAGTTTGACCTTAACCCTAACCCTGCCAGATCCAGCACAGTGCATCTGTGATGACTGCTTGACCTTGCTGGACTCTGCAAACAAGTCTCAATGTGACAAAGTATGCAATCTGTTGCGTCTGGCAGGGTTTCTAGCCAAAATACCCTGGAGGGTTAGGGTTAAAGGGACAATAGACTATTTGTCAGTTGTGAATCGTTATCGTTTAAAGCAGCAAAAGTGCTCAAAAATATTTTTTTTCAAAAAAGGTGCTGGACAACTAACCTTGTAAAGTAAAGTTTTAGCTCTGTGAATGCTGCATATTCCGAGAAAACAATATTCTACGACTTTGATTTCAATTAAAAAATTGCGACCACAATCTTTGTTAAGGTCGCGATCCCAGCCAGCGGATTTCAGCTACTCGTGCTAGTCGTTTGTCAACTTCCAATACCTCGGTGAGCTAATATCAACTACCCACCCTCCAACCATGTTTTTATTTGCTTACTATTGCAGTATTCTACAACCATTTAGTTTAATTAATGCTGAATATAAAAACCTATTTGAAAAAAGATGGAATTTACTATCGTCAACTACATTATAAATGTTAAAGGGATCGTATACGTTTGGTAATTGGAACCCACTGTTTGTTTCAATCCTATATAGGATATACCGGTATAAACTAACCTGTAAAAATTTCATTTCAAAAGGTGGTAGCAATTTTGAGATATTGCTGAAAATCTGGAGCGGTTATGTCCACGCAGGAAGAATAATCTGCATTGGAATACACAATCTGAGAAACGTCACCGCAGTTAACGCTTCTCAGATTCAAATTTTTGGGGATAAAAAGTGATATCTTTTTCCATAACCGCAGTACTTCCAAGTGAAAAGTTTCTAGAAATGCATTATACTATCTAAAGCTGCTGTACTTCTTACCAAGTAAGTTTTTATTGCCATTAATTTTTGGAGTAATTACCAAACGTATACGATCCCTTTCAGTCATCAACTCTCATGTTATGTCTTCAAGACATCTCCGTTCTACTTTAGTTTAGGCTCGGTCAGTGTGGTCATAGACGGAGTCCTCAATGGTCGACTGACAGCAACCAGGAAATCTGGTGTGAGAGAACAAGGATGCCAGACCATTCTGTTTCCTACCCTTTTCTCCGACGAATGGCAAGGACCATGTGAACACGTCCATGAAGTTAGGCAGCCAGTAAGGATGGGGGGAGCAATTGAACTGCCGGATGTTCATCACGTTGTTTTCATATTTCAACACAGCAGCTGTCAAAAATAAGAAGGACAGAAAATAAAACTATCAGTGTTAGGTCGTGTCTAGTAGGGGCGTCGGAACATACAGTAGGGGCGTCGGAACAATACAGTAGGGCGTCGGAACTATACAGTAGGGGCGTCGGAACTATACAGTAGGGGCGTCGGAACTATACAGTAGGGGCGTCGGAACTATACAGTAGGGGCGTCGGAACTATACAGTAGGGGCGTCGGAACTATACAGTAGGGGCGTCGGAACTATACAGTAGGGGCGTGGGAACTATACAGTAGGGGCGTGGGAACTATACAGTAGGGGCGTCGGAACAATACAGTAGGGGCGTCGGAACTATACAGTAGGGGCGTCGGAACTATACAGTAGGGGCGTCGGAACTATACAGTAGGGGCGTCGGAACTATACAGTAGGGGCGTCGGAACTATACAGTAGGGGCGTGGGAACTATACAGTAGGGGCGTGGGAACTATACAGTAGGGGCGTGGGAACTATACAGTAGGGGCGTCGGAACTATACAGTAGGGGCGTCGGAACTATAAAGTAGGGGCGTCGGAACTATACAGTAGGGGCGTCGGAACTATAAAGTAGGGGCGTCGGAACTATACAGTAGGGGCGTCGGAACTATACAGTAGGGGCGTCGGAACTATACAGTAGGGGCGTCGGAACTATACAGTAGGGGCGTTGGAACTATACAGTAGGGGCGTCGGAACTATACAGTAGGGGCGTCGGAACTATACAGTAGGGGCGTCGGAACTATACAGTAGGGGCGTCGGAACTATACAGTAGGGGCGTCGGAACTATACAGTAGGGGCGTCGGAACTATAAAGTAGGGGCGTCGGAACTATACAGTAGGGGCGTCTGAACAATACAGTAGGGGCGTCTGAACAATACAGTAGGGGCGTCTGGACAATACAGTAGGGGTGTCTGGACAATACAGTAGGGGTGTCGGACAATACAGTAAGGGTGTCGGACAATACAGTAAGGGTGTCGGACCATAAAGTAGGGGTGTCTGAACAATACAGTAGGGGTGTCTGAACATAGGTGTGTAACCAATTAAGACTATGCCATGTTATAACCACCATGAGGAAATATAGACCGGTACCTTTGTTGTTGTAAACATCCAGATAGTTGGGTGCCGAGAAGAGGGTGATGAGTACAGGAAAACCTGTTGCTTGGCTCTTCTTGTACATGCGATACCTGCAGGAAAATCAACGACATGGGAAACCAGATCATTAATAAAGGATGTTAACAGGTACATGTACCTGTTGGAATAGGAACATTTTGAAGAGAATATGCGCCAGTCCAATAATTTTGTACGTACGAGAACAAAGATGTCTCCACAGGGATACAAATTTGCGGATATGTGTTTCATAGGGCGCTTCTCGTTCTCTTGTTAATCTTCTGGAAAATTTCTTTATAAATGTTGGAGGGTGTACAGTGTCTGGAGACTTTGTCTCGGTCTTGAGATCGTCTCGAGACCTGGTCTCAATCTCGAGACCGTCTAGAGTTCTTTTTTTGTTTAGGTCTCGGTCTCGTCCAAGCAAAGTCTCGGAGGGCTGGTCTCGGTCTCGAATGTTGGGTCTCGGTCTCGATCTCCATGGTCTCTGGTTTTACCCTTGAGACCACAGCAAAATACTTTGCGCTAAACAAATTACGCTGTACCACAAAAATCTAGTCTTCATTCCGAACATAAACGATTCCGTACGACACTGCGTAGAGAGAAAGAGAGGTCAAGTTTTTTTTAACTAACTTAAAACTGTTCCATCTCCATCCATGTTTGTTTTTATGAAGTCCACCTGTTACACTATATGTCGGCCATTTTTTTTCTCTCGTGTCATATTCTCGGGAGGAACTTGGTTTTGTTTAAACCCTTTTGGTTTTTGGTGTAGATCAAGTATTTGTTTTGGTTCCTTTCGACAATTTCCTTTGTTTGTACTTTTTCCGACGGCTCATTGGTTTTGTACACGACTCTCAATCGAGGACGTCCTCGGTTACACACCTAACCCCGATTCGCCGACGTTGCGTCAGGGATGTGTCCTCCATTTACACCACAAACAAACCCTACTTAGGTAATAACAGTGCGAGGACCCGGTTATTACTGCGTGATAATGACCGGGTTGGGGGATGACCGCTGGTAATGGATTGAGCCGAAAAAAACACAGAGAAATTGTGAAAATGCTCAAAATTTCGTGACTTTTCTGCAAATTCTTCTCGAAACCCATGATATTACTACCGTACCCAATAATCCACTCCGCGTGATCGAGTCTCGACCAATCAGAAGCCAGCAACTCTCCTAGGTATTTATTAAATGTACATAACCCCCAAGAACAGAAGCGCAACAGACGAACAAGATATCCTTTTAGTCCCCGGGGCGTTCACCTTTTGTCAAATTTTGTCCTCTGTCGTTAAAGTGTACGATAACTGAATTGGGTTAGGTTACAGTACAGGAACAAAGGTAAACACAATAGGGAATCCTCGGTCGTTCTGTAAAGCTAGACTGTATGTACTTGTATCCTGTTCAGTGTGAAATTTGGGTCTGCTAAAAATAGAAAACGGATGATTTTCGGTAACATTCTGTGAAATGGTCATGTTGACATTTTTTCATAAAAGTAATCCGAGTAGCATATTGTCACAGACAAACATAAAATTGGGACAATAAGGCAGGATATTTCGACGGAAAGGTCACTTGGTCCTTAGGATATAGGGAGAGTGGATCGCAGCACCATGTCCAATAGAGTGGGCCAATGTTGGACAATAAAATAGGGCACCCACACTTTACTCGTATCGTTTGTAGCCTTTTTTTACAGGGATATGTTATTCCGTTTCAGTGGGAAAAATGGGACATTGTCTCTTTGGTTTTTTTATACTAGCAACTGCTATCAAAGGCAAGATTTCTTTTGACCTAATTTTTTATTTTTTTTTAAATTTAACATTTTTTTTTTATACAATGATTAACATTTTAAAGGTACCCCGGTAGAATACACCATTGGTAATTGCTTGAATTATCATTAATGGGTAGACTTTCGGGGTTGCATTTTATAATAAATATCGTTCAACTGACTTGTCCGAAGTTTTACAATCATGGACGCCGAGAAAAGCACGAAAAACGGCGTTTGTTTTCAACCGACGTCGAGCAGTTATTCTTATATTTTTTTGTTTTTTGGCGATCGCGAATTTGTCTTTAAAAAATTCAATTTTTCTGAATAATTACAGGTTGTCTAGCGCTATCATTTTGCTGGATGCCTAGATTCATTATTTACTTTCAAATTCAAATGAGTAATATATTTCTTATCAATTCGGTAGTAAATATTTTTGATATCTGCAAATGGTGTATATCCTACCTTTAAATATGGAACAATAAAGTTCAGCCTACATGTACAACAACAATATTTGCTTTGGCAGCGAGGCTGATGCAAATAAAAACAGCTGGGGTTTTCATTTTCAGTTCAAATTTAATATATTCCTGGTGAAGTAAAATACCATGTAATTTAATCTGGTTTGGGACTTCCACAACCCCTACCCACTCCTAAACCCATGGAAGCTAGTGTCAAGATAGTCTTACACCAAGAACCCTTGGGAACCCGACTCATGATTTGGCAGGTTATTATTAAACAGTGTTCACACAGAAATCCGAAAACCAAAATCCAGGACCTTTTGAAGGACTAAATTGTGACCCACCACCCCAAAACCAGGCTAAAGTCGAAATTTGTCATATGAGAGATTGTTATACCATTGGATTGCTAGCGTTTTAAGCTTTAAAATGATGATACATCACATGCACCAGTACCGCTATGGAATGAAAAGTAACGACGCTTCAAAAAGTGACATTTTGTTGCCGTTCGCGGCAACAAGTTTGCTCAATTTGAGTAATAGCAACGACAACAAAAATCAGGAGAAGACCGATATTATCACTTTCGGGGATTTTTAAAAAGGTTTAAACATGAACAGCCTATAAATTAGAGTTTTAACTAACGATTTATGAAAAAAACAACAAGCGACCGGCAACACATTTTTTTTTAGTACAATGCCATATCTCGAAATGACATTTGCCGACTTCCGCCTGGTTTTGGGGTGGTGGGTCACATATACGACAATTTTCACACCTTTTCAAAGTGAACAAAAAAATTGCCAAGGCGGGTCTTGAACCTGCGACCTCCGGAATACCGGACCGGCGCTCTACCAACTGAGCTACACGTATCTTGCCCCACTGTTTGCGGTCTCCCAAATTGTGGTATATTTGTGTAATTTGTATAACATTTAAACCAGTTCGCGCCGGAAGACGTATAGCGCATAAACACGTCGCGAGCAAGGACGGGAATGTCTGTCAGCAGCGGGCAAGGCCGGAAATGCATGGGTGTGCTGTGCTTCCCGATACTATCGGCCTAAACCCGCTTCGGATCGAGTTTCGTTAAAAAATAATCCCGCGCGTCGGCTCGTTGATGTTAAAATAATCCCGGCACGAACTGGTTAACGCCATTTATCCTGAGACAAGTTGTTTGCAATTATGATACGGATGAACCACTAACCATTGGGAGCTTTTGAAGATAATATTTAATTGATAATGCCCTTCTCCTCCCTAAACAGCCATCCGATCCACTTACTTTAATAAGCAACCCCTCAAAAATTTACTCTTGCAGGATCTTGATTTTCGTGACCTTTCCATGACTTATTTTTCCCACTTTTCTATAATTTGTCCATGACTTTCCATGACAAATTTTCGTTCCAGGACCCCTGGGAACCCAGTTTGAAGCTCAACTTACTATAATATACCGTCTTCAACGTCTTCAGAATACTGCTGCCCGCATCATCACCTTATCTAGGAGGAACTGTCACATAACCCCCATTTTGAAGGAACTACACTGGCTTCCTGTCTCCCAAAGGATTGTTTTCAAACTCATGCTTCTGGTCCACAAAGCTCTAAACAACAAGGCTCCCTACTACATTAAGGAACTACTACATGAATATTCTCCAGCAAGAACTCTTAGATCAAGTAACCAGCAACTTCTCAAGGAACCAATTGCTAAACGAACATGGGGCGCCATATCTTTTTCTGTTGCAGCTCCTCGACTTTGGAATTCATTGCCACTTGAACTCAGATCATGCCATTGTACAACTAGGTTCAAATCGCTTCTTAAGACTTACTTGATGTCACAAATTTTCAAGGATTAATTTACTTACTTACTTTACTTGTTGTTGTCTACAACGCCTTGAGCACCCTGCAGGGTGGATATGTGCGCTTTACAAATCTCATTATTATTATTATTATTATTAATAAGCAACCCATTAAAAATTTACTCTTGCAGGATCTTGATTGCCGTGACCTTTCCATGACTTATTTTTCCCACTTTTCCATAATTTGTCCATGACTTTCCATGACAAATTTTCGTTCCAGGACCCCTGGGAACCCAGTTTGAAGCTCAACTTACTATAATAAGCAATCCATTAAAAATTTACTCTTGCAGAATCTTGATTTCCGTGACCTTTCCATGACTTATTTTTCCCACTTTCCCATAATTTGTTTATGACTTTCCACGACACATTTTCGTTCCTGGGGCCAATTTCACAGAGCTGCTAAGCACAAAAATTTGCTTAGCACAAAAAAGTCTTGCTCATTAAAAACAGGTTACCAGCCTCAATTCTACGGGTTTTTCATGCTAAGCAAAAAACCAGCTGATTATCAATAGAAAACAATAAAGATCCCGTAAAAATTTGGTCTGTAACCTTGTTTTTGCCGAGGGCAAATTTTCATGCTAAGCAAATTTTTGTGCTTAGCAGCTCTATGAAATTGGCCCCTGGACCCTCGGGAACCCCGTTTAAAGCTCAACAACCAGCAACTGGGCTATCATCCAATAGCGACCACTGTCTCTTTCTCTCTACAGAACACGTTCACAAGTCTCCATTAATAATTCTACAGTCGAATCCATACCGAACCTCTTTCACTGACGAACCTATGTACAGTACCCTTGCCAAATGCAGATACGAGAAAAAAAATTTCAGGAGGTGTAATCTAATCCCTGGACAGCCATGTCCCGGTTCAGGTGCAAGCCAGTATAAATGCAGTCCCACTTTAATTACATTAGGGTGTGGGGTGGGTACGGTTTTCTGTTTCAGGTCGTTGGTGTTTTTTTTTAGAATCTTGCAGTGCAGTGACACTGTTTTGCATGATACCAGTACATGTACAGTACATGTACGGTACATGTACGGTACATGTACATGTACATGTACATGTACTGTACATGTACTGTACATGTACATACTTATTTTAATTTTGTTTTTTGTTTTTTGGTAACTTGTGTTGCTCACTGGATGTGGGGTAGCTGGCCTACGGGCTACAGTATGTATTTGCTTTTGCTACTCCTTGCCCATTCAGTGTGTATAGTCTTTTGTAATTCATGTTCATTGTGTGTACTTATTTTGTATTGTCTGTTGTGTTTGGCAAAATAAATAATAATAATAATAACATGTACAAAAAAGTACATGTACCCGGTACATGCTTGTACATGTACATGTTCAGGGAGATCCTTAACATGTCAAGTACATGTATGCCAGACTACATGTATGAGTGTGTGGTAAAACAGTAACATTCAATTCCACACTAATGGGGTACATGTAACAGAGAGGTCTAAAATTGAAGTTTCTGATTAAATATATATCGCAAGACGTAACTTGCATAATCGCAGACTCATTGGTCATGTTTCTGTTACGTCCCGTAATTATCCACGCAACGTCACAAGCGCTTTTAAATGCGACACAATTCTGCTCAATTTTTTTAAGGTGTTTTTGAGGAGATATACATGTACATGTACAAGACGATCTTATCGAAGGTCATGGCGTGGTCTACGGCGTGCGTATGTTAGAGGGCGCCGGCATCGGCAGCCTACGCGCTCTGCATACCGCGATTAGGTAGTCTTGCAAACAAGACTAATACATTGTAAGGTTTGTTTTTTGCTGGGCCAAAGGGATAGTCTTTGCTGATAAACTATTGATAAAGGAAATGTTTAATGTGTAAAGGTAGGATACACCATTTGCAGATGTCGAAAATATTTACTACCGAATTATTAAGAAATATCTTGCTCATTTAAAAGTAAATAATGATTCTAGGCATCCAGCAAAATGATTGCGCCAGATATCCTGTAATTATTCCGAACAATGTTATAAAACAAAATTTGGCGATCGCTAAAAAACAATAATAACATAAGATAACTGCTCGCCGCCGGTTGAAAACAAACGCTGTTTTTTGTGATTTTCTCGCCATCCATAATTGTAAAACTTCGGACAGGTCAGTTCAGTAAACGATATTACTATAGAATTACAACTCCCCAAATCCACCCATTCATGATAATTCAAGCAATTACCTATGGTGTATCCTACCTTTAAGGGTTCACATGTGGGTCAGTAAAACAAATTCACAAAGACAGTTTACCCATTCCTATTGGTCGAGAGCCGGTCACGTGGCCGGTTTAAAAACGGATGATCAAACACCGGGGTTATTTTTAAACACTCTTTCGATGTCGCATGAAATTCAGACCCTATTGAGTTCAATCCAGTGCGTTTTACCATTTCGTTCACAACGCATGCGCAATACTTTCCAGTGAGTCAGTATTTATGGTCCAAAATTCACAACGCATTCGCCACCGCTGCGTCTGCGCTATAGTTCGTGAATTGCCATTACGACCGAGGATTCCGTATTGTGTTTTCCTTTATTCCTTTACTGAAACCTAACCCCATTGCTTTGCGCTTATCTTGCCGATCGAGGACAAAGAAACCGTCCTTTGAGGATATTTTGTTCCCATTGTTTTCTTTTGTTTTTCGATCCTCGATCGCAAAAGGAAACAAGCACGACATCGCATTTTTTCACCTTAACAATTACAGGATATCTAGCGCAATCATTTTGCTGGATACCTACAATCATTATATACTTTTAAATAAGTAAGATATTTCTTAATAATTTGGTAGTAAAAATTGTCGATATCTGCAAATGGTGGGAGAAATCGGAGATTTTGAAATCCAGTTACCCTAATTTTGTTCAAACCGAATACCGGTTATTAGATTTCACCGGAAGTTCTCATCCAGCTCACAATCATACCAGCAAAAAGTAACGAGTGAGGTGCCACAAGAAATGCCCTCTCAATGACTGGTTATAGTGGGGAGGATTCAGTGACCACTGGGTCTTTACAAAAACACCCCAGAGCTGTGATGTGGGAGGAAAATGAATGGGAAACTCACAAATAAGTCAAATGGGCAGGCTAATAATGAAACCACTAGTACAATCGGAGACCGTGGAGCAAATTGGAAGATGTTACAATTGTCTTCCTAAGCCTATGTCACACAAAAATGAAATACAAATTTGTTTGGGGTTTGTTTCAAATATTCGGTTTTCTAAATCTAAACCAAATAGTGGAATTAAAACCGAATATTAACAAATTCGGTTTTAAATCCCGGCACTGTCTAATATCTGCAAACGGTGTACCGTACCTACATGTACATGACCTTTAAGTTTACGGAAAAAATTAAGACGGATGGCAACAGTGACAAACATGTGAACAAAGGCCGTTAGAACAATATTCATTTGACATTTAACCAAGATGAATTATCTGTCAGCATGTCTAAAGCAAAAACAGCAGGCGTCCTACAACGTAGTGACATGTCGGTTCAACTAAATGCTTGTAAGATGTTGAAATTACACTCACACAAAAACAGGTTTTAAAGGGCAGCCACTGCCTTTGGAAAGAGTAGCTGTAGCACATTAAAAAAATTAACTTGCTTAAAAGGTAGGATACACCAATGTTAATTGCTTGAATTATCAGGAATGAGTGGATGTCAAGGTAGGATACACCATTGGTAATTGCTTGAATTATCACAGGAATGGGTGGATGTAAAGGTAGGATACACCATTGGTAATTGCTTGAATTATCAGGAATGAGTGGATGTAAAGGCAGGATACACCATTGATATTTGCTTGAATTATCACAGGAATGGGTGGATGTAAAGGCAGGATACACCATTGATATTTGCTTGAATTATCACAGGAATGGGTGGATGTAAAGGCAGGATACACCATTGGTAATTGCTTGAATTATCACAGGAATGGGTGGATGTAAAGGCAGGATACACCATTGGTAATTGCTTGAATTATCACAGGAATGGGTGGATGTAAAGGTAGGATACACCATTGGTACTTGCTTGAATTATCAGGAATGGGTGGATGTAAAGGTAGGATACACCATTGGTAATTGCTTGAATTATCAGGTATGGTTGGATGTAAAGGTAGAATACACCATTGGTAATTACTTGAATTATCAGGAATGGGTGGATGTCAAGGTAGGATACACCATTGGTAATTGTTTGAATTATCAGGAATGGTGGATGTAAAGGTAGAATACACCATTGGTAATTGCTTGAATTATCAGGAATGGGTGGATGTAAAGGTAGGATACACCATTGGTAATTACTTGAATTATCAGGAATGGGTGGATGTAAAGGTAGAATACACCATTAGGAATTGCTTGAATTATCCGGAATGAGTGGATGTAAAGGTAGGATACACCATCGGTAATTACTTGAATTATCATGAATGGGTAGATTTTGGGGGTTGTATTTATAGTAAATAACGTTTAACTGACCTGTCCGAAGTTTTACAATCATGGATGCCGAGGAAAGCAAGGAAAACTGCGTTCGTTTTCAACCGGCATCGAGCAGTTATTCTTATGTTATCTTTGTTTTTTCGCGATCGCCGTCTGGCGATCGCGAATTTTTCTTTATAAAATTATATTTTTCTGAATAATTACAGGATATCTACCGCAATAATTTTGCTAGATGCCTAGAATCATCATTTACTTTCAAATGAGTAAGAAATTTCTTAATAATTCGGTAGTAATTTTTTTCTCTCGATATCTGCAAATGGTGTATCCTACCTTCAACTGACCTGTCCGAAGTTTTACAATCATGGATGCCGAGGAAAAGCAAGGAAAACGGCGTTCGTTTTCAACCGGTGTCGGGCAGTTATTCTTATGTTGTTCTTGTTTTTTTCTTCACAATTTTGCAACAATTACTGGATATTTAGCGCAAAACTTTGTT
This sequence comes from Crossaster papposus, assembly GCA_037893245.1. NCBI lineage: Eukaryota > Metazoa > Echinodermata > Asteroidea > Velatida > Solasteridae > Crossaster > Crossaster papposus. Next base: position 344,865 of record JBAIAA010000003.1, on the reverse strand, counting down.
GGATGCCTAGAATCAATATTTAATTTCAGATAAGTAAGATACGGTACTTCATTATAATTCGGTAGTAAATATTTTTGATATCTGCAGAGAGTGTATCCTACATATATACCTTTAAAGGTAGGATACAACATTTGCAGATAAATTTAAAAGTAAATAATTATTCTAAGCATCCAGCAAAATGATTGCGCTAAATATCCTGCAACTGTTCCAAACAAAATTATTTTCTAAACAAAATTAATAATTACGATCGTCAGACGGTGAAAAATAAACCAAGAACAACAAGAACAACTGCTCGACGCCGGTTGAAAACAAACGCTGTTTTTCTTGCTTTTTTCTCGTCATCCATGATTGTAAAACTTTGTACAGGTCAGTTAAACAATATGTGACCCGCTCCATCGTAATCAGGAATAAGTCGCTGGGGCCGTTTTACGCAATCGGTCGTTGAAGTGAACGCATGGGTGAAAATCGTGACCAAGTCGATTTTCTGAACATTGTATTTTTAGGAAGTGTAGTTATCACAGATTATTGTCATTAATGTCTTGTATGTAAATACGATCAATAAAGATAAAAATGAAGAGGATTTGTGTGCGCTGTCCGTATGATTTTGGTCAATTTTGTTTATTTCAAAGCTGTTTTTCTCGGAATGTGGATTCGGCAAATAAATATACACCTGTCATCTTCATCAGACCATAACTCGTTAACCTAAGAAGATACACACTTGTGATGGGTATCATTAGAAAGCTTATGAAATTCCCTTTCTCGCCCTGTGCATATCTCAAAAAGTCATTTCGAGACTTATTCCTGATTTCGATGGAGCGGTCACATATTTAATACAGGATATCTATGGCAATAGGCCGTATTTTCGAACGTAGAGGGCGCTGTGCTCACGGTATTTGGGGGTATAATTAAAAGTTATTAGGAGATAATTCACGTCAGTTTAAATATTCTTACAGCTCCAAAATATATTTTTTTCTAATATTCAAATTTTAGATACAAGTAAAGTTACTAAAACTCCTTTAATAAACACGATCTTGCCTGCGTTGGGTACCCAGAAAATGGCGTCTTACAGCGCCCTCATGCGGCCAAAAATACGGCGCATTATTTTGCTGAATGCCTAAAATCATTATTTTCTTTCAAATAAGTAAGATATTTCTCAATAATTCGGTAGTAATTTTTTTCAAAGTAATTTTTGCAAATATCCTACATATACATTTAAATATTGATAGTCTCGCAGTGGCAAAGTAATGTGAACAGATTGTATTCAATGCATTACAGCGAAAACAAATTGTTAAGCAATCACCAATCAGTCTCACAAGGAAATATGTGACCCGCTCTACAAAAAAGGGTATTAAGTCGCGCTGTGCATTATCATGTAATGGCCCACTCAACGTTGAGAGGGTAAACATTTCATCAAAATGTGATTTACATTTTTTGCCATTAATGACATCTTTAACACCAATATTTTCAGGTTTCATTCAAAGAAATGTTGAATTTGATGATTAAAGTGGAAAACACGCCCATTTTGTGTTCATCGTTCTGTTGTTCTACAACAAAGCCGGCTTTATCAAAGCCTGTTTTCTCAGTTGTGTAATTTGAACTCCAAGGAAGTAATCAAAAGCAAACATGTCATATCTCCAGAACGGGAGGGGCTATGGAGCTCTTTTATACCAACTGGAAGCTTACGATGTGGGCTTTCCAACTACAACTCACTATTTGGTGACATAATACCCTTTATTGTGGAGTGGGTCACATAAATTATATTATAAACCTAGAAAAATGATGATTGTGGGGTAATCTGGACAGGTGTACCGTATGTCCCGGGCCAGGTGTCATGCCAGAATTGTCCTGGGTAATTCCATCATTCACTGCCAATAATAGTACTGTTCATTGGAATTGATTTGATTTGATAAAATGTGACCGTCCACGATGAAAGGGCTGTAAAGTAGGCATCTTGACGTTTTAAGATATTTAGAGAAATGAAATCTACAAGAAATAAGCTTTAAAATTATGTATTACGAGACATACAGTAGTTGGTATTTATGGTTAGCTACAACAAGTAACGCTGAATATGAAAATTCTTTCACAGTTTTTCACATATTTTAAAGGGATCGTATATGTTTGGTAATTAGAACCCATTGTTTGTTTCAATCCTATATAGTTATAGATATATACCATAAAACTAACCTGTAAAAATTTCATTTCAAAAGGTGGTAGCGATTTTGAGATATTGCCGAAAATCTGGAGAGGTTATGTCCACGCAGGAAGAATAATCTGCATTGGAATACACAGTCTGAGAAACGTCACTGCAGTAACGCTTCTCAGATTCATTTTTTGGGGGATAAAAAGTGATATCTTTTTCCATAACCGCACTATCCAAAGCTGCTGTACTTCTTACCAAGTAAGTTTGTATTGCCATTAATTTTTGGATTAATTACCAAACGTATACGATCCCTTCAAGGGTCCCTTTCTCAAAATAAGCTCTGGCGACTTTACAGCCCTTTTGTCTTGGATAGTCACAGGTGCTATTCCCATTAGGGTCGTGGGAAAATAGGGCACCAAACCCTTCTCCATATGTATGGGAATCATCAGAACTTGAAATTAGGTTAATGCCATTTTACTCAAGCAGAAAGTGGGGTGACGAGGGGGTGGGGGGGGGGGGGGGGGGGGGGGGGGGGGGGTGGGGGGGGGGGGGGTTAGACATGGATTAGGACTGGGCTCTGTTTTTGAAGGAGTGATGTTCAACTACTTATATTGCATTAGAGATCTTGCTCTCACAAGCAGCCATCTTCGTAGGAGAATGCATTCTGCATAATTCACACAATCAACGCAACATGGAAAAAAATGTTCTAAACACGCGTGTTTTTTGCTCAAAACGTGTTCAAAATGCGCGCGTGATGCTTTCTTTGTCATGCGTTCTGTTGTGTTGGTTCGTCCCAGGGTTTCCTCGCACAAAAACAAGGTAGAGTTGGGGAGTTTGACTAGACGTTTGCAATTAAGTTCGACGTTTAAAATCGCTGCCGTGCTTAAAGGTAGGATACACCATTTGCAGATATCAACAATATTTACTACCGAACTATTAAGAAATATCTTACTCATCTGAGAGTAAATAATGATTCTAGGCATCTAGCAAAAAGATTGCGCTAGATATCCTGTGATTTTTATGAAAAATAGAATTTGATAAAGAAAAATTTGTGATAACCGAACGGCGATCGCGAAAAAACACAAATAACATAAAAATAACTGGTTGAAAACAAACGCTGTTTTTTCAAGCTTTTCTCGCCATCTATGATTATAAAACTTCGGACAGGTCAGTTAAACGATAATTACTATGAAATACAAACCCCCAAATCCACCCATTTATGATAATTCAAGCAATTGCCAATGGTGTATCCTACCTTTAAGTTCGACGTTTAAAACCGCTTCCGTGCTTATGCCGTGCAAATCAATTGTATTCAACACGGCATAAGTGCAACGTTTGAAACCGATCTATCGTACCTCCCAGGCACTCTTACTAACATCTCAAAGGTCAAAGAACTTTAGTCGCAGTACATGTAGCTAGAAAATTCTGCACAGAAAAGCACTCGGGAAACCCAGATTGATTCGGGCTTTCCTTTCTGCCTTTTCCTTTTGTCGCTTTTACAAACTTGATACCGAAAGCAGACAAGGAGAGCTGTTAAATAGTATCCTACTGCCCCCTCATCACCCGTTTTTGCAGACCTGGGTTTAGCAGATAAGGTATCACTTTGCAAGTTCTCTCAGCAGGTTCTCCGGGATCAGTTGGCCGGCTTGTAGTAATTTGCTAAACTGGTAGTCAGTCTGTGGGTGGGAGTCAAGTTACAAGGGTGGGGGGGGGGGGGGGGGGGGGGGGTGAAGGATAAGTAGACTATGGACACAATATCTGTGTGGGGTCTGGCTGCTAAAATGTAGGCTGATAACCTAAGGTTTAAGGTTTCAAGTGCAGCTTGTTGACCCCGCTACACAACTTCTCTTCAGAACCACACATCTCGCTATAAAAAGAGAATTACATGTACCGTGGTGTTATCGCAAAAATACTTATCTTATTGCCTTTTTTCGCCATGCGAACCTTCAAATCTCATGCGCTACGACTTGGATGATATCTGTTACATTGTTTTTTTGTTAACAAAGTAACAAAAAACATCACTTCTTGTATTCTATCAGCCTTTTTTTGAAGAGTCTGTTTTTGTAGATTCTGTTTGGGGGGGGGGGGGGGGGGGGAATTCTATTTCTACAAGATTTTCTGGTGGATTTACAGTATATTTACAATAGGCCAATGTACTGTACCGTACATCAAAAACAACCCTTGAATCTTAAAGATCTTAAAGGGTACTTTGTAGTTGAAGAAAGGATTTCTCTAATGAGTGAATTAAATGTAGGATACACATTGGTAATTGCTTGATATATCCGGAATGGGTGGATTTGGGGGTTGTATTTTATAGTAAATATCGTTTAACTAACATGTCGGAAGTTTTAAAATCATGGAATCTGAGAAAAGCAAGAAGAACGGCATTCATTTTTAACCTGCGTCAGTCAGTTATTCTTATTGCCGGACGGCAATCTCGAATTTTTTTAAATAGAATTCAATTTTTCGGAACAATTACGGGATGTCTAGCGCATTAATTTTGCTGGATGCCTAGAATACTTGTTTACTTTCACATAAGTACATGTAAGATATTTCTTAATAATTATGAAGTAAATATTTTCGATATCTGCAAATGTTGTATCCTACCTTTAAATAACTTGTGAAGTTAAACGCCCAACTGTCAATACTATTTATATTTGAGCTCTTGTTCACATTTTTAGCTCAAACTTCTCACTAACAAGTCCAAGATTTTCAGTAAGACCACTGAATTGCAAAAAGAATAAACACATTACATTGTAAACTATGTTTGTTGATATCAAATGTGACCTGCTCTAACGAAACCCGGATAATATTGACAATTTCAGGTTTTGCTTTTTTTTTTATTCTTTAGGTTCTCGTCTTTAAAATGATGTGTATGTATCATTTACATATGTACCCCCACCCTATCTCCCCTGGTGGAAGGATTTAGTGATGAAACCCTGACAACCTAATTATGAGATAAACAGCTTCAAAGTATTACAAACCTTATTATTCTATACACAACTGTTTCTCAAAATCGACAAAAAAAACCATACTTCTGGTTGACGGATTACGTTCAAATTTGGGGAGTTTGTAGATTAATAGTTTGTGATTTGGAAAAAAAACCAAAAACCTAAAAAAGGGAAAAATCCACCCCAAAATTACTTCACGAGTGTACATTGTAATAAAACACAATGTGGAACAGGTCAAAAATGACACGGAACAAAGTTTTATTTTCTGCATGGCCAATATTTCACACCCAATCAATGAGGCTTTCTGTACATGCACAGTATACATGTATATGCAGATACATGTATATGGTACCTTCTTGCCAGCATCGATTTGGCCGAGTGATACAGGGGTTGTGGGGTAATTAATGAGACTGGGCTTTAATGTCAAACTGTTGGCAAAGTAACAAGGATTTCTTTGCGCATCGCTACTCTCAGGATTGATAGTGTGTTTAAAGGTAGTATACACCATTTGCAGATATCAAAAAAATTTATTACCGAATTATTAAGAAATATTTTACTCATTTGAAAGTAAATAATGATTGTAGGCATCCAGCAAAATGAGGGCCCTAGATATCCTGTAATTGTTCCAAAAAATTGAATTGTATGAACCAAAATTCATTCTCGCCGTCCGGCGAGCGCGAAAAAACAAAGATAACATAAGAATAACTGCTCGACGCCGGTGGAAAACAAACGCTGTTTTTCATGCTTTTCTCGGCATCCATGAATGTAAAAATTCGGACAGGTCAGTTAAACGATATTTACTATAAAATACAACCCCCCAAATCCACCCATTCCTGATAATTCAACAAATTACCAATGGTGTATACTACCTTTAAAGGTAAGATACTGTACACCATTTGCAGATATCGTACATGTATCGACAATATTTACTACCGATTTATTAAGAAATATTTTACTTATCTAAAAGTAAATAATGATTCTAGGAAACCAGCTAAATGATTGCGCTAGGTGTCCTGTATTTATTCTGAAAAATTGAATTTTATTTCATAAAAATTACGATCGCCCTCTAAAAAACCCAAAGAACAACATAGGAATAACTGCCCGACGTGATTGAAAACGAACGCTGTTTTTCTTGCTTTTCCCAGCATCCATGATTGTAAAACTTCGGAAAGGTCAGTTATTGCAATATTTACTATATAATATAACCCCCCAAACCCACCCATTCCTGATAATTCAAGCAATTACCAATGGTGTGTCCTACCTTTAAGTATAAATGTGCAAGCAAGCCAATGTCGCCATGTCGCCGTGTTAGGCAATCACCAATTACTCTCATGTTGCTTGGTGACACTATAAATTGGACAACGTACAAGTACTATACACTGTTGCACACCCATTCACATGTTTGTATTCTTGTAGAAACATTGTTTTGTTCTCGTGTTTAAAATGGTTAGAAAATCCACAACTTTTTTTTTTAAATGCTCCTATTTCAACCACAATAAATTTTCTAGGTTGACAATATCGACCCAATATACCATATCATACCCTAACCCAAACACTAACCCTAACCCACATCCCAAACCTAGTTTTTGAGTAATTTGAGTACAATCCCATAAATATATTTCGTGAAATTCCCAGTGGAGACCTATTCATCTATAGAAATTTATCCTCCGGAGATCTTTTGTGTCCATTGTACACATTGTGTTTACATGTACTGTACAAAGTAGGTCTCCAGAGGGTACCAAATTTCGGAACAGGTCACAAATATTCTTCGCATGTCATTCATGACCAAAAAGCAAGAAAAACGACGTTCGTTTTCAACCGGCATTTGGAAGTGGATCTTATGTTGTTCTTTTTTTTTTTTCACGATTAACGTTCAGCGATCGCAAATTTATTTGTATAAACTTCGAAACAATTCTAGGATATCTAGCGCAATCATTTTGCTACTTTCAAATGAGTAAGATATTTCTTAATAATTCGGTAGTAATTTTTTTTGGATATCTGCAAATGGTGTATCCTACCTTTAAAGGGATCGTATACATTTGGTAATTACTCCAAAAATTAATAGCAATAAAAACTTACTTGGTACAAGTACATCAGCTTTGGATAGTATAATGCATTTTTAGAAACTTTTCATTTCGAAGTACTGCGGTTATGGAAAAAGATATCACTTTTTAAGCGTTACTGCAGTGACGTTTCTCAGATTGTGTATTCCAATGCAGATTATTCTTCCTGCGTGGACATAACCGCTCCAGATGTTCCGCAATATCCCAAAATCGCTACTACCTTTTCAAATGAATTTTTTACAGGTTAGTTTTATGGTATATCTATAACTAGGATTGAAACAAACAGTGGGTTCTAATTACCAAACATACACGATCCCTTTAATACCCTTTTTTTTGCGGAGCCCGTTACATTCAGACTTTAGAGTATCACATTGAAGTAGAGCATGTATTCATAAAGGCCGCTGTATTCATGACGGTCGCTGTGACACTGTGTGATGCTATGCATCATCACAAGCCAACACAGTTTCATCAAAACACTGACTGACTAAACGTGACAATCTGTGACAAAACATTGACTTCACGGCTCGATGACTGGCTTTCTTCGATGGGAGCCTCTTCTCAATGTTTTATTAGCCACACGTTTGCAGGGGCTGCGCATATTTGCTGGGTAATTAGAGGGTAGATTAGGTGGACTGCATAAAAGGGGCACCATGTCCTCGACTTTAGCCTGGTTTTGGGGTGGTGTGGTCGTAATCAGGAATAAGTCGCTGGGGGCGTTTTACGCAATCGGTCGTTGAAGTGAACGTTTAAAGTGTTAAAGTTGTTTTCTGCATCTTGTTATGGACTGGATTTGGCAAGTTATTATCATACCGGTACACGCAACACTTACATGTACATGTATGTATAATGATAGTACTGCCTGGCTATGTTTGTGAGCCAACACCAAGGCTAAGTCACAGGTGGCAGTCAGTGAGTGAGTGAGTCAGTCAGGACTAGTCCGGATGATGACAGTACTGCCTGGCTATGTTTGTGAGCCAACACGAAGGCTAAGTCACAGGTGGCAGTCAGTCAGTGAGTGAGCTGGTCAGACAGGACTAGTCCGGATAATGATAGTACTGCCTGGCTATGTTTGTGGGCCAACACCAAGGCTAAGTCACAGGTGGCAGTCAGTCAGTGAGTGAGCTGGTCAGTCAGGACTAGTCCGGATAATGATAGTACTGCCTGGCTATGTTTGTGAGCCAACACGAAGGCTAAGTCACAGGTGGCAGTCAGTCAGTCAGTCAGTGAGCCGGTCAGTCAGGACTAGTCCGGATAATGATAGTACTGCCTGGCTATGTTTGTGGGCCAACACGAAGGCTAAGTCACAGGTGGCAGTCAGTCAGTCAGTCAGTGAGCCGGTCAGTCAGGACTAGTCCGGATAATGATAGTACTGCCTGGCTATGTTTGTAAGCCAACACGAAGGCCAAGTCACAGATGGCAGTCAGTCAGTGAGTTAGTGAGTGAGTGAGTCAGTCAGTCAGGACTATTCTGGATAATGATAGTACTGCCTGGCTATGTTTGTGAGCCAACACGAAGGCCAAGTCACAGGTGGCAGTCAGTCAGTGAGTTAGTGAGTGAGTGAGTCAGTCAGTCAGGACTATTCTGGATAATGATAGTACTGCCTGGCTATGTTTGTGAGCCAACACGAAGGCTAAGTCACAGGTGGCAGTCAGTCAGTCAGTCAGTCAGTCAGTCAGGACTAGTCCGGATGATGACAGTACTGCCTGGCTATGTTTGTGGGCCAACACGAAGGCTAAGTCACAGGTGGCAGTCAGTCAGTCAGTCAGTCAGTGAGCCGGTCAGTCAGGACTAGTCCGGATAATGATAGTACTGCCTGGCTATGTTTGTGAGCCAACACGAAGGCTAAGTCACAGGTGGCAGTCAGTCAGTCAGTCAGTGAGCCGGTCAGTCAGGACTAGTCCGGATAACGAGAGTACTGCCTGGCTATGTGGCAGCCATAACCCCCAATGTACTCACCCTGCATCCTGCGCCTCGTGAGCCCGTATGATAGACAGCAAATTGTTCTGTTGTAGGAACTCGCAGCAGGCTGGGTAGCTGTGTAAACAAAAAAATTCCATCTGAATCGTCAAATTGGCAATTCCATGCAAAAGTAGACACAGCTGAAAACTGGGAGTTTATAAATGCACTTTTCAAGCGACAGGCATCCCAACCTCAAATGTGGTATCAAGGCCTTTTATTTAACCAGTTCGCACCGGAGGACGGACCGGTATACACGCAAAGTTTTCCCCAGATTCAAAACGGATGACGCATTTAAACACGCCACGAGCAAGGCCGGAAATGTCTGTCAGCAGCGAGCAAGGCCGGAAATGCGTAGGTGTGCTTCCCGTGGGTACCATCGGCCTGAATCCGCCTCGGATCGAGTTTCGTTTAAAAACAATCCCGCGCCTCGGCTCGGGAATGTTAAAATAATCCCGGCGCGAACTGGTTAAAGGTAGGATACACCATTTGCAGAAATCAAAAATGTCTACCACCGATTTTATTAAGAAATATCTTAAAGTAAGTAATGATTTTAGGCATCCAGCAAAATTATTGCGCTAGATATCCTGTAATTGTTCCGAAAACTTAAATTTTATTAACAAATTTTACGATCACCGTCCGGCGATCGCGAAAAAACAAGAACAAGAACAACTGCTTGTTGCCGGTTGAAAACAATTGCCGTTTTTCTTGTTTTCTCGGCATCCATGATTGTAAAACTTTGGACAGGTCAGGTAAACGATATTTACTATACATTGTAAAATACAATCCCCCAAATCCATCCATTCCTGATAGTTCAAGCAATTACCAATGGTGTATCCTACCTAATATGTGACCTGTCACCACAATATGAGAGTAAAGTCGGAAAATTAAAATTTGAGATATTGGTATTTTCAATTTCTTGAGAAAGAGAGCTTTCCAATGGTATATAACACTTGGGGGTTTTGCGATAAATACATTTTACAGCGCTCCAGAAAGTCACGGGTTTCACAAAACGTGTTTGTGAGAAAACGTACTTATAAACATCCTAAACAAAACACACAAAAGATTGCCAAACAGGACAAGTAAGGTTAGGTTGAGCATAGCAACTGCTATGTTCTAATCATTATTTCTTCTTGAAACTTCCCACACATACAAACTATTGTATAATCAACATAATATCAAAATTTCGAAAACGTGGGATAGTTACGAAGATCTAATTTGCATATTTAATTACCGTATTAATTAGACCACTGATGGACTTTTCCAAACACTAACTAAGCAAACACTACTCAAAATCACGTAATTTAAGAGGTTTTCGATCATCTGATTGCACCCCAAAAATAGGAATATGTAGAGGAGGAATTAGGCTTTCCAAATTATGCAAAATCTTAAAATTGACCACCCCTTCATATTTTGACTTTGGATGGCCATATCTCCAAATCACATTGTGCGACTTTACTCTCATTTTGTGATGACAGGTCACATATATGTTTTCACCAATCAACATGATCAAGAACCTTACTACTTGACCTCTGAACCTATGACCTGACCTGTAGAAGTAGGAGCAGCCTCTGACTGAGTTATGACTGAAGTGCTCCGACGTGTGTTCCTGGCCAAATTCCTCAAGCGGGTCCGACCACAGGATGTCACACATCGGTCCGAAGGCTGGTGGCTCCTTGAACCGATCCAGCTAAGAGATACAGAGAAGGTACAAACTGTCACACTACGGTTAGAAAAACAAACTATTTGGATCAACATTTAGTAACAGATTGAAGCTGGGAGCAAGTTTGAGGGATGACAGAGTAGTAATGACTCGACTCACCGAGTCCACGGCTCGACTCACCGAGTCCACGGCTCGACTCACCGAGTCCACGGCTCGACTCACCGAGTCCACGGCTCGACTCACCGAGTCCACGGCTCGACTCACCGAGTCCACGGCTCGACTCACCGAGTCCACGGCTCGACTCACCGAGTCCACGGCTCGACTCACCGAGTCCACGGCTCGACTCACCGAGTCCACGGCTCGACTCACCGAGTCCACGGCTCGACTCACCGAGTCCACGGCTCGACTCAAGACAACTTTGCCTTTGCAATCGGTATAGTTTTTAGATATCACTTGTAATTTTGCGAATATATGCCTAAATAAATAAAAGGTACGGGATAGTTACATTAAATGTGAACATAATGGGCGGTGCTTAAGTGCTTCATCACAAACAGTCTCAAAGCGCTTCACATTATTACCCCGGTCATTGGGCCAATGAAACATTCCATATACCATCTCAGCTCCCTGGGGAGTATACAGCTCGATGCTGCCATTTCGGCGCAAAGCAGCTAAAATCAACCACAATAACCATCTCTGCCCTCACAGGTACCCATTTACTCCCGGGTGGAGAGAAGCAACGAGTGACAAAGTGCCTAGCCACAAGGGCACACGCACCGTAGTCCCCGCAGGCCGGACTCGAACCCACAACCTGCAGCTGTACCTACAGATTACCGATTCAATGCTCCAGACCACGAGGCCACGGCAGGACACTCCACACGTCTACTTATAATACAGTCCTCAACAGAGCTATCGTAGCTCAAGGTTTGTGCAGCTTACTGATATGTAAAGGTTACGAACTACAGGATCCCATTCCTACGAGCTCACATTTCTGATGTCGTCCAGCGTATGTATTTCAGGTGATAAGCCTCCGTGCACGCACAAGAACTGTTGGTTCATGAGGGCTGCGAGGGGCAGGCAGTCAAACGCTTCCATACATGCGTTGTACACTCTTTCTGTATACTTTATTTTACCTGCGGAAACAAAATAAAAATAAATGTGACCCGCTTTTAGAAATAAAAGGAGATACAAGTAGCGCTATGCATTTATGTGTAATGGCCTCTTTAAACCCTAACTACCCCAAACCCATCAAACTCCAACTGCAGCTTTCGCTAGGTTTTGGCAGGTTTGGTACCAAACCGTAACAACTTGTTGTTAGACTTTGTTTGACTCGGTACCAAAGGCCCAGGGAGACCCTGTTGAATTCTGTGAGGTTCAGGACAGAAAGGCATGAGACTTGTCAAAATGTTAGAAATTTTAAGAATGCACAGGCATTTATACGCGAGTGACCCACATTGTCACGGCACAGTTCCTGGTCAACTGTAAGTGTATGTACACTCGCACCTTGTATGTGTGTCCCCACTAAAACACATAATACCACTGGCCAGTTATCACTGTTCCAAGTCAATAAAACTTCAACTGTTGGAGTTTGGCAGGTTTAGTACTGTTAGGTTCAGTACAGTGTACCAAAAATTACCGTAATTTCCTGCGGTAAAGCCGCACGGTAAAGCCACATAGTACGGGCCAGCTTTTTATCGCTGTTGTACGCGTCATGCAGCGCACGCTGTAGTCTTGTTTGCAAGACGATCTTAATCGCGGTATATGCAGCGCGCGTAGGCCGCCGATGCTGTAATTCGCGCGTGGTCTACGGCGTACGTTAGAGGGCGCCCCGCATCGCGAAAAACGTCTTGCAAACAAGACTACGCACGCTGCCGAGTGCTAAATCACATACATGTACGGTCGTAGGGGGATCAACACATCGCGGCATTGTTAATGGAAACACAGTCACAATGTCCGGAGAGTTGGGCTAATTGGTTGACCGCATTATTGAGTAAGATTGCGGCGTTCAAAGAATTCTTCACACAAAGACCATCACTTTGAACTCAAGCGACATCATATACGGCGCACTGAAAGATAAGGCGCGGCGATGTTTTTGTGGTCTAGAAAGTCAGATAAGCCGCGTCTTTACCGCAGGAAATTACGGTACTGAACATGTGTGAGCTGTTGAAGTTTGTTAGGTTTGGTATGCTTCCTAGTGCGAGAGCCTAGGGGGTTAGGGTTAAGGTAGGATACACCATTTGCAGATATCGAAAATATTTACTACCCAATTATTGATAGAAATATCTTACTCATTTGAAAGTAAATAATGATTCTAGGCATCCAGCAAAATGATTATGCAAGGTATTCTGTGATTATTTCGAAAAAAATCGCAATCGCCGGATGGCGATTGCGAAAAAACAAAAACAACATAAGAATAACTGCCCGACGCCGGTGGAAAACAAACGCTGTTTTTCGTGTTTTTCTTGGCATTTATGATTGTAAAACGGACAGGTCAGTTAAACGATATTTACTGTCAAATACAACCCCCAAATCCACTCATTCATTATAATTCAATCAATTACCAATGGTGTTATCCTACATTTAATGACATCTTTAATATCCAAAGTATCAGATTCAATTAACAAAAATCATTTTTTTCGATAAATAAAGTGAACAAAAATACATTTTTAGAGTGCATGTTTCCAATGTAATTGTTTTGTCGCGTTTCGAAGCCCGTTTTCTCATTAGCGTAATTTGAATTCCATGAAAGCTATTAATATTCAAAAACGTCATATCACCGGAACGGGAGGGGCTATGGAGCTGTACTACTGTACATGTACCAAATGAAAGCTTCTAAAGAGTACACACATGTACGTGTACATCCTGTACTTTCCAACCGTGTACTTAAAGGGATTGTATACGTTTGGTAATTACTCCAAAAATGTATGGCAATAAAAACTTACTTGGTAAGAAGTACAGCAGCTTTGGATAGTATAATGCATTTTTAGAAACTTTTCACTTCGAAGTACTGCGGTTATGGAAAAAGATATCACTTTTTATCCCCACAAATTTGAATCTGAGAAGCATTACTGCAGTGACATTTCTCAGAGTGTGTATTCCAATGCAGATTATTTTTCCTGCGTGGACATAACCGCTTCAGATTTTCGGCAATATCTCAAAATCACTACAACCTTTTGAAATGACATTTTTACAGGTTAGTTTTATGGTATATATATCTTTAACTATATAGGATTGAAACAAACAGTGGGTTCCAATTACCAAACGTATACGATCCCTTTAACACTATTTTATTGGGGTGAATAAATCGTATAACTTAAGCCTAAATCGTAATTGTTGGCATCTCTGCATAGATGCTTTAGAGTCGTCCCCACCACACCTCCCTCTCCATCTCCAATTCTTTTTGCCACACCCTTTCTCACCCAACAATTCCTCATACTTACACTCCTGTGAGATGCCGATAAATCAAGCCTAAATCGTAAATGTTGGCATCTCTGCATAGATGCCTGAGAGTCCTCCCCCACCACACCTCTCTCTCCAATTCTTTTTGCCACACCCTTTCTTTGCCACGCCCTTTCTTCCCCCAACAATTCCTCCTCATACTTACACTCCTGTTTGAATGTGAAATACTCTGTGAGATGCCGGCACTCGTGGTTGCCTCGCAGAAGGAAAAATGTGTCACGGTAGAGCAACTTTAACGACCAAAGATACAACACACACTGCAAAGAAAAAGAAAAAAGAAAATCACATATTGAGTTGGTTTTTTTAACGTTTTCGATAGAAATTTCGTTTTGTTGCTCTCGCTAACAAAACGCAAGTTTAAAGGCCCTGGACACTATCTGTAGTTACTCAAAATGACAACCAAAGGTGTCTATGCCTTTAATAAACACATACTCAAGAAAAGGAACACAACATTCACCAGTAGTTCAACTTTTGGTTAAGAGAATAATGGTGCTTTCCCATCCAGTGACATTTCTTTCTCTCTGTGACTTGTATGGTTTTTTTTTTTGCTCTTGTTAAAATCGTAGGGAGTGGTTTTTTTGGCTCTCCTTAAAATTTTAAGGAGCGCGGGGGGGGTGAGAATTGAATTGAATTTGGGAGAACATTTCAAGGTGGGATACACCATTAGTAATTGACCATTTGCGTGTGGAATTTAAATAATATCTGGTACACTGACTTGTTCATGTAGTCTTGAACCACATAACGACCGAGGATCGATATTGTGTTTTCCTTTATTCCTTTACTATACCCTAACCCCATTACTTAGTGCTTGCCCCAACGATCGAGGACCGAATTCGGACAAGCAAACCGTCCTTCGAGGATCCTTTGTTCCCTTTGTTCTCCTTTGTGTTTCGATCTTCGATCGTAATACGATACAAGAACACACAGCTTGGCACAGTTTGACTTTAAATTATCCAGACCAAATACACTGTTGCTATATCACGTGATTCGGGGCAAGCTCTTGCATAGTTACGTTAGAGACGCTCAGCACCAATACATTGTTCACAATGGTTGAGAATGGTACAAAGACACCAGACCATTCCAGAGCCGGGGGTTGCTACCGTAAGGCTTGCCCCGAATCACGTGATATAGCAACAGTGTCTTTGGTCTGGAGAATTTAAATGTAAACTGTGCCAAGCTGTGTGAAAAAGTCAGTGTACCAGATATTATTCAAATTCCACACGCAAATGATCAATTGCTGGAATTATCAGGAATGTGTTGATTTTTTTTAGGGGGGTTGTATTTTATAGTAAATATCTTTTAACCAGTTCACGCCGGGATTATTTTAACATCACCGAGCTGACACGCGGGATTATTTGTTAACGAAACTCGATCCGAAGCAGGTTCAGGCCGCTGCTGACATACATTTCCGGCCTTGCTCGTGGCGTGTTTATGCGTCATCGTTTTGAATCTAGGGTAAACCTTGCGTTTATATTCGTCATCCGGCGCGAACTGGTTAACTGACCTGCCCAAAGTTGTATGTACAATTATGGATCCGTGACCCGCTCCATCGAAATCAGGAATAAGTCTCGAAATGACTTTTTGAGATATGCACATGGTGAGAAAGGGAATTTCATAAGGTTTCTAATGATACCCATCACAAGTGTGTATCTGTTTAGGTTAACGAGTTATGGTTTAATGAAGATGACAGGTGTATATTTATTTGCCGAATCCACATTCGGAGAAAAACAGCTTTGAAATAAACAAAATTGACCCGAATCATACGGACAGCGCACACAAATCCTCTTCATTTTCATCTTTATTGATCGTTTTTACATACAAGGCATTAATGACAATAATCTGTGATAACTACACTTCCTAAAAATACAATGTTCAGAAAAACGACTTGGTCACCATTTTCACCAATGCATTCACTTCAATAACCGATTGCGTAAAACGGCCTCAGCGACTTATTCCTGATTACGATGGAGCGGGTCACATATGGAAAGACATTCAATCAAATTTTTTTTTTTTTCATGTTCACAACAACCTTTGTACACACCACCCAGATGTTTGGCGTAAACACCTTACCCCAGGAGTTCAGCCTGTTTAGGTGGTGAAATCTATGGATTGCTTTGGAATGTTTTCAATCTATTGCTGAAATGTCATTGGCCTTCACAACAATGTTAGAGTCTAGAAGACAACTTGCTGGGCTAATAGTAAAACCAGACGTTAGGTACATACACTGTACATACACTGTACAGGCCTTGCGCTAACTTTTTTTCCTGGATAGCCCACCGGGCTAGCAAACTGCAGATTTTACTAGCCCGTTTACATTTTCGCTAGCCCGTATGTACAATGCACAAAACTATTCGTTCAGCGCGGGCACGTACACGTACCGGCGCAGTACGTACAATAATGTACATGTATCCATAGTAATGTACCGGTACACAGAGGGCGCTGTTCTGAACAGACTCTGTATCAGACGCTACTACTAGTGACAAGGCAGAACGCTCATGTACTATACAGCTACGCAGTGGGCCGTTATGGTAAGAAAGGCTGAACGATGTGAAAGAGAATAGTGCACATATGTGCGGTACCCTGCGCCGTAGTTTATACTATACTAATCTCACTGAAGCCCACCAGTCTACTCTATTCGTGAGATCGCAATGCACTGCATGCACGCGTGGATCGAGCGCTCCCAGGCTATCGATAATCATGCCGAAAAACACAAACAAAATACAGTTCATACTCGGTTTATTTTGATCCGATTTTTATTTAATACACAAAAAAAACAATACAAATTTTAACATGTATTTTGATCTAAACATTAACAGGTAGGTTAATGAATTTTTCACTAGCCCACCGGGCAACCAAGGAAGTGGGTCTGGGTAGCCCGGAGCAGTTTTCGCTAGACTTTGTACGCCGGGCTAGTACTATTTTGAGGCCTGCTGTACATGTACATACCTGTACGTACATGTACATGTAGCAATAGGCAGAGTCATTTATTACTGTCTGCACTTGTCATGCTTAAAATTGTAGGTCACTACATAGACTACTTGATATGATATGTATAAGACTGTAAGCCTGCAAGTTTGCGGTTATCACATTATCCGTGTATCCGTGTAACTCAGTCCGCCTCAGCCGGGAGAAAGTTTGGATGAATCGCCTTCGGACTATTCAACCCCATGGGCTTAACATCCAACTAGAAAATGATTAACTTCAAATTTTTTCTCCATTTGCCAGAATTTTGTTTTTGTTTGTTCTCACTCCTCTGGTTTTCCTCAACCCCCCTTACTCCTATTCATTGTTTGAATTCTTTGTTAGTTCTTCCCTTTGATCTCCACCCTGGACCCCTTCCTTGTGGTTTTACCCCTTCTGCTTTTGTTCCTACCCTGCCTTTGATCCTACCCACACTGACCTCACCCTTTAATCCTCAGCCTAATCCTCCTTTTGTTGTTTGTTCCATTGTAATCTGTGCTTTTTCTTTTGTGTTTCTTCAGCTTTCATGATGTGCATCATGCTGTATGTTGCCCTATATATGTTTGTTTCTTGTACACAGCCATTTAGTCTCTGAAGAAGATCTTGTTAAGATCGAAATATTAGGCCCTCTTAACTTATTTGATTTAACGGTATGTTTTGCGGTTACAATTAACGATTAACCGTAACTAACATTAAAAAAAAAAAAAAAAGGAAAAAAATGCAAGGGCCTGCATTGCATATCTAATTAGCGCTGCTTCATCAAGGAATTTGGTGTTTGTTCGCGTAGTACGTGTTGATAATCGCAGTTCTGCGATTGCTAATTGTCTGCAACAAATTTTGTAGGCCGACTGGCTGTTATGTTAGATAAGCTATCAGAAATGTCCATACAAAATTTTATCAAGTGTATCCTACCTTTAACATGCTTTCATTAAAAAAAAAAAAAAAAAAAATTGAATTTGGCCAAAAATAGGTCGACAATTAATTTTCGTTTAATGTTTGCCCTCGCCTTTTATATACACAGGAAGCTGTAATGACATTTCCAATATCGCTCCCCGATATTTTTCTGAGAAAGATTCTAACTGTGTTAAATGAACCGAGTCAGCCATTTGTGAGCTCTGTAGCGATGTCGTCCAAGGTACAGGCTGGAAACAAATTGGTTAATGACGTGTAGCATTTTAGTGATCGGTTGTGGGACAGCCGCATCATCACTGTCGACCCTTGACGACATGGAAAAACTTGGATGGCGTGTTTGTACGCGCGCATAGACACCGTGCATTCTAAATTGTGATTACAGACATTTTAAAGGTTCTACGCAGACCTTTCGAGAAGAATTGCTGTTTAATAATTTAAAATGTGCCTTGGTGTGTAAGTAACAAGACCTGGGGTGATAAAATGGTATAAAATGACATTAATTGGGGTTAATCACCGTAAATGTAATTGGCCCCCTCATTAACATGTTCAAACACTGACAAATGGTGGCGCCGTTCGTGACGAACATTCGGCAACCCCCCAAAAAGAAACAAAATTATAGTCTGGTACCTGACTATACGTCTGGACACTAGATAAGCCCCGTACAATGTACTTGCACGCAGTAGATTTTGTTCAGACATGGCGAGTGAAGACGACAGTTCGGGGCAGGGGAGCGCATATTCCACAGAATCGGACGAAATATCCGCAGTATCATCAGGTCCTACCCGGTACATCTGAAGAAGATATTCCACTTGACAATTCCTTTGACAATAACTCGAGTCGACCATCGACTAAATGATTTTGCATCGATACGCGTGGCACATGATGGATGCATGCACGGGCACGCTGGTCGCGACGTCAAAGTCTTCCCGAACATACGTCACAATTATGCAAATTTTACATGTTAATAGGCTACCATTCTAGGGGCGGGGCCGGTACCCCAAAGCACTTTATTATTATTTTTCTCATATAAATTACCAAAAAATAAAACTTTTATAAACTGAAAATCACTCAATTAGTTATAATCTTTCATTTAAACTAATAAAAACCACATTAAAGGAGCACTCTTGCGCATGCTTAGAAAATCAGTAAACAGTCCAATACATTAACTTCATTGACTGCATCACCAGTTGTATGATGGTTGCCTTCCAATAACCTTCAAGGTCATGTAGGATACACTATTTGCAGAAATTTAAAAAAAAGTACATAATAATTCCAGGCATCCAGCAAAATGATTGCGCAAGATATCCAGTAATTGTTCTGAAAAATCGAGTTGAAAAGAAAAAATTCACGATCGCCAGACGACGATCACAAAAAAACTAAAAAACAACATAAGAAACATTGCCCGACGCCGGTTGAAAAACGAACGCCGTTCTTCGCACTTTTCTCAGCATCCATGATTGTAAAACTTTGGACAGCTCAGTTAAACGATATTTACTATAAAATACAACCCTCCAAATGCACCCGTTCATGATAGTTCAAGCAATTACCAATGGTGTATCCTACATGTACCTTTAACCTTCAAGGGTTCATTTCAATTATGAAGTTGACTTGCACAAGGGGTAGGGTTAATGGAGACATATGTGACCCAGCACGAGTAAATGAGACACTTTGAGGCAAAAATGTTGGGAGAATCGTAAGTTCAGAGAATCAGCTGTAACCCTTCACAGATGTGTCATCAATTGCAAAGAAAATGTTGAATAACTAAATGAAAAAATTAGAAGCCCATTTTTTAAAAGATGTTGTCTGTCCTTTCAAATATCCCCCTCTTGTTGTCTATTGTACTTCATGTGCGCCACCTTTTATTCATCACACTGAATTCTAAAGCATCGGTTCCCTTTTCGCTTCTATTCATTGGGGAAACTTCAAAGGCCTTTTCCTCAATATTTTACTTTTGCGACCTGTTGGATAAATGCAAACTTGAAACAGCCATAACTTGTTAACGGAATGTCCGACTGAAGTGCAACAAACAGCATTGTAAGGAGAATTGTATCCTCTTGTCTCATATGTGACCTGCCACGGCAAAAACAGTCGCATGTCGCTTGACCTAATTACACAGTACAATGCAAAAATGTGTTAGAAACCTCTATCTGGTCGATTTTGAGTTATCATAAAAAACTAATAACAATTTGATATGTGTTTTATTAAGATTTGAGTATTTTCATATTTTATCAATATGGCCGCCAAAATGGCCGCCAAAGGAACCCCATGGGACATTAATTAATATTGGGAACATCAAAATTCATTGACTAGACACATTGAGGATCACAAAAAAGTAGGTTAGAAAATATCCACACGGTACAAGTATGGGAACCCTACCTTCCTTCTAGACTAATTAGACCATGGTTGCTATGCAGTTTTAAGGGGGAAAACCTCTGAAAATGAACAACAAACTTTAATCGCGATTTTCTCAAAACTGCGTATTTGCGATTTAGCATGTCTACAATTTGCTCTAACTCGGTCAATTTTTTTATCCGAATTCAATGAAATATGCATCATATTGAAGGGAATTTTGTGCAGATTTGCCTCATACTGTACTAAAAACTTCAATTGTCAAATTTTGGACATGTGACTGGTTTTGCCATGGTGGGTCACAAATGGTTTCAGGAAATTATCTGTACTTTATATTTAAGTTGCTTTTCAGAGTGCACTGTATGGTCTACTACATGTACCGTAGTATACAAATAATGAATGTTTATGAGTGCAATGGTAAGAATAATTTCATGAGGTCACATATCTAAGAATCCTTTATTCACTCTTTGACAGTTTCATCTTTATTTTGCCAGAAACCCCTCACATTTAGCGTTTATATTTCTAGAGCAGCAATATTTCCAGGTTTTCTTGTAATGTCCCTCGGGCAACCACACCCCCTCATTGCCATTGGTCGAGGCAGCCCAGCTCAGCCCCCACAGATGACCAAGAGCGATACCCCGTCAAGGATGAAATATTAATAGGCAAGGACAGTTTTAGCCTTTGTGTGGGAAGATGAAAACGATATCCAAATAAAAAAGCAGGGTGGGGGGAAATGGCTTGTTGCGTCCTAGTACTCCAACTTGTTATTGCTTGTGACATCTCAAACATGTAAAAAAAAAAAGCAGTGGAGAGAAATAAGACATCCTGCAGAGACATGGGAACAATGGGAATTTGTGACCCGCCCTGCAAAAAAATGAGTGATGTCGCAAAGTACCTGTTTACGTAAAGGGCTGTTTATAGTCTCGGAGGTGATTTTTCTTTCAACAAATAATATTTTTGTTTTAAGGCATTTTGGTTTCTCCAACACCTATATTTTCAGATTTGTACTATTAAAGATTTTGTTTTGATCCCTAAATCAAATTTAAAGGTAGGATACACCATTTGCAGATATTGAAAATATTTACTACCGAATTATTAAGAAATATCTTACTCATTTGAAAGTAAATAATGATTCTAGGCATCTAGCAAAATAATTGCGCTAGATATCCTCTAATTATTCCGAATTTTTTTTATAAAGACAAATTCGCGATGGCGAAAAAAAAGAAAAAAGAAGAAGAATAACTGCTCGACGCCGATTGAAATCAATCGCTGTTTTTCGTGCTTTTCTCGGCATCCATGATTGTAAAACTTCGGACAGGTCAGTTAAACGATATTTACTATAAGATACAACCCCCCAAATCTACCTATTCATGATAATTCAAGCAATTACCAATGGTGTATCCTACCTTTAATACAGTTTGTTATTCTCTTACCATAGCACCTGATGAAGCACTACAATTGTAAATCTTCATTTCTTTTCAAAGACATTTTTAATATAACCGAGAAAAAAAAGCAAATTTCCCAAAATTGTAAAAGACCAATGCATTACACTACAGAGTTGTGCCATAAATCAAATGAAAGCTTATTTCCTGCTTTTTCTGACCAACTGTAAAATTGAAAAAAACAAACATTTTTAACACACAGACTCATTTTTGCAGAGTGGGTCACATTTGTAAAGATATCCACAGGGTTTTCAACAAAATCAATACATGTACATGTATGTATGGATTGACCTCAAAATTACAAAAAAACTAGGTTAGGATGTGGGTTAGTTTTATTTATAATACACATTATATTAGGTCGAAATTTCGACCCAGGAAATTAATTGTGGTTAAAAAAATAGCATTTTGAAAAACGTACTCTACTTTCTAACCATTTGGTACACGAGAACAAAGATGTCTCCACAAAGATACACATTTGGGATCAGAAAAAAAAAAAAAAAATTGATTTTACTGAGCGAACTCAAGAAGTAAAATGTAACAAAATTAATTCTTAACTATTCCTTTTAAACTATTCTATTTTAACCAGTTCGCGCCGGGATTATTTTAACATCGCCGAGCCGACGGGCGGGATTATTTTTAACGAAACTCGATCCGAAGCGTGTTCAGGCCTATAGTGCTGGGTAGCACACCCACGCATTTCCGGCCTTGCGCGCTGCTGACATATATTTCCGAACTTGAACTTGGCGTATATATTCGTCATCCGTTTTGAATTTGGGGAAATTTTTGCGTTTATATTCGTCATCCGGCGCGAACTGGTTAAAGCTAAGAATTCAAGGAATCTGGAAATACCAATATCTCAAAATGTCAAAATGTCAAAACGCAACTTAAACTCTCATTTTGTGGGAGCCTACACACCTAAATTTGTATCCTAGTGGAGACATCTCTTTGTTCTCGTGTACAAAATAGTTAAAAAGTCCGGCACCTTTTTCAAAATGCTCGTATTTCAACCACAATTAATTTCCTGGGTTGAAATTTCGACCCAATATACCCTATATGTGACCTGTCATCACAAAATGAGCGTAAAGTTGGCAAAATCAAAAATTTCTAAATTCTTTGGAAACAGAGCTTTCCAATGGTATATAACACTTGGAGGTTTGATACTCAATATTTTTTAAATTTTTATTGTTTAGTCTGTAGTCTTAATACAGAGATTATGAGAAAACGGGCATTTCTTGAGAGAAATTGTGTGAACGCGAAAAGAAAGGGTTAGTCAAAATTATCTCAAAAACTAATTTATTTTTATCTGATCGTCCTAAACAAATTGGGAATTGATCGTTGGGGATTCAGTCTTTAAAAAAACCATATAATCTCAAAATCGACCACCCCTTCATATTTTGACTTTGACTGGCCGTACTGGGAAATCACTCTGTGCGACTTTACGCTCATTTTGTGATGACAGGTCACATATTATACCCTAACCCAAACACTAACCCTAACCCACATCCCAAACCTAGGTTTTGAGTAATTTGAGTACAATCCCCAAAATCTATTTCGTGAAATTCCCAGTTGAGACCTACCGTATTCATCTCTAGAAATTTACCCTCCGGAGACCTTTCGTCTCCATTGTACACATTGTGTTCAGGTCTCCAGAGGGTACCGAATTTCGGAACAGGTCACAAATATTCTTTGCATTTGAGGAAACATTATCAAACGAAACGGTTGGCATGTGACGACCGACCTGATGCTTATTACATTGGCAGACAGCATAAACCTCTAGAAGAAAAATCAATGCCCAACCCCTTCCTTTCCCTTTCATGTGATGACACATTCCATGTTTCCCGTTGCCAAACAAAGCTCCCATGGTTGTCATGGCAACAAATTACTAACGGTCTCTTGGATTATTGACACGGCGGTGCTACAGTGAAGTGGGATGGGGGAATGAGGGGGTGAGGGGGTGAAGGGGGGAAACGTCGGAGGGTTGCGTCAGCTCGAATCCTAAAAACATCTAACGGTACATGTACCGGTACATGTAACTGTAAACCTCCAACCTTGGAGTAGCTAACCGCGCTACACGCCTCACTGGCAGTTGAAAAAGCAGCGGGCCAACTCACACAATCCTCAACCAAGAATTTTCCCGTTGTATTTTGACAAGCATGACAAACTATGACAAACTATGACAAGCGATGGCAGTCATCATATTTGTTGGACAAATTAAAGACCGGGGGTAAAACACTAAAAAAAAAAATTAAAAAAAAATCAACAAAAATCACACGGACAGTGCAACTGTAGACAAGTCGCAACCGCGGCTGAAACTTTTTAAGACTATGGGCACCTTCTCCGACAACAAATATTACCCTCATAAATATAATCATTAGTTGTGAAAATTATGTCAAAGGGAATATATTATGTACGTAGTTTCAATACAGACACACACAAAAATTGTTGACACCAACAAAATTGTAATTCTCTGTTCTCTTAACCCTAACCCCCTCACTGCTTTTTCTAGAAAGTATCCTGAATCCGCTACAGTCCAACAAGTTTGGTTTGCAAAAACTGCTGGTGTCCTGAGTCCATCAGACTCCACCAGTATGCATACTGGAGATATCCTGAGTCCATCAATAATCCACCAGCAAAAGTTGATGGACTCTGGCGGATTCTGGTTACCATGGTGGCATACAAAAAATTGCAGTGCGTTTCTCCATAGAGTCCATCACAGTCCATCACCTAAATTTCTGAATCCTGAATCCATCAAACTCCTGCAGTAACGCTAGGCTTAAAATCCTCAATCCATCACACTCCTCCAGTTTGTTCAATATGGAGGTATCCTGAATCCACTAAAATCCTCCCAAACAGGAAATGGATTTTGATAGACTCAGGGTGGTTAGGGTCAAAGGTAGGATACACCATTGGTAATCGCTTGAATTATCATAAATTTGTGAATTTGGGGGTTGTATTTTAGAGTAAATATTGTTTAACTGACCTGTTCGAAGTTTTACAATTGTGGATGTCGAGAAAAGCACGAAAAACAGCGTTTGTTTTCAACCGGCGTCGGGCAGTTATTCTTATGTTATTTGAAGAAAAAAATGAATAAAGATTTGTTGAAAAAAGAGAAAAATAAACATCCATAACTTTCTATTTTAATTGTAAAACGATCATCTCTGCTTTGTCTAAATAGTTACCCGTTTTTCGACATTGTTTTCTACTCCGAAAACGGGCTTATTGAGGGCGCCCTTGATTATCACGAGATTTGCTCCACAGAAACAAATCTTGTGATAATCAAGGGCGCCCTCAATAAGCCCGTTTTCGGAGTATTGATGATTGATGAACTGCATATACGCCGCGAGAACGCCGTGTTTTGTTCGCTACGCTCTATTTTTTTCGGTACATTAGCCGGCACTCAAAATGTTCTAGCTAATTTTTGTTATCCAGGAGCTCTGAATGAATTCAAGGACCTCAGACATGATTCAACAACAACAAAAAGTCTACAACGAAGAAATATACAGCACAGAAAAAGAAAAAAAAAGGAAATCGTAATCCGTAAGATGGCATGAGATCTAATCTGTCGAGGAAGGCCAGAACATTAAAAAAGGGAAGGAAACCGGATTTTCCTCTTGGTCGTGGAGTGATTCTATTAGCGTCTTTGGCAGACAAAAAAAGGGGTCACACAGCCCGAGACAGCCTGGTCCATGGTAGATCACTTGAGGGGAAAAGGGACCACACCAGTTTGCACAAGCCTATAGCTTTAAAAACACCATATTAACCCTAACCCCGTAGGTTCTCGCACTAGAAGCATTTTTCACTTTTTTGGAACAGTTACAAGATACGGTATCTAGCATAATGCATAAAAAAAAATATGTTAAGTTGGCGTAACGGGCCCCAAAAAAATAGGGTAGGTAGGTCGGGATTTTTTTAATTTTTTTTTTTCTCCTCCCAGCAATGAAAATGATATGTTTTCTAATTGTTTCAGCCGGTAGTGATACACGATAGCGTGTCCAGGTTCAATATTTTCACAATCCACACACACAACAATGAGAAAGGGTCAGAAATGGTTTCAAACGTATTTATAACTAGATTTATATAGATTTTAATCATTAAATTTCGACCCTTGAAAAAAAAAATATCCAGGGTCGGCCGTATTTTTAGGGTCAGTCGGGTTACGCCAACATAATTTTTTATTTTTTTTATGCCTAAGCCTGCAACGGTTACACGGTTACACGGTTACACGGTTAACCGACCGTTCAAACGGTTACACGGTTACATTTTTCCTGTTCGGTTAACCTTTTTGTTAATTTTTGTTAATTTTTTTAAATTTTTTTTTTGGTGTTCTTTAAATAAAAGAAACCCCACCAATTGTCAGCTTTGCGTGGGTTTCGTTGGAGCAGGTGACAAATAGTACAATTGAATAAATTTTGTATGGACATTTCTAATAGCTTATCTAACATATAGCCAGTCGGCCTATAAAATTTGATGCAGACAATTAGCAATCGCAGATCTGCGATTATCAACACGTACTACGGGCACTATCTAAATTTCTTGATAATTAAATTGTTTCAATTTTTGTTTTGTTTTGTTTTGTTTAATGTTGGTTACGGTTAACAGTTAACTGTAACCGCAAAACAACGGTTACACGGTTAATTTAATAAGCGGAAACTGGCAGCCTTAATCTAGCACAATGCCTACAATCATTTTTTACTTAACCCGTTCGTATATAAACGCAAACATTTCCCCAAATTAAAAACGGATGACGCATAAACACGCCAGGTTCAAGTTCGGAAATGTATGTCAGCAGCGAGCAAGGCCGGAAATGCGTGGGTGTGCTTCCCGGCACTATCGGCCTGAACCCGCTTCGGATCGAGTTTCGTTAAAAATAATCCCGCCCCTCGGCTCGGCGATGTTAAAATAATCCCGGCGCGAACTGGTTAAGATATTTCCTAAAAATTCAGTAGTAAGATTTTTCGATATCTGCAAATGGTGTCTACATCCTAGGTACCGGTACCTTCAAATAGTTGCTTCTATAATGCCCATTTCTGGGGTTTAAATGCATTATTTCCCCAAATGCAGCAATAATATTGCACAATTCATGCATTATCACGCCCGCCAAACAAAACAAAACAAATGGTGTTTACCATAACCCGACCTACCGGTACGGTACCTGGATTGTTGGTTTCAAAATGGCCGACCTCAAACTTCTTATTATTGTTTTTCTCGTTGATAATTGTACATGAACAAGTAGTTTCAATTATTTGCCACGAACATGGTCATTACCAACACTTAAAACTTACTTTTAAAAAAAAAGAGAAAAAATAAAAATTAAAAAAAAATTAAAAAAAAATTCCTACCTACCTGGATTTTTTCTCTTAATCTGTTAAGTGTAAACACACCATATATGTGACCCACTCTGCAAAAATGAGTCTGATGTGTTAAAAATGTTTTTTTCAATTGTACAGTTGGTCAGGAAAAGCAGGAAATAAGCTTTCATTTGATATATGGCAAAACGCTGTAGTGTAATGCATTGGTCTTTTACAATTTTGGGAAATTTGCTTTTTCTCAGTTATACTCAAAATGTCTTTGAGAGAAATGAAGATTTACAATTGTAGTGCTTCATCAGATGCTATGGTAAGAGAATGACAAAACCTGTATTTAATTTAATTTAGGGATCAAAACAATCTTTTCAATCGATCAGATCTGAAAATATAGGTGTTGGAGAAACCAAAATGCCTTAAAACTAAAATATTATTTGTTAAAAAAAAAATCACCTCCGAGACAATAAACAGCCCTTTACGTAAAAATGTATTTTCCGACATCAGACTCATTTTTGCAGAGCGGGTCCAATATTTGGTAGGGCCTCATCATCATGTGTTCTCCCACCCCCCCCCCCACCCCTAAATTCACTGCTTACTCCTGCAATGTCCACAGAGTACATTATGAGTACTGGGTCCACCATGGAGGAGGCATCCATCATAACCTCATTATACTGGGGGGGGAAAGGGGGGGGGGGGAACTGTCTCACTGCCCGTCGCCACGACGACACATACGGTCTCCCTCGACAACGAACCTCATTTCTAGACAGTGATGGAAATTAGGTTGGGCAGCTTTTCTCTTTTTATTAACTACATGTATCGTGTTTTGTCACCTTTTCGTACAAGGGTAAAATTGAATCATAGGAGCGCATTGGCATTATACAATGTTCAGAACTTACGCCTCTCACAGCTGGTTAAAAAGGGGAACCATTTAGCAGATAAGGGCAATCTCAGAGGGATGGAAAAAAAGGGAGGAGGGATTTTTTTTCTTATTTTAAGTTCAGACAGCAGGTCTACAGGAAGTCGCATCTCCACTAAAGATGAAAAGGTGATGACATTCCTAAGTCCTTAGATCTTGGGTACAACAAAAACATGATCAACTACTTGTAGCTGGACATTAGCGACAGTCTCTCAGGCCTTGAATTTGGGATTTTTTAGGGCAAGGCCACTTTGGCCTTGAATGAAGCAAAATTATGGAGGGCACCAATGCCAGTTTGTAGGGCACCAAGGCACATTTTTTTGGGGGAGAAACAGACTCTCTTAACCAGTTCTTAACCAACATTGACTGGGCCCAGGCCCTGGATTATTTTTTCACAAACCTTGATCCGAGACGATTCCCTGATAATTCAAGCAATTACCAATGGTGTATCCTACCTTGACATCCACCCATTCCTGATAATTCAAGCAATTACCAATGGTGTATCCTACCTTTACATCCACCCATTCCTGATCATTCAAGCAATTACCAATGGTGTATCCTACCTTTACATCCACCCATTCCTGATGACTCAAGCAATTACCAATGGTGTATCCTACCGGTACCTTTACATCCACCCATTCCTGATGACTCAAGCAATTACCAATGGTGTCTCCTACCTTTAAGCTAGTTGTCACAGACGTCAAAGTCTTCTTGTTATTCCTTTGGTGAGACACTACAACAAATTCAGCAGCTTCCATACACCATCTTGTGGTGGCGTACCCTTTTAAAGCCCTTTGTCATCTTTCATGAGACAGACCCCCGAGCTCTTAACCATCGATAAGATCCCGGTTCAGCAGCGCAGTAACTTTCACATCTCATGCGAAGACATGCGTGTATGTTTTTTGTCAATATTTGTAATGCGATCTGTGAAAACCCGTCGGATGTCGCAAAGTTGCAAGTCCCATAATAGCAACAACAACAACAACAAAAAACAAAAACAAAAAAACCATTGCTATTCTGGTACCCTATCGTTAAATGCTGTTTTTTCAGAACTTTGCATCGCCAATAATCGACGTTCATTTTAACGAAACTTTGGATGTAGAGGTCCTAGAGACCTGATTGAAAAAGCATTAGAAAGAGGATGATCTCAGCTTTAAGATGATGTAAACCATGTGGCGGGTTTTCACAGATCGCATCACATTTGTCTATTTTTTAAAGAGCCACAAAGTTTGCCATTTCGTCTTTGTGCTTTCCGACCCCTCGGTGACCCTTCTATGGGCATAATAAACACAGGAATTGCCCGTACTTTTGCTGTATTTTTTTACTGAATGATTTCTAAGCGTACTCTCCCCCGAGAAACATCCGCAGAGCGCGAGTTTGAGTCCCGGTGTCGACACGTGTGTCCTTAAGCAAGGCAATTAAACCACTACTGCTTCGTCCTTCGGATGGGACGTAAAGCCGTAGGTCCCGTGTGTGTGTATAGTGAATATATTGAACCTGGACACGCACGTAAAAGAACCCAGTCACACTTATCGCTAAAAGAGAAGGGGTTCGCCCCGGTGTTTCTGGCATTTCGTTCATCCTCCTACTGGTTTCTTCAGGCTTACGAGCTTACAGTGCTTTGGGTGCTTTTGAGGAATCCTCAGTTTCATTACCGAAAAAAGAAATAATAATAATAATAATAAGAATAATAATAAGAATAATATTTCAACTTTATCTTAGCATTCCACAAGAAAAAACGAAATCCGTTGGAAATGGGTTAAAACAAATTTTATTTCCGACCTTCACATCCGGATTTTCGTTTCTACCGGTAGGTCTCCTTGTTCAATAATTTTGTTTTTACATCACGTACTTGTCAGAGAACAAAAATAAAAACGACGGGAAGATTTACCTACCTACCGGTACATCTGATGGATTCTTGATTTTATAAAGGCTCGTTTGGATCAATCTTTCAACAATTCCTATCAACAGTCATTTTAGATTTATTTGTAAATTGAAATAAGTCCTTCAAGTGTATAGTTTCTTAAAAAATGTGTGTCGCAATTCGCTGAAGACATTTTTGTCTCCTAATTAAGTAAAAGTGTTTACCCAATGACCGCCACAAAATGGCTAAGCATCAGTGGAGAACAGTACAATGTACTGATCTGATTAAGCCCAGGGTAAAACAATAAATGAAATTAAAATCTTTGTACGAGTGCTTCGATTCCACGAGTCCACATGTATTTTATATTTTCGAAATTAAGAGGTCAAGTTTTGTCACAATATTTCTCTTTCACGTCGAAACTGTTTTCAACAACAATTTTACAAAATTTATAATTTTTTAAAAGATTTAAAAAAAAAAATCTTTTGAAATAAAAAAAAGTAAAAAAAAAAAGTTAATAACTCCGACCTTTACCACTAATTTTCCTATGCGAGGGGTCTGGAAGCACCCACTAGGATTAACTTTCAAGCTCTGTAAGCCAGGCTTCCAAATACCGCTACCGGTTTTCATAAAGTACAAATAATTACTTTGATAACAAGAACCCTGTTCTCTGAAAGACGAGATCATTCTCGAGACAAATCCCAACCTTAGCCTTATCCCGAGCGAATTCCTGAAGCCCCATGTACGTTCTTGAATATTTACCAACCTCCTTTAGCATGGTTTCCATAGCAACCTAGTCCAAATATAGAAACAGTCTGTATAAAAGGGCAGTTCGGATGCCCGATGGATTCCTTCTTCCGGCATCTCAAATACTGACACTTGGGCTCGCAAGCGCAAGTGAGACACTTCTAGCGGTAAAACCCGAGTTTCAAATAACACACGATTCAATTAGGAAAAGGCCTCTGGAATAAAGAACATGAAATCGCGAGGTTGCAGCCTGAAGCCAAACCTGGAAATTAGGCCACATTTTCAGAAATAGGTCAATGAAAATCTCCCAGCACTTTCACAGGTAACAGACAATTTGTTTGGGTTGCCCAACCCATAGAGCTACATGTATATTAAATTACTAGAGCGCTGGCTCGATGTACACATTGATGCCTGCTGGGCGCATCCATGTTTGTGCACAAACCTATGGAAACCTCAACATTTGGTACGGCTTTTGTACGGCTATTTGCATATCTTCGTGTGTGTGTATTCTATACAGTGCGATACCAAAGCCGATACGCCCAAAACCTAAACACAGGATCAGCAAATAAACGCAAACATCGCAAATGCGTGTGCATATCCGCGCGCTGCAGTTGATTTTGCTGGACTTTTTAAAAACTGACATGACATGCGTAAAGTTGTTTGCGTCTGTTCAACTTGCATGCGCGTTGCATTTAGAGTACACTTTCAAAATTAATCAGTTCGCGCCGGGATTATTTTAACATCACCGAGCCGACGGGCGAGATTATTTAAAACGAAACTCGATCCGAAGCGTTTGTTCAGGCCAATAGTACCGGGAAGCACACCCACGCATTTCCGGCCTTGCTCGCTGCTGACAGACATTTCCGGCCTTGCTCGTGGCGTGTTTATGCGTCATCCGTTTTGAATCTGGGGAAAACTTTGCGTTTATATTCGTCATCCGGCATGAACTGGTTAAATACATCTATTTTTATTATGTTATACAACACAAACATGAATTCAAAATGTCTGCGCGCAGAATGGATTCAAAGTATCTCTGCGCGTATAAATAAAGAGTTAGCGCTCTAGTAATTAATATGTAGCTCTATGTGTTGACTATACTTTCTCCATGGGTCGACAGTGCTGGGAAAACTGTGGTATGTGTGGCATATAAATTCAGCAAAATATACAGAGAGGGCAATGACCCCCTACAGATAACCTTGCATGGCAGTTTACTAATTAGACCTCGGCAGAGTTTTAAGATGACTTGGCCAGGGGCCAATTTCACGGAGCTGCTAAACACAAAAATTTGCTTAGCACAAAAAAGTCTTGCTCATTAAAAACAGGTTACCAGCCAAAATTCTACGTGTTTTTCATGCTAAGCAAAAAAAAGTTGATTATTAATCAAAAACAGTAAAGGTCACGTGAAAATTTGTTCTGTAACCTTGTTTTTGCCAAGGACACATTTTCATGCTAAGCAAATTTTTGTGCTTAGCAGCTCCGTGAAATTGGCCCCTGGTGTGTTACTAACTAATCTTCTTAACCAGTTCGCGCCGGGATTATTTGAACATCACCCAGCCGAGGGGCGGAATTATTTTTAACGAAACTCGATCCGAAGCGTGTTCAGGCCGATAGTGCCGGGAAGCACACCCATGCATTTCCGGCCTTGCGCGCTGCTGACAGACATTTCCATACTTGAACTTGGCGTGTTTATGCGTCATCCGTTTTGAATTTGGAAAAAACTTTGCGTTTATATACGTCATCCGGCGCGAACTGGTTAATAGCATGTAAGGTTACGGTACATCATTTGCAGATATCGAAAAATGTTACTACCAAATTCGAAAGTAAATAATGATTGTAGGTATCCAGCAAAACTATTGCGATAGATATCCTGTATTTGTTCAGAAAAAATTGAATTTTCTAAATAAAAATTCACGATCGCCGGACAGCGATCGCGAAAACAAACAAAAACAACATAAGAACCACTGCCCGACGGATTATGTTCAAATTTGGGGAGATTGTAGATTAATAGTTAGGGATTCAGAAAAAAAACCAAAATAGTAAAATCAACTCCAAAATGACACAGGCCTCAAAATTCACGGCGGCCACGCGGCCGATGCCCTTCTGTCTGGCCGACGTGCCCCTGGAAAAATTCACCTCCTCACGGCCAACACTGCCGTGCCCTTTTCTTACGCTGGCCGCCGTGCCCTTTTTTTATAATTTACTCCATGCTTTTTAAAACGGCAATTTTCTTCTCCCCGGCCGCAACTGGACCACACAGGGCTAGGAACACGGAACCGTTCGTGATGCACTCTGTAATTGTACAGTACAACTTTCACAGTGTGGAATTACAGCACATGTACGCGCACAGCACAATCTTGTGCTGATATCGCCACCATATAAACTGTAGGTTAAAAGAAGAATATCGCCTGGCTCCGTCTTTTGTATAGATACAAAAGTATTGAAAAAGTGCAGGACACAGACTCCGTACGCATTCTCCAGCATACAGTCTGGCCAACTCTGGTCTTAATAGTCTGGTTCCCTAGGTTCTTTCTATGAATGCTTTGCGCTTCAGGCTGTAGGATACCAGACACGCATGTGCGTGGAATTCGTTAGAAGTTGTTTACGATCACGGAGCGGCGAGATTATTCTGCGAAAGTGCGATTCAGCTGATTTAGGGTACCCCGATAGTGCTCAAAAATGGCTTTAAAATAAATCCTCATCTTCGAAGAGTTTCAGAAAGCAACCTTATCGAAAGGAGTAGGCCTAGATATAATTTTTTTTTTTTTTTTTTTTTTTGCATGTCTTTGCAAGCAATGAGTAGAATGCAAGGTTGGTACATGTACCGTAATTTCCTGCGGTCAAGACGCGGCTTATCTGACTTTCTAGACCACAAAAACATCGCCGCGCCTTATCTTTCAGTGCGCCGTATATGATGTCGCTTGAGTTCAAAGTGATGGTCTTTGTGTGAAGAATTCTTTGAACGCCGCAATCTTACTCAATAATGCGGTCAACCAATTAGCCCAACTCTCCGGACATTGTGACCGTGTTTCCATTAACAATGCCGCGATGTGTTGATCCCCCTACGACCGTACATGTACATGTATGTGATTTAGCACTCGGCAGCGTGCGTAGTCTTGTTTGCAAGACGTTTTTCGCGATGCAGGGCGCCCTCTAACGTTTGCCGTAGACCACGCGCGAATTACCGCATCGGCGGCCTACGCGCGCTGCATATACCGCGATTAAGATCGTCTTGCAAACAAGACTACAGCGTGCGCTGCATGACGCGTACAAC
Source organism: Crossaster papposus (assembly GCA_037893245.1). Taxonomy (NCBI): domain Eukaryota; kingdom Metazoa; phylum Echinodermata; class Asteroidea; order Velatida; family Solasteridae; genus Crossaster; species Crossaster papposus. Next base: position 310,874 of record JBAIAA010000003.1, on the reverse strand, counting down.
AGCGATAAAAAGCTGGCCCGTACTATGTGGCCTTTTTCTAAACGTTTTTTCGTCTACGTTCCGGCTTCATGCAATTCACCATCCGAACTACACAGCGCGGAGCATTCACAACGACTGGGAAAAAGACTAGGGCCGGTGTCGCAATTAGGGATACCATGCACGCGATCGCTGCATGTGATGTACATGTGCATGTACATGTACATGCATGCAGTTTATACTGCAGTGATACATGATATGTATCGGCAAACCTCGTGCGATATTGTGACTACTGGTTTGAAGTTTTCATACATTGTTTGCGTGCCAGATAAACTCAAGTACTCAGCAAATTCTTGCTTGGAATAGTGGGATCCTTCTAAGGCAACAAAATGACCCCTTTGTGGCGATGTACCTACACTGGGTGGCGCCTGGTGTTCTTCTGGGTCCGTTCAAGCATGCGCCTTATTCGGCAGTGCGCTTTATCTGTTGACGTTTGAATTTTTGTTTGGTGATTTTAGGGACCTGCGCCTTAACCGCCGTGCGGCTTTACCGCAGGAAATTACGGTAGTTAAATACATCTGTTTATTTTATACTAGATTAGGTAAAATACAACGCATTCTTTCAAGTCAGGCATTAAACATTTTTTTATTTTTTTTTTGGCCTCGGTGCCCTTTTCTCAAGATTTTATTTGGCCTTGGTGCACATCCTTTTGGCCTTGGTGCCCTTCAAAATGTTTCTTCATTTAAGGCCAAAGTGGCCTGCCCTAAAAATGACGAAATTTGAGGCCTGATGACATCTCGAGTACATTGTAATAAAACACATTGTGCGACTTTGTCCGGGTTTCATTGGAACAGGTCACATTTGGTACTGGTATTAAGCCTGCAGCGGTTAAACGGTTACACAGTTAACCGACCGTTCAAACGGTTACACGGTTACATTTTTCCTGTTTGGTTAACCTTTTTTTAAATTTTATAAAAGAAACCCTGCTAATTGTCAACTTTGTCTGGGTTTCGTTGGAGCAGGTCACAAATAGTAAAACTAATGACATTTTGTATGGACATTTCTGATAGCTTATCTAACATATATAGCCAGTCGGCCAACAAAATTTGATGCAGACAATTAGCAATCGGAGAACTGCGATTATCAACACGTACTACGCGCACACACACTAAATTTCTTGATGAAGCAGCGCTAATTAGATATGCAATGCAGGCCCGTGCATTTAAAAAAATAAAAAAATTACGTTGGTTATGGTTAACAGTTAACCGTAAAACATACGGTTACACGGATAATTTGATAACCGCAAACTTGCAGGTTTAACTGGTATGGTTTTACTCACCTCTAAGCCTGCAACGGTTACACGGTTACATTTTTCCGGTTCGGTTCACCTGAACTGCGCAAATTAGCAGCGCTAATTAGATATGCATTACAGGCCCATAAATTTGTTTTAAATTTGATTTTATTTTTTTTAATTAATTTTTTATTTTTTTATTTTTTTTAAATATTTTTTTTTACATTGGTTACGGTTACGGTTAACCGTAACCGTAAAAAATACGGTTACACGGTTAATTTAATAATCGCAAACAGGCAGCCTTACTCACCTCTATACTAAAATATCCTCTATCGACATAGTCGCCTAGAAACAGGTAGCGTGTTGATGCAGGATTCCCGCCAACTTCAAATAACTTCATTAAGTCGTAGAATTGGCCGTGAATATCTCCACATACTGTAAAGCAAAAAACAGACCGTGCTTAAAGGGTACCCGAAAGTCAAAACTTTAATATGGCAAAACTTAAGCTTACTTTGTAATAACAGTGCGAGTACCAGGTTATTACCAGGGGCGGATCCAGGAATTTCGGTTAGAGGGGGCGCCAAAAACTGTCAACATAATATATTGGGAGAAGATATGGGAGCGCAGAAGGCGCGAAGCCCCAACGCCGGGGGGGGGGGGGGGGGGGGGGGGTGTGCGCTGAGGTGTCTTCTCGAGATTTTTTTAGGGGGGGCGCGCGCCGGGTGCGCCCCCCCCCTGGATCCGCGCCTGATTACTGCGTGATAATGACCGGGTTGGGGGATGACCGCTGGTAATGGATCGAGCCGAGAAAAATGGTGAAAATGCTCCAAATTTCGGGACTTTCCTTTCGGCGATATTTCTACCGTTTTGTGTTCATGTTTAGGGGCCATGTTTTAGCTTATGCATTGTACACAGTCTCTTCAATATGTGTTGTTGTTATAAACCATAATTTGAGACCAGACTAGCTGACCACTGATGCCCACCGTGCATAGCAACGCGCTAGCGTTAGCAGACGACAAGAGCATTTAAAAAAATGCAGCGCGTATAGATACAAACGTTCTACGCGTACATTTTTATAGCGCGCAGTATCAAGATTTGACGCGTCCTTGTTACAATTTATCGTAGAACTGTTGCATTCGGCCAATCATGGGCTTACATGATGCTTGATTAATGCTGGTTCAGGGAACATTTTTTCGCCTCTTCTTGAAACCCATGATATTACTACCTGATAATCCACTCCGCGTGATCGAGTCTCGACCAATCAGTAGCCAGCAACTCTCCTAGGTATTTATTAAATGTAAATAAGGCTGAATACTTAACTGCAAAAACTTCGTCTTTGTTTATGTTTGCTCAGCCGGTTGACAATCGATCGCGACATACGTGCACGAACACCGTTTTTCTTCCCGGTGCTTCCCGGTACCATCGGCCTGAACCCGCCTCGGATCGATTTTCTATAACAATAATCCTGCGCGTCGGCTCGGTGATGTTAAAATAATCCCGGCGCGAACTGGTTAACCAGTCACTTGCGACCGGACTTGCGACCGGACTTGCGACCGGACTTGCGACCGGACTTGCGACCGGACTTGCGACCGGACTTGCGACCGGACTTGCGACCGGACTTGCGACCGGACTTGCGACCGGACTTGCGACCGGACTTGCGACCGGACTTGCGACCGGACTTGCGACCGGACTTGCGACCGGACTTGCGACCGGACTTGCGACCGGACTTGCGACCGGACTTGCGAACACAAATCTGCGCTAACTCCTTACGGTGTGTGCAAAATCATATTGATTTTGGAGGATTTGGGAGGGTTAGGGTTAATTAAAACCCTTAGCACCAATTAAGGCCCATTTACACAGACGAGCGGTAACGGAATGCGGTATGCCGCGCGATATTGTCCATTTACACACGGGGCGTAAACCCGTTCGGTATTTGTTTTCTAGAGATCGAAGCGCTCTAAATAGTCCGTCACGTCATACCCAACGAGAACGCTAATTAGCCAGAACGCGGAGTCTTCGCGCGGTATTTAATATAACCAAAAAAAAAAAAAAAAAACACCAAAAAAAAAAGAATTTAAATTTTTTTTTTTTTAATTAAACAAAAACAAATTGCTCAGGTTTACTAAACGCAGCGGTTTATCGCCCTACCGCGCAGCTTGTCCGCTCTCAATAGGAAACCATGTGTTTAACTATTTTGTTCACCGCAGGGAAATTCCGTTACCGCTCGTCTGTGCAAATGGGCCTTAGGACAAACATGTACACGTACCTGTGACAGGGGCCTCAATTTCTAGCATAGTCGATTCCCTTCTTAATACTTCGCCCCCTTTGTTTATTATTCTAAGTGCTACATCTTCTTGTAAACGTCCCTCTAAGACAAAATGTTGCTTTAAGACGTCCGGTCGTGGTAAACCCTGTGCATCGAAGACCTCTTTCATCGGCAACCTCCGCGTGGGCGGGTAGGGTACACCTGAGAAGGAAGGAAAAAAGGGCGACCATTACAAAAGGGTGACCATTACAAAAGGGCGAACATTACAAATGGGCAACATTTCGTCACCGTTTTCACAAAAGCCGTGTGCGCACTGGATAAACATTTTGGGTAACTTTACCATGACGCCGGGTAACATTCCGATGGGTTAATCTTCCCACCGTCCGCACTTGGATTTAATTGACGCGGGTAGAATTGCCGAGACCATGGGTAAACTAACCGTGAAAGGTCACTGGCTGATGTGACCTGTGGTCATTCGACCGGGTGATGGAAGATTTAACCGAGACGTCGCGTCCGCACTGGATTTTCTGGCTCGGTTAAACTGACCTGGTCAATCTTCCTTGGCACCTTTGGCTGGGTTAAACTACCCACGCGGCGTGGCTAAGTTACCTGAGAGGAAAGTTACCCAGGCTGTTCGCACTGGACTTGAAATGGGTAAGTTACCCATTGACTCGGTTAGTTTGCCCAAATTAAAAATCAAATTGAAAAAAACAAGAACATATAAACTACCGCCGGTTGAAAACAAATGCCGTTTTTTTTGCTTTCCTTAGCAACCATGATTGTAAAACTTCGGGCAGGTGAGTTAAACGATATTTACTATAAATTACAACCCCTCCATTCATGATAATTCAAACAATTACCAATGGTGTATCCTACCTTCACATGCACCCATTCATGATAATTCAAAAAATTACCAATAGTGTATCCTATCTTTAAAACGTAAAGATGCAAAATGTGCAAGATTAAGGTATCAGAGGAAAGAAGAGATTCTAATCTTAAATGTAGCAAAAGAAAAGTGATTGGTTTTGCACAATTAACCAATTAAGAAAAGTGTCTGTTCGTAAAAACGTTAAAAAAACCTGATAAATTAGCAAATTCGCACTGTGGCGTTGAGAGTCCGAATGTACGGGATACCTTTTCCCCACCGCACCCAAAACGCTAAAGTCAGTACGTGCGAAATTCGCCCCTTCATGAAAACGTTATTAAGTTAATGCTATTTAAAATTCACCCCTTCGTGAAAACGCAAAACATCGCTTGAAGATAAATTCGCCCATTTGATAATATAGGTTAATTGGGATAATTTTTTTTTTATATAGTATAACTTTACCCTGTTGTAAATATCGCAATATTTGATTATTTTTTATACAAAAAAAAAAATATAAAAAAAAAATTAAAAAGCGATTTTTTATGAAATTCGTCCCTTTGTAAAAACAGCGACAATTTATATGAGGTGGTGGGAATGAATTAAACTTCATTCCTTGATGCCTCCACATGTTTTCTTGTAGGTTGTAATTTACTTACAGGTACTATAATGTACATGCCCTTTAGGATAAACATGTCATCATGTTTGATAATAACCAAACATTCTTGTACTGGGCTATTTTAGTCATGTTCTCTACAGATGCAGCACTGAGGCTTTAGAAACACACTGCTGAATGACGGGTACCAGACAAGGTTGGTGATAACCTTTGGATCTTGTGTCCTTGATCTTAACCAGTGGTGATTTTCTAATGTCAACAATATTCGTGACAAAGCTAGCATGGGTTAGCTCAACTACCGTAATTTCCTGCGGTAAAGCCGCACGGCGGTTAAGGCGCAGGTCCCTAAAATCACCCAAACAAATTTCAAACGTCAACAGATAAAGCGCACTGCCGAATAAGGCGCATGCTTGAACGCACCCAGAAGAACACCAGGCGCCACCCGGTGTAGGTACATCGCCACAAAGGGGTCATTTTGTTGCCTTAGAAGGATCCCACTATTCCAAGCAAGAATTTGCTGAGTACTTGAGTTTATCTGGCACGCAAACAATGTATGAAAACTTCAAACCAGTAGTCACAATATTGCACGAGGTTTGCCGATACATATCATGTATCACTGCAGTATAAACTGCATGCACATGTACATCACATGCAGCGATCGCGTGCATGGTATCCCTAATTGCGACACCCCCTAGTCTTTTTTCCAGTCGTTGTGAATGCTCCGCGCTGTGTAGTTCAGATGGTGAATTGCATGAAGCCGGAACGTAGACGAAAAAACGTTTAGAAAAAGGCCACATAGTACGGGCCAGCTTTTTATCGCTGTTGTACGCGTCATGCAGCGCACGCTGTAGTCTTGTTTGCAAGACGATCTTAATCGCGGTATATGCAGCGCGCGTAGGCCGCCGATGCGGTAATTTGCGCGTGGTCTACGGCGTACGTTAGAGGGCGCCCCGCATCGCGAAAAACGTCTTGCAAACAAGACTACGCACGCTGCCGAGTGCCCCCCATACATGTACGGTCGTAGGGGGATCAACACATCGCGGCATTGTTAATGGAAACACGGTCACAATGTCCGGAGAGTTGGGCTAATTGGTTGACCGCATTATTGAGTAAGATTGCGGCGTTCAAAGAATTCTTCACACAAAGACCATCACTTTGAACTCAAGCGACATCATATACGGCGCACTGAAAGATAAGGCGCGGCGATGTTTTTGTGGTCTAGAAAGTCAGATAAGCCGCGTCTTTACCGCAGGAAATTACGGTACCTCTCTCCTCCTTGCATCATCGGGATGTAGTGGAGCTGACCTACACCTTGGGACCAGTAATTCCCACTACTTCCCCTTAACCAGTTCGCGCCGGAGGACGTACACACACGCAAAGCTTTCCCCAGATTCAAAACGAATGACGCATAAACACATCACGAGCAAGGCCGGGAATGTCTGTCAGCAGCGAGCAAGGCCGGAAAATGTGTGGGTGTGCTTCCCGGTACCATCGGCCTGAACCCGCTTCGGATCAAGTTTTGTTAAAAATAATCCCGCGCCTCGGCTCGGTGATGTTCAAATAATGCTGGCACGAACTGGTTAAAGGTAGTATGTATACACAATTGGTAATTGCTTGAATTATCATGAATGAGTAGATTTGGGGGGTTGTATTTTATGTAGTAGATATCGTTTAACTGACCTGTCCGAAGTTTTGCAATCATGGATGTCAAGAAAAACACGAAAAGCAGCGTTTGTTTTCAACCGGCGTCGAGCAGTTATTCTTATGTTATTTGTGTTTTTTCGCGATCGCCGTCCGGCTTGAATTATCATGAATGAGTAGATTTGGGGGGTTGTATTTTATAGTAGATATCGTTTAACTGACCTGTCCGAAGTTTTACAATCACGGATGTCAAGAAAAACACGAAAAACAGCGTTTGTTTTCAACCGGCGTCGAGCAGTTATTCTTATGTTATTTGTGTTTTTTCGTGATCGCCGTCAGAATAATTCAGAATAATTACAGGATATCTAGCGCAATCATTTTGCTGGGTGCCTAGAATCAGTATTTACTTTCAGATAAGTAAGATATTTCTTAATAATTCGGTAGTAAAATTTTTCGATATCTGCAAATGGTGTATACTACCTTTAAACCATGCTGTATTTGCATAATACATGTACATGTATTGTACAAACCAGCAAGTCTGCTTCATGTTGGTACAACAAAACGCAGAGTACCAGGAAAAATACATTGCCTGCTAAATGCAACAACTTGCAACAAAACTTGAAAGAAACGGTCTCCGTACAAGCCCATTTAAGTAGTGTTGACACAGTATTGGATAAACGGTCCTTAGTATTTTACAAGGCTGTATCCTGACCTAGTAGTGAAGCAGCTGCAGGGACAGGAAAGGAGGCTAATGACTTCCCCCAAGAATCATTAATATAAAGGAGGGACTGGCTCAGAAATGCACCCGTACAGAGACACTGCAGGAGAGAGTAATCTGACAAAGGCCGTGTCCGAATTGGATGTCTAGAGCTACGGCTATTGTCTGCGTCGGCCATTTTGTAGCGCTGTCCGAAATGCCGTCTAGAGCTACAGCTACAACGTCACAAAAATCTAGCCGTAAAAGAAGTTGTCTAGCTCAGGCAAAACAAAATGGCGGCAGCACTAACGTTAATTTGGAAGCAAATTTTCGTTGATATTTTTCAATGACTGGTGCATTGAATTGAAACTAACAGATCGACAAAATCGTCAATATCATCCTGAAGGTATTTCGATCGGCTGTAAACAAACATTGTGTAACATCTAGCAGACGATAATCTAGCAGATGATAATTGTTGTAAATTCTTACATCGTAATTTTGCAAACATTAATTCAAGCATCGCTTGGGGGCGCAATAACTAGCCGTAGGCTCTACCGTAGCTGTGTCTGAATTCATTTACTTTAGCGTCTACGTGGACATAACTGTAGCTGTAGACATATCATAGCTCTAGATACTCGTTTCGGACACAGCCTAAGTTGGTGTTGTAACTGGTTTCCTTTTTGTCTGTCTCTTCATTTCAATTACTTATTGTAAAGATATTAATAACTCTATGCTCCCTTTGAAATTATTCCGTCTGGCATGCTGTCATTTAAAAGAAAATAACACAAAAATGTCATTTCTAAATGTGCGTCTATGAAACGCACTTTTCCGCAAATAGTGTGCACACGATGCGCCCTTAACACGCCCTTAACGCAGATTGTGGTCGCAATTCAAATTGCGACTCAGCAAATTTTGAATTGAAATCAAAATCTTAGGATATCGTTTTCTCGGAATATGCAGCATTCGCAGAGCTAAAAACGTCACCAGGCTGTCGGCCAAGCACTTTTGCTGAATTTACAAACGATTCAAATGCACAACCGACAAATGGTATTGTCCCATTAATCCTTCAACCCTTTAACCAGTTCGCGCCGGGATTATTTTAACATCACCGACCCCCCGCGCGGGATTATTTTTAACGAAACTCAATCCGAAGCAGGTTCAGGCCGCCAGTACCGGTAAGCACAACCACGCATTTCAGGCCTTGCTCACTGTCGACAGGTATCCATTTTGAATCTGGGGAAACTTCGCGTTTATATTCGTCATCCAGCGCGAACTGGTTAACCATTGAGAGAGCATACAGTACTCACTTCAAATTCTCTCTGTGGTATGAATCAGGTGGATACACCATGCACAATTTGTGTGGTTATGAGCTATTAAAGGGCAATCAGGCAGCTTCAGTCATGCTTTAATGCACTAGTGCACTGTGAGACACACAACTTACATGTACCAGTACCATACCATGTGTACTAAGTACACATAACACTTCATAATTATATCCCTTACCAGAAACCTACCTGCTGGGTTTTACATAATAAACATTGACTTTCCACTTTCCAGAAGGGTTAATAAGTTAAAGGTAGGATATACCATTCAAAAAAAATTACTCCCGAATTATTCGAAAATATTTTACATATTTGAAAGTAAATAATGATTGTAGGCATCCAGCAAAAGGATTTTATTTCTTTTTATTGATGTCATATTTAATAAGGGTAACTCCAATCCGTGTACAGCACTGCTTTCCATGGAGGCCCTCAGGTGCTGAATTGCTAAGGACGCGGCTACAACGTAGTCGAGCCGCTGGCACGTAAAGGCGCCTCTGGCAGCCGGCCACATCGACTCATATATGACTACGAGGCACATCCTGAGATCGAAAGTGTTTGTTTTTTCCCAAAGGGAGGAAAACCAGAGGACCCGGAGAAAAACCCTTGTGACACAGGAGAGAACCAACGCACAACTCTACTCACGTTTGTTCTAGGCCGGGAGTCGAACCCGGGCCACATTGGTGAGAGGCGAGTGCTTTATGCACAAGCCATTCGTGTCACCCATAGGATTGTGATAGATATCCAGTAATTGTTTCGAAAAAATACGAAAAAAAAAATACAACAAATCACGATCGCCGTAAGTACATGTAATAACGTTCTTGATCATGTTGATTGGTGAAAACATATTAGGTAGGATACACCATTGGAAATTGCTTGAATTATAAAGAATGGGTGGATTTGGGGGGTTGTATTTTATAGTAAATATCGTTTTAACTGAGCTGTCCGAAGTTTTACAATCATGGATGCCTAGAAAAGCAAGAAAAATGGCGTCAGTGAATGGGTTGTATGTCTTTTTTCAAGACAATTACTGTAGAATATCCGCCGTAGCGCAATCATTTTGCTAGATGCCTACAATCATTATATACTTTCAAATAAGATATTTCTTAATAGATCAGAAGTGAACAATTTTTGATATACTGCAAATGGTGTATCCTACCATTAACGGACAGCTGAAAAAAAAATCACAATCTTATAGCATTTATTGGAGGACTTTATGGTCAGACGCTAACAAGCAATTATTCTCCAGACACGCCTCACTGCTCAAGGCTGCAAAGATGGTCTCCACTATAATTGCTTCTGTCACACACTCGCACTTGACTGCTCCCAGCTTCTAGAAAACCACCCTCTACCATTGAAATCTTGTCCTATCATACTATAGAGAAGGGTTGTTTATCTAAACTACAGGTACAGGTTATCAACCTGTTTTATCAATAGTGCCCAAAACCTTCCCACCCATTTAGTGGTAGCACAAAAAAACACAGTGTCCTAAGCTTTGTTCGCACTGGACTTTTTTGATAAAACTCACCGAGACGATGGGTACTTTTCCCATTTTAGGTCCAGTGCGGACAGCCTAGAGCCCTGTTCGCACTGGACTTATTATGATAAAACATACCTAGACGATGGGTACTTTTCCCATTTTAAGTCCCGTGCGGACAGCCTAGAGCCATGTTCGCACTGGACTTAAAATGATAAAACATACCTAGACGATGGGTACTTTTCCCATTTTAAGTCCAGTGCGGACAGCCTAGGAGATTTTCCTCTCAGTTACTTTTCCCCCCGAGTCCAATGGTTACTTTTACCGGCCAACTGCTGCCCAGGAAAACTTCCCAGGTAACTTTTCCCGAGACGATAAGTCCAGTGCGAACAGCGCGAGTCGGTAAAAGCGGCTCAGGAAAACGTACATCCGGCCCCCTACTGCGAGGTCATGCTACACAAGACACCGCGCATGCGCTCTTTGCATTGTTTACGTGCGAGCGCTGATGCATGCACATCGCATTGTGATCACATTCACCTTCATGAGTCATTATAATGACAGCTCGGCTACTTCTCCCGCGGTCTCGGTAAAATTTTCCCGTGTCGAAAGTCCAAGTGCGAACAGTGGTAACATTTGACCATTTTTTATTTTACCATCGTCTCAGTAAAACCTTCCCCCCAAAAAGTCCAGTGCGAACACGGCTTTGTCCTATCATACTATAGAAAAAGGTTGTTTATCTAAACTACAGGTACAGGTTATCAACCTGTTTTATCAATAGTGCCCAAAACCTTCCCACCCATTTAGTGGTAGCACAAAAAAACCCAGTGTCTTAAGCCGTGTTCGCACTGGACTTTTAGGGGGGAAGGTTTTACTGAGACTATGGTAAAATAACAAATGGTCAAATATTACCACTGTTCGCACTTGGACTTTCGACATGGGACAATTTTACCTGCAGAACTACCCTCCGACCACAAATTGGATGATCCAGACCACAAGGCAACAGCACTTAAAGGTGCTCCTTTAATTTCTCCTTTAATCAGGTATAGTACCCCCCCTCCCACCATGTTCCTGTTAATGCATAAATGCATTTGCTGCAAGTCGCCAGGTGTTCCCACTAAAATAAGATGACTGGCCAGTACATGTACATGGCCTTGTTGCTTATATGTGACCCGCTCCATCATAATCAGGAATAAGTCGCTGGGGACGTTTTACTCAATCGGTCGTTGAAGTGAACGCATGGGTGAAAATCGTGACCAAGTCGTTTTTCGGAACATTGTATTTTTAGGAAGTGTAGTTATCACAGATTATTGTCATTAATGTCTTGTATGTAAAAACGATCAATAAAGATGAAAATGAAGAGGATTTGTGTGCGCTGTCCGTATGATTTTGGTCAATTTTTATTATTTCAAAGCTGTTTTTCTCGGAATGTGGATTTGGCAAATACATATACACCTGTCATCTTCATCAGACCATAACTCGTTAACCTAAACAGATACACACTTGTGATGGGTATCATTAGAAAGCTTATGAAATTCCCTTTCGCGCCATGTGCATATCTCAAAAAGTCATTTCGAGACTTATTCCTGATTTTGATGGAGCTGGTCACATATTCTCAGTGCCATTCAAAGGGAATCTGTCTGGGTTTGTTGCACCATAGAACTAACTTCCTTCCTGCAAACCTTGTATCAATGAAATGAAATCCATGCAGGGATATATTATTAGGCTTTAATATCTTTCAGGGTCAGTGCTCTATATCACATACATACTGTACCACAGCATGGCTATTATCCCCGTGCAGGCTTTCCGCAAGTTTTAAACATGTATGGGTTGTGGATATCCTTGCCAAACCATGGGCGTGCTGTAAAGAGTTTGTCTATTAAATCCGGTACCCGGTTGAGACTTGAACACAACAACAGTCAAAAGGTTTCCACTGGGTCTTTTTCTACAGATGAATATCTACATGTAGGGCCAATTTCACGGCGCTGCTAAGCACAAACATTTGCTTAGCACAAAAAAGTCTTGCTCATTAAAAACAAGTTATCAGCCAAAATTCTACGTGTTTTTCATGCTAAGCAAAAAACCAGCTGATTATCAATCAAAAACAATAAAGATCACGTGAACATTTGGTCTGTAACCTTGTTTTTACCAAGGACAAATTTTCATGCTAAGCAAATTTTTGTGCTTAGCAGCTCCGTGAAATTGGCCCCAGGTCTTCACAAGGTTTTCACAAAAGGGATACATGAATTTCCACCCAAAAATAGTGTTTGGGTTAGGGTTATGGTTATGCTGCGTTTCAATCGCGTCGTGTTTATCGTGTTCACCGTGAATTTCTCCATGTTCACGAGTAGATTGCATTCCAAAACGCTACTCACCAAGACGCACGTGCACAGTCGAGTTAGTCGTGCGGTAAGGACATTCTTTAATCGCGCAAGAACTCGTACGTGAACCAACACGCATGCGCGAGTATCTCATTCGTTTATGAAGTCGTGAACATGCGGAGAAAAAAAAATCCACCTCGAGTTCACCACTGGTGAACACGAGTTACCAGGCGATTAGAATGCCATTATACGACTCATGAACTTGTGAACACGATAAACACGACGCGATTGGAACGCAGCATACATGTATGTGTTTGGGTAAGGGTTAGTATATAATATCGGGTGTTTGATCCAAATTTCAACCTAGGAAATTGTGGAAATAGAAGCATTTTAGAACGCCATTATACGACTCGTGAACACGATAAACACGACGCGATTGGAACGCAGCATATGTGTTTGGGTTAGGGTTAGTATATAATATAGGGCGTTTGATCCCAATTTCAACCCAGAAATTTGTTGAAATAGAAGCATTTTGAAGAGAATTGTTCACAGGTCAACAATTTTGTACACAAGAGCAAAGAGATTTCTCCACAGAAATACAAATTTACGGATGGATGCACCCATACGATTTCAGGTCGTTTCTCCCACTCGACGCCCGATTTGGGGAACCAACAAATTCGTAATCCAAGTAAAAAATAATAAATACAAACGAAGCATTTGTGTATCAATACAACAAAATTCACAGCATGGGGTAAGAATGGAATACAAATTCTCTTGTCACAACAGTTTTTTGTGACGTCGTTGTCGACGGTTCAATGCACATGTATACAGGAAATTTAAAAATAGGACATACCATTAGTAATTGTTTGAATTATCATAAATGGGTGGATTTGGGTGGTTGTATTGCATAGTAAATATCGTTTAACTGACATGTCAGAAGTTTTACAATCATGGATAATGAGAAAGGCAAGAAAAACGGCATTCGTTTTCAACTGGCATCGGGCAGAGGTTCTCGCGAATTTGTATTTTTCAATTCGATTGTTTGGATCAATTATTTCGTTGGATGCCTAGAATCATTATTTACTTTTAATAAATACCTAGGAGAGTTACATGTGTGTAATAGCTTCTGATTGGTCGAGACTCGATCACGTGGAGGGCATTATTTTGTAGTAATGGCCCCGGCTTAAACAATTTAAGCAAATTCACTAAGGATGACCGCTGGTAATGGACCTTGCCTTCGGCTCGGTCCATTATCACGTAGTATTGACTAGGTCCTCATCCTGTTATGCCCTAATTAAATAAGTAAGATATTTCTTAATAATTCGGTTGTAAAATTTGTCGATATCTGCAAATGGTGTATTCTACCTTTAAATGGAAGAGAGCAGTTTATAAAATAGCCAAAAAAAAAAAAAAAAAAAAAATCCTGCAATTGAGCATTTATAACGATGATTTCATCTACTTCATGAGCCTGAAAAGCTAGCAGATAATCAGGAAAAGCTCCTTGTGCCATAGACCCCCCTCCAGATATAAACCGTCCCAGGGAAGAGTAACACGCTTAACCATCCAATTCCCAGTCCTGTCAATCTGATTTAGCGTCGGGAAATAAAAACACAGTAATTTCATTGGTTCCCCCAGATGTACTTTTGCCGTGGCAATGACTCTCAAAATAACACCAGCTTCAGGCAGGGTGGGGAATCAGGTTGGCGCAGCGGTTCTCTCCGATCCTCTCCTTCCAACCGCTGTGACCCTGGTTAGAATCCCGCCTGGACTAATATGTGGATTGGGTTTGTGGGTTGGAGTCTGTGGGTTTTCTCTCAGGATATTCTTCTGGGGTTTTCCTCCCACCTCTAAAAAAACCAACCTAGATCTTCTTCCGATTGTCTTCTCTTTTTTTCATCTTGTAATTGGCGCTAATAATCTTAACATGTTGACTGCCGACTACGAGTATAGTCGTAGTAACAGGTGTACCGGATTCTGCCACTACGAGTATACTCGTAGAAAATGAAAGGTTTTTGTATTGTAAATTGAATACACTGGCATCACTGATAACGCAACAAATACGCTGCTGGCAGTGGTGAGGACATACATGTACATGTTTATTAAAAAAAAAAAAATTATTAAGTAAGTTTTTTCATAAACACATTTTCGAGAAACCCATGATTTTCTGGAGCGCTGTAAAAGGTATTTATCACAAAACTCCCAAGTGTTATGTACTGTACCATTGGAAAGCTCTCTTTCTCAAGAATTTGAAAATGCCAATTTCTAAATTTTCGATTTTTTTGACTTTTCTCTCATATTGTGGTGACAGGTCACATATTCTGTCAATTTTTGAGTCCTTGTCTACAAATAAACAGCGTCTTCATACCTGGAATATTCATTCTCTCGAAATTGTTGACATTATTCTGGGAAAACATTTCTCTGTCCATGCATGTATAATCAGTACAAATTCTCCTAAAGTTGCCAACAATACAAGGAAATGGCAAATATTGCCCCAAGTTTGCTAAACAGTACTAAAAAACATTGATAAAACTAGAAGTGTGTCCGTGGACGAACACAATTTGCTTAGTGTGAGTAGGCAATTGCTGGGACTCAAAACCGAATATTCGGTTATTCGAATGTACTTCCACAAACCGGTTTGGAATTAGGAAACCGAATATTCGAAAAAAAAAAAATAAAAAAAAAAAAAAAATAAAAAAAAAATTAAAAAAATGGTTACGTGAATAAACACGAGCCACTAGATAAACTCATGAATACAGTCAGCTGGTACGCGGAAAGACGTTCTGTTTGAAGTACGGTAGCTGATAGCACGTATTGGAGAACGCAACTTCCATGTCACTTAATCCATTAAAATCTCTTTTATAAAAAAAAAAAAAATAATAAAAATAAAACAAATAAAAAAAATAAAAAAATAATAATTTTTTGATTTTGTAAACCGATTAACGAATTCGGAGGATCGATTATTCGATATTTTCAAATTCGGTTATTCGGTTTTGAAAACCTCCGATTTGTCCCAGCACTAGTAGGCATATGGTTTGGTTCAAGGTAGGAAACACCATTTGCAGATATGAAGTATTTTTTACTACCAAATTATTAAGAAATCTCTTACTTATTTAAAAGTAAATATTGATTCTAGGCAACCAGCTAAATAATTGCGCTACGTTAGGTATCCTGTAATTGTTTCGAAAAATGGAATTTTAGAAGAAACAAAATTCACGATAGCCGGACTGCGATTGCCCACAAAAATTTAAAAACAAGAACAACTGCCTGATAATGGTTGAAAAAGAACGCCGTGTTTATTGCTTTTTCCTGATTGTAAAACTTCAGACAGGTCGGTTAAACGATATTTACTATAAAATACAACCCCCCAAACCCCTTCCTGATACATGTAGTTCAGGCAATTACCAATGGTGTATCCTACCTTCAAGTGCTTAAAACAGCAGACAAACACCACCCCCCCCCCCCCCCCCCCCCCCTTCTGAAAAACCCACCAGACAACAAGAAAAATATTTCCTGGACTTTATGACCCCTTTCCAAGAACCTAAATGTCTCCATAATCCTTGAGAACATCTGGTTTGCAGCTTAAAGACCGGATACACCATTGGTAATTGCTTGAATTATCATGAATGAGTAGATTTGGCGGGTTGTATTTTATAGTAAATATCGTTTTAACTGAGCGGTCCGAAGTTTTACAATCATGGATGCCGAGAAAAACACGAAAAACAGCGTTTGTTTTCAACCGGCGTCGAGCAGTTATTCTTATGTTATCATTTTAAATTTCTTTTTTTGGGAATAATTACAGGATATCTAGCGCAATCATTTTGCTGGATGCCTAGAATCAACATTTACTTTCAAATGAGTAAGATATTTCTTAATAATTCGGTAGTAAATATTTTTGATATCTGCAAATGGTGTATCCTACATGTACATATACCTTTAATGACATTAACAGACGTACCAGTACCAGGGGCGGATCCAGGAATTTCGGTTAGAGGGGGCGCCAAAAATTGTCAACATAATATATTGGGAGAAGATATGGGAGCGCAGGAGGCGCGAAGCCCCAACGCCGAGATCTTCTCAATCTTCTCGAAATTTGTTTAGGGGGGGCGCGCGCCGGGTGCGCCCCCCCCTGGATCCGCGCATGAGTACATGTACCAGTACAGTGGCTGTGTCCATTTTTAATAGGCCAAATTGGCATTTTAAATTGTATATAACATCACCTTCCTTGACAATAATGTACATGTACATGTAGTCACAGAGTTCTTGAACATGTATCAGTGAAGAGTTCCTAGGGACCCTGGACAATCCCAAGTCGAAACCGACTTTGCAAATTGCCAAAGGGTGTTGCCTGAACAACCATGTGCGAAATAGATTGGCAAAAATTACCGAAACTGAAAGAATAAAGTTTGGCCTACAACGACAATATTTGCTTTGGCAATGAGGCTTAAAGGGATCGTATACAATTGGTAATTACTCCAACAAATTATTGGCAATAAAAACTTACTTGGTAAGAAGTACAGCAGCTTTGGATAGTATAATGCATTTTTAGAAACTTTTTACTTCAAAGAACTGCGGTTATCAAGAAAGATATCACTTTTTATCCCCAAAAGTTTGAATCTGAGAAGCGTTACTGCAGTGACGTTTCTCAGATTGTGTATTTCAATGCAGATTATTCTTCCTGCGTGGACAAAACCGCTCCAGAATTTCGGCAATATCTCAAAATCGCTACCACCTTTTGAAATTAAATTTGTACAGGTTAGTTTTATAGTATATATCTACATGTATAACTATATAGGATTGAAACAAGCAGTGGGTTCCAATTACCAAACATATACGATCCCTTTAAAGGTACAGTAGGATACACCATGCAGATATCAAAATTATTTACTACCGAATTATTAAAAAATATCTTACTCATTTGAAAGTAAATAATGATTGTAGGCATCCAGCAAAATGATTGCGATAGATATCCTGTAATTATTCCAAAAAAAATATAATTTTATAAAGAAAAATTCGCGATAGCTGGATGGCGATCGCGAAAAAACAAAGATAACATAAGAATAACTGCTCGATGCCGGTGGAAAACAAACGCTGTTTTTTCGTGCTTTTCTCGGCATCCATGATTGTAAAACTTCGAACAGGTCAGTTAAACGATATTTACTATAAAATACAACCCCCCAAATCTACCCATTCATGACAATTCAAGCAATTACCTTTAAGCAGATAAAAAAAAGTCAATATAAAAAGTGACCTATATTTTGACAAAAGAGAAACAGGATGCATGCAACATGGTAACTACAACTACATGGTACTAATACAGGACTGTAGCACTGGGCAACGCTCCAAATCACCATAGCAACCACGCGCTAACATAAAGCGCGGCAGGATCGGGCCATTGTGAATAGAATTCGATGATTATTATCCATAGTGCAACTCAATATTTACATGTGTGTGTGACTGTGAATGCCTCCGAGTGCAAGATATCTATACACTCGTGGGATTGTGACCGTGTGCAGTCAGATGGGCGTTATTCACCAGTCGGCCATTTTAAATTGAAAGTGAGATAAAATCTGGATTTTTTGGGGGAACTTTCGGATAGAAATGATCTAAAAGTTGATTCTAAATTATTACCAGTCTTCTCTGATGGATATATAAAATTGATTTTATAATAAAAACAAATCACGATTGCTATACAGCGATCGCCAAAAAACAATTAACCGGTTCACGCCGGATGACGTATATATAAAGGCAAACATTTCCCAAAAATCAAAGCGGATGCGCATAAACACGCCAAGTTCAAGTTCGGAAATGTCTGTCAGCAGCGAGCAATGCCGGAAATGCGTGGGTGTGCTTCCCGGCACTATTGGCGTGAACCCGCTTCGGATCGAGTTTCGTTAAAAATAATCCCGCCAGGTCGGTTCGGCGATGTTAAAATAACAACTGCCAGACTCCGGTTAAAAACGAACACCGTTTTTCTTGCTTTCCTCAGCATCCATGATTGTAAAACTTCGGACATTTCAGTCCCAGGCCGGACTCGAACCCACAACCTGCAGCTTAACCTACAGATTACAAATTCAATGCTCCAGACCACGAGGCCACGACACTCCGCATCTTACAATGATGCCTGTACAGCATGCAGAGTCAAGGCATCAAGCCCCAAGTTTCTTTATTAATTCACTGTTTCCAGTTCAGTCAAGCTACCTAATCATGACCCCTGACCCCTGTCCCTGGAGTCACAACAAAAACAGACTCGCAACCAGATAGTACTTGTCAATAATCATAAACCACAGGAACGCACAAGTGGGGGTATATTTATCCAGTCCAGGATCCTGCTGGGCAGAGCATTATTCCTTTGACAGCCATCTGACTACACATACAGTACCTCTGCAGGAGAGGAGGGAGGATGCATTACTGACAACCCACAGAATCCTGGAGGCTACACAGTAGCATCCACTATACACAGGCCTGTACATGTAGGGTCAATTATAGCCGTGTTCGCACTGGACTTTTGGGGGGGAAGGTTTTACCGAGACGATGGTAAAATAAAAAATGGTCAAATGTTACCACTGTTCACACTTGGACTTTCGACACGGGAAAATTTTACCGAGACCGCGGGAGAAGTAGCCAAGCTGTCATTATAATGACTCATGAGGGCGCTTTGCTTGCACGTAAACAATGCAAAGAGGGCATGCGCGGTGTCTTGTGTAGCGTGGCCTGGCAATGGGAGGCCGGATGTACGTTTTCCTGGGCAGCTTTTACCGACATGCACTGTTCGCACTGGACTTATCGTCTAGGGAAAAGTGACCTGGGAAGTTTAACCGGGCAGCAGTTGGCCGGTAGAAGTAGCCACTGGACTCGGGAGAAGTACCTGAGAGGAAAACGTCCTAGGCTGTCCGCACTGGACTTAAAATGGGAAAAGTACCCATCGTCTCGGTACGTTTTATAAAAAAAAAGTCCAGTGCGAACAAGGGCTTTAGAATGTTGGGCATGGCCTAATGCTGCGTTCCAATCGCGTCGTGTTTATCGTGTTCACCGTGAATTTCTCCATGTTCACGAGTAGGTTGCATTCCAAACACTACTTACCAAGACGCACGCGCACAGTCAAGTTAGTCGTGCGGTAAGGACATTCTTTAATCGCGCAAGAACTGGGCCCGATTTCACGGCGCTGCTTATCAGTTAGCGAAAAAGTTGTGCTAACTTTAGCAGAAAAATTTGCTAACCATGGAGATTCTACTGTTACGTCACTGATTTAAGCAAATTTTCCCGCTAGGTTAAGCGTGCCTTTTGCTGTGCTTACTGCTTACGGTCCCCATGAAATAGACAGAGGTTCGGTTAGCAGAAAATCGTGTGCTTAGCAGCGCCGTGAAATTGGGATCTGGTACGTGAACCGACATGCATGCGCGAGTAATTCATTCGTTCATTAAGTCGTGAACATGGAGTAAATTCCAGACACAAGGAATACATAAGCGAGATTTCGGCTTCCTTCATCAAGTAAAAATATTTTTAAAAAGTTTTTGTAAGATTTTTCGCTATGGCAGGATACATTGATACCCTGGACGTCAGTCGTAATGCAATGAAGAACTTCGTCCAACCTGGGCTATATACATGTGGGTCACTCCATGAAGTTGGGGCACAAAGTGTGACATGAAGGTCAAAATTTCAAAAGGTTTTTTTTCCTCTAGTTTTTTTAATTTTAGGTAATCCAAGTGTTCGTGTTTAAGAAATAAAAAGAGATAAATTCTTCCAAATAGGCACTTTGGGAGACAAATTAGCGATAGTTTTGATTCACTTGGGAGACAGTGGCACTTAGGGAGACATTTCAGTGTCTCCCTAAGTGTCTAGCTACCCCACAAAACGATATTGGGGAGTTATTTTTGCTCGGAGAAGACAGATTTGGGTCTAAATAGCATAAATATGAAATTTCGTGGAAAAAGCTCCAGGTAAAAACGGGTTAGGTTACAATAAAGATTGTGCACGACTCTATGGGATTGTCTCCCAAAGTGCCCATTTGGAGTAATATTAATCTCTAACATTTAAATCAAAATGACCATAGTTAATACAAAAATGCACGTTATTTCCAGAAATACTGATGCTACATGGACACCATTTCATATTTACTTATCATTTGCTTATTAAAAAGTAATTTTTGTTGGTAATGTTTTTGTTGACTGATGAACTACCTGGGACCATAAACGCATGAAAGTAAATTATTATATCATGTCTTGACATAAATTACAATAATGAGACATCACTTCTTGACTATTTGATGCTCTGACTCATCAGAAACTGACAAAGGATTTTAAAGTTTTAATTAAAAAGTTAATATGAACAGACATCAACTGTCAAGTGTTGCACAGTATTAAAGAAACTACAAACATCAACATTGTTTAACCATTAACTATGTATGAGGAACACATTGATACATGCTTTGTATAATAAAAGTGGTTGATGATGCTACATGGACACCGTGTCCTGTAGCATCGGCACTGCAACATGTATAAGACCTATGCATTCTGATAAGTATGAAATACACTGTCCAGTTTATCAATGTTATAAAAAGTAAAGATAGTGCAATGATTTACACTTGGTTTTACACCACTGTTAGACTTTACCCCAACTGTGCTGCAGATGCTACATGGACACCGTGTCCCGTAGCATCGGGACTATAAGACCTATCCATTTAGATAAGTATGAAATACCATGTCCAGTTTATCAATGATACCAACAGTAAAGATAGTGCAATGATTTACACTTGGTTTTACACCACTGTTAATTTAATTTATCCCAATTGTGCCTGCAGATGCTACAGGGATACCGTATCCTAAACTTGCGGCGATCTCATATTTATCGTTTTTGAAATGTACAATGCACTGTCTAGTTATCAAGTTCATGAGACAGAATGTTGTTAAAGCTAAGAATATTGTATTAGGTAAAAATAAAATTATTGAGTATTTTGCTTTGTCTCTCCCTTAGTTGTGGCATCTTCAGCTTCAGTGCAGCAAGTAAATCCTCGCAGTTGTACGGGTAGCTTGAAGTTTTTGGTGGGGGGTTGCCACTGTTGTCGGGTGTCAATTCTGTGAATAGAAACAAATATATCATTGATTGATTATTAAGTAAAATGTTGACAGACTGAACACTTTTCCAATGATAGGCCAATACCTTTATGGAAATGTTGGTAAGAACGGTACACCATCAGATTTTTCTTTAACAAAAATTTGGCTTTCTATAAATCACCGCTCAGTAATAATTACAAGGTACATTTATACTACTATATTGGTGGTACAAAGCGCGTACCAATGGTGTTCAGAAAGGTTGTTTTTTTTATAAAAATGTGACGGCGAACATTTACCATTAAGGCATTAATACCAAAATATCAATTTGTTTTAGAATTCTGAATTTAGAGTAAAGAAAAAATTGTTTAGCATCCCCACCCAAGTTTGTGAAAGGACCACAGCAATTGTTTTACTTTTAATAATAAATGTATCTTAAAAACCTTGAAAGTTGAAATTCAAAACGATACTAATTATTTTCTTGCCAACCCCCCCTTATATTGCATAACGAATAAGCATTCACACGCAAATATTAAAAATTATAATAATAGGGGCCTGGCCTAGGCCCCTATTTAAAAAAAAAAAAAAAAAAAAATTAAATAAAAAAAATACATGTAGGCCTATGGGGGACAACTCGGTGGTCCCGACTCGAAACGGGACAACTCGACCGGTTAAACAACTCGACCGTGCACGGTGCGCCGCGCCATGTACGTCGCCTGTTCTCTGTGACCACGTGCGGGCGCACCGCCTCACTAGCACTACACGCGCGCTGTATGTACATGTACACGTCGAAGAGTCGAGTTGTCCAAAGGCGACATTTGATGTCAGACATGTTCCCCGAAAGCCGAAATCAACCCAAAACTCTTTTTCTTATAGCATAACACATTTTAAATGTTTCTACAGTAAGACGCGCATAAAACAATTGACATTTCTGAGCGTCTATCGAAGTCCTAATCGACTACAGTATCGTTCAGTGCCTCCGACAGGTCCGATGCTACGACATGTACGATGGACGGCCAGCGTCCCCGATAAAAGAAGGCCCAAAACATTGTATTCGAGTCTTTCTCTACAAAACGTGGCATAATTTTAATACTCAAACATAAACACACACGAAATAAATACTCACGTTCGACGGTAAAAGCCATGACTTGAAGCAGGGTCCCCTAATTCCCGGAAATTCCCGTTCGATGCTACACATCGAGCATCGATGTTACTTACGGACGCCATTGTTCGCGCCGAAAGAACTTGACACATTACTTTTTGTTTGCTGAATAAGCACGCGTTTACAGAATGACCCTTGACCCTAGAAACAATATCCAGGCATGTACCATTTCTGTAGGGGGTAGATTCGACTGGGGGACACGGATTTGTACCTCGACGCCACATTTTAAACATTGGACACCATCACGTAAGCTTCTCATTCATCAGACAAAAACACACAGTTTTGGTGAAGGAATTTTATTGTCACTTTATCATACATTTTAGGTGTTTTACTCCGGCAAATTCTGAATATAATTAGTAGATGTACAATTCACCCTGGTCCATCCATTCAACAGCATTCCCGATGCTATAACCGACACATTTATGGATACCGCCGTAGCGTCGAGTTGGGTATTTTTTGCGGTGCTATAGAACAATAAGTTCAATCGTAACCAACTTTTTGGATGTGCTGACAATGACTACGTGTCTGGTATAAATTAGTTTGGGTGAAATAGTGTTCAGTCTTTTTTTCCCCGTGAAAAAATAATGGCTTATAAAATGTACTTAATGGATGTCACATTTTCGAGTGAGAAGTGGTCATGGACACTACTGATTTGTTGTCAATTATTTTTTGTGTGAAAAAGTTTAGAAGTTATAACTTTTTAAACCGAATTTAGCTTCAGTTATTGTTCATTTTGAGACAAAAATTATTCATACGAACAGAACATTTAATACAAAAAACTTGATTAGAAATGTCTGATCAGCAGTACTCTTCAATTGCCCGAACTTCATGGAGTGACCCATGTAGGACCCACAGCCCAGTGCACAGTCTATCTTTGGGTTACTGCCAAGTTCATGTTCGATGTAAACTTGAAAGATTCTAGGTTGTACCGTCGTCATAAATGCAGGACACTATTAGTAATGCTGGGCCAGGGTTGTAGCTAGAAATTTGTTTAGTGCCGGCTGTTTTTCGGGCTTATTTAGCTGCAAGAACGAGGAGCGTGCGCGCTACGCGAGCAAACTGATTAATGTATACGTACGTACGTACATCAGTGCATGTACGTACGTACATACAAGTAGCCACCGCCAGCTGGATGATAGCATGCACTCTGTGATTGAATAAAACAAAATGACGTGACGTCGCAACATCGGATAGTCTGGTTCCCTGACCTAAAGAACCAGAAATATTAGTCAGAATATTTTGGTCTGAGAACCGGCAAACCTGCGAGCGCTCTTACATGTCTTACGCGCCCAGTGGTGGTGGTGCATGCATGCGGCCAGCGCATCAGCAATTGCGGCATGCCGCGTAAAAATGGACACGTACAAAATTGCGATGCGATGCAGCAAAAAGTACAAAATTGCGATGTAATTCAGCAAAATTTGTGCCGGCCGGCAAGCTCAGTATCATAATCGTACAATGTTTTAATCAGAACTGTGTTCTTCGTTGGTATTTAAACAAATTTAACTCGACAACAAAACATTGTATCAACATGGGGTTTTTAAAACTACATAAGTACTCATTTTTCTGACCGGGGCCGACATCCGACTCGTTCCGCTTGATCGTGTCACACTAGAGCTCGAACTTCTCAATGATAAAACCTTCAGAAATGCCTTCATTAAAATCACCCCACTGTCCACCATTTGAACGAAGTATGAATAATTCATATATTTTACAATCCCACTGACCCAAACCTGGAACGTGGTTTAGAAACCCGATATCTGCAGGAGAAGGCATCGCTTCCATTGTATAAACTCTGCGGTCAGGAACATCTGCAGTCGGCGATTTTTGCTACATTTCGTGTCGGTTCACTCAAAGGATTCAGTTCGTTGAACCTTATTTACAATGTATTTGGGAATAAGACGTGCCATTGTATGCGTGCATTCGTGGGGAGCGGCAAGTCAATTTATTACTGGTCATTCCATCTTACCGACCACAACCTAATCGGTACTTGTCAACAATCATCACTTGTCAACAATCATCACTTGTTAACAACAATCACTATTCACTATTATGTGTCTGGGGAGTCAGGTTGGCGTAGCGGTTCTTTCCTCGACCCTCCACCGCTGTGACCCGGGTTCGAACCCGGCCTGGGCCAATACGTGGATTGGGTTTTCAGTCCCTGCCTGATTCCGTGGGTTTTCTCCAAGATATTCTTCTGGGGTTTTTCTCCCACCTCTAAAACTGTACCTTCTTCTCATTGTCTTCTCTCTACAGGTTTCTTCAGGCTTGCGAGCTACAGTGCCTAGAGCGCTTTTGAGGGATCCTTGGTTTCATTACCAGAAATATATAATAATATGTCAGTTATTACCAGAAATATATAATATGTCAGTTATTATGTAATACATTGTATCCGTCACAAAATACGTACCAGTACAATGCCTGCTAGGGTCTAAGATCTATTTAAGGATAATTTAAAAGGTTGGGAACATCTCTTAAAAATTATTTACTTATTTTGACCCTTCCATCTGGCCTCTTTTAATATGAAATAAATTAAAATTATATGATTATACGTATGCACATGTATGATATAAATCTAATTAAAATTCTACAAATTTTGTAATTTTGTTTAAATCTGAAAACTGTTTTGTAAAAATAACCTTAAAAAAAAGTTTAAAAAAATGCATGGGCCTGCATTGCATACATTTAAAACCTTATTAAAACCTTATCAAAAAAGGAAAAACAAAATCCGAATCAATCTTATTTTGTGATACTAGCGGTTACTTTCTCTATGATTTAATTCTTTTAATCCACAACAAATTCTACGGTATAATCATCAGATACCTGTGTGCAGTTGCAAAAAAATAGACACCAATGCAGAAAGAGAAACGGTTTTCTTTCCTTCGATGGCCTAACAGCATTTAAATGTCACAGGTGCACACACAAGCGCAGGCTGTCTGCTCTGAATATCCACACAGAAAGAAAAAAAACCACTCCCATAATACCATGCTAGTTAACCCTTTAAATTCTGGCGTACACCTACTGGTACATGTACATGTAGGTTTGTGCAGTATAAGGGGGACTGAAAAATTCATGACAGTTCAGTAATTGACTCTGTGGTGGGCTAGACGTTGAATATTTAATTGTGTATATATAGGGCATGGTGTACTGCTGTTCACTAGCAACGTACTTTTTAATGTGCGGTCATTCTTATCACGTACGGTACGGTACATGTATGTCCAGTACATGTCTCGATACGTATAAATTAGTGTTAATACAACATTATAATGTAAGCAATCATGTACTTTTGTACTCTGCCCCCAAATTAAGAGATTTCATCAGGTTGTTAATTCAATTTCCAGGTCATTCTCAAAGAAAATTTGCTTTTGTTATTAAATTCTCGCCGAGATGTTGATCAAATTAAACTTCAGCCCCCACTGTTAACCTTTGCAGAAAATCAAATTTTAAACCGAGCCTAAATCATGTAGTACATGTACTGACATGCCTACTACAAATTGTCAAAACTACACAATTGAGAAATAATCGTTTATTTTTTTTAAGAGGCACAAGCGAATGGTAATTGGTGACGGTATTCTGAAATCACCCTGAACAAATTTGGAGAAAAAAATGGTCCGGTGATGAGGTTGTCAACGTAATGAAATGACTCGGTTTGGTCGTAACGTTTCGCTTTAAATTTGCCGTCGGCCATGGATGGTTGTGCACAAAATGCTGATGGGTTCCCGGCCCGCCCAACACTCGCCACTAACAGGCGGACAAGAGAAGTCATCTTAAAGGGGCAATCCCATGCGCTCATACATGTACTTGTAGGTTTCCCACCAGGGTTCTAGCCACGGTGGGCGGTACCGCTCGGCACTGCAAATTTTCGCCCGGCTCTTGGGTTCAAATTGGCTGTGCCGCCCGGCACAATTTATTTATTTTTTATTTATTTGTTTTAAATATTTTTTTATCAAATTATGGGCACAAAAGAAAGAGAGGAGATACAAAGTCACGTTAATCATGTTTATGTAGTTATTAATTGTATTAACTTGGCTAGACTTTCACAGAAACATGCAAAAATAAACTGGACATCCATCGGACGGCGCTTGTACGGCGGTCGCACGGCGCTCCAATTGGTTGGTTGCTCGGCGGTTGTACCGCATGCGCACAAGTCGCACTCGAGTTGAACACAAATCAACCGGCACTTGCGTTCGCACGGAACTTAAACCGTTATCGGATGTCTTAGGAAAAAAAAAGTCGGACAAAAGTTGAACGGCAGTCGCACGGCAGTGGTACAAACGAGACTACAGAAAATAAAATCACAAAAATTATTTTAAAAAAAATATTTAAAAAAATTAATAAAAAAAATAAATCGCACGGCTATACAATTAATTTTTTAATCGCACCACAGTTGTATATTTCAACAAAATTGTTCAAGTGACAACGGCCTTTGAAATACATACATCTCCATGATACAACAGTGTGTAAAGACAACACAGAAATATAGCGTCAGTTATGATTGATGTATGTAACTAGATGTCTCAATAAAATTACAGGCTCACAAGCTGACTTTTCAACAATCCTAACATCTCCATATCCACACCCATCCCCTCTCCCTCTCCCTCTCCCTCTCCCTCTCCCCTCCCCCCTCCCCCCTCCCCCCTCCCCCCTCCCCTATTCACTATTGTCTCTCAGTCAATGTCTGCACAAGGACGTCAATGTCTCTTTAAGAACACTAATTCTTCAGATGGCGAACCCCGGCTGAATACAGAAACAGGTCTGCTCTAAATGTCAAGGGATTTTAGCCCTCCCCCTTTCCTCCATCCATCTACACTTGCTTCTCAATACATGTACCGGTACACATCCCTAGCGGCGGGATATTCTTTCATGCTAGGAACACTGTTTACGTCTTACAGTAGCAGAGGTTGAAATCCAACCAATGTTCTAGTTGTTCTTTGTTGTCGGGCCGACTCACACTTTATAAAATAAAAATCTTGCTCCTGAAAGCCGAGGCATGTTGCGTTGCAAATAAACAATGAAATAATTGTCGGGAGCACTTGAAATGAAAAAATAATCCGCACCACGGTGTGTTTACATACATGCACTAGAAGGATTAAGTTGTGTTTCACACATAGATGACCAATTTTGTTTTGGTGGTCGACATGGATGTCGTATCTTATAGGAGAAGCTGAGAGGGGAAATTCCACAATACAAATAGTGCTGCTAATTAGTTTTTGGATCTTATAGAGTTGTATTAGATAATTTGTGCCCTTGGGCAAGACACTTAACTACAATTGCCTCTTTCCACTTAGGAGTAAGGATGGTACAGTACTTGTACTGTACATGGTAGAGGCACAGATATCGACATCCTTGTAATTTTGTAGCCTATATGTAAAGCGCTCGGAGGTCGTTGATATTAATTAATAAAAACCTTCTAGACAGTTTACCCATTATTATTGGTCGAGTGCCTGTCATGTGAAATTGGGACGCCCGTGAAATCTGGTTGCTTTAAGGTAGGCTACACCATTGGTAATTTCTTGAATTATCATGAATGGGTGGATTTTGGGGGTTGTATTATATAGTAAATATATCATTAAACTGACCTGTTCAAAGTTTTACAATTATGGATGCCAAGGAAAGCCAAAAAACAGCATTCATTTTCAACCGGCGTCATTTTTTTAATAAAATTAAATTATTTGAAACAATTATAGCGTATCTAGCGCAATAATTTTGCTAGATGCCTACAATCATTATTTACTTTTAAATAAGTAAGATTTGTTGTAATAATTCGGTAGTAAACATTTTCAATATCTGCAAATGGTGTATCCTACAGTATATTTAAAGCCAAACGGTCTCCTTTTTCAACAAAAGTTGTGGGGGCACTTTTCATGCGCATACATGTTGGTAAACACCGCCAATCGTGGACGGGGCATTGTCCGACCGTCTTCCCTCCTTTTGTTTGTACTTCAACGTTTTCGGATGACCTCCATAGGATTTGTACACGATTTGGAATCGTGGACGTTTAGTCAATCGTGGACGTACCCAATTCTTTTGTCTGACGACCCACGATTGGCGGTCAATACATACGCAGACATGCTCGTTCTAATTAGTGTTGTGCACAATACAGGCAGCCTGTACAGAGACAGGTCACCAGACCACCCTATGGTATCCCCTTAACCAGGCCCCTAACTGCCTACCACTTGACCTTTTCCCAGAGTGCATTGAAAGGGCAGAACTTCTTATAGCAGTCTTCGCTTACTCAGCCTGCTTATTTGTGCCTCTACAGTACATCAGACAACGGTTGAACATGCCCAGTACATGAGAGTAAACAAACGATCTTGGGTAACTCGACTCAACGAGTGACGTTCATAAGTAAATTACGCGGCCACGCGCAAGACTGATGACATTTCATTCGTTTATTCACAGGAAGAATGCAAACAGACGTACATAAAACTGCAACTTAAAACCCCTCGGAGGAAAGGGTTTAGCACTATAAACCAGAACAAGTTTATCTCCTAGGCTATGTTCAGACAACGTTTTAGCTAAAACGGTAAAAGTTAAAACGTAAAAATATACCGCTATGAGGCCTGGGCCTTCACTTCTACTCTTGACATTTTTTTGGGGGGAAATTAAGGCGAGGATATCAAGAATGAATTCAAGAATGCTTCTACCCGAACAGAAAACTTGCAAGCCTACAAAATCCCATCTTGCTTAAGAAAATATTTGCAGTCGTTTTTTTCTTTTCTTGGACGACAACTCAATGAAACAAGCTTCCCGAGTCTACTGTCGAGGCTTGCATTTACAACCTTCCAAAGTTTAAGAAAATATTAGTCAATGGGTCTCCAATGTCAAATCAGTAGGCTATGCACTCCATACCTAAGCAGCGCACCCAAAAATGTGCCTAGGTTTTAACCAGTTCGCGCCGGAGGACGTACCGGTATACACGCAAATTTGTCCACAGATTTAAAAACGGATGACGCATAAACACGTCACGAGCAAGGCCGGAAATGTCTGTCAGCAGCGAGCAAGGCCGGAAATGTCTGTCAGCAGTGAGCAAGGCCAGAAATGCATGGGTGTGCTTCTCGGTACCATCGACCTGAACCCGCCTCGGATCGAGTTTCGTTAAAAATAATCCCGCGCCTCGGCTCGGTGATGTTAAAATAATCCCGGCGCGAACTGGTTAATGGGTGTCTCCAATGTCAAATCAATAGGCTATGCACTCCATTCCTAAGCAGCGCATCTAATAATGTGCCTAGGTCTTAAATTATATAAAGTTGGCAGCAAATCTTGTAATGTAAGAAGAATTAGAAGATGTCCCATGCCCTGTGAGCCCCTTTAAAATATGACTAGCTTTCTTCCTCCACAACCCCCACTACACCCAATAATGATAATGATGTTATATATTCCTGCAGGCCTAGTGTGGCATATCCATGCATAGGATCGCCGAGCCCCTGAACACAAGGAAGTCTGTACAGTCATGTCAGCATCTGGCAGAAAATGAAGTCTTGTTTCTCCAAAGAGCAATATTAACTCTCTGTGTACACTGGCGTGCAAAAGTATTTACGCACCTGTTTACAAATTAGATTTCTTGTTTTTTGTCATATAAACCAATCAATTGTTTGAATAAAATTTATACCTGTGTATTGAGTGGTTTATTCGGTCCAAATAATTGAAGTTGTATTAATTCAATTAGCGTTCATGAGTCCACAGTGGCGATTAATCTGACGTCACTTTTTTTTTCGTGCACAAAGTCTATGGGAATGTCGGTACAATCCAAGATGGCGGCGCCCATGGCCCAACACTGTAATGTTAAGGAGTTGATGCCGAGTAAAAGCCTGACGGGCATCGATTACAGCTTGGCACCGCCGGCCCATTGACCCCAACAGATGGCAAGGATCTGACGATCCAGGCTATACCAAATCCACTAAAGAGTTTGGAACAATTCATTATGGTTTCGAGGACTAATTTCGCGGTGCAGTTGCCTTTCCAAATCGTTCCACAAATTCTATAGCGGTTTCAGGCCAGGGCTCTTGGCCGGCCATACCATCAACTCGACGTCCCAACTGCCCCCCATTTCTCGAATAAAGTCTGGGATTGGATCGCCCAGATATTCCTGTGTTATCCTTGCAGGATGCGGCGGTGCATTATCCTATTTTACGGTTGGAAATTCCCTCCCCCATGCCAAGCATGGATCATTCCTTTTTGCTTGTTGTTTCGCTGATTTATGAAGCGGCATTGTGTCGTCACAGAAATTTCTGGAAACCACTCACATGCAAATTAGGCCACGCCTTGTAAGGTCTAGGGGTTCTAGTTTCCAAACTGTGATTGGGGGGCTATGTTTGACCTCGTAAATATTCATTAAAAGGCCCGAAAGACAGCGCGCACTTTTTCGCCATTGGTTTAAATGCCCACGTAATGATATTCATGAGCTCATGAATACGTAATGAGGCAATTCAAGATGGCGGTTTAACGTTGTCGCGAAACGATGTCGCAAAGCAGCGTTGTTTTGCCAGGAAGGAGAGGCTGTTTAGCGATGCAAACATGAATATTACTGATTAAAAGAAAGACACAATACACAGGTTTGGAAATTTATTTAACAATTAAGATATTTATGAGTGAAATCTCAAAACGAAAATCCCACTGCTGGTGCGTAAATACTTTTGCACGCCAGTGTACATGTGTTGATGTACAATGTACAATGTTTCAAAATGTTGTACCCTGTGGAGATCTGAACACAATAAGGACAATTGGAGTCAAAATATCTCCACGGGGTAATTTAAGATGAATAGGTCTCCACCAAAAAATAGATTTTTGGATTTTACTCAAATTTCTCAAAACTTAGTTAGGGTTAGGGTTGGGGTATGGAAAGGTTAGGGTTGGGGTATGGAAAGGTTAGGGTTGGGGTATGGAAAGGTTAGTGTTTGGGTTAGGGTATAATAATGGGTATATTGGGTCGAATTTCAACCCAGGGAATTAATTGTGGTTAAAAGGTAGGATACACTATTGGCAGATATCGAAAAATACTTACTACCGAATTATTAAGAAATATCTTACTCATTTGAAATGAAATAATGATTCTAGGCATCCAGCAAAATTATTGCGCTAGATGTCCTGTAATTATGGAGAAAAATTGAATTTTATAAAACAAAATTCGCGATCGCCGAAAAATAAAAATAACATAAGAATAATTGCTCCACGCCGGTTGAAAACAAACGTTGTTTTTCGTGCTTTTCTCGGCATCCACGATTGTAAAACTTCGGACAGGTCAGTTAAACGATATTTACTATAAAATACAATCCCCAAATCCACCCATTCATTATAATTCAAGCAATTACCAATGGTGTATACTACCTTTAAGGTTATCATTTGGGTTAGGGTATAATAATAATATTGGGTATATTGGGTCGAATTTCAACCCAGGAAATTAATTGTTGTTAAACTGCTGAGAGCGTTTGGAAAAACGTGCTTAACTTTCTAACCATTTTGTACATTTTGTATGTGGTGATGACGTTTTGTAATTGTCTTGTCAACATTCAACACCGGTTCCATGAAGTGACGTTATCGTTGACAACGGGAAAATATTCTTTGGGGAAATTTGCTATCAAAACAAAATGAATTCAACATTTATAATACATGTACCATGCCCATTAACCTTCCCATACATATGTGTACTGTAAAATAAATCAAGAATGGAAAATTAGAAAATGAAAAATTTATATTTCACATTAAAATTTGACATGCATGTCCAGATCCAGAGAAACAGTTTTTTGTTTAGTCCTTACAGGCCAAGTCATTAAATGACTCCAACATAATTATGTCTGTGTAGTGGAATTAGTCCTTGACTTTCCCTACAAGTCCCTTACAGTGTCTCTCTACATAATCTCAATCATGTCAATACAAGAAAAGCAAAAGGAAAAAGGAAAAAGGGGAAAAAAAAAAAAAAAAAAAAACACCAACAAAAATGATGAGGGTAGGTCTCTCGGATAGCATATTGATTTTTCGGTGGCCACATCCCAAGCAGCCCTGGACACAACAAAAATGGATTATTAAACCCAAGGACAGTACAAGTGGCAGTCAACTAGAGAAAAGCCGAGGAGGACGATACATGTACCGTAGTAGAGGAGCAAATGCTTACAGTAGATCTGCAAATCGAGGAACGACATCTTGCTCACTGATGGACGACCGATTACAGACAATGTCTACTGCGACCAAGGCAATCGGTACATCAGCGCAGCAGCCTCGCCAGGCAAACAATAGCCGCCGCCTGGTTCGCGCAGAGAAGGCCGCGGCGAATTGCCAAAAAAAAAACGCGGGGAAGAACGCCAAGCATGCAAGCAATTATGGAAGGCGAGACCGCCGAGACGGACGTTATAACGGTGGTGACATTCAGAGCCGTCCAGGGGCTGAGGAAGTCAATCGGTTTTAGTATTTAATGGAAAGTGGAAATCAAGTGTGTGAGAAAAAAAAAAAAAAAAAATAGGACTGAATACACATTATAGGTCTTTGATGCAGATTGACTGGTTTAAATGCAACAGGCATCCACTGAAAACTAAGAAATACTGTTAAAAATGAAAAGATAAGCTTTCAATTTAGCATTCAAATACATTCAATTTTAATTGAAAATCTTTTCAAACTCTTTCGTACTCAAATGGTAAGGCACATGCGTACTATGCAAATATTGACTAGGGTGAGCCCCGAGTATGACGTCAGAGCTAAACGAATGACTTGGGGGTTAACTCCACTAACTCGTGTTGACTCGAGTGAGCTAAACGAACGCACTCATTGACAGGAGTACCGTGGTTCAATGCCGACAAAAAAGTTAGTTCAGAATATAGATTAGTATGCAGATTATGCAAGGTAAGAGAGAGGCAGTGAGTCACAGCGTGAAGTTTGCGTTGGCACAGACGGTGTGAAGAGGCCAGTGCTGTCATCTTCATCATCAAATACCCAAGAGTCGGGTTGGCGTAGCGGTTCTTTCCACGCCTTCCAACCGCTGCGACCCGGGTTCCAAATCCTGACCTGGGCTAATAATATGTGGAATGGGTTTTCAGTCCCTGCCTGATTTCGTGGGTGTCCCCCCTAGGATATTCTTCTGGGGTTTTCCTCCCGCCTCTAAAATTGTACACATGTGTAGTACATTCTCTCTCCAGGGGTCAATTTCATGGAGCTGCTAAGCACACAAATTTGCTTAGCACAAAAAAAGTCTTGCTCAGTAAAAGCAGGTTACCAGCCAAAACTCCTTGTGCTTTTCATGCTAAAGCAAAAACCAGCTGAATACCAGTCACAAACAATATACATCACCTGAAATATTGGTTCGTAACCCTGTTTTTGCCAAGGTATAATTGTCATGCTAAGCACATTTTATGTGCTAAGCAGCTCCATGAAATTGGCTCCAGGTTTCTTCAGGCTTGGGAGCTAGTGCCTGGGGTGCTTTTGAGGGGATCCTTGGTTTCATTACCAGAAATAATTAGTAGGAATTAGTAGTAATATTAATTAAACTGTTGCGAGAGAATACATGACATGATGGCTACACAGTACACGAACATAAAAGAAAGTGTCCCTATAAACTTGGTGTATGCCTACGCTTTACATTATTCCCACATACACACTGTATAACACTGTGTTCAAATGTAGCAGTACATGTACCATTACAATGTATGTCGAGCTGTCAAGAATTGATTTATGTGGTGGTTTTTTTTATGAGTAGGGGACTATTTTGAGCATGTACATGTAGGTCAGGGTGAAGCTTATCTGTGGGAACTGAACACAGGGAGACCAGAATGGCACTACTGGCATTTCATCACACTGTGACAAACCTTGGGGCACTCTCAACATCCAAACTACATGTAATTACATCATGTACCTTCACACATCTCACTTCTCTTTTTTTTTTATTTTTTTTATTTTTTATTTAGGCATAAAAAAAAAAAAATGTTATGTTGGCGTAACGGGCCCAAAAAAATAGGGTAGGTAGGTCGGGATTTTTTTTTTTTTTTTTTTTTTTTTTTTTTCCTCCCAGCAATGAAAAATATATGTTGTCTAATTGTTTAAGCCGGTAGTGATACACGATAGCGTGTCCAGGTTCAATATTTTTACAATCCACACACACAACAATGAGAAACGGTCAGAAATAGTTTCAAACGTATTTATAACTAGATTTATATAGATTTTAATCATTAAATTTCGTCCCTTGAAAAAAAAATGTCCAGGGTCGGCCGTATTTTTAGGGTCGGTCGGGTTACGCCAACATAACATTTTTTTTTTTTATGCCTTATTATTAATATTATTATTATTATTATTATTTTTTTTATTTTATTTTTTTTTAAATGTTGGTTACGGTTAACCGTAACCGTAACCGTAAAACATACGGTTATACAGATAATTTAATAACCAGAAACTGGCAGCCTTAGTCCCGGTACATACATCTGCACATTTGTATCCCTGTGGAGACATACCGGTATCTTTGTTCTCCTGTACACAATTTTTGAACTGTCGGAAATTCTCTTCAAAATGTTCAATGTGATATCAATTTTACCTCTGTGAAAATTGTGACAACTACTCGCGAGTACACTGATTCTTTTGGTACATACTGTAGCGTTATGGGGACAACACATAGGGTTTGTGTGTAAACTGAAATCTCTCTAATCTCAAACTCAGAACACTCAACAATTCTAAAATTTTCAGCATCACCCTAATTTGTCCTCTTCTACATTTTCTTTCATTATACCCTAACCCGATTTTACCTTGTTCTACCTTTACTGAACACCCAACGCGCTATGGGGACTCGAAAATGTCCCCACTACTCGGTCTGTCTTTTCCAAACAAAAGAGCCTGTCCCCCTAACGCGGTGAGTGCCTACCCTCGATTACTCGCGAGTAATTTTTTCGCGAGTACTCGTGTGTGAAAAATCACTACTCGCCCAGCACTAGTGTTGGTTCACTCACAAGTTCACGCACGGGAATGTCCTTACCCACACAAGTACATGTAACTCGACTGCGCGCGTGATAAGCCTGCAACGGTTACACGGTTACACGGTTAACCGACCGTTCAAACGGTTACACGGTTACATTTTTCCTGTTCAGTTAACCTTTTTTTTTTTCAAATAAAAGAAACTTTTAGTACAATTGAATACATTTTGTATGGACATTTCTAATAGCTTATCTAACATATAGCCAGTCGGCCTACAATGTATACAATTTGATGCAGACAATTAGCAATCACAGATCTGCGATTATCAACACGTACTACGCGCACACACTAAATTCCTTAATGAAGCCCACGCATTTTTATTATTATTTTTTTTTTAATTTTTTTTTTATTTAATTATTATTATTTTTTATTTTTTAAATGTTGGTTTACGGTTTACCGTTAACCTTAACCGCAAAACAACAGTTACAAGGTTATTTTTAATAACCGGAAACTGGCAGCCTTAGCGCGTGCACGTTGGCGAGTAGCATTGGGAATGCAACCCACTCATCAACTTTGAACAAAAATCACAGACGAGAAACACGGCGCGAATGGAACGCAACATAATGCTCAACTTCAAGAAATGAAAAAACTAAAACGCGAGTCTGGCTGCTAGCCCCTTTAATTGAACAGGGAATAAACAGCAGCCTGTAGTCCTGCATAATGGGCACCAGTGGTTTTGAGTGGGTTACGAAAGCATGAATATTTGTCAGACTTGTCAGTGTACTAGTCTTAAAGGTAGGATACACCATTGGTAACTGCTTGAATTATCAGGAATGGGTGGAAGTACATTGTAAAATTAAGAAGATTACACCATTGGTAATTGCTTGAATTATCAGGATTAGGTGGATTTGGGGGATTGTATTTTATAGTACATGTAAATATCGTTTAAGTGACCTGTCCAAAG
The DNA here is from genome assembly GCA_037893245.1 of Crossaster papposus. Classification (NCBI taxonomy): domain Eukaryota; kingdom Metazoa; phylum Echinodermata; class Asteroidea; order Velatida; family Solasteridae; genus Crossaster; species Crossaster papposus. Next base: position 274,356 of record JBAIAA010000003.1, on the reverse strand, counting down.
TTTTAAAATCGTAGACGCTGAGAAAAGCAAATAAAAAGGCAGTCATTTTCAACCGGTGTTGTTCTCATGTTGTTCTTGGTTTTTTTTGCGATCGCGGTCCGGCGATCGTGATTTTTTTATTTTTATAAAATTTAATTTTTCAGAATTACAGAATATCTAGGGCAATTATTTTGCCGGATGCATACAATCAATATTTACTTTTAAATAAGTAAGATATTCCTTAATAATTTGGTAGTACAAATGTCCAATATCTGCAAATGGTGTATCATACCTTAAAACCACACTGTGTGGGCTACAGTGTCTGCAATACGAAACCTGATCCTAACACAACAGCATTACAAAACAGAAGTAGGCTAACAATGGCTAAACATACAACAGAAAATCATCGGTATTCATTAAAAAAAAATTGTTTTTAACAAAGTCTTTGAATGAAATGACTATTCCAGCATGCACTTATTTTCACATTTATAAACACGCATGTTTGTTTATGGTGTAAATCGAGAAGTTTCTTTTGTTTCCTTTGTTTGTACTAACTTTTTCCGACGGCTCTCATTGGTTTTGCACACGAATCTCAATCGAGGACGTCCTAACCCCAATTCACCTTCGTGTCGCCAGGCATGTGTCCTCCCATTTACACCATAAACAAACGCATACATGTATTCGTGTTTTTGTATCACTGTGGAGACATGGCTTTGTTCTCGTGTACAAAATGGTTAGAAAGTCAAGCACGTTTTTCAAAATGCTCCCATTTTAACCACAATTATTTTCCTGGGTTGAAATTTCAACCCAATAATATACCCTATGTATTATACCCTAACCCAAACACTAACCCTAACCCACATTCTAACCCTAGTTTTTGAGTAATTTGAGTACAATCCAAAAATCCAATTCGTGAAATTCCTAATGGAGACATATTTATCTAGAGAAATTACCCTTTGGAGACCTTTTCACTCCCATTGTCCCCATTGTGTTCAAGTCTCCAGAGGGTACATGTACCAGTCTACGCATTTACATTTAGCACCAAAAAACTTCATTGCATTCATAAATCTAAATTGTACACGTGTACATACTGTCACAACATGTACGTGTACAAGTACGACGTATGTAATACTCAACAATAACCTTTTAATACATCGATCATTAAGAAGATACAAAATTAGATTAAATACAAAACCTCCCAATTATCTGCTACATACACATACAAACATAACCACGCAAGTACAAGCTTTAAATGCAGGCCTATTTTATTCCTCCCTGTTATAAACTAAAAGATCAAAGTGCAATTTCATATCATGCCAGGAAGGGACAGCGCACTCATGTTGGCCAATGGTGTGAGAAAATGCAGCACCTGAACCAGCCGTGGCCACTCCTTGGCTGTACATTTCATTAGTTACTATGGCAATATGCAATTTGTTTTACCACACCTGTTAGTTTCGTAGCCACAACGAAGTTGAACCCACATGCAACAAATTGGTGATAAATTAGCAAGATTGCAAAGGATTCATTTGTCAAGGTTGTATCCCGCTGTGTATGATTGTCAATCACATTGTTTGAATGCAAAGTGTGTGTATGATTGTCAATCACATTGTTTGAACGCAAAGTGAGTGGCTGTGCATCGTTTGTTTGTATTATTACCCAGTTCGCACCGGGATTATTTTAACATCACCGAGCGGAGGCGCGGGATTTATATTTTAACAAAATTTGATACGAGGCGGGTTTTAGGGCTGATGGTACCGGGAAGCATACCCACGCATTTTCAGGCCTTGCTCGCTGCCGACAGACATTTTCCGGCCTTGCTCGTGACGTGTTTGTGCGTCATCCGTTTTGAATCTGGGGGAAACTTTGCGTGTATACGCATACGTCCTCCGGCGCGAACTGGTTTATAATCAGACTTAATTAAGCAAATGTTCATACATTTCATGTGAATACGGGTACATGTACATCATCTTAGGAGCAAGTTCGTTCAAAGACTATAAGTCAACCACAGTTCGACTAACTCTGACCAAACTCACGCTAGTCGACGAGGGTTGGACTAGTCTAGTGTATTCTAGTAACAAAACACAAGTCAAAGGTAGGATACACCATTGGTAATTGCTTGAATTATCATGAATGGGTGGCTTTGGGGGGCTGTATTTTATAGTAAATACCGTTTAACTGACCTGTCTGAAGTTCTAAAGTCATTGATGCCGAGAAAAGAACAAAAAACAGCGTTTGTTTTCAGCCGGCATCGAGCAGTTATTCTTATGTTATTTATGTTTTTTGTTATAAAAATCTATTTTTCGTAATAATTACAGAATTTCTAGCGCAATCATTTTGCTGGATGCCTAGAATCATTTAATTTCAAATGAGTAAGATATTTCTTAATAATTCGGTAATAACTATTTTTGATATCTGCAAATGGTGTATCGTACCTTTGAGAAACTATTATTTATTGTTATTTGGCCTAATGACATGCAGAGAATACAGAATCTCTCAGTTAATCACTTCTTTATGCATATTTGCAGACCAGCATTTTTATTCTGAGCAGAATATTTAGTTTCAGCTTGATTTCCTGAGGCTTGGAAATGTTTTTCTTTTAGGCATAAAAAATGATGTTTTCTAATTGTTTAAGCCGATAGTGATACACGATACCGTGTCCAGGTTCAATATACACAATCCACACACACAACAATGAGAAACAGTCAGAAATGGTTTCAAACGTATTTATAACTAGATTTATATAGATTTTAATCATTTAATTTCGTCCCTTGAAAAAAAAAAATATCCAGGGTCGGCCGTATTTTTAGGGTCGGTCGGGTTACGCCAACATAACATTTTTTTTTATGCCTTAGCGTACAGAAGAGGAATGGGGGAAAACTGGACAACATAAATTTGAATCATTTTTTTAATTTAAAAAGCAGGATACACCATTTGCAGATATCGAGAAAAACAATTAACTACTGAAATATTAGAAAAGATCTTACTTATCTGAAAGTAAATAATGATTGTAGGCATCCAGAAAAAATGATTGCGCTAGATATCCTGTAATTGTTCCGAAAAACTGAATTATATATATTTTTTTAATCACCAGCGATCGCGAAAAAAAACCTATAAGAACCACTGCCTGGCGCTGTTAGAAAACGAACGCCGTTTTTCTTGCTTTTCATAGCATCCATTATTGTAAAAAATTCAGACAGGTCAGTTAAACGATATTGACTATAAAATACAAGTCCACCCATTCCTGATAATTCCAGCAATTACCAATGGTGTATTCTACCTTTACATCCACCCATTCCTGATAACTCCAGCAATTACCAATGGTGTATTCTACCTTTAAAGGTAGTATACACCATTTGCAGATTTTAAAAATATTTACTACCGAATTACTAAGAAATATCTTACTCATTTGAAAGTAAATAATGATTCTGGGCATCCAGCAAAATGATTGCGCTAGATATTCTGTAATTATTCCGAAAAATATAATTTTATTTAAAAAAATTGACGATCGCCGGACGGCGATCGCGAAAAAACAAAGATAACATAAGAATAACTGCCCAATTTCGGTTGAAAACAAACGCTGCTATTCGTGCTTTTCTCGGCATCCATGATTGTAAAACTTTGAACAGGTCAGTTAAATGATATTTACTATAAAATACAACCCCCCAAATCTACACATTAATGATAATTCAAGCAATTACCAATGTTGTATCCTACCTTTAAATATCAACACTCATTAACAAAAATGATGTACATGTTATGTAGATGTTCCATATGTTATGACTGTACTTTACCCTTGAAAAGATGCATCAAATATCATACATTGTAGCAACCACTACCACCTGTATTTAATGTATACATTTACTGGGGGAATGTAGTACAAAGTACATGTATTTAAATTGTTAGGTTTGTATTACAATGTAATAAAAGGTAGGACAGATGTTTAGCACAATGACTTGGAGACCTAATGTAGCACTTTCAAAACTAGGTCAATTTAAAAGGTGAGGTTTTTCAAGTGGTATTTCTTTGGGTATTTATTCACTGTTGATGTGAATAATTAACACTATCAAACAAGGGTTTGGTGGAGTCCAGCTGTTTAGGGCAGTTTAATAATAACACAGGGCGTTGCAATTTACAAAGGATGAGGAAACTACATTCATAATTTAAAGGTAGGATACACCATTGGTAAATCGGTTGAATTATCATGAATGGGTAGATTTGGAGGGTTGTATTTGATAGTAAATATCGTTTTAACTGACCTGTTCGAAGTTTTACAATCGTGGATGATGAGGAAAGCAAGAAAAACGGCGTTCGGTTTTTTTACCGGCGTCGGGCAGTGGTTCTTATGTTCTTGTGTTTTTTTGCAATCAAGGATTTTTTTTTATAAAATCTAATTTTTCAGAACAATTTTAGGATGTCTAGCGCAATCATTTTGCTGGATGCCTAGAATCAATATGTGACCCGTTCCTATGAAACCCGACATAAGTCGCACAGGAAATTTCGAGATACAGCTCATTAAAGTTGAAATGGGGTGAACAATCTGGCGGACATCGATTTTGGTTTTTCGTTATTTTTGTATTCTTTTATATGTATACTTTAACCCTCAGTTACGTTAAACAAAATCAACTTTATTGGTGAGAAAGTACACAAATCATGCATGTACAGTATTGAGACAAACTGTGTCCTAAAAGTGGTAATTTATCTCCCAAATGCATTGAAATAAAATCCTCATAAAATTGAAAGTATGTATGGTATAAAGGTGGTTTTGGTACCAAATGAAAGCTGAGGATGTGTACTAAATGGAAATAACAATATATCACAATACCAAAAAAACACTTATGTCTGTTTTTGTGGGAGCAGGTCACATATTTACTTTCAAATAAGAAAGATATTTCTTAATAATTTGGTAATGAAATTTTTCGATATCTTCAAATGGTTATACCTTTAAATGGATGAGGTACATCAAACAGGTGTTGCTATTCCCTCCCTTTGTGAATTACAAGCTGTTGAGGTACATTGCACCCCCCTCCCTCCCCCCTCCCCCCACCCCCCAATTCAATTATGCAACAATACCACAATGTCTCAAGGTCTCATAAGAACAAAGCATACACACACATGGAGTCTACGTATACATTGTAGTTATGAGACATCAATAATACTCAATTATTAACAGCCACAGTACAATGTTGACTGCTACATGTACCGTACCAAAGAGCGGGATGGATTTTATACATCGCGAGTGTACAGCTTTGTTACTTAAGCCGTGTTCGCACTGGACTTTATTTTAGGAAGGTTTTACTGAGACGATGGTAAAATAAAAAATGGTCAAATGTTACCACTGTTCGCACTTGGACTTTCGACATGGGAAAATGTTTACCGAGACCGCGGGAGAAGTAGCCGAAGTAGCGTGCCCGCACGAAAACAATGCAAAGAGCGCATGCGCGGTGTCTTGTGTAGCGTGGCCGTGCACTGTGAGGCCGCATGTACGTTTTCCTGGTCCATTTTTACCGACACGCGGTGTTCGCACTGGACTTATCGTCTAGGGAAAAGTGACCTGGGAAGTTTTCCCGGGAAGCAGTTGGCCGGTAGAAGTAGCCACTGGACTCGGGAGAAGTACCTGAGAGGAAAACGTCCTAGGCTGTCCGCACTGGACTTAAAATGGGAAGAGTACCCATCATCTCGGTACGTTTTATCAAAAAAAGTCCAGTGCGAACAGGGCTTAAGAATACACCAGTGTTGGAGGTTTCGAGACCATCTCGAGAAGTTGAGACCATCTCAAGACCTTTTGTTTTGTTTTAGTTTTTTTAATATTCACACCAAAAGAAACTCACCTCCTGAAAAGTGATACTTCCCGAGCCTGCAAGCAGCCATTTTACAAATGGCATCCCTCCACGTTCTGTAGGGCAATCAGGACCCCCCAGATTGAAGCTCAAAAACCAGGGAGTTGATCCTATGCTATATTTACACAATCCCACCATTTCTTTCACCAACCAGGCTCCTTTTTTAAAAATAAATTGTGGGGGGCACATTTCATGCAAATGAGCTCGCGTAGAAATTCTCCTTTCAATTAGGGTGGTGCACCCAAAGGGCAACTACACAGACAGGTACATGTTTAAACACTCGCCCCTAACAAGTTCCTCACATTGAAGCAACCAAACTAATTATACGTTCTGAACGGTTTTGGAATTGCAAAGACGTAACCGTGTCACCATAGCAACCGGAGCAACAGTTTTAACTGCATTATTTAGCTACATGTACTATGTAAAGGTAGTCTGCGGACTCTCCTTCAATATACATCCGACAATCAAATTAGATTTGGCCAACATCAGTGGCCTACTTTGTACATCCGGCAAAATGGTGTTGAAGGGGGGAAGGGCGGGGTGCAAATTTAATATGTTTCCTAGTCCTAGAATTAAAACAGTTTCCCAGTTCCAGATTCTTTTCAATTTTGTCTGCAATGACTAATCCATCAGAATCCTGAGTACTGTTAGGCTTATAATCCTCAATCTATTAAAATCCGCCAAAACGTTAACCCCCCATAACCACCCTAAATCCGTCACGGGGGAATACAATGGTACAAACCCCATTGTCATCGGTGCTTCCGTTAGGGAGTTTTACCTTCCCAAAATTTGCAAAAAAACAGGGGTATGGATTTTGATCGATTTTGATGGATTCAGGGAGGTTTGGGTTCAGGGAAGTCCGAGAAGTCTTCCGTGATACAGAAAACAGATGAAATTTCTAGTTGATATCCACTACCTTTAAAAAAAAACTTTTACGATTTTGTACCATACAGATTTTGTACCATTTGGGGTTATTGACAGTGTGTTGTGACAGTGATAAGTAACAGACTTAATCCATTCAGCACATATGTGACCTGTCATCACAAAATGAGCGTAAAGTCGCACGGAGTGATTTCCCAGTACAGCCAGTCAAAGTCAAAATTTGAAGGGGTGGTCGATTTTGAGATTATATGGTTTTTTTAAAGACTAAATCCCAAACAATCAATTCCCAATTTTTTAAAACGGTCAGATAAAAAAAAATAGTTGAGACAATTTTGACTATATGCCTTTCTTTGCGCGTTCACACAATTTTTCGCAAGAAATGCCCGTTTTCTCATAATCTCTGTATTAAGACTCCAGACTAAACAATAAAAATATTGAGTATCAAACCTCCAAGTGTTATATACCATTGGGAAGCTCCGTTTCCACAGAATTTAGAAATACCCATATCTCAATTCATTTTGCCGACTTTACGCTCATTTTGTGATGACAGGTCACATATGTACACATACATGTACGCACACGATTCAACAAGGTTGTTTTCACAGGTCGATGGCTGTCGTCAACCTGAGAAAACAACACCGTCGAATCGTGTGGAGTTAACACCTCCTTTCCGCAGCAAAACAAAATCTGATCCTGGCTGGATGGTGACATCTCTCCGGCCATACTACATTACTACCATTTCCACGTGAAGGATTCAGCTAAAGCCGTGTTCGCACTGGATAAACATTTTGGGTAATTTGGGTAACATTCCAATGGGTTAATCTTCCCACCGTCCGCACTTGGATTTAATTGACGCGGGCAGAATTGCCGAGACCATGGGTAAACTAACCGAGCTGACTCCAAAACAATAAAGAGGGCGCCCTGCGTGACCTATGACCGCGACTTGACGACCGGATCGTCTGTTCCCGACGCTAGCTATCAACATTATTTTCTTACATAATGGGTGATGGAAGATTTAACCGAGACGTCGCGTCCGCACTGGATTTTCTGGCTCGGTTAAACTGACCTGGTCAATCTTCCTGGGCACTTTTGACTCGGTTAAACTACCCACGCGGCGTGGGTAAGTTACCTGTGAGGAAAGTTACCCAGACTGTTCGCACTGGACTTGAAATGGGTAAGTTACCCATTGGCTCGGTTAGTTTGCCCAAATTAAGTCCAGTGCGAACAGGGCTTAAGGCACCAATGCAACGTTCATCCGACAATCGGGTAAAAAAACCAAAAATCTACACGTTTACAATTCCACTTTTTTTGTTCCCATCAACTTTCATGGGAACACCAGGTGCTGTGCTGTTGGCATTTTGTGCAAAAGAACATGTGTAAGAAAAACCCCATCAATACGGCTGAATTACTGGACTTTCTCTGTATACAACCGTACATACCTGAACAAAAAGTAGAGAGAGAACGATAGTACCCAAAAAAGAGATTGAATTTTGTCGCTTTGTTCACTTTAGATGCGTCTTTTAGATGCGTCTATAGATGTCTGAAGATAAGGAATCCTCAAATTTCAATACAAGTACGTTAACCCCCCATAGCCACCCTAAATCCGTCACGTGGGGAATACAATGGTACAAACCCCATTGTCATCGGTGCTTCCGTTAGGGAGTTTTACCTTCCCAAAGACATCATACTCGTGGGAACCCTTCTGTTCGTCGTCAACGTGATTGCTTAAAGGTAGGATACACCATTTGCAGATATCAAAAATATTTACTACCGAATTATTAAGAAATATCTTACTCATTTGAAAGTGAATAAGGATTCTAGGTAACCAGCAAAATGATTGCGCTAGATTGCGCCGGACGGCGATCGCGAAAAACAAAGATAACATAAGAATAACTGCTCGACGCCGGTTGAAAACAAACACTTTTTTGTGCTTTTCTTGGCATCCATGATTCTAAAACTTCGGACAGGTCAGTTAAACGATATTTACTATAAAATACAATTCATGATAATTCAAGCAATTACCAATGGTGTATCATACCTTTCAGTTTAAAATGACCATACACTGTACGTTTTATTTCAAGTTAAAAAATAGTCAAACTTGACATTAAATTAAAGCTCTTGATTTGCAAAATAAACCAGTGCAAACAGAAGTCTTACAGGTGCTTCTGTTCAGGTGTTATACCCTCTCAAATCCCACCTTCCTCGCCTAATTTCCGTTCTAACTGTAACTTGTCTGCAAGATCGTAAGATCAACATGCATGCCCAGCGGGTTGTTTCAACGCTGTGGTCGTATCTAAGATATTTTGTGTTAACCATTTGGATATTTCTATAGATTATATCATGTATGACTTCTGACTAGCAGCCTTGAACAAACTTTTCAAAGATACTGACAATTTGGAAGACCGCCAACACGGGGCAAGATAGCTCAGTTGGTAGAGCGCCGGTCCGGTATTCTGGAGGTCGCAGGTTCGAGTCCCGCCATGCCAATTTCTTCGTTCACTTTGAGATTTATTCGAATTTACCTAGTCAGTTTTCCTTGTGGTTTATTTGTGTATTATAACTTAAGATAAAAAGTCGTATCCTCATTGAGTGATCCCCACAATGTCGCTTCCCAGGTTGTATCGTAAAATCGGGCGTGATCCCTGGCTACACGGAATTCATGACTTCTGACTAGTGCCCTTGAACAAAGATATCTTTATGGGCCGTTGCGTTTCGCCCTCGCGGATACCGCATCTTAGATCTGTACCATAGTGCCTTAGCGCCCTCTAGTGTCAAAAACGAGGCGGCGTTAGCAAGGCCGTTTTTTTAAACCATCACCACATTTTTTACCATAGAGGACAATATAGCATCTAGTACTAGGAGATAATATAAATTATCGACCATGTCACTAGCTACATGTAAAACTAGAACTATGGAGGCTCCCGACGCCCGCAGGGCGGAGCCCCATAGTTAAAGAGGGTTAACGATGTTAAACGATCTAGTTAAACGATTGCGAACAGCAAGTGTACAGTACTCTCTCAAATACTGGGGTCGAATTTCCTGGATTTGCAGGTCAAGAATTGATTGTGGGTACCCCCGAAGCCCCTTTAGTTGATGTTGGACACATATGGAAGGCTATTTGTGGGCGATTTTGAGGTATTTTGTTAAGTATTGTCATCGTTTTGGTGACTTTGTTGAGCTCCATGTAGACATTTTGTATATTGTCGATTGTTTTGCATGTGGCTAGTACGACAAGTTAAATACACAATTTGAAAAAGAGGAGTTATAGAGCCCCAGTTTAATGCTGGGTCTAATGCCGGTAATCATGCTCTGAAACTTAAATTCCTCTGGAAAAATGTTGGTATGTTTTTGCAAATTTGTAGACATTTTATAAAAGAGACTTGTTGACAAGTAGGAATAATTTAAAGCTGGTACGGCGTGTAGGGACAGAGCAACATTCATAAAAAAACAACTCAATTTTGTGTGTCACCAGAAATGTCATTATCGCCGTACCTACATGTAGCTACGCCTACGGACGGTACCGGTACATCAGGCGCATTTTTCTTGGGAACAAATTCGCAATCAAGACGACACAATGGTTTTGCCACCCTTTTTGTAGTGGATTGTACTATGTGCACTGTAAGCAAATATTGATCCCTGCCAAAGATTACAAATTAATAATGAAGTGTGCAGATAATAATAAACATTACTCCGTTAGCCTTGCGGTATACATTGAAATCACCAAAGTAACCCAGTTTTCATGTCAAATGTTGGGCCATAAAAGATGGCGGCGGTACAGTTATAATTCAGACGACTATCCCTCTTCAATACTTACTTTTTACGATCCGCTCAGTCGTTGAGAGCTTCCCATCTATAGTAGCCATATTTAAGAGGCTACTTTATCCCACCAACTGCCTTTTCGGGTTTGATGCTATTCCAAAATATAGGATTCCAGTGGATTTCGTTCACGGTTCATCCAGGTAGCACTTCTCCCTTTTCAGTACCGCAGCGTAAACATTTACTATTTTTGCTAATTTACATATTACTGCTTCACGATCCCATTTACAAAATCCAGCACGAGAGGGCGCTCCTTTCGCTATTTGAAGAGCTCGCTCGCGGTACATCTTTTTCATGAAGATTATGTGGATTTTGAAGAAAAGGCGTTTTCGAGATAATCGCAAAAGGAGTTTCCACTTTGCAACAACTTGTTTTCAGTAGGGAAACCTTTCACATGATTCCTTGAGAGGTAAATGTTTACATGAACACAGTAATTATAATTAACACGGTGATTAATTAGGCAAAGTTAATTAGTAAAGGTGAGTGTCTCTTCGTAAAAACAGAAATTCAAGTTTCTGACATTGAGGTCCTTTCTGTTCAATGTGTTTTTCATATGGAAGACTGGATGCGCGTTGTTACGCACAAGCGGCAAAAAAATGTAACAAAGATGTGTTATTCTTCGTGAAAACGAAAATCTCTTCTGACCTACTTTTACGCCTTTCCGTTTTGTACCCGTAAGGGGCATATTGTTTGTGTCTCTTCGATCGAGAAAACGCAAAATGCCATTATTGAGATTCATGTCACTTGCATTATTAATGTAATTTGCTAATTAAAGGTAGGATACACCATTTGCAGATATCAACAAATGTACTACCGAATTATTAGGAAATATTTTACTTATTTGAAAGTAAATAACAGGCATCCAGCCAAATAATTGCGCTAAATATTCTTTAATTGTTCCCAAAAATGTAATTTAATTTTCAAAAATCACGATCGCCAGACGGCGATATTAAAAAAAGAAAAAGAACAAGAACAACTGCCCGACGCCGGTTTAAAACGACCGCCGTTTTTCTTGCTTTTTGTTTGCATCTATGATTGTAAATCTTCGGAAAGGTCAGTCAAACGATATTTACTGTAAAATACAAACCCCGAATTCGCCCATTCATGATAATTCAAGCAATTACCAATGGTGTATCCTACCTTTAAATCTAAAGTGTTAAATCAACCTTAAGTTATAAGTGTGCGGTCGGTGCTATACAAATTGGGACTTTATATAAACTGATGAATCCAACACATTGAGTGTAAAATTCATCAGTTTTTTTGTATGGAATTCCAACTTTTAAAGAGTAGTCACTGACCGCACATGTTGACTAAACACTTTAGTTTTAAGCGTGTAGTCACGGTACTTTCGATGTATCCCCATAGTCGCCACGAGTCCTTAACCAGTTCGCGGGGGAGGACGTTTATACACGCAAAGTTGTCATCAGATTCAAAACCGATGACGCATAAACACGTCACAAGCAATGCCAGAAATGTCTATCAGCAGCGAGCAAGGCTGGAAATGCTAGGGTACGTGTGCTTCCCAGGACCATCGGCCTAAACCCGCCTCGGATCGAGTTTCGTTAAAAATAACCCCGCGCCTCGGCTCGGTGATGTTAAAAATAATCCCGGCGCGAACTGGTTAAAAACTCAGCAATATTACTTAATCTCTTTTTAAATCAGTGACACTTATCAATGACGCAATCGTACATTGCAAAAGTCCAGAATTTAAGCGATAATATTCTAATTCAATACCTACAAAAAATAGTATTTTATTCGGATTCAAGTTGGACGGGATCTGGTTTCGGCAGTAGTTAAAATTTGGAGACCATTGTTTGTGTAGCGCGCCCTCTTTTGCAAGAAAATATTGAAGTCGACATACATCGGTATGGGATTGTCCGTGTTGAGTCGCGTCGAGCCATTTACCCATCGGGACTCGAGTCGAGTCGAGTCGCCAACAAATGTGACTCGAGTCCGAGTCAAGTCGAGTTATTGGCTCGAGTTATTACAACTCTGCAATACAATCTGTCGTTATATACTTTGTACAGGCTTAATGGGCCAGATTTACACCTACAATGTTTTATAAGGTCACATGAACCTTCCTGGAAAACGTCACGGATTTATTCTACAGCAATCTGCGGGCGGTATAATTAATCCGAGTCTCCGAGAGCGTCCTAAAGCCCTGTCCGCACTGGACTTAATTTGGGCAAACTAACCGAGCCAATGGGTAACTTACCCATTTCAAGTCCAGTGCGGACAGCCTGGGTAACTTTCCTCACATGTAACTTACCCACGCCGCGTGGGTAGTTTAACCATGGAGGAATAACTGAGCCAAAGGTGCCCAGGAAGATTGGCCAGGAATATTTAACCGAGCCAGAAAATCCAGTGCGGACGCGACGCCTCGGTTAATTCTTCCATCACCCATTATGTAAGAAAATAATGTTGAGAGCTAGCGTCGGGAACAGACGATCCGGTCGTCATGGCAAGTCGCGGTCATAGGTTACGCAGGGCGCCCTCTTTACTGTTTTGGAGCCAGCTCGGTTAGTTTACCCATCGTCTCGGCAATTCTACCCGCGTCAATTAAATCCAAGTGCGGACGGTGGGAAGATTAACCCATCGGAATGTTACCCGGCGTCATGGTCAAATTACCCAAAATGTTTATCCAGTGCGAACACGGCTTTAGTCTCATGTGTGTTGTATGAACAACCCTTTGCAAATGACTAAAAAAAAAAGTATATGGCCGAAACAGAAGCAATACCTATCGGCAGTAAGTAGCCGAAGCAGACTCAGAATATTAAGAGATGGTAAAAGAACCTTTATTTTGATAGTAGTCCTGTTCGCACCGGACATTTTTTGATAAAACTTACCGAGACGATGGGTACTTTTCCCATTTAAAGTCCAGTGTGGACAGCCTAGGAAGTTTTCCTCTCAGTTACTTTTCCCGAGTCCAGTGGATACTTTTACCGGCCAACTGCTGCCCGGGAAAACTTCCCAGGTAACCTTTCCCGAGACGTTCCGCGCGAACAGCGCGAGTCGGTAAAAGCGGCTCAGGACATCGCATGCATTATAATGACAGCTCGGCTACTTCTCCCGCGGTCTCGGTAAAATGTTCCCGTGTCGAAAGTCCAAGCGCGAACAGTGGTAACACTTGACCATTTTTTATTTTATCATCGTCTCAGTAAAACCTTCATAAAAAAAGTCCAGTGCGAATATCTCGGAGGAAGTAGTAATTTCCCTGAAGTTCGGGAGTCGGAAGAGTGGCACATGGGTGTTTGGTGGCTTATAAATTTAATTTAGTGGTCAGCAACCTCAAATAATCCTGGGTGAGCTGTTGACAGCGTACTTCTCGTATCCATAGGAACGAGGCTGAAGTTGCCCCCCCCGCCCCCCAACAAAAAAAGGGGGGTGGGGATGGGTATGTCCATGACACTTGATTGACCACAGTCGTGACCCCAGGCGATCGACCACAACACGACCACATGCACAACATGACGCGCACGGGGGCTAGACTCGTGTGGTAATTGGCTGTCCGGTCGCCCTTCAGAACCAGAGGGCCCGCAGCCGTCGACCCCGTGACCCAAACCAAGCTCTCTTCCCCGTGAGTCAGTTCTAAGTTCGGAGAAATCAAGTGTGGCTTTGAAGGTGCGCCGGGTACTTGTACAATATAATGCCTATACAAAAATGTACATGTATGATGTATACATGTACATATTGTATTTCTTGGGTTTAGTTCAACTTTAAAGGGATCGTACACGTTTGGTAATTGGAACCCATTGTTTGTTTCAATCGTATACATAGATATATACCATAAAACTAACCTGTACAAATTTCATTTCAAAAGGTGGTAGCGATTTTGAGTAATTGCCGAAAATCTGGAGCGGTTATGTCCACGCAGAAATAATAATCTGCATTGGAATACACAGTCTGAGAAACGTCACTGCAGTAACGCTTCTCAGATTCAAATTTGTTGGGATAAAAAGTGATATAATTTTTCACAACCGCAGTACTTCGAAGTGAAAAGTTACTAAAAATGCATTATACTATCCAAAGCTGCTGTACTTCTTACCAAGTAATTTTTTATTGCCATTAATTTTTGGAGTAATTACCAAACGTATACGATCCCTTTAAAGGTGCTCCCGTACTGTTTTGCAGTTTTCTAGCTTCGATGTAAATTGTAATGTCCAGTTTTTCCGTTGTTTATCTGCAGACAAACATTTCGCATCGGGTCAGCGATTTTAGTGGCTTTAGCAAGTGCGATTGTTCTAATCTGGTGTATTTACCAGAATCTATTGTGTCGAAATGTCATGTTCAACCTGATGTGGAGTGCCGTGGTCTCGTGAATCTGGACCATTGAATTTTTAATCTGTTGGTATAAACATGGAGGAATTCTTATTTCTCCCTGGTATAAAGCTACAGGTTGTGGGTTCGAATCCGGCCTGGGACTATACGATGCGTGTGCCCTTGGGCAGGGCACTGTGTCACTCATTGCTTCTCTCCACCCAGGAGTATAAAAAGGGTACCTGTGAGGGCAGAGATGGTTATTGTGGTTGATTTAGCTGCTTTGCGCCGAAATGGCAGCGTCGAGCTGTATACTCCATAGGGAGCTGAGATGGTATTTGGACTGTTTTATGGGCCCAATGACCGGGGTAATAATGTGGGAGCGCCTTGAGTAGATACGTGCGCTATAAGAACTTCCTATTATTATTATTACGATGTTTTTAAAGGTATTTTTATCTCTGTATTTTATGAATAAATTGTAACTACTGTTTCACGGCGGTCTTCTTATCTACATGTATATTTTGTTGTATACGTTACAACCTCAACAATGTGTTTCGTGAAAGTACTTTTTATTTATGTTTTAATTTCATGTATTGGTATCAATGTATTTGTTAATGTTATGTTATGTTATGTTTTGTTTGTATTACAACTTGGAACACTTATACATTGGCAGGGGAGTACAAGTCATTAGAGCTATCAGACATGATTTTCTTATAAGTTAATAAATACATTTGACAAGACAGTTAATACCAGACTCATCTGTTGAACTCATAAGAAATATAATTTTTGACTGTTTGTAAGCAACTAAAAATGTGCATCTTTTTTCATTTATAAAGTTAAACATTTGTTCTGTAAGAGCATTATATACTGGACAATTGAGTAAAAAATTGATCTCAGATTCAACCTCCAAATTACAATAAGGGCAAATTCGCTGATCGTATTCAATACATACATACCTTGAAGCTTTATTAAAAAACGTATCTGCAGAACATCTAAACCGGGCAAGATAAGTAATTGGTATTTATATACAGAAATTATTCATTCTCTGGAATGAGCAATCAAATGGAATCAAAACAGATTATGTTAAACATTCGTCGGGAGTTCAATAAGCCCTAGAGTTCAATCATTCGTTAACTCGAAGAAATGAAGAATAGCGTTTCCGATTCATCGATAATTAATGTGTTCGCATGAAAACATTTTGCAGACGATCAGAAAACAAATCTACACAATTCAACTTTAGTCGAACAACACCACTGTTTGAAACAAATATTGTTCCGCGCCGTGATGCTGACGTTTCGAATATTATTAAAACTAGATTATTGCTCCGTGATTCGATTAAGCAAAATGAAATGACAATGAGTGAAACTGCTCCAATTTCAGACTAGATTCGATTAAAATTAACCTGGAATATACAAATAAGAAATATCCAGACTGCCTAATGTTTGCATCTTCATAAACTAGCTCTTCAAAATTTGCAGTACATAATGTGTAGACTTGACCTAATTTACTAAAATACGCAAGTTGAAAACCAAAGTATAAATAAAACGCTCTCGCAAGTTACAGCAAATTAAGAACCTACACAAATCTTTTTCAGAATGCAGTGAGACCTGTTTTTGTTTTTAAAGATTGGTAATCGGCTTAACCTTTGCGAGAGCCACCACTGCACAGATTTTAGGCAGCTTTTTATTTGACTCGCTTTGATTTTAAAGATGGCGTGGTTTGTAGAATAAGATGACCGTATATACGTACCCACTGCCAGAAAAGAAGAAAAGAAAACACTTGTCTTATTCCTTTTTAATTGACGGTATGGAATAGGTTTTCAGAATCTATTGCCCACTTTTAAATATAAACACATGTATATTCATTAACTAGATTTGGTCTTCAAACTTTTAATACAAATTTAATTTAGAAAACTGAGGCTCTAGCTGCAGTTATGCGGACGAACACTTAGTACAGGTGCTGCGTTATCAAACAGCATGCGATAGTGCACACTTATAGTTTGTGTGCTCCGATCCACGGTGTTAGAAATGTGCAACGAAGACTGTGAACTGAACAAGAAATTCTGAAAAACACATTTGCTGTGTGTATTATTACAATGTTTTATTAACAATGGCGGACTCTGTGGACACGGTCTCTGATTTACGGGACTTCGGTACAGCAGTGAGTAGCAACAATAGTGGCTTTAGCTCCGACAACGGCTCCGATTATGGGCGAACCGTGGAACTGGTGGAAGACGAGGAAATTATTACTAGTAGCGAAGATCTGGCGGTTTCGCCGCCGGGCCGCGACGGCGTGTGCGACCCTGAGCACATGGAGGAAAGATTCCGAGTCGACCGCAAGAAACTGGAAGAAATGTTGCAAGGTATGCATTGAGCACAAGTAGCGTTTGTTTTACTTCTTATTACTATTAGTTACTCTTCTTAGCTCGTGAGCTGATCAGGAATACAGTGTTGGTTTGAAGCCAGACAGACGAGATTTTCAATCGATCAGTGTTATTGTGAATGTGATTTATTTCGGGTGATAAATATTGAAAATAATTTTACGATCCTGATCAGCTGATGGGGACGACGGCATTTATTTTGAACGACCCTCCTTCAAGTTCAAAATGCAATGAGACATGACTACAGTAGACTAAAAATTGGAAGGTTGGGGGAATTTAATCCATCCATCTATTTTTAAGATTAAATCTGGTGTAACTTTGGGAGAGCCACTCGTTTGGGCAGATTAATGTTTGTTTGTATATTTTAATTTTCAAGATTGCAAGCTGATTACGATCTATTTCTTATCATACATGTTTTCCACCCAAAAATCCTCTTATAATGTTTTCCTGAAATCTCACACACGATGCCCACACTTTTGTATGCCATCTCACTTTGTCAAAAATGTGATAAAGGCAAGCAGTATTTTGTTTCTGACATTTTAAACTAACTGATGAAAGTGATAAGATGTTTTTCTTGCCCCTAGTCTTGGCACACTTGGAAAAACTGTAGCATCGATATGCAAACTGTGTTTAGCAGGGTTTGAAGCTTTTGCAAAGTAATGACCTAACAGTAATACCCACACAAATTTTGAAGTAATTTTGAAAAGAATTTCATCCGAGTTTCTGGGTACTTTGGCCCATGAGAGAAAAACTATTGTCAAAGAAAAATGTAGTTTTCTTTAATATTCCAGTGTTATTCAACTTCCGAAATTTAAAGTTGGGACATCTTGAGCATAACTTAATAATCGGATATCAAATTCTTTTTCCTTGTTTCATCTAAACGGAAATTTTTTTTTTTATCCGCATGCAAAAGACCCAAAAGGTTGGCAGAAAATTTGAACAATTACATCAACCAATGTATTAAGGTGACTGACCCTCTGTCTGAACCCATGAATTTTTCCATTTCAGCATTGTCAACTCTTTTCACAACTTTTCACTCTGAGAGACCAACAAAAGTGTTACCATACAAAAGTACATTGTACCGATAACCCATTCAAAGTTGGTAAAGTCAGGCTGTGTTAGATCGAGCAATAACCGCACGAGGTCTTTGTGGCAACAAAAGTGTTTAAAGGTTGGCTACACCATTTGCAAATATCGAACAATTTAACTACCGAATTATTAGGAAATATCTTACTTATGTAAATGTGACCCGCTCTGCAAAAATGAGCCTGATGTCGCAAAATACATTTTTACGTAAAGGGCTGTTTATTGTCTCGGAGGTGATTTTTCTTTCAACAAATAATATTTTTGTTTTAAGGCATTTGGGTTTCTCCGACACCTATATTTTCAGATCTGATCGATTGAAAAGATTGTTTTGATCCCTAAATTAAATTTAATACAGGTTTTGTCATTTTCTTACCATAGCATCTGATGAAGCATTACAATTGTAAATCTTCATTTCTTTTCAAAGACATTTTGAATATATAACTGAGAAAAAGATAATTTCCCAAAATTCTAAAAGACCAATGCATTACACTAGTTACAGAGTTGTGCCATATATCAAATGAAAGCTTATTTCCTGCTTTTTCTGACCAACTGTAAAATTGAAAAAAAAACATTTTTAACACAACAGACTAAATTTTGCAGAGTGGGTCACAAATAATGATTGTAGGCATCCAGCAAAATGATTGCGCTAGATATCCTATGATTGTTCCAAAAAATGAGTTTTATAAAAAAATCCATGAAAATTTAAGCAATTCCAATGGTGTATCCTAACTCTAAAGATAGATAAACTATATGCAGATAGAATAATTTTACTACCGAATTATTAAGAAAAATCTTACTTATTTCAAAATAAATAATAATGGATGCTGAGAAAAGTAAGAAAAAAGGTTTTATTTTTTAACCGGCGTCGGGCAGTTGTTCTTATGTTGTTCTTGTTTCGCGATTATGAATCTTTTTTATGAAATTCAATTTTTTTATGAAATTCAAGTTTTTTATGAAATTCAATTACAGGATTTCTAGCGCAATTCTTTTGCTGGATGCCTGGAATCAATATTCACTTTCAAATAAGTACGATTTTTCCTAATAATTCGGTAGTAAAATGTATTATATCTCCAAATGGTGTATCCTACCTTTAAACGATATTTACTCTAAAATACAACCCCATATCCACCTAATTCTGATATTTCAAGCAATTACCAATGATGTATGACCTTTAACACAGGAAAAAATATCTCATTAGAATACCTAATTTTAGGTCAAAGTTGGTGTTTTTGTTGGGTTGTCTAGTCTAGTTTGCATCAAAGTGCAAATTGTTGAAAAAATCGTTATAAATTGGAATTTTTATTTCTGCAGTACAATATACGTTACTGTCATTTCAATGTTTAGTGGTGATATTTTATTTTAAAGGTTGGATATACCGTTGGTAATTGCTTGAATTATTATGAATGGGTGGATTTGGGGGTTTGTATTTTATAGTAAAATATCGTTTAACTGACCTGTCCAAAGTTTACAATCATGATGCCAAGAAAAGCATGAAAAACAGCGTTTGTTTTCGACCTGCGTCGGGCAGTTATTATAAATGTTATTTTTTTCGCGATCGCCGTCCGACGATCACAATTTTGTTTTATACATTTTCATTTTGCAAAATAATTACAGGATA
This sequence comes from Crossaster papposus, assembly GCA_037893245.1. Taxonomy (NCBI): domain Eukaryota; kingdom Metazoa; phylum Echinodermata; class Asteroidea; order Velatida; family Solasteridae; genus Crossaster; species Crossaster papposus. The sequence continues at coordinate 254,501 of JBAIAA010000003.1, read as the reverse complement.
TCTAGCACAATCATTTTGCTGGATGCCTGGAATCATTATTCACTTTCAAATAAGTAAGATATTTTTAAATAATTGTTGAAGTTCTCAATTGTTAAGTTCTCAATTGAAGTAAATTGAAATGTCTAAAAACACAACAATGAAACAAAACATTAAGCCTTTCATGTAATATTTGAACACCTTTTAATTTTCAAACCCAGCAGTTTAATTTGGGTTTGTTGAAGTTTTAAGTTCTCAATTGTTGAAGTTCTCAATTGTTGAAGTTCTCAATTGTTGAAGAACTTTCTCAATTGTTGAAGAACTTTCTCAATTGTTGAAGAACTTTCTCAATTGTTGAAGAACTTTCTCAATTGTTGAAGAACTTTCTCAATTGTTGAAGAACTTTCTCAATTGTTGAAGAACTTTCTCAATTGTTGAAGAACTTTCTCAATTGTTGAAGAACTTTCTCAATTGTTGAAGAACTTTCTCAATTGTCGAAGAACTTTCTCAATTGTCGAAGAACTTTCTCAATTGTCGAAGAACTTTCTCAATTGTCGAAGAACTTTCTCAATTGTCGAAGAACTTTCTCAATTGTAGAAGAACTTTCTCAATTGTTGAAGAACTTTCTCAATTGTTGAAGAACTTTCTCAATTGTTGAAGAACTTTCTCAATTGTTGAAGAACTTTCTCAATTATTGAAGAACTTTCTCAATTGTTGAAGAACTTTCTCAATTGTTGAAGAACTTTCTCAATTGTTGAAGAACTTTCTCAATTGTTGAAGAACTTTCTCAATTGTCGAAGAACTTTCTCAATTGTCGAAGAACTTTCTCAATTGTCGAAGAACTTTCTCAATTGTCGAAGAACTTTCTCAATTGTCGAAGAACTTTCTCAATTGTCGAAGAACTTTCTCAATTGTCGAAGAACTTTCACAATTGTCGAAGAACTTTCACAATTGTCGAAGAACTTTCACAATTGTCGAAGAACTTTCTCAATTGTCGAAGAACTTTCTCAATTGTCGAAGAACTTTCTCAATTGTCAAAGAACTTTCTCAATTGTCGAAGAACTTTCTCAATTGTCGAAGAACTTTCTCAATTGTCGAAGAACTTTCTCAATTGTCGAAGAACTTTCTCAATTGTCGAAGAACTTTCTCAATTGTCGAAGAACTTTCTCAATTGTCGAAGAACTTTCTCAATTGTCGAAGAACTTTCTCAATTGTCGAAGAACTTTCTCAATTGTCGAAGAACTTTCTCAATTGTCGAAGAACTTTCTCAATTGTCGAAGAACTTTCTCAATTGTCGAAGAACTTTCTCAATTGTCGAAGAACTTTCTCAATTGTCGAAGAACTTTCTCAATTGTCGAAAAACTTTCTCAATTGTTGAAGAATTGTTGGAGTTCTCAATTGAAGTAAATTAAAATGTCTAAAAACACAACAATAAAACACAACAATAAGCATTTAATGTAATTAAAACCCATCAATGTAGTTTTCAACAGAATTGAAAAAAGGAAGGAGTGATTGTAAACTTCACAATCTGAACAACTTTACCTGCCAGTGTTTTTGTATTCCCAGTGTGGTAATATGAAAAAAACAGAGTTCTCCAAACTTCTTGTTTATAATTTGTTGGACCACAGAAATTCCTTCACATGTTTTTTGTTTGTTTTGATAGGACAGACTTGCCAAATACCTGGGCCATGGCCGACCCCCCTCCCCCCTCTTCAAGGATCAGTTAAAATATTGAGGTGGAGATGGACTTACTTGGTTTTTGAGAGGGGTGATTTGGGAAGTTTAGATCAAAGGTCACCTGTGGTTAGCTCTACTCTTACTAGGGAGAAGAGGGTGGTTATAATAAACAGATATTTCATAGATGTTTTGATTCATAGTAAAGGTCACTGGTAGCTTCCTATGGACCTTACGTTGAGAAACAGTCTACTGTAGCCATCCCGTAAAAGTTAACAAAATATTTCACTATCATCACCATTTAAAGGATATTACCATAATCTATTGGGCCAGCATTTTTTTATTTAATGGATTATGAACCTGCCGACTCCGAATACTGCAATTTTAGAAAGACAAAAAATAAAATGAGAAAATTATCTTCTTTTTTTTCTGACACAAGATTTTTCCATGTTATGTTCGTAATCCCCAAAAATTAAAATACATAATACATACAAAAAAATAAATAAAAAATACAACAAATTGTATTTTTGTGGTGTACATTAATTAATTAAAGTAATTATACCCCTATACATTTACCCTAACCCAAACACTACCTCTAACCCACATCCTAACCCTAGTTTTTGAGTAATTTGAGTAAAATCCAAAAATCTATTTCGTGAAATTTCTTGTGGAGACCTACCGTATTCATATAGAAATTACCCTGTGGAGACCTTTTGACTCCCATTGTCCCCATTTTGTTCAGGTCTCCACATGGTACCGATCTTAGAAACACTTACCCGAACATGAATGCATTTATACTACAATGTATGGTGGAAGGACATAAACAGTCGTTAATTTTTTCACAACTAGTTGTGAAATTATTCGCGACTAGTCGTGAATTTATTTGCGACTGGTCGTAAATATTTTTGCGACTAGTCGTGAATTTATTCGTGACTAGTCGTGAATTTATTCGCGAATAGTCGCGAATACTTTTGCGACTGGTTGTACAAATATTTACGTAGGAAAATATTTACGACCAAAATAGACGACTAGTCGTGAATATTTTTGCGACTAGTCGTGAAAAAAATCATGACTAGTTGTGAATAAAAAGTCGCAAAAATATTCACGACCAGTCGCGAATAAATTAACGACTAGTCGCAAACAATTTCACGACTGTTTATGTCCCTCTAGAGCCACCATAACAATGTCGTGTTTGAAATGTCTAATCCCTGCATGCACAGTGCAGAAGAGAAGCTACAATATGTGATGCGATTAAGCAAAATCAGTCTGAAGTAGGCCTTGGTCATTTTGGGGATTTTTACATATTCTTCTGTAACGCACTTCAAGCTCTATTTCAGTGAAAACTCCATGTGAATACGACCTTTGGTTAAAAAATTACAACCATTTGAACACCAGCACGTTAAAAATAAAGAAACTGAGAAAATCATGTTTTTGTATCACTTCCCTTCTGAATTTGGTTAAAAGAGTATTTTCATGTAAAAGAAAAATATTTTCCCCTTCTGTTTAAAAAAAAAAAAGTCAATTTAGATTTTTCCACCCCTACGAACATATTTTGGCCCGATCTCAAAACAAGAATTGCCGAGTTCCCACTGATTTTGCTTGATCCCATCACATTATAGTGATAGGTTGACACTGTTGACCCCCAAAAAGTAATTGGAAACTCTTCTCCCTGATAATAACTGCAAAACAATTGAAGCATGTTGGAATTTCAAACTAAGTGATATGTTTAGGGGCTTAGATGACACTAGGGTCTTAGAGCATAATACATACCCATCAATATAGTCTCGATAACCTTTAGAACTCTTTCTCTGTTTCTATGTTTACTTAAAAATTCTTGTCGCCAAACAATAGGAGTATGTAGTGTATACATCATGCCAAACTTTGAATAGTCCAAACACTCACTAGACAGTAGTGCTACATTTAGTGTTAAAGGTAAACTGTAGGATACACCATTGTTAATTGATTGAATTATCATGAAAGGGTGGATTTGGGAGGTTGTTAATATGATAGTAAATATGTGACCTGTCATCACAATATGAGAGTAAAGTCGGAAAAATGAAAATTAAGATATTGGTATTTTTAATTTCTTGAGAAAGAGAGCTTTCCAATAGTATATAACACTTGGGGGTTTTGCGATATATACATTTTACATCGCTCCAGAAAGTCATGAGTTTCACAAAACATGTTTGTGAGAAAACTCACTTATAAACATCCTAAAACAAAACACACAAAAGATTGCCAAACAGGACAAATAAGGTTCGGTTGAGCATAGCAATGGCTATTTTCTAATCATTATTTCTTCTTGAAACTCCCCACACATACAAACCATTGTATAATCAATATAATATCAAAATTTCAAAAACGTGGGACAGTTACGAAGACCTAATTTGCATATTTAATTACCGTGTTAATTAGACCACTGTAGGACTTTAATCCAAACACTAACTACGCAAACACTACTCAAAATCATCTGATTGCACCCCAAAAATAGGAATATGTAGAGGAGGACTTGGGCTTTTCAAATTACGCAAAATCTCACAATTGACCACCCCTTCATATTTTGACTTGGGATGGCTATATCTCCAAATCACATTGTGCGACTTTACTCTCATTTTGTGGTGACAGGTCACATATCGTTTAACTGACCTGTCTGAAGTTTTACAATCATTGGCTGATGAGAAAAGCAAGAAAAACGACGTTCGTTTTCATCCGGAGTAGGGCAGTTTTCTTATGTTGTTCTTGTTTTTTTTTGAGATGGTTGTCCGGCGATCGTGAATTTTGGTTTATACAATTTAATTTTTTGGAACAATTACAGAATATCTAGTGCAATCATTTTGCGCAGTCATTTTGCTGGATGCCTAGAATCATTATTTACTTTCAAATGAGTATGATTTTTCCTAATAATTCAGTAGTAAATTTTTTTTGATAAAAGATCTGCAAATGGTATATCCTACTTCAAAACCAACCCAAACAAATATGTGACCTGTCATCACAAAATGAGCGTAAAGTCGCATGGAGTGATTTCCCAGTATGGCCAGTCAAAGTCAAAATTTGAAGGGTGGTCGATTTTGAGATAATGGGTTTTTTTAAAGACTAAATCCCCAACAATCAATTCCCAATTTTTCAGGACGATCAGATAAAAACAAATTAGTTTTTTGAGACAATTTTGACTATGCCTTTCTTTGCGCGTTCACACAATTTCTTGCAAGAAATGCCTGTTTTCTCATAATCTCTGTATTAAGACTCCAGACTAAAAAATTAAAATAAAAAAAAGATTGAGTATCAAACCTCAAAGTGTTATATACCATTGGAAAGCTCTGTTTCCACAGAATTTAGAAATACCCATATCTCAATTTTTTATTTTGCCGACTTTACGCTCATTTTGTGATGACAGGTCCTATTTAGTCTTCCATTTTTGTGTGAGGCTGAAGAAAACAATTCATGGTCTCCATGGTCTCCGATTGTACTAGTGGTTTCATTATTAGCCTGCCCATTTGACTTATTTGTGAGTTCCCATTCATTCTTCCCCACATCACAGCTCTGGGGTGTTTTTGTAAAGACCCAGTGGTCACTGAATCCTCCCCACTATAACCAGTCATTGAGAGGGCATTTCTTGTGGCACCTCACTCATTATTTTTTGCTGGTATGATTGTGAGCTGTATGAAAACTTTCGGTAAAATTAAATAGGTATTCGGTTAAAACAAATATAATCGGATAACCGGATTTCGAAATCTCTGATTTCTCCCACCACTACCTGTCATTGACCTCTTTAACAATAGACATTTTAATTGGTACATTTAGGCACACTTGGACCATAGCCTGGACTCACCTGACCCTATTATACCCCATCACCTGCCCCATCACCTGCCCCATCACACCAGGGATTGTTTTGGCTGTCAACAATTGATCTCTGGTTGTAACCTGCAGCGCAGTGGTGACCTGGTTTGGGAAGCTGGTTTGGGGAGAGGTCCCCTACTGGCTGACCTCTGACCTCGATATGCCAAAGGTCATTTAGTGGAGCATGCTTCATCTTGCCACATGTTTTCTGAGATGCCTGATACAAGAGGATGCAAATTGAGAGTGTTTAATTTACCAGTAATTAACCCTCTCTTAAGCCCTGTTCGCACTGGACTTTTGTTGATAAAACTTACCGAGACGATGGGTACTTTTCCCATTTTAAGTCCAGTGCGGACAGCCCAGGACGTTTTCCTCTCGGTTACTTTTCCCGAGTCCAGTGGTTACTTTTACCGGCTGCCCGGGAAAACTTCCTAGGTAACTTTTCCCTAGACGATAAGTCCAGAGCGAACAGCGCGAGTCGGTAAAAGCGTCTCAGGAAAATGTACATTCGGCCCCCTACTGTGATTTCATGCTACACAAGACACCGCGCATGCGCTCTTTGCATTGTTTACATCGGCTACTTCTCCCGCGGTCTCGGTAAAAAGTGCGAACAGTGGTAACATTTGACCACTTTTTATTTTAATGTTTGCATTATGTTCGCAATGTTTTCAATGTTTGCAAATTTCCATTGTAAAGTTAACTGTCCTGTAACTTAAACTAAGGTAATTTTGTAGAATAAACCATTTGCAGATACTGACAAATTTACTACCGAATTATTAAGAAATATTTCAATTATTTGAAAGTAAATAATGATTGTAGGCATCCAGCGAAATGATTGTGCTAGATATCTTGTAATTGTTTCAAGAACAACATAAGAACCACTGCCTGATGCCGGTTGAAAACATTGGGCAGTTAAACGATATTTACTATAAAATACAACTCCCGAAATCCACCAATTCCTGATAATTCAAGCAATTACCAATGGTGTATCCTACCTTTACATCCACCCATTCCTGATAATTCAAGCAATAACCAATGGTGTATCCTACCTTCACATCCACCCATTCCTGATAATTCAAGCAATTACCAATGGTGTATCCTACCTTCACATCCACCCATTCCTGATAATTCAAGCAATTACCAATGGTGTATCCTACCTTTACATCCACTCATTCCTGATAATTCAAGCAATTACCAATGGTGTATCCTACCTTTACATCCACCCATTCCTGATAATTCAAGCAATTACCAATGGTGTATCCTACCTTTACATCCACTCATTCCTGATAATTCAAGCAATTACCAATGGTGTATCCTACCTTTACATCCACCCATTCCTGATAATTCAAGCAACCTTTACATCAGCCCATTCCTAATAATTCAAGCAATTACATTTGTACCAAAGGTGTATCCTACCTTTATCAGATGTTTTTTTCCCTGCTATTAGCACAATTCTTCTGCTAATAATAAGCAGAGCTGTGAAATTAGCCCCAGGCCTGGAATTCTAATGGATTGAAAAAAAGTAAATCTTGAGCCCTGGCCAGGCTTTTCTTTAAGTTTTGTTCCTGGGCATACTAGGGGCAGACCATAGGCAGACATTGGTACCTCTACACCTGCATGTACATGTATGGGGTGGCAGAATGGATCCAGGGATTAACCTTTTTAACCTCTGAGGTTTGTTGGCTGTTTAGCATATAGCGGGGCCTTTTGTGAAGCCAGTGGATGTCCAAACTCATTGTGGTCACACAAGTGTTTAGAAACCAGAACTTGGTTAATTTGTAGTTTCTGGCGACAACACTGTACTTGAGATACATATGTACATGTAAGCCTGCCAATTTGCGGTTATTAAATTATCCGTGTAACCGTATGTTTTACGGTTACCTAACCGTAACCAATGTAAAAAAATATTTAAAAAAAAACAATAAAAAAGAAAAAAAATTATAATTTTTTTTTTTTTTAAATGCAGGGGCCTGTAATGCATATCTAATTAGCGCAGTTCTGCGATTGCTAATTGTCTGCATCAATTTGTGTATTGTAGGCCGACTATATGTTAGATAAGCTATCAGTCCATACACAATTTAACCAGTTTGCGCCGGATGACGTATATACACGCAAACAATTCCCCAAATTCAAAACGGATGACGCATAAACACGCCAAGTTCAAGTTCGGAAATGTATGTCAGCAGCGCGCAAGGCCGGAAATGCGTGGGTGTGCTTCCCGGCACTATCAACCTAAAACCGCTTCGGATCGAGTTTCGTTAATCCCGTGGGCTCGGTGATGTTAAAATAATCCCGGCGCGAACTGGTTAATCAGTTGTACTATTTGTTCCAACGAAACCATCCTTTTTCCAACCAAAGCTCCAACAAAACCCGGACAAAGTTAACAATTGGTAGGTTTTTGTATTAAAAAAATTAATTTAATAAATTTAATAAATTTAAGGTTAACCGAACCGGAAAAATGTAACCGTGTAACCGTTTGAACGGTCGGTTAACCGTGTAACCGTTGCAGGCTTATGTACATGTACAACCGAAAGAAACATGGAGGTAGGGACAAAATCCTGTGGGAAAACAATCTTAATGTGTGAGCTTTGATGTGCGTGCTTAACCAGTTCGCGTTGAAGGACGTATACACATGCAAAGTTTTCGTAGATTTAAAACGGATGACGCATAAACACGTCACCAGCAGGGCCGGAAATGTCTGTCAGCATCGAGCAAGGCCAGAAATGCATGGGCGTGCTTCCCCGGTACCATCGGCTTGAACCCGCCTCGCATTGTAAACAATACGTATCTATTCGTAAAGTATACGTATCTATTCGTAAAGTACTCGTAACTACACGTAAAGTGCTCGTAATAACTCGTAACAATTCGTGAAGCCATCGTAACACGACCCGAATGAAATCGTAAACAACACGTAAGCACTCGTAATAATCCGTAAACAAATCGTAAACAAATCGTAAACTAACCGTAACAAATCGTAAAAAAAATTGTTACGAGTCATTTACGGATTCTTGCGAGCAGTTTGCGGATGGTTACGTGTTGTTGTGAGCAGTTTACGATACTTATGGATTGTTACAAGCTATTTACGAGTTATTTACGGAAAAATCAATCCGTGGACAATATCGTAAGAAGATTTTTGACATGTCAAAAACTTGCCTCTCTTTTCACGGATCCTTAAGAGTGTCTGCGAGTTGTTGCGAGTTGTGACGAGTTATTTACGGATACCAGCGAGTTATTTACGGATGCTTGCGATTGACTACGAGTTGGCGATCCGTAAGAAAAATCCGTGTATGTGAAGGGGGATAACCCACATCTTAAAAAGCCAAAAATAACATAAGAATAACTGATCGACGCCGGTTGAAAACAAACGCTGTTTTTCGTGCTTTTCTCGGAATCCATGATTGTAAAACTTCGGACAGGTCAGTTAAACAATATTTACTATAAATTACAACTCCCCAAATCTACTCACTAATGATAATTCAAGCAATTACCAATGGTGTATCCTACCTTTAACCATAGTTTTTGAGTAATTTTAAGTCAATTTGTATATATTCCGTGAAAAACCTTGTGGAGACGTTTACACCTATCGAAATTATCCTGTGGAGATGTATTCCTTCCCTTTGTCCCCATTTTGTTCATGTCTCCACAGGGTACCCTACCATATTTCCCTCTGACACAAACTCATCCTTGAGAATGTCTGCCTAAACACACTTAACCCCCTGTGGGTGAGAGTCTCCACACCCTGGCATTGTGGTTTGTACCTTGAACATTGAAACATACATCATGCTTCATAAATCATGATGGGTTCCACATGGGAATTGTGTGTTTTTGTTAATACTGGAACTGTGGAGACCATGGGCCAATTTCATACAGCTGCTAAGCACAAAAATATGCTTAGCATGAAAAATTCTTGGCAAAGACCAGGGGCCAATTTCATATAACAACTAAAATTTGCTTAGCACAAAAAGTCTTGCTCATTAAAAACAGGTTACCAGCCAAAATTATACGTGTTTTTCATGCTAAGCCAAAAAACCAGCCGATTATCAATCGAAAACAATAAAGATCATATACAAAATTGGTCTGTAACCTTGTTTTTGCCAATGACAAATTTTCATGCTAAGCAAATAACAACTAAAATTTGCTTAGCACAAAAAGTCTTGCTCATTAAAAACAGGTTACTAGCCAAAATTATACATGTTTTTCATGCTAAGCAAAAAAACAGCTGATTATCAATCCAGAACAATAAAGATCGGGTAAACATTTGGTCTTTAACCTTGTTTTTGCCAAGGACAAATTGTCATGCTAAGCAAATGTTGGTGCTTAGCAGCTCTATGAAATTGGCCCCTGGTTACAGACCAAATTTTCATGTGATCTTTATTGTTTTTGATTGATAATCAGCTGGTTTTTTGCTTAGCATGAAAAACACGTAGATTTTCGGCTGGTAACCTGTTTTTAATGAGCAAGACTTGTTGGTGCTGAGCAAATTTTTGTGCTGAGCAGCTCTATGAAATTGGCCCCTGTAGGAAATGCTGGAACCTTACAAGACAAAACCTCACAAACAAATCAACTTTAATTTAGATTGCCTATTTGTTGAACCTTGTACATAAACAATCATGTACACATATACAACATTTAAAGGTAGCTAGGATCATGGAGGAATAAGAAGGATACACCATTTGCAGATATTGACAAATTTTACTACCAAATTATTTAGAAATCTCTTACTTATTTGAAAGTAAATAATGATTGTAGGCATCCAGCAAAATGATTGGGCTAGATATCCTGTTATTTTCGATTGCTGGATGGCGATTTCGTAAAAACCCCCAAACAACATAAGAATCACTGCCTGACGCCGGTTAAAAAACGAACGCCGTTTTTCTTGCTTTTCTCAGCATCTATGATTGCGAACTTTTCGACAGGTCAGTTAAACAATATTTACTATAAAATACAACCCCCCAAATCCACCCATTCATAATCATTCAAGCAATTACCAATGGTGTATCCTACCTTTACATCCACCCATTCCTGATAATTCAAGCAATTGCCAATGGTGTATCCTACCTTTACATCCACCCATTCCTGATAATTCAAGCAATTACCAATGGTGCATCCTACCTTTAAACACTGTAGTGGAAATGGACTGTAAGTTCAATGTACTTCAAAGGTCACCATTAAACTTCTGCATGGGCACCTTCGAGTTGCTGGCTATAGGACTTTTTCGTGTGGTTGATTTTCTTGTCTATACATTCTGTTTTTACGAAGATCATCTGAACCATGAAACGGCCGTAAATATGAATGATAAATCCAAAATTAATTGTTACGGTGTCGGAGGTCAGGCGTAGGGCGCCCTCATCAGATTCTGAGAAGATATGTCAAACTAGCCTAGGACTTTTCGCGAGCCGTGAAATTCAAGTGCGAACCCTGGGAAGAATCACCACTGTGAAGCGTCGACAATCACAAACGGTAACTTTTGACAATAGTTAGTCCGATGTGAATGCGGCTTATAAAGTTCTATTAATTTTTTGGAATTCACTCATCAGAAATTTAAGATTGTTTTTTCTTTTTTCCTCTTTCTTTCTTTTTATCTAAGGTGCGGAAAATGGAAAAGCTGAAACGGGGGAAGAATTTTTCCAAAGAGTAAGTACATGAATTGGGGTTCTCTCTATTTATTTTAACATTTTTTCAGGGGGGGGGGGGGGGGGGGTTACCATAACATTAACACGTTTGTTCATTAAACTTATTTGTTAACCCAAACCATCTCAAATTCTTCAAAATCAAATAAGTAATCAATATGGCATATCCCCAGAATGGCTTTCCAACCATACATGAACATTTAACTTTAAAAGTAGGATACACCATTTGCAGATACTAATTACTATTAAAACAAATTTACTACTGAATTATTAAGAAATATCTTACCTATTTGAAAGTAAATAATGATTCTAGGCATCCAGCAAGATACACTGTAATTGTTCCGAAAAATTGAATAAAACAATTTAAAATCGCAATCGCCAGACGGCGATTGCAAAAAGAAAACAAAACAAACTGCCCAACGCCAGTTAAAAACAATCACTGTTTTTCTTGCTTTTTTTGTGGAACCCATCTTTGTGAAACTTCGAACAGGTCAGTTAAACGATATTTACTATAAAATACAAATCCCCAAATCCACCCATTCAGGATAACTCAAGCAATTACCAATGGTGTGCACTACCTTGTATATGACGTCGCACTTCACGACTTCGCCCCCAATGAGGTCTTTGCGTAATCACGGCAATGTACGGTCTGCACTTTGTTTGACCTCAATAATGGCCGCTCGGCCCGGTTGCTAGTGCGATTAGCGCGTACGCGTAGCGCGCTTGACATCAATGCAACCCCTTTATTACATTTTTTTTTCGACATGGTAATACCATTTTTGTGTGGAGTGGCCGCATCTAATGAAATGTCTAACTACATGTACAGTAGGTCTGTCTGTGAAGTTGACATCTGTCAATGACCAATTAATGTACTGTACTGGGACAATTACCACTGACTGACTAGCCCATGATCCTTCCCATGGTCACCCAGGTCAATGGAGTTTCCTTCTAATTTCCTTCTAGGTTAGTTGGCCTCTGGGTGACCTCCCCCCACCCCAGGGGACATCACACCCTGACAGGGGGAGTTGCTAGTGTTTATTTTGGAGCGCTCTCCTGTTGGGAAAGGTGTTTTGATGCTAAATAGGGTGGGGCTGCCTGGGGGAGGGGGGAAGGGAGAGGACTGCTTCATGGTTAGAAAATATGTGACCCGCTCCATCGTAATCAGGAATAAGTCGCTGAGGCCGTTTTACGCAATCGGTCGTTAAAGTGAACGCATGGGTGAATATCGTGACCAAGTCGTTTTTCTGAACATTGTATTTTTTAGAAAGTGCAGTTATCACAGATTCTTGTCATTAATGTCTTATATGTAAAAACGATAAATAAAGATGAAAATGAAGAGGTTTTGTGTGCGCTGTCCGTGTGATTTTGTTCAATTTTGTTTATTTCAAAGCTTTTTTTTTGCGGAATGTGGATTCGGCAAATAAATATACACCTGTCATCTTTATTGGACCATAACTCATTAACCTAAGAAGATACACACTTGTGATGGGTATCATTAGAAAGCTTATGAAATTCCCTTTCTCACCATGTGCATATCTCAAAAAGTCATTTCGAGACTTATTCCTGATTTTGATGGAGCGGGTCACATATATGTCAACTCTATAGAAGCGAAAAAGCCAAGAACACACTAGCTATGTATGTATGTACATGTATGACAAAATCGTCTTTTCTCCCAATAGAGTTGTTTACGATAAAGAAAAGTTAACCAGTTTGCACCGGGATTATTTTAACATCACCGAGCCGACGCGCGCGAGATTATTTTTAGCGAAACTCGATCCGAGGCGGGTTCAGGCCGATGGTACCGGGAAGCACACCCACGCATTTCCGGCCTTGCTCGCGGGTGACATACATTTCCGGCCTTGCTCGTGGCGTGTTTCAATGCGTCATCCATTTTGAATCTAGGGAAAACTTTGCGTTTATATACGTCATCCGGCACGAACTGGTTAACTGGGCCACTGTTACACGTACACGTATGTAGATTACTGTGAAACTACCGAAAAAAATGCCATCTAGGATTTAGCACTGCCATCAAAGTAGGTATAGTATCCCTGTTTGGATGGATAAACAGCCTTTCAAATCTTTGAAGTTTAAAGGTAGGATATTGGTAATTGCTTGAATTATCATAAATGGGTGGGTTTGGGGGTTTTTATTTGAAAGAATATCGTTTTACTGGCCTGTCCGAAGTTTTACAATCGTGGATGCTGGGAAAAGCAAGAAAAACTGCGTTCATTTTCAACCAGCGTCATACAGTGGTTCTTATGTTGTTCTTGTTTTTTTCGCGATCGCCATCCGGCGATCGTGAATATTTTCGCAACAATTACAATTTTCAATTCAAATTCAATTTTTTCGGAACAATTACAGGATGTCTAGCGCAATCTTTTTGCTGGATGCCTACAATCATTATTTACTTTCAAATAAGTAAAATGTTTCCAAATAATTTGGAAAATCAAATTTTTTGGATATCTGCAAATGGTGTATATCCTACTTTTAAACCTGTTTAGCCAAGGAAAGAAAAGAAAAAAAATCGTGAAGGTGATAAATGGATGACTGAGTGTGGAGTGTGTATGCTGAGAAAGATGGAGTAGTTACTGCAGAGGTCAATCAGAGGTCACCCAGAGGTCACCCAGAGGTCACGAGATGGAGCCAGAGTGAGATAAGGAACTGACATGTCATTCATCACCACTAGATGTTGTCTAAATTCTGGTGTGATATATTGGAATGCTGGTGTATTCATTTCCTAGATCTGATTCGGAGACATTTTGATCATGTTTCAGAAAGTGTTGCTCGTTGAAACATGGCCATGCATGTACACATTTTCAGAGTGCTGCGTTCCAATCGCGTCGTGTTCACGAGTTCACGAGTCGTATAATGGCGTTCTAATCGCCTGGTAACTCGTGTTCACCAGTGGTGAGCTCGAGGTTGATTTTATTTCTCCATGTTCACGACTTCATAACGAATGAAATACTCGCGCATGTGTGTTTGTTCACGTACGAGTTCTTGCGCGATTAAAGAATGTCCTTACCGCACGACTAACTCGACTGTGCGCGTGCGTCTTGGCGAGTAGCGTTTGAATGCAACCCACTCGTGAACATGGAGAAATTCACGGTAAACACGATAAAAACGACGCGATTGGAACGCAGCATATACCCTAATTGAAGTGAGAATTTCTAGGCGAGCTCATTAGCATGAAATGCGCACCCACAATTTATTTTGAAAAACGAGGCTGTTTGGTTTTTTAAATGGTGGGATTGTGGAAATATAGTCTACGATCAACTCTCTGGTTTTGGGGCTTCAAACTGATGGCAGACTTGATAAAATTACGGTTGAAAAATGGGTCCTAATTGCCCTAGAACGTGGAGGGATGCCATTTGTAAAATGGCTGCGGGCAAGCTGGAGAAGTATCACTTTTCGGGAGGGGAGTTTCTTTTGGTGTAAATATTTAAAAAATTGATTGGCTAACCCACTAAAAATTTAAAAAGAAATGGAAAGATAAAGACCAAGACAATTATCTGATTGTTGTTTGAGAAAAACCAGTGATGTCAGTTTGCATGAAACTTGGCCCTGAACGTTGTTGATTTTACACTGGTTTCAATGCAGCTTGAATTATAGGCTAATGAACCTCAGGACTAAATGAACTCATATGACTTTGCTCGATCCAACCATTCCTCCATGATCCAACACAGTACAGTACTTTTGTTTGGAATCACCAACACTCTCATGCGCAAACTTCAACGTGTACAAAACACTGCGGCTCGTGTCTTATCCCGAACACGGAAATTTGAACACATTACTCCAGTCCTGAGAAATCTTCACTGGCTTCCAGTCAAACAGAGGGTTGCCTTCAAATTAATGCTAATTACATGAAAAGCCCTCAATGACAGTGCACCAACATATCTGCAGGATCTCCTCACCCAGTATTCCCCTCATCGCAACCTAAGGTCATCTGGCAAACATCTTCTTGTGATACCAAGAACTAGAACATTGTATGGTGACCAAGCCTTTTCAGTCTCGGCCCCCACTCTATGGAACTCTTTGCCTCAGGAAATTCGTAGCTGTCAATCTTTACAAACCTTCAAATGCCTTCTTAAAACATTCATGTTTAACTCAACTTATAATTAGAATGCTTGTTTTGTTTCAAGTGACTTGGAAATTAATTATTATTGTACAGTAACTTTTCTTAAAGCGCCTCGGAATATGTCGACATAGATAGATGGCGCTTTACAAATGCTTTTTTTATTATTATTATTATTATTACAACGCGAAAAAAAAAAAAAACAACCACTGCCCCACGCCAGTTGAAAATGAATTCAGTTTTCCTTGCTTTCCTCTGCATCAATGATTTTATCGGCATCCAGCAAAATAATTGCCCTAGATATCCTGTAATTGTTCCTAAAAATTGAATTGTATAAACCAAAATTAATAAACCAAAAGAACAACATAAGAAAAACTGCCCAACTCCGGTTGAAAACGTACGTCGTTTTTCCCTCATCAGTCATGATTGTAAAACTTCGAACAGGTCAGATAAATATTTGCTATAAATTACAACCCCCAAATCCACCCATTCTTGATAATTCAAGCAATTACCAATGGTGTATCCTACCTTTAAGAAAAATCACTTGAGGGGTTATAGGGTTAAGGTTATACAGAGAGTACAATGACCATTTGACAGTTCAGTATTCCTACAGGAGATAATTTGCAAGCTATTATGTGACCTGCTCCATGAAAAGGTGACATAAGTTGCAAAAACTTAAAATAGAGTTATGTACAGGCTTGAAAAGTCCAGGATATAAGCTTTCATTTGGTACATAGTACAGCTCTATAGCCCCTCCCGTTCCGGTGATAATGACGTTTTTTGCATATTAATGGTTCCACGGGAAATCAAAATACACAACTGAGAAAACAGGCTTCGAAACGCAACAAAACTAAGACAATACATTGAAACCATGCACTCTTAAAAGGTTTTGTTTCACTTTATTTATCGAATTCCAGCTTTTTGATAATTAAATCTGGAACTTTGGATATTAAAGATGTCATTTAAGACAAAAAATGAAAATCACATTTTGACAAGAATATTTACCCTATTACCTTTAACAGGCCATTACTCATAAATGCATAGCGCGACTTATGTCACCTTTTCCTGGAGCGGGTCTCATATTCCAAGTCTGGATGCCTTTCACATCTGGGTTATGATGTGATTATCACATGCTATTTTATTGCGCTACTTTCAACGCTAATTCATGGAGTTTAAATCCTGTTGCCACATGTGTCTGACAATGCTTATTATTACAGTCAGTAGGCGAGATTGTTATTAATTTTGTCAGCACAACCTTAACCAGTTCGCGCCGGGATTATTTTAACATCGCCGAGCCGACGGGCGGGATTATTTTTAACGAAACTCGATCCGAAGCGTGTTCAGGCTGATAGCGCCGGGAAGCACACCCACGCATTTCCGGCCTTGCGCGCTGCTGACATACATTTCCGAACTTGAACTTGGCGTGTTTATGCGTCATCCGTTTTGAATTTGGGGGAATTTTTGCGTTTATATACGTCATCCGGCGCGAACTGGTTAAAGGATGCTGAGAAAAGCAAGAAAAAATGGCGCTCGTTTTTTTGCGATCGTTGTTCGTCAATTGTGAATTATTTTTCTTAAATTTTCGGAACAATTACAGGATATCTAGCGTAATCATTTTGCTGAATATACCTACACTCATTAATTACTTTCAAATAAGTAAGATATTTCCTAATAATTCGGTAGTTATAAATTGTATATCTGCCAATGGTGTAGCCTACCTTTGAAGGTAGGATACACCATTGGTAATTGCTTGAATTATCATGAACAGGTGGTTTTGAGGGGTTGTGTTTTATAGTAAATATCGTTTAACTGACCTGTCCAAAGTTTTACAATCATAAATGCTGGGAAAAGCAAAAATAAATAGCGTTTGTTTTCAACCGGCGTCGAGCAGTTATTCTTATGTTATTTTTGTTTTTTCGCAATCGCCGTCCGGCAAACGCGATTTAAAAAAAAATAAAAAAAAAAATTTTCAGAATAATTACAGGATATCTAGCGCAATCATTTTGCTGGATGCCTAGAATCATTATTAACTTTTAAATGAGTAAGATATTTCTTAATAATTTGAGAGTAAATATTTTTGATATAAATGGTGTATCCTACCTAAACAGTACATGTAGTTTTCTGAATTACTGAAAACACCAAAGTCAATGGGAAATTGTCTACATTTGATAAGTGTACAAATTGTGTATCCTACCTTTAACATAGACACACATTTGATCTACCATAGGTTCACCACACTATTGCAGTGTTGTACCAGAAAGTTGAAGTGGTGTATCAGATTTCCCAGTATTACACCTTATAATGCTGTTGGTTGTCACTACCAATTTGGCCAACTCTGTGTGATACTGGAAACTTGCAACCCCTCCCAACTTGGTCATGTTCAGGGACACTGTACATTTAAATGTATGACTGGTAAACTGCATGTTTTTTTTGGTCTTATTGAAGGGATCGTATACGTTTGGTAATTGGAACCCACTGTTTGTTTCAATCCTATATGTGACCCAGCACGAGTAAATGAGACACTTTGCGGCAAAAATGAAAATTGAGATTTTGATTTCATCATTTAAAGCTAAATCTCAATTTTTATTTTTGCCGCAAAGTGTCTCATTTACTCGTGCTGGGTCACATATAGTTACAGATATATGTGACCCGCTCCATCGAAATCAGGAATAAATCTCAAAATTACTTTTGGAGATATGCACATTGTGAGAAAGGGAATTTCATGAGCTTTCTAATGATACCCATCACAAGTGAGTATCTTCTTAGGTTAACGAGTTATGGTCTGATGAAGATGACAGGTGTATATTGATTTGCCGAATCCACATTCCGAGAAAAACAGCTTTGAAATAAACAAAAATTACGAAAATCATACGGACAGCGCACACAAATCCTCTTTATTTTCATCTTTATTGATCTTTTTTACATACAAGACATTTATGACAATAATTTGTGATAACTGCCCTTCCTAAAAATACAATGTTCAGAAAATTGACTTGGTGACGATTTTCACGGCCGATTGCGTAAAAACGGCCTCAGCGACTTATTCCTGATTACGATGGAGCGGGTCACATATACCATAAAACTAACCTGTAAAAATTTCATTTCAAAAGGTGCTAGCGATTTTGAGATATTGCCGAAAATCTGAAGCGGTTATGTCCACGCAGAAAGAATAATCTGCATTGGAAAACACAATCTGAGAAACGTCACTGCAGTAACGCTTCTCAGATTCAAATTTTTGGGGATAAAAAGTGATATTTTTTTCAATAACCGCAGTACTTCGAAGTGAAAAGTTTCTAAAAATGCATTATACTATCCAAAGCTGCTGTACTTTTTACCAAGTAAGTTTTTATTGCCATTAATTTCTGGAGTAATTACCAAACGTATACAATCCCTTTAACCAAACCTTACTTATCCAAAGATCAATTAATGAATATGTTTATAATTATGTGAATACTCATTATTTTCATTGCCATTTTAGATAATGCGAGAAACCGACACACGCATCACATGGCCTTCCAAGTTAAAAATCGGAGCGAAATCCAAAAAAGGTGAGCAACAGTTTTCTGCTAGCTTACAATATCAGGCCTTTGTGTTCTTGAGCAAGGTGATTTATCACGGTTGATTTTTGTCGCCAGGGTAAAAATAGTAAAAAAAATTATTCATTGGAAGTTTCATGCATAACTGAAGAATTTCATTGTCATAGAAAAACAAAGTACTGTTAATATTTATAAAAAAAATAAAAAATTGTCTCCTTAGAAACAAAAATTGCTGCCGGGAAAGAAAAAACTGTGAACAAATAAAGTATCCTTCGCAGGAAACAGCTAAACATTTCAAAACATTAAAAAAATAAAATCCTTTTGGTAAAGGCTCAGTCTTACAATCATTGCCTTTGAGATTTTGTTTCTTCTCACACCAGTTTGTTCAGAGAGTTGTTTCACCTTTCGAAATCTTTCATACCGTTAGGTCCCTTTTGTCAGACAGTTTTCTCACCTTTCAAAACCCTACAGTCCACAAATTTGAAAGGTTTTGAAAGGTCTGGCAATGAACTGCACTACAGGTACTGTATATATATATATAGGAGGTTAAAAACCTAAAAGGAATTAATGAGAAACAACAACATTCCGCAAGCACAATGACCACCGCAAAAAGGGGGGGGGGGGGGGGGGGGTCCCATATCTTGCTTCACGTGCTAAAGTGGACGTAATCATATTCACAAATTTTGGTTTCCATCCCGATTATCACGCCATACTATACATTGTACCTGTACTCCAAACACACTTGCAATCTTTCAACTGGAATCATGCGATTTCATGCCTTTTGCCTCCATTTTTCACTTTGAATCAGACGCCGCAGATCTAAGTTATTCTCATTGAAAATTGTTTTCATTTGTTCCGGCTTTTGTCTCGCAGTTTTAGCTGCTTGATTGGTTTTTAACTCCGGTGTAAGGCACGGGTGGGTACGACACATTCCTGAACATGGTGTATTGGTTTCTGTGCTATTGTTAACATTGTGTCAGTTGCTTCTAAGGCCAGTTTCGTTGTATTGTCGAGCTGGCGACTTTTTGTGTCCATTGTATCTGATTGTATGCATATCCTGTGTCATCCGTGGATATGATGAGACAAATTTAGTTCAGTGGCAGAGTCTGATGTTGTGGGTCTTCATCAGCTTTGAAGTGGTTATTATTTTAGCTAAAAGACTTAAAGGTATGGTAGGATACACCATTGGTAATTGCTTAATCAGTTCGCACCGGGATTATTTTAACATCACCGAGACGAAACTCGATCCGAGGCGGGTTCAAGCCGATGGTACCGGGAAGCACACCCACGCATTTCCGACCTTGTTCGCTGCTGACAGACATTTTCGACCTTGCTCGTGGTGTGTTTATTCGTCGTCCGTTTTGAATCTGGGGAAAACTTTGCGGATACGATACATCCTCTGAAGCGAACTGGTTAAAGGTAGGATACACCATTGGTAATTGCTTGAATTATCAGGAATGGGTGGATGTGAAGGTAGGATACACCATTGGTAATTGCTTGAATGATCAGGAATGGGTGGATGTAAAGGTAGGATACACTATTGGTAATTGCTTGAATTATCAGGAATGGGTGGATGTAAAGGTAGGATACACCATTGGTAATTGCTTGAATTATCGGGAATGGGTGGATGTAAAGGTAGGATACACCATTGGTAATTGCTTTAATTATCATGAATTCAGAGGTAAAGGTAGGATACACCATTGGTAATTGCTTGAATTATCAGGATTGGGTGGATGTAAAGGTAGAATACACCATTGATAATTGCTTGAATTATCATCAATGGGTGGATGTAAAGGTAGGATATACACCATTGGTAATTGCTTGAATTATCAGGAATAGGTGGATGTAAAGGTAGAATACACCATTGATAATTGCTTGAATTATCATCAATGGGTGGATGTAAAGGTAGGATACACCATTGGTAATTGCTTGAATTATCAGGAATGGGTGGATGTAAAGGTAGGATACGCCATTGGTAATTGCTTGAATTATCAGGAATGAGTGGATGTAAAGGTAGGATACACCATTGGTAATTGCTTGAGTTATCAGGAATGGGTGGATTTGGGGGGATCGAACTTGACCTGTCCGAAGTTTTACAATCATGGATGCTGAGAAAAAAGCCAGAAAAATGCATGAAAAAGCTCCATGATGTTATCAGCTGCAAATTTGAAAGGAACATAAATTTCCATGATTGTTCCCACCCACCTCTCACCATAAAGGCCCATTTATACAGACGAGTGGTAACGGAAAGCGGTATATGCCAGGAGATATTGTCCATTTATACACACGGGGCGGAAACCCGTCCGGTATTTGTTTTTTTAGAGATTTAAGTGTTCCGGAAAGTCTGTGACGTCATACCCAAGTAACCCAACGAGACCGCTGATTGGCCAGAACGTGAAGTCTCCGCGCGGTATTTCAAAAAAATCGCTCGGGTTTCTAATTGACCATTTGCATGTGGAATTTAAATAATATCTGATACACTGACTTGTTCACACAGTCGTGAACCACATAACGACCGAGGATCGATATTGTGTTTTCCTTTATTCCTTTAATATACCCTAACCCCATTACCTAGCGCTTGCCCCAACGATCGAGGACCGAATTCGGACAAGCAAACCGTCCTTCGAGGATCCTTTGTTCCCTTTGTTCTCTTTTGTGTTTCGATCCTCGATCGTAATACTACGATACAAGAACACA
Source organism: Crossaster papposus (assembly GCA_037893245.1). NCBI lineage: Eukaryota > Metazoa > Echinodermata > Asteroidea > Velatida > Solasteridae > Crossaster > Crossaster papposus. The sequence continues at coordinate 233,079 of JBAIAA010000003.1, read as the reverse complement.
CAGCTTGGCACAGTTTGACTTAAAATTATCCAGACCAAATACACTGTTGCTATATCACGTGATTCGGGGCAAGCTCTTGCATAGTTACGTTAGAGACGCTTAGCACCAATACATTGTTCACAATGGTTGAGAATGGTACAAAGACACCAGACCATTCCAGAGCCGGGGGTTGCTAGCGTAAGGCTTGCCCCGAATCACGTGATATAGCAACAGTGTCTTTGGTCTGGAGAATTTAAATGTAAGCTGTGTGAACAAGTCAGTGTACCAGATATTATTTAAATTCCACACGCAAATGGTCAATTGTGGCGGTTTATCGCTCTCCCGCGTGGCTTGTCCGCTCTCAATGTAAACGATCCTATAGAAAACCATGTTCCATTTTTTTTCACCAAGCGGAATTCTGATATCACTCATCTGTGTAAATGGGCCTTTACAATAGACTGTTACGTACACAGTGTTATGACATACATTGTACATGTAGCTATAGTGTTATCTACAAAAGTCAAGTGTTTTGAGTACCTATAGTATATAATACAGTTTTTTGTTTGTCCAAGTGTATTGTCAAAGATGGTTGAGTCATCTAGAGCAGACCTGAATGAATACCCTGGTTGTTGATTGGAATGATGCTCGCTATTGTATGTCTCTCTTAAAGCTGTTGAAGTGGGTGTGGGTTTCTGTGGTTTTATAAGCTTTTGTCTTCTTACTTCCTGTATAGATTCCTCCCTGGCCACTTTTTAAAATATTATTCCTTGCTCTGTGATGAAGTGTAAAGCGTTATACTCTTTGCTAACAGACTTGAGCCCTGTTCGCACTGGACTTTTTTTGATAAAACGTACCGAGACGATGGGTACTTTTCCCATTTCAAGTCCAGTGCGGACAGCCTAGGACGTTTTCCTCTCAGGTACTCCTCCCGAGTCCAGTGGCTACTTCTACCGGCCAACTGCTGCCCGGTTAAACTTCCCAGGTCACTTTTCCCTAGACGATAAGTCCAGTGCGAACAGTGCGTGTCGGTAAAAGCGGCCCAGGAAAACGTACATGCGGCCTCCCAGTGCAAGGCCACGCTACACAAGACACCGCGCATGCGCTTTTTGCATTGTTTACGTGCGAGCAAAGCGCCCTCACGAGTCATTATAATGACAGCTTGGCTACTTCTCCCGCGGTCTCGGTAAAATTTTCCCGTGTCGAAAGTTCAAGTGCGAACAGTGGTAACATTTGATCATTTTTTATTTTACCATTGTCTCAGTAAAACCTTCAAAAAAAAAAGTCCAGTGCGAACACGGCTTAAGGGAATTTATCCATGAAAATACCTGGAGACAATTTCATAGAGCTGCCTAAGCACAAAATGTTGCTTAAGCACATCGTGTTTTATCGTGTTATTTTCAAACGAAAATGGCAGAAAATGGCATCTCCCCCAAAAAGGTTCCGTGTAGATCGTGCCTGTGTACCTGGCTTTGCGGACGTGTAAGAAATCACTGAATTCGGGGAGTGATGTACGGAGCTCATCGAGTGCAAATTTGTACGTGTTTCAATGCTGCGCTTCGAGGTAGCGATCTATACGTATTTACTGTATGAGATGTGCGGCTCGTGAGCGTTGAAGAATGAATGAGATACCTTTCAACGTTGGTCCCCCCCCCCCCCCCCCCCCCCCCTTCCCCGGGTACATTAACCAAAACATGGCTTATTTCTATATTTTTTTTTAAGTTGGCTTATGAACCTGTATTTTCAAGCATGATTGTTTGCCCTGGTACCACATAACGATCGAGGGTCGAAGCACAAAAGAGAACAAAAAGGAACAAAAGCCCCTCGGTCGACAGTATGAATGGCAAAATTCGGTCCTCAATCGTCGGGGCAAGCGCTAAGGTAATGGGGTTAGGGTATAACATAGGAATAAAGAAAAACACAATAGGGGATCCTCGATCGTTATGTGGTTCACGACTGCATGTTCCACCGCAGTTCTCCAGACTATTGTCCTCACAGAAGCGATAATCATAGAGATTTATCCACAATTCTCAGGCCGTTTAGGATAAAACCTTGCAGTCGTTGTTTTGGCGTGATGCCTGTCATCGTTGCGGTCTGTCACTCTTGTCGCTAGTACAGTGCCCCTGGTAGAGCCTGGTTTCCAAGGCTTGAAGTTGTCGGTTTTTTCTTTTCTTTTTTACCAAACCATGCCCCCTTTCCAGTTGGTTGGGTGCTTTCAGACTTTCTTTGAAACCACTTTTAGTGAAGTGTGAACACTTTAGTCAAGGCCCCAGTTTTGTGGATTTGGGAAACTGTTGTTGTTAAAAATGCCATTTACACATTAGTTATGTTGATGCGCTCATTCAGTTTTGGGCTCTAATTACCCCTCCCCCCCCCCCCACCCTACCCCCCTCTCTTAATGGTGGCTGCTTTATGTTCCGACACTCCAATGTTCCGACTACTCAACCTATGTTCTTACACCCCTGTGTTCCAACCCCATTTTGTTCCGGCACCCCTATGTTCCGGCACCCCTATGTTCCGGCGCCCCTATGTTCCGGCGCCCCTATGTTCCGGCGCCCCTATGTTCCGGCACCCCTATGTTCCGGCACCTCTGTTCCGACACCCCCTATGTTCCCACACCCCCTATCTTCCCACACCCCCTATGTTCCCACACCCCCTATGTTCCCACACCCCCTAACGATAATGTTCCGACACCCCTATGCTCCGACACCCCTATGCTCCAAAATAGTGATGTAACCTTCTAAAACCAGTTTGCGCCGGGATTATTTTAACATCACCCAGCCGACTCGCGTTATTTTTTTTAACGAAACTCGATCCGAGGCGTGTTCAGGCCGATAGTACCGGGAAGCACACCCACGCATTTCCGGCCTTGTTCGCTGCTGACAGACATTTCCGGCCTTGCTCGTGGCGTGTTTATAATTATGCGTCCTTCGTTTTAAATCTGGGGAAACATTTGCGTTTATATACGCCATCCGGCGCGAACTGGTTAACAGTTTTTCATGGTCTAGGGCCTAAAAATGTGTTTCATTAAAAGAAATGTTGATTTCGATGAATAAAGTGGACAAAAACCGACCATTTTGTGTGCATCGTTCTGATGTAGTACAACAGAGCCGGCTATTTCAAAGCCTGTTTTCTCAGTTGTGTAATTTGAACTCCAAGAAAGTAATCAATATGTAAACACGTCGTGTCTCCAAAACGGGAGGTGCTATAGATCTCTATTATGTACTAAATGCAAGCTTACGTTGTGGGCTTTCTAACCGTGTACAGTATATAACTCAATTTCATGTTTTTGCGACATAAGACAACTTTTTGTAGAGCCGGTCACATATATGTGACCTGTCATCACAAAATGAGCGTAAAGTCGCACAGAGTGATTTCCTAGTACGGCCAGTCAAAGTCAAAATTTGAAGGGGTGGTCGATTTTGAGATTATATGGGTTTTTTTAAGACTAAATCCCCAACAATCAATTCCCAATGTTTCAGGACGATCAGATAAAAACAAAATTAGTTTTTGAGACAATTTTGACTATGCCTTTCTATGCCTTTCACACAATTTCTCGCAAGAAATGCCTGTTTTCTCATAATCTCTGTATTAAGACTCCAGACTAAAAAATAACAAAATAAAAATATTGAGTATCAAACATCCAAGTGTTATATACCATTGGAAAGCTCCGTTTCCACAGAATTAAGAAATACCCATATCTCAATTTTTGATTTTGCCGACTTTACACTCATTTTGTGATGACAGGTCACATATGATTGGTCCAGTAATATAGTCATATCTGAAACTTTCTGTACTTTGTCCCTATCAACACAAACAGTAACTAATGTAAACAGTGTCATCCGAATCCAAACACAGATGGGTAATCCCCCTCTTTGTAAAAAAAAATCAACTACAGTCAATGACGTTATATAGCCATGAAGTGATATCATGCAACCGGCATGCGATTGTCCAATTTGTACAATGTTGGAACCAAATGAATGGTTTGGCGTAAAAAGGAATGAATTTTCACAAAAGGGATTGTATTTTGGCCTTGAATCTAATCTGGGGGTTGGTAAAACCTTTTTTTTTAATTTTTTGTTGGGTCTCTGGTTCAAGGACAGATCTTATTTGTAGTTGAACTGCAAAGTGTTTGTAAGGGTGGTTTTTAAGGTTGTACAAAATATGTACCGGTACGGTAGGAATAAGTTGACATGGACAGGGAATAAACGGGACACCAGAACATCAACCCTGATTATTCCCTACCTTATTTTTCTTACACATACCGTAACCTGAATCCTGCAAAATCCTTCAATATTTATTACTGGTGACCACTGCCTGAATCCTGCAAAATCCTGTAGCGGGTTTACCGTTGAGCTATAAAATAGCTGAACATGAAACAAACAACTGCTAAGTGCCCTATTAAAACAAGGGTCTGCACACATGGCCCTTAATTGGTGTGCAAACGTTTCCTACCCTTGACACATAACTTACACCCTGACTGAAGCTCTATGGAGAATGTGCATAGAGCATGAGCAGTGTGAAAGTACAAAGTAACAAATAACCACAATCCTCCAAAATCCTCATTTGGATAAATACCCAAGTAACCTCAATCCTGCAAAATAATCAAGCATTAGTTTAGGCCTTATGACCTGGACCCTGCATTAACCTCCAGTGGCAAAACCCCCAATAGTTGACTTCAATCTTGCAAATTCCTCTGATGCATCAACTTCAAAGTGACCTTAATCTTGCAAAATCCTGCGATTTGCAAAGAGGATTTGGGAGGATTTGGGGAAGATTTGGGGAAGATTTGGGGAGGATTTGGGGAGGATTTGGGGAGGATTTGGGAGGATTTGGGAGGATTTGGGATGGTTAGTTTTAATATCCAAAGTATTTGGACCATGAAGCTATGTAAGTTTTTGTTTTTGTTTTAATTATTTTGGGGTATAAAGCCGTGTTCGCACTGGACTTTTTTTGGGGAAGGTTTAACTGAGACGATGGTAAAATAAAACATTGTCAAATGTTACCACTGTTCGCACTTGGACTTTCGACACGGGGAAATTTTACCGAGACCGCGGGAGAAGTAGCCGATAAATCGAGCTGTCATTATGATCACAATGCGATGTGCATGCATCAGCGCGCGCAAAGAGCGCATGCGCAGTGTCTTGTGTAGCATGAAATCGCACTAGGGGGCCAGATGTGCGTTTTCCTAAGCTGCTTTTACCGACTCGCGCTGTTCGCATCGTCTAGGCAAAAGTTACCTGGGACGTTTCCCCGGGCAGTAGTTGGCCGGTAAAAGTAACCACTGGACTCGAGAAAAGTAACTGAGAGGAAAACGTCCTAGGCTGTCCGCACTGGACTTTAAATGGTAAATGTACCCATCGTCTCAGTAAGTTTTATCAAAAAAAGTCCAGTGCGAACAGGACTTTAGCTGGTTTCATGAGGTGCCCAAAATGAACGAGTAATCAGACTAACTGCTCTTCCATTCTTGCTACATGTAGCTGATCACACCCATAATCAATTGTCCAGTCGTTGACATAACAGGCCTCCTGTCCCCCTTGTTAGTCTGACAGCACTCTGGAATCCAAACCTGTCTTTTATTCCGTTTAGTTCACTTACCTGCATAACAAACAAACACACCGCAACCCCCCCCCCCCCCACAAAAAAAAAAAAAAAAGAAAAGAAAGAAAAAAAAAAGAAAAAAAGAAAAAAAAGAAAAAAGGAATTGGCCTCACAAAAGAAGCTAGAATGCATGAATAAATACAAGTGAGCGCTGATTTAATACCTTGCCCGGCGTGCACAAAAGCAAGAACTCGACACTTGTTGAATTCAGTGTGCAGTGAACGGTTGTAGTGTGAGAGGAACTCGTACCGGTACATGGTACATGTGTACGCTAAATACTTGTGTAGTTTGGGGATTGGAAACTTTGACACCATTTGTGCGTGTATACAATGTATGATACAGTATGTGCTCCTTGATGCACACAGTGTTTAGCTATTTATGACGGCATGTTGTCGACAAATGGACATGTCGTATGACAATTTTTAAGCTCGAGAACTACAGAGGTATGTGAAGTGAGAGAGAATCTGCCGATTTTGTAACTACCTGGTGATGTTGGAACCTGTGGACATCAATGCTGTAGCTGTTTAATCATCTTGATTTGTTTGGAATTATTCCGTTTGTGTTTTGCTTAACCCGTTAATGACACTAGAAAGGCCTACCACGTGTGTTGACGTGGAATTAGGCATTGAATGGATGGTACATTCGTATTTTCAACGGGTTCATCAGCGATCTGTGCTAGCCTGGCTTGAAGGGACAAAGTATTAAACATTGTGTGTCAATCGTCGAGGATGTCAAAGTTTTGAGAGTCAGATACATACACGTATTTGATTTAAAGGTAGGATACACCATTAGTAATTGCTTGAATTATCAGGAATGGGTGGATTCGGGGGGTTGTATTTATATCAATTAACTGAAGTTTTACAATCATGGATGCCGAGAAAAGCAAATTACAAGAGCATTCAATTTCAACCGGCGTCGGGCAGTTATTCTTAGGTTGTTCTAGGATATCTAGCGCAATAATTTAGCTGGATGCCTAGAATCATTATTTACTTTCAGATATAAAGTAGGGTACTTCTTAATAATTCGGTAGTAAATATTTTGGATATCTGCAAAACCTGTAAACACAACTTACCCGATAGGGCTGTTCGTTTTTAAATAATTTAGTATTCGGTCTTTGGAACTGCGTTATGACCAAATACTCAAATTCAAAACTTAGGTCAAAATTAAAAAAAAAAATGGGGACTATTTTTATTTGTTTTTGAAAGTTATTTCATTTTTTGCTTCCAGGAAAACAAAGTTATTTAATGGAGATGATATTAAACTTGATTTGTGGATGAATATTGTTGCTTTTACCTGCTGATCTGTGTAACTTTCTGGTACATGATTATGTTGAGTTTGATTCTGTGAACAACATGTGCAATACAGTTGGTATATAGCACTGGGAACTCTGGTTGCCCGGTTAGCCCTGGCGTGGTTGTCCAGTTCGGGTTTGTCGAGCTCTGCGACCAAAAAACTTGATCCGAAGCAGGTTCAAGTCGATGGTACCGGAAAGCACACCCACGCATTTCCGGCCTTGCACGCTGCTGACAGACATTTCCGGCCTTGCACGCTGCTGACAGACATTTCCAGCCTTGCTCGCTGCTGGCAGACATTTCCAGCCTTGCTCGTGACGTGTTTATGCGTCATCCGCTTTGAATCTCAGAAAAACTTTGCGTGTATATACGTCCTCCGGCGCGAACTGGTTAATAGTTGTCTACTTTTTAGTGCACAATAACTCTTCCTGTACTAGTCTGTATTAACGTCCATCGATATATCAATATTACTCAAATACTCGATACTATTTTGACATCGATATTGCCGATGTCACTTTTGTAATCATATCGACATTCTAAATTTTCGAATTTCGATGTTTCAAATATTTTGATGTATCTAAATTTCGATGTTCCTAAAACACTGAAAGAGTGTCGGATTATCCAGAAAATCTCAGGGCTTTAGTGTATTAAAAAAGCTGCCATCTTTATTTGTAGCTTATAACATTTGAGTAGGCCTATTGAATAAAATACGTTCGACGACCAACTGCGGTTGTGAAGGTGTTCTTTGTGTTTTACCCGCGGCCCGCCGCTATAGTTCACGACCGCTTGCACAGTAAAATCTCAAAAGAAACGGTATGCAACCCTATTAAACTGTCGGTCTTCAGTATATTGGGCGCTGTTTTTATGCTTCATCTTGCACACGGGAAATAATTGATATATCGAGTATACTCGATATTGAATTTCCGATATGTCAATTATTATAAAAAACTTACATCGACGGACGTTAGTCTGTATTGTAGTTGATCAATGTTTTCCGTTGATTTTTTTATCTCCGTTTGCAGATCCTCACATCAAAGTGACAGGGAGGTTGGAGAACATAACAACAGCCAGGGATAAAATCATGTCGGTCCTAGACACAAAAGTGAGTGACGCCATTCAATACTCAAACACAGGCAGCTGTAGATTTGTTAAAAAGAAAACTACGGTACTCTTTTTTGTCCCACATTTGTTTATAAAAATGGGTATTGTACTGTCACAGTCACGGGATTCTAACTTTCAGCAGGTGGTTCTCTTCTGAATGGTAAACAAAAATGTTGATATACACTATTTAGAGGGATCTTATACGTTTGGTAATTACTTCAAAAATTAATGGCAATAAAAACTTACTTGGTAAGAAGTACAGCAGCTTTGGATAGTATATTGCATTTTTAGAAACTTTTCACTTCGAAGTACTGCGGTTATGGAAAAATATATCACTTTTTATCCCCAAAAATTTGAATCTGAGAAGCGTTACTGCAGTGACGTTTCTCAAATTGTGTATTCCAATGCAGATTATTCTTCCTGCGTGGACATAACCGCTCCAGATTTTCGGCAATATCTAAAATTCGCTAACACCTTTTGAAATGAAATTTGTACAGGTTAGTTGTATGGTAATTTTAGGATTGAAACAAACAGTGGGTTCCAATTACCAAACGTATACGATTTCTTTAATGTTAGACAAATGTAAGGCATTCTGGCAAAATGATTCGAAACTGTGCGCAGAGCATAGTGGAGAAAACTGCCAACAAAATGGGTGTTGGTAAAAGTCGGAGCTGGCCGGAGCTGGCCGGAGCTGGCCGGAGCTAGCCATAGCTAGCCGGAGGTAGTCGGAGGTAGCCGGAGGTAGCCGGAGGTAGCCGGAGCTAGCCGGAGGTAGCTTAATGCTGTTGTATACGCTTTGTATATAGTTTCCCATACAGATTACTGATTACACTGAATACAATTATACCTCTGGGTTTCCACAGACCATCAAAATTACATTTTGTCTGTATTTTAAAATAATATTGTTCACTCCAAGATCCTCTCCTGGTTCGCGTCAGGTTTTCATTGTAACATGGTAACTGTAACCGACTTTTACCAACACCCCAACAAAATGAATAATGGGTGATTTTTGTAATTTTCAGATTAATTGATTTTTTGTAATCTTTGGTATGCCTACTAACTATGTTTTGTTAGGAAATAGTATGAAAGTAATGTAATGAGTGTTTTTAAGAGAAAAACAATAAAAAGCCATAACTTGTTAACAGAATGTGGAAGGGAAATGTAAGGGAAATGTTATCCTCTTTTTTAATACCTGAGAACTCTCATTTCAACCTCTGCCCAGTTCCGTCTCATTTTGCCAGAACCTCATACAAATAACCAGAGTTGTATCCGAGTCCAGTCGCGAGTCCGGTCGCGAGTCTTTTCGTAAAGCCAGTCGCAAGTCTTTTCGTAAAGCCAGTCGCAAGTCTTTTCGTAAAGCCAGTCGCAAGTCTTTTCGTAAAGCCAGTCGCAAGTCTTTTCGTAAAGCCAGTCGCGAGTCTTTTCGTAAAGCCAGTCGCAAGTCTTTTCGTAAAGCCAGTCGCAAGTCTTTTCGTAAAGCCAGCCGCGAGTCTTTTCGTAAAGCCAGTCGCAAGTCTTTTCGTAAAGCTGGTCGCAAGTCTTTTTCGTATAGCCAGTCGCAAGTCTTTTTCGTAAAGCCAGTCGCAAGTCTTTTTCGTAAAGCCAGTCGCAAGTCTTTTTCGTAAAGACAGTCGCAAGTCTTTTTTGTAAATACAGTCGCAAGTCTTTTCGTAAAGACAGTCGCAAGTCTTTTCGTAAAGCCAGTCGCGAGTCTTTTCGTAAAGCCGGTTGCGAGTCTTTTTCGTAAAGCCAGTTGCGAGTCTTTCCGTAAAGCCAGTCGTGAGTCTTTTCCGTAAAGCCAGTCGTGAGTCTTTTCCGTAAAGCCAGTCGCGAGTCTTTTCCGTAAAGCCAGTCGCGAGTCTTTTCCGTAAAGCCAGTCGCGAGTCTTTTCCGTAAAGCCAGTCGCGAGTCTTTTCGTAAAGCCAGTCGCGAGTCTTTTCGTAAAGCCAGTCGCGAGTCTTTTCGTAAAGCCAGTCGCGAGTCTTTTCCGTAAAGCCAGTCCCGGGTCTTTTCGTAAAGCCAGTCGCGGGTCTTTTCGTAAAGCCAGTCGCGGGTCTTTTCGTAAAGCCAGTCGCGAGTCTTTTCGTAAAGCCAGTCGCGAGTCTTTTCGTAAAGCCAGTCGCGAGTCTTTTCGTAAAGCCAGTCGCGAGTCTTTTCGTAAAGCCAGTTACAAGAAACTGGTTAAACAATGACAAAGGAATGCTTTGGTTAATGCTTCATCTGAATAGCTAGTGACTTGACTTGAGACTGAAGGACTTGTGATGGACTTGCAGGGTCTTGTGATGGACTTGCAGGGTCTTGTGATGGACTTGCAGGGTCTTGTGATGGACTTGCAGGGTCTTGTGATGGACTTGCAGGGTCTTGTGATGGACTAGCAGGGTCTTGTGATGTACTAGCAGGGTCTTGTGATGGACTAGCAGGGTCTTGTGATGGACTAGCAGGGACTCGAATACAACTCTGCAAATAACATGCAAAGAGGCATTTATAAAAAGAAGAAAAAACCCAGAAACATACTGTCCTTTTCTAAAAAGAATTATTGGCTACATGTACTTGTACATGCACCTCTTCTCTTTCAGAGCAATAGAGTTACTTTAAAAATGGACGTCTCCTACACGGAACACTCGCACGTGATCGGCAAGGGAGGGAACATCATCAGGAAGGTCATGCAAGAAACGGGATGCCACATCCACTTCCCAGATTCAAACCGGGGCTCTCAACAAGAGAAGAGTAACCAGGTCTCGATAGCCGGCCAGATCGGGGGAGTGGAACGAGCTCGCGCTAAAGTTAGAGTGAGTTTATCAGTTGAAAAAACTGCCATGATATTTTCTGCTTTCTCTTACTCTCTCTCCTCCCCCCCCCCCCCCCCCCCCCCCACCCAACAAAATAACCTCTCTGCTTAACCAGTTCGCACCGGGATTATTTTCGAATCACAGAGCCGAGGAGCGGGATTATTTTTAACAAAACGCGATCCGAGGCGGGTTCTCGCAAGCCGATGGTACCGGGAAGCACACCCATGCATTTCTGACCTTGCTCGCTGCCGACGGACATTTCCAGCCTTGCTCGTGACGTGTTTATGCGTCATTCGTTTTGAATCTGGGGAAAACTTTATTGCGTGTAAATTAAGGATGTGACCTTTAAACGTTTAAACGTGTAAACGTCAACAAAATCAAATCCGTTTAGAATTTTTTTCAAACGCTTAAACGGAACTCGAATAAAAAATAAATGGACCTTCCATTTTCGCCATACCCTCAAGTTTTATTCACGAAGAATTTACTTTCTTCAAACATCTATTTATTTTAGAAAGCATTTGTAATGCCTGTAGTACTTGGTCATGTTCCAATAAGATTAATCAGATACTTTTCTCAATGACCAGCAGCTGCCGGTATCTATTGTGCCCATGATGATGATTATACATACGCCGTCCACGCCTTGTTAATTTTTTCCCAGCAACGGCGTATTGAAAACATCAAACACATGTACACATGTGTTTGATGTTTTCAATACGCCGCTGCTGGGAAAAAAATAAACGGGCGTGGATGGCGTCTTTCTCCGAGGGCTATTCAGATTAAACTACTAAGTTTTCAAACAATTCTGAGTCTCTCGTATTTCTTTATTTTTCTGTGAAGTTGGAACTTAAATTTGCTTAAATCACCAGTCGGCGTGTTTTGCAGTAATCAAACAAATGCGTTATTTAAAACAATGTATCTGTGTCGCTTATTAAGATCGGCTTGGGCTGCAAGTGCAAACACCACTGTTCCCTTACAAAAAACAATTCGACGGATAAAATGTTCTTTAGATCGTAGAACGGGTACCGCTGGGAGTGACATATCAGAATACTTGTGGAATGGGGATGTGTAAACTTTAAAATTAGTTTTTGAAGAGTGATATAAATGTAGAGTTAAGCTTGCCTTGGGCGATACCGCTTTTTTTCATCCACGATATATCGTCAAAAATATATCGCGATATTCGATGATATCGCGATTAATTTGTGACGTCAATAAAAAATCAACACTTCAGCGCCAACAACCACAGAAATAGTCTCACAAAGTGCGTCGCATTTTTTTACAAGAAACATAACGGCTACCAACCGCAGGATCGGGAGCTGTGGGGAGAACCTGCCGCTCTGGCCTACTATTAACCACATCACAAAGGATTATGCCGACTGAAGTAAAACTGCAGAATTGTTTTTTGATTGGTCTATGAACGGCAGTTTGTTCAACCACAGGAACAACCCGAGCCCGAACCACCAATAAGATTCGTTGTCCGCTTCAGGAAGACTACATTAATAAAGACACTGATGACGAAGTCGGCGAACTTCCAAGAGCTCCCTGTTGTCTATTCTTCACTGAGTTCATCAGCCCGGCCGTCACTGTTAACGGGTTTCTCCTTTTTCTTTCCACTAGCCGGCCAGATCAGTAATGTTGACTTTTGACTAGCCCGCCAGCATTTTTCAGTGGTCGGCATGTTTTTTTTTACCTTTTAGGCTCCCATCCCAAGCCTATTGAAATTCCAAAGTGATGGCAGGCCGCATGTTGGTCTGCTTGCTACAATGTTATACAATTTGTAGGTCAGCTGTCAATCATTGTCTGGATTCCTTGCCCCTACTTGGAATATAATCGTATTATTATTTACCCCTGAAAACTGTTGGAAATTTTTTTGGAGTTTATTCAAACAAGTCTTTAAGTACCCTATCTCTTGTTTTATATAAAAACAAGGCAAATTACATAAATAGCCTTAGGAATTATTTGTTTGTAGGACTAGGGTTTCGTAAATAAACAGGCTCAGGTTTTTTAACACCTTTTTATTTGTACATCTTAATACATTTTGTATATACATATCGTAAATCGTTTAAGAACTGGTATCGCGATTTTTGATAATATCGCGGTATCGCCCAAGCTTATGTAGAGTTTTCGCCATTTATCTGGGTGTTTTGTTGTTGCAAGTAATAAACACAAAGTTATAGTTTCCGAGTCCAAACCCTGTATTTATTTCTATCCAAATTGATGTCGACTATTTAATCACCATTGACGATTCTGCGACATCTCCCCCGTAAACAATATTGTGGTTCGAAAAGAATTGTATACTTATTTAAGAAAATTGTTAAAATGTTTCTATCATCTGCTGGAAAATATGTTTCTCTTATTTTTCCGATACAGTTTAAGGGTTCCCCAGTCTTAAAAAAATCTCGGCCCCCAAAAGAATATTTCTCCAGGCTCCAGAGAATGATTGACAGCCCCATTGTCCAAATTGATACATTATATCTCTTGTTTATACAAACCTATTTACAAGGTGACCGAACTTTGAGGACTGGCGTTCGTAGATAAATGTATACCGGCAGTACTCGCTGGAATGCTGCAGCTATCGCGAAATTCGTGAGGGTAACGTTTTTTATTTTTTATTTTTTATTTTTTATTTTTTATTTTTAATCGTAGCTAAAAAATAAATAAATAAACGATCTCCCTAAGGCTGGTCTGGACATTCCTTGAAATGACACTTGATTTGACAGCACTTGCAGGTGATGCTTCTTGAAATGTTTAGCCTTCAAAGAACATAGAAAAAAATGGTGTTAAGTGTACACAATGTATACAAACAAACGCGACCGCAGTTACGCAAATAGACCGGGACAGGCGGCAGCCTTTTAAAGTTTTCAATAAACGTTTAAACGTTTAAACGTTACGGGAAAAGTTTGCTAAACGTTTACAAAATTAAACGTAGATTCACATCCTTAGTGTAAATGTACCGGTACGTTCTCCGGCACGAACTGGTTAATCCTAAAACCCTAGGCTCTTGCACTAGAAAGCATACCAAACCTAACTTCAACAACTGCACACAGGTTCAGTAATTATTGGTACGGAACCTGCCAAATGTACATGTCCCTGCCAAATGATACATTTGTACAGATGGGTCTATGCATTGTTCAGTGTTCAGGATCAGGGCTTTCATGACGGGCCATTGGTTCTGTGTGTTGGGCTGTGTTTGAGTGGGGACAGACAGGGTGTACACATCACACTTACAGTTGACTGTGCTGTGACCTGGGGCAAATTTCATAGAGCTGCTAAGCAAAAAAAATTGCTTAGCACAAAAAAGTCTTGCTCATTAAAAACAGGTTACCAGCTAAAATTCTGCGGGTTTTTCATGCTAAGCCATAAACCAGCTGATTTTCAATCGAAAACAATAAAGATCACGTGAAAATTTGGTCTGTAACCTTGTTTTTGCCAAGGACAAATTTTCATGCTAAGCAAATTTTTGTGCTGAACCTCACATACATGTAATTCAACAGGGTCTCCCTGGGCCTATTGTAGTGAGTCCAACAACAAGTTGCTAATGTTTGGTACCAAATTAAACCTGCCCAAACCTAGCAAAACCTGCAGTTGGCCAGGGTTTGATGGACTAGGGTAGTTAGGGTTAAAGGTAGTATACACCATTTGCAGATATCAAAAATATTTACTACCGAATTATTAAGAAATATCCTACTCATCTGAAAGTAAATGTTGATTCTGGGCATCCAGCAAAATGATTGCGCTAGATATCCTGTAATTATTCCGAAAAATAGAATTTTATAATGAAAGATTTGCGATTGCCGGACGGCGATCGCGAAAAAACAAAGATAACATAAGAATAACTGCTCGACGCCGGTTTAAAAAAAACCGCTGTTTTTCGTGCTTTTCTCGGCATCCATGATTCTAAAACTTCGGACAGCTCAGTTAAATGATATTTACTATAAATACAACCCCCAAAATCTACTCATTCATGATAATTCAAGCAATTACCAATGGTGTATACTACCTTTAAATTAGTCTAAGAAAATGTAATTTAAAAATCCTGCTGTAGACAATGAAGAATGAACAACAAAGGGATGAAAATTGATTTTACTAAAAATGGGGAAAGGTTAAAAAAAGGTGAGGTTTACCAGAAGAAAAACAAATCGACCACCTCTTCAAATTTTGGCTTTGCCACTCTGTAATGTGAATTCCATAAAGAGTGTTACCAACTTCGTGGTTATTGAATATTCTTCTACACATGACTGTTCATGAACGCTATATGTGACCTGGCACCACGAAATGGGTGAAAAGTCACAAATTAACAAATTTGACATTATTACATTTCTAAAAAGAAGAAGTCCTAAGCTTTCAAATGATGTATTGTGTGTTGCTGTAGCTTATTCCTAGCCGCTGCTATACTCTTTTGAAGTTGCTGAAGTCATGCTTCCTTGTTTTGAGAAAACAGAATTAAAAGTCTGTGAACCGTGCCAACTATACTATCACTCGGTGCAATTCAGCCACCAAAAAACACACTTTAGAGTTTTTATTGAGCTATACAATTTTGGGATATGATAAAGAAGGTTTTTTTTTTATGTAAAACGTTAACAACTGGAAATCGACCTCCCATTTGAAAAATGGACGTTTCAGCCAATAACTTGTTTTGGACAAGTGCGAATTTCCGCTCATTTCGTGGTGCCAGGTCACATATGAAAGAACAGTCTCCATTAACAGTCCATAAATAGTCCCCATTGTAAACATCAGTTTTGAAATAAAAACCACCAACCTCAAAACTTCATCTATAAAAAAAAATCGCCAAAACCACACTGCTCAGCAGAAGCTTCACTGGGTAAACACCTATTATTCCTTTTAATTGGAAAGACTGTTGACTCGTTTGTTTATACTGTTGCTTAGAGACGCTCTGTCCTGATAATAGTCTGTGGTCGGAGATGGGTCACTTGGGGTCATCCTATTACCACCCTTCTCTCCCCCCCCCCTTATCAAGAATAGATGCATGAGTCATTTAAAATGATTGTCCTTTTGAAGTAGTCAAACGAAAGAACAGTTTAATCATGAATGATATATTCGAACCAGGGTTGTAGTCGAGTCCCTGCAAGTCCGTTTAAAAGTCCTTTCGTGAAGCCAGTCACAAGTCCCTTCATAAAGGCAGTGCAAGTAACTGGATGAACAATGACAAAGGAATGCTTTTGTCAAAGCTGATTTGAATAGCTTGTGATTTGAATTGGTACTGAAGGACTTGTGATGGACTTGCAGGGACTTACAGGGACTTACAGGGACTTACAGGGACTTGCAGGGACTTGCAGGGACTTGCAGGGACTTGCAGGGACTTGCAGGGACTTGCAGGGACTTGCAGGGACTTGCAGGGACTTGCAGGGACTTGCAGGGACTTGCAGGGACTTGCAGGGACTTGCAGGGACTTGCAGGGACTTGCAGGGACTTGTGATGGACTCGTGATGGACTCGACTACATCCCTGATTCGAACCCACTGATTATTTTTTTTTGTTTTTATCTGATCGTCCTGAAAAATTAGGAATTGATTATTGGGGATTTAGTCTTTAAACAAACCATATAATCTCAAAATCGACCACCCCGTTCCTTGATGATGTTTAAAGGTAGGGTACACCATTTGCAGATATCAGAAATATTTACTACCGAATTATTAGGAAATATCTAAACTCATTTGAAAGTAAATATTGATTCTAGGCATCCAGCAAAATGATTGCGCTAGATATCTTGTAATTATTCCGAACAATCTAAAATTTTAAAGAAAAATTCGCAATCGCCAAACGGCGATCGCGAAAAAAACAAGGATAACATAGGAATAACTGCTCGACCCGGTTGAAAAAACCCGCTGTTTTTTGGCTTTTCTCGGCATCCATGACTGTAAAACTTCGGACAGGTCAGTTAAACGATATTTACTATAAAATACAACCCCCCAAATCTACTCATTCATGATAATTCAAGCAATTACCAATGGTGTATCCTACTTTTAAGATCGGGAATATCTCCACGAGTGTGTACCGTACGTGTAAGCATTGCTGTTTGTGACTTTAATATTCTTGCGTTCATCAGGATCTTTTACCACTGGTCTTGGTCTTTGAGCTGCCCATAAGCAACAACCCAGCCCCAGACATCAACTCACCCACCATCCAACACATCGTCCAGCTCTACAATGTAGGCGTCAATATGAAGCAGAGAGCTCAGGGTTACTCTACCACGGTCACTGTAAGAGGATCTAGCAGCAATGCCGCTGGGGTGAAGGAAGGCACGCTACGCTTGATGGAACACCTCAATGGGAACTTAGGGGTAAGTCCTAGAAGAGGGGGTAGGGTAGACTGAAGCCGAGAGCTTAGGGTTACTCTAACACAGTCACTGTTAGGGAATCTAGCAGCAATGCCGCTTGGGTGAAGGAAGGCACGCTACGGTTGATGGAACACCTCAATGGGAACTTAGGGGTAAGTCCTTGAAGAGAGGGTGGGTTAGACTGAAGCCGAGAGCTTGGGGTTACTCTACCACGGTCACTGTAAGAGGATCTAGCAGCAATGCTGCCGGGGTGAAGAATTAAAGGCACGCTACGCTTGATGGAACACCTCAATGGGAACTTAGGGGTAAGTCCTAGAAGAGGGGGTAGGGTAGACTGAAGCCGAGAGCTTAGGGTTACTCTAACACAGTCACTGTTAGGGAATTTAGCAGCAATGCCGCTTGGGTGAAGGAAGGCACGCTACGGTTGATGGAACACCTCAATGGGAACTTAGGGGTAAGTCCTTGAAGAGAGGGTGGGTTAGACTGAGGCCGAGAGCTTGGGGTTACTCTACCACGGTCACTGTAAGAGGATCTAGCAGCAATGCTGCCGGGGTGAAGGAAGGCACGCTACGCTTGATGGAACACCTCAATGGGAACTTAGGGGTAAGTCCTAGGAGGAGGGCTAGACTGAAGCCGAGAGCTTGGGTTACTCTACCACGGTCACTGTTAAGGGATCTAGCAGCAATGCCGCTAGGATGAAGAAAGGCACGCTACGCTTGATGGAACACCTCAATGGGAACTTAGGGATAAGTCCTAGAAGAGAGGGTGGGTTAGACTGAAGCCGGAGCTTGGGGTTACTCTACCACGGTCACTGTTAGGGGATCTAGCAGCAATGCTGCCGGAGTGAAGAAAGGCACGCTACGCTTGATGGAACACCTCAACGGGAACTTCCCTAAGTCCTGGATTGAAGCTGAGGGCTTGGGATTACTCTATCCTGTCTATTTCAGGTGCATTTCCTGTTTATTTCCCCAAACATTTTTACAAGTCTCATGCCTTTCTGCCTTGAACCTCACAGAATTCAACAGGGTCTCCCTTGGCTTTTTTGTACCGAGCCAAAGAAAGTTCAACGAGAAGTTGCTAATGTTTGGTATCAAACCTGCCAAGACCTAGCAAAACCTGCAGTTGGAGTTTGGGGTAGTTGGGGTTCAAATAACACGCGGCTTGATGACGTCTTGTGTCTGTAATTGTTTTTTTGTAGGTAACTTGTCCTGTGAGCACTCAGATAGAGATTCCACAGCATCATCAGTTCATGAGTGGCAGAAGTGGGATGAACATCAAACAGATCATGCAGGATACCGGTGCTACCATTCACTTCCCTGATCCCAACAGTACGCAGCGCAAGAGCACTGTGTTCATCTCGGGACCGGTGGACTCGGTCGTCATGGCGAGGCAACTGCTCATGGTATGCTATCTATTTTGCCTAACATTGTCTACCGATGCTATTTAACCAGTTCGCGCAGGGATTATTCTAACATTCACCGAGCTGCAGCGCGGGATTAATTTTAACGAAACTCGATCTGAGGCGGGTTCAGGCCGATGGTACCGGGAAGCACACCCACGCATTTCCAGGCTTGCTCGCTGCTGACAGACATTTCCGGCCTTGCTCGTGACGTGTTTATGCGTCACCCGTTTTGAATCTGGGGAAAACTTTGCGTGTATATATTGCGTGTCCTCCGGCGCTAACTGGTTATCAGTTCGCGGCAGGATTATTTTGACATTGACATTGACCGGACTCGGGCACGGGATTCGCTAACATCGATCCTAAGCGGGTTCATCAGGCTGGCTTCTGATGAGTAGCACACACCCTGATATTTTTAGCCTTCTCGCTGCGAGCCGGTCGCTGACAGATATTTCCGGCCTTGCTCCGAGTTGCTCGTGCCATGTTTATCAGTAATTTGTTTTGAGTGCCGGGAAAAAGTTGTGCATATGTAAATTCGTTTTTCGAAGCGAACAATTCAAATAAGTTAAGAGGGCCTAATATTTCGATCTTAACAAGATCTTCTTCAGAGACAATTCAACAATTAGTTCAACAATTGATTTTTTTCTTTTTTTTTCGGTAAACAAATATTAATTCTGATTTTAGAGTGTGTGCAACTCTCTGAAAAAGGGCTTTCAATTGTAGCACCTAAGGAAACATATATGTGATTCGATCAAGCAAAATCAGTCGGAACTCGGCAATTGTTGTTTTTATTTCGGGCCAAAATATGTTCGTAGGGGTGAAAATATCAAAATTGCCTTTTTTTACAAAAACAGAAGGGGAAAATATTTGTCTTTTACATGAAAAAACTCTTTTAACCAAATTCAGAAGGGAAGTGATACAAAAACATAATTTTTTTCAGTTTCTTTTTTTTTAACGTGCTGGTGTTAAAATGGTTGTATTTTTTTAACCAAAGGTTGTATTCACATGGGGTTTTCACTGAAATGGAGCCTGAAGTACGCTACAAAAAAATATGTAAAAATCCCCAAAATGACCAACGCCTACTTTAGACTGATTTTGCTTGATCGCATCACGTGACCAGCTCCATCGTAATCAGGAATACTAGTCGCTGGGACCGTTTTACACAATTGGCCGTTGAAGTGAATGCATGGGTGAAAATCGTGACCAAGTCTTTTTTCTGAAAATTGTATTTTTAGGAAGTGTAGTTATCACAGATTAATGTCATTAATGTATTGTGTGTAAAAACAATCAATAACGATGAAAATGAAGAGGGTTTGTGTGTGCTGTCCGTATGATTTTGGTCAATTTTGTTTATTTCAAAGCTGTTTTTCTCGGAATGTGGATTATGCAACTAAATATACACCTGTCATCTCCATCAGACCATAACTCGTTAACCTACGAAGATACACACTTGTGATGGGTATCATTAGAAAGCTTATGAAATTTCCTTTCTCACCATGTGCATATCTCAAAAAGTCATTTCGAGACTTATTCCTGATTTTGATGGAGCGGGTCATATATTGTACCTATCCAATAACCAATAGTTACCCACTAGTTCATTTCCTGATTTATAATAAGCTCTTAAAGGGTCCTAGAAATGTGGTTTTTATTAGTTTAAATGAAAGATTATAACTAATTGAGTGATTTTCAGTTTATAAAAGTTTTATTTGTTGGTAATTAATATGAGAAAAATAATAATAAAGTGCTTTGGGGGACTGGCCCCGCCCCTAGAATGGTAGCTTATTAACATGTAAATTTTGCATAATTGTGACGTATGTTTGGGAAGACTTCAACGTCGCGACCAGCATGCCCGTGCATGCATGCATCATGTGCCACGCGTATCGATGCAAAATCATTAAGTCGATGGTCGACTCAAGTTATTGTCAAAGGAATTGTCAAGTGGAATATCTTCTTCAGATGTTGGACCTGATGATACTGCCGATATTTCGTCCGATTCTGTGGAACATGCGCTCCCCGGCCCCGAACTGTCGTCTTCACTCGCCATGTCTGAACAAAATCTGCTGCGTGCGTACCCGCGTGCATGGCATCTCTTTTTGGGGGTTGCCGAATGTTCGTCACGAACAGCGCCATCATTTGTCAGTGTTTGAACATGTTAATGAGGGGGCCAATTACATTTACGGTGATTAACCCCAATTAATGTCATTTTATACCATTTTATCACCCCTGGTCTTGTTACTTACACACCAAGGCACATTTTAAATTATTAAACAGCAATTCTCCTCGAAAGGTCTGCGTAGAACTACTAAGGTTCACTGCACACATCATGTCAGAGGTTTATGCATGATTCTGGCTGGCAGTGGGGGTTCTTTCAGGCCAAACAAAGAGACCAAAATACATATGGATCACTTTCCAATAATCCTGGCTTATCTCTCTGGTAGACACAATGGATGTGTTCAGATATAGTTTATGTCAAAGTTGTGGTTTCTGTTGTACACTGTGCTGGCACTTGCTGGAGTTACTACTGGAGGTAGTTGACTTGATTTTTAATGAGCCATTGGGCCAGGCTGGATTTCTTATTTTTAATTTTTTGTGTGTTTAAAGTAAGTAGTATACACCATTTGCAGATATCGAAAATATTTACTACCGAATTATTAAGAAATATCTTACTCATTGGAAAGTAAATAATGATTCTAGGCATTCAACAAAATGATTGCACTAGATATCCTGTAATTATTCCGAAAAATATAATTTTATGGAAACAAAATCGAGATCGCCGGACGGCGATCGCGAAAAAACCAAAAAAACATAGGAATAACTGATCGACACCGAAAACAAACGCTGTTTTTCATGTTTTACTCGGCATCCATGGTTGTAAAACTTTGGACAGGTCAGTTAAACGATAAAATACAACCCCCCAAATCTACCTATTCATGATAATTCAAGCAATTACCAATGGTGTATCCTACCTTTACATCCACCCATTCATGATAACTCGAGCAATTACCAATGGTGTATCCTACCTTTAATGAAAGAAGGTAGTCCATTTCAGTAATTGCTTGAATTATCATGAATAGGTAGATTTGGGGGGTTGTATTTTATAGTAAATACCGTTTAACTCACATATCCGAAGTTTTACAGTCATTGAAAAACGAAAAACAGCGTCGAGCAGTTATTCTTATATTTAATTTTTGTTTTTTCGCGATTGCCGGACAGGGATCGCAAATTTTTCTTTATAAATTCAATTTTGTTGAGATAATTACAGGATATCTAGCGCAATCATTTTGCTGGATGCCTAGAATCAGTATTTACTTTCAAATGAGAAATATATTTCTTTATAATTCGGTAGTAAATATTTTCGATATCTGCAAATAGTCTTTAAAGATGGTAGTCCATTTCAGTTAAAAAACTGCTTTCCAAAAGAGCCCTCTAATTAAAAGAATTACTGATCACTATATCATTTTTATAAAAAATGGTCAGAAGGGTTAACCCTAACCCCCTAGACCCTTTTTGCTAGCAACCATCCTCAATCCTCCAAAATCATCATTTCTTTAAAAACCTCATTTTTTGAAAACCCCATTTAGCCTCAATCCTCAAAAATCCTCCACACTTGAAACAACATCATGTGCCTCAATTCTCCAAAATCCTCATTTTTTTTAATCCTCCAAAACTGCAATGAGGATTCTGGGGATTGAAAAAAGTCAATCCTCTAAAATCCTCATTATGATTTTTTGAAAACCCCATTCAGCCTCATTCCTCAAAAATCCTCATTTTTTGAAAACCCCATTCAGCCTCAATCCTCAACAATCCTCCACACTTGAAACAACATTGTGCCTCAATCCTCAAAAATCCTCATTTTTTTAAAACCCCATACAGCCTCAATCCTCAAAAATCCTCCAAAACTGCAATGAGGATTTTGGAGGATTGAGGAGCGTTAGGGTTAATGATCTTAC
This sequence comes from Crossaster papposus, assembly GCA_037893245.1. NCBI lineage: Eukaryota > Metazoa > Echinodermata > Asteroidea > Velatida > Solasteridae > Crossaster > Crossaster papposus. The sequence goes on along the minus strand of JBAIAA010000003.1, from coordinate 210,677 downwards.
GTCATTTTGATTGATGTGGTGTTTTTTGTTTCTCTCTTCACATCCAGGGATGTCTTCCCCTAGTTTTGATGTTTGATGTCAAGGATGAGTTGGAAGTAGACAGCTCTAAACTATCTCAGTTGATGGATCAACTAGACGTGGTTATTACCATTAAACCAAAGCCTAGACAACCTAGCAAGGTACCCGGTATATCATGTCTGAATTTTACAAAATACAACGTAAATATTAAAGTGAACAAAGAAATGGGCAAGGCGGGACTTAAACCTGCCACCTCCAGATTACCGGACCGGCGCTCTACCAACTGAGCTATCTTGCCCTTTGTTGGCGGTCTCCCAAATTGACAGTATCTATGAGGGCAGAGATGGTTATTGTGATTGATTTAGCCTAGTAGCGCATATATTGCAGCACAGGCTGTATACTCCCCAGGGAGCTGAGATGGTTTAAGGATTGAAAATGGCCCAGTGACCAGGGGTAATAATGTTGGAAGCGCTTTGAGATGCCCTTCGGGTGTGAAAAGCGCTATATAAATCCAAGAAATTATATTGTTCAAAGGCTTATAGTCAGAAGTCATTAAAGGTAGGATACACCATTGGTAATTGCTTGAATTATCACGAATGGGTGGATTTGGAGGGTTGTATTTTATAGTAAATATCGTTTAACTAACCTGTCCGAAGTTTTACAATCATGAATGCCGAGAAAAGCACGAAAAACAGCAATTGTTTTCAACCGACGTTGAGCAGTTTTTCTTTGCGATTGCAATTTTTTTTAATAAAATTATTTTTAAAGATATTTCTTAAGGATTCGGTAGTAAATTTTTTTGATATCTGCAAATGGTGTATCCTACCTTTAACAGTAAATGACCTATCCTACAGTATCCTACAGTAAATGACTTGACTCGAGTCCCTGTGGGTAAATGAGGCGACTCAAGTCCCTGTGGGTAAATAAGGCGACTCGAGTCCCTGTGGGTAAATAAGGCGACTCGAGTCCCTGTGGGTAGATGAGCCGACTCGAGTCCCTGTGGGTAAATAAGGCGACTCGAGTCCCTGTGAGTAAATGAGGCGTCTCGAGTCCCTGTGGGTAAATGAGGCGACTCAAGTCCCTGTGGGTAAATAAGGCGACTCAAGTCCCCGTGGGTAAATGAGGCGACTCGAGTCCCTGTGGGTAAATAAGGCGACTCAAGTCCCTGTGGGTAAATAAGGCGACTCGAGTCCCTGTGGGTAAATAAGGCGACTTGAGTCCCTGTGGGTAAATAAGGCGACTCGAGTCCCTGTGGGTAAATGAGGCGACTCGAGTCCCTGTGGGTAAATGACGCGACTCGAGTTCTTGTGGGTAAATGAGGCGACTCGAGTCCCTTTGGGTAAATGTGACCTGGCACCACGAAATGAGCGAAAGTCACACATGGCCAAAACGAGTTATTGGCCGAAACGTCCCTTTTTCAAGTGGGAGGTTGGTTTTGAGTTGTTAAACGTTTTTACATACCAAACAAACTTTTTGTATAGCTCAATTAAAACTGTAAAGTGTTTTTTTTTGTGGCTGAATTGCAATGAGTGATAGTATAGTTGGCACGGTTCATGGACTATGAACTCAGTTTTCTCAAAACAAGGGAGCACGACTTCAAAAGAGTATAGCGGCGGCTAGGAATAAGCTACAGCAACACACAATACATCATTTGAAAGCTAATGACCTCTTCTTTCTAGAAATGTAATAATGTCAATTTTTTTTTAGTTTGCGACTTTCCACCCATTTTTTGATGCCAGGTCACAATTGACAAGACTCGAGTTCCTGTGGACTCGAGTTGATTCATCAAAAATGGCGACTCGGATCGGTCTCGAGTCGAGTCAGTGACTCGAGTCGAGTCAGTACAACTCTGTCAAGTATTTCTGTTTCTACTTTTTCTACCCCCGAGAGTCTGAACTTTTGCCTTGTCTAAAGCTTTGACCCTTCTATTCTACTCCTATTTCACCACGAGTCCTCCTTGGACTAAGCCTGACGTTTATTTTGTTTGTTTCAGTCTGTCATAGTCAAGAGCATAGAGAGGAATGCAGCCAGTATGTACCGAGCTAGGCAAGCATTGCTAGGACCGAAGTGTGAGAACTTTGTAGCGACTTATACTGGCACCAGAGTGCCTCCTCTCTCTGTGGTCAACGTGGCAGGCCTTGGTAAGTAAACTCTTGGTGTATGGCAACGTGTGTTTGTATTGCACAAGTCAGTAATTAATTGTGTGTGTGTGCAGCAACCACATGGGTCATTATCACGTGAGCATCGTTGAATAATTGGCATCAACCTTCCTTTCGTAATTACAACGCCACGGGGTGAGATTTTTAACGCAACCTTTTTTCAAAATGGAATTGCACAAATATTTTCATGTGACCTGTGAAAGTAGACGTAGAACAAACTAAATGTATATTTTGTGGGACGTTTAGGCAAATACAAACATTTACCATAGAGCTTGCAATGCTCTGTGACTGAGGCAAACCTCGGCGACCCTTGAAACAATTGGCAAACTTTGGCGATTCTTGGCAAACTTTGGCGATTCTTGGCAAACCGCGCCGACCCTTGGCCAGCCTCGCCGACCCTTGCCAAACCTCGCCGACCCTTGGCAAACCCCGCCGACCCTTGGCAAACCTCGCCGACCCTTGGCAAACCTCGCCGACCCTTGGCAAACCTCGCCAACCCTTGGCAAACCTCGCCAACCTTTGGCCAGCCTCACCGACCCTTAGCAAACCTCGCCGACCCTTAGCAAACCTCGCCGACCCTTACCAAACCTCGCCAACCTTTGGCCAGCCTCGCCGACCCTTGGCGAACCCCGCCAACCTTTGGCTAGCCTCACCGACCTTTGGCCAGCCTCACCGACCCTTAGCAAACCTCGCCGACCCTTAGCAAACCCCGCCAACCTTTGGCCAGCCTCACCGACCCTTGGCCAGCCTCACCGACCCTTGGCCAGCCTCACCGACCCTTGGCCAGCCTCACCGACCCTTGGCCAGCCTCACCGACCCTTGGCCAGCCTCACCGACCCTTGGCCAGCCTCACTGACCCTTGGAAAACCTCGTCGACCCTTGGAAAACCTCCCCAACCTTTGGCCAGCCTCACCGACCCTTGGCCAGCCTCACCGACCCTTGGCCAGCCTCACCGACCCTTGGCCAGCCTCACCGACCCTTGGCCAGCCTCACCGACCCTTGGCCAGCCTCACCGACCCTTGGCCAGCCTCGCCGACCCTTGGCAAACCTCGCCGACCCTTGGCAAACCTCGCCGACCCTTGGCAAACCCCGCCAACCTTTGGCCAGCCTCACCGACCTTTGGCCAGCCTCACCGACCCTTAGCAAACCTCGCCAACCCTTAGCAAACCCCGCCAACCTTTGGCCAGCCTCACCGACCCTTGGCCAGCCTCACCGACCCTTGGCCAGCCTCACCGACCCTTGGCCAGCCTCACCGACCCTTGGCCAGCCTCACCGACCCTTGGCCAGCCTCACCGACCCTCGGCAAGCCTCACCGACCCTCGGCTAGCCTCACCGACCCTTGGCCAGCCTCACCGACCCTCGGCAAGCCTCACCGACCCTCGGCAAACCACGGCAACCAATCTCCTTGATTGTTAATTTTCTTCCCACCTCATCCTGAAATTTCCACATCATCCACACTTCTTTCTCAAGGTCTTCTAAACTCCAGCCTTGTCAACGTCAACGCCACCAGTCTTCTATCTCTGACCGGTCTGCCAGTCTCTACGGTCAGTCCCATGCAGATGCCTCGGTCATCGGTCAGTGGTCCAAGTCGTCCCTCCCAGTCTGTGTCCCAGCCTTTGACAGCATTTCCTCTCAGTAAGTCTCCACCTAGGAACAGAACGCTTCCTGCCCTGGCCAACAGAGGGTTCTCTTTAACCACTTTAACAGGCATCAGATTTTGCCGACTTTGGTCTGAAATCCGACTTTTTGATTCTCGGAGAAAGACATTATCTGTGTACAAAGGTCAGATATTTGAATGTTGCTTAAACACAAAGCGTCGTCACATGAACATCATGATCAATTGCATTCAGCTGTGCCTTCTATTCCATTGTTCACTGCTCTCTCCCATTCTCACCATTGAAGGGGAATATGGGTCCTTATAGAAGGTGAAACACAAATGGTGACATTTTGGCACACCAAATTTGTTTCAATTTATTAATCAAAATCAACATTTCTTTTGAATAAAACCTAAAACTGTAGGTATTATAGAGATGTCATTAATGAAAAAAAATGAAAATCACATTTTGATGAAAATGTTTACCCTCTCAACGTTGAGTGGGTCATTCATTACATGATAATAATGTACAGCACGACTTAATACCCCTTTTTTTTATTGAGCCGGTCACATTTAATTTTATATATGTGACCTGTTCCAACGAAACCCAGACAAAGTCGCACAATGTGTTTTGTCACAATGTACTCTTGAAGTCATTTCTGGATGGATTTTACCATTTTGAGGTTTTAGGTTTTCCTAAGTCACTCACTATTAACAATCTCCTCAAATTTGAACAAAATCCGTCTACCAGAAGTGTGTTTTTTTGTCAATTTTGTGAAACATTTGTGTATAGAAATAATACGTTTTTCTGAACTTCAAAGCTGTTTATCTCATAATTAGGTTGTCAGGGTTTTATCACTAAATCCAGACCCCAGGGAAGATAGGGTGGGGGTACATATGTAAATGATACGTCATTTTAAAGCTGAGAACCTAGAGAATTTTAAAAAAGCAAAATCTGAAAAACTAAAAAGTCGACTTTGTCCGGGTTTCGTTGGAACAGGTCACATATGCTTATCTTTTTGTCTTCTAGTAAGTTTCATTGTTTTGTCGTCGCAGGTTTTCCTGCAGGTGTCACTTCCGTTTTGAGCTCCCAACAAGCGAATAAACCCCTTCCGGTGCAGCCGAGTCATAGCGCCCTCCAGAGTCCGAATGCACTGCAGGGTCACACTGCTTTCAAGTGTCGGGCTGTTTCCCAGGGTCGGAGCACCCTCCCGAGTCGGAACGCCCTCCAGCCTGTCTCCCCCAAAGCCCAGAACCTAAATCCTATTCCCTCCCTTGACCCTGTTTCGAGCCCCACCCAGATCCCTGATACACATCCTACCTCAAACCTGCATGTAATTCCCCCTCTTCACCCTGCTTCTCACCCTCTTTACGCCCCATCACCATCCCCTACCTCCCCCTCTTCCGATGCAAATCTACTGCCATCCCGAGTCCAACTACCCCAAACCTTGGCCGCCAATCTTCAGGGTGTAATGCGTCCAGCAGCTGAACCGACTCCAGCCTACATTTTAAACACCATGGCGGAACAGCTGAGATTCATTCCCAAACGCCCTGACGCACACAGGGTGATACGCCCTTCCCCGCACCAGCCGGGAGGAGAGGGGGTGATACCCAGCTCCCCGCACAGAGGAATGCACCCGACGTCACCACCTCCTGGATTGACCAAAGCCGATCCGGTCTCGTTGTCGACGGAGCGTCAGAGGTTTGACATGGCAGATAAGGCAAGAAGGCTGATTAACTCATGTGGAGGTGAAGAACTAATAAAGCGCATCACCGAGGCATCTCAGATTGACAGACAGCTCTCATCCCAAACCAAACACGGAGGCAAGTCATGTCTTCTCTAGTTTCCCTCAAAATATTTCTTCTTTCATGCCAGTTGATCACCTTCTGCCTCCAGCTTTTACCGTTACAGACCCTTCAATATTAAATTGACACTAATGAAATTGTTTCAGACAATTGTTCTAAGACCCAAACCAAACAAAGAGGCAAGTCATGTCTTCTCTAGTTTCCCTCGGAGTATTTCTTCTCCCATGCCAGTTGATTCCCTTCTACCTCCAGCTTTTACCGTTACAGACCCTTCAATATTAAATTGACACTAATGAAATCTGTTCAGACAATTGTTCTAAGACCTAAACCAAACAAAGAGGCAAGTCATGTCTTCTCTAGTTTCCCTCAAAATATTTCTTCTTCCATGCCAGTTGATCGCCTTCTACCTCCAGCTTTTACCGTTACAGACCCTTCAATATTAAATTGACACTAATGAAATTGTTTCAGACAATTGTTCTAAGACCCAAACCAAACAAAGAGGCAAGTCATGTCTTCTCTAGTTTCCCTCAAATTATTTCTTCTTCCATGCCAGTTGATCGCCTTCTACCTCCAGCTTTTACCGTTACTGACCCTTCAATATTAAATTGACACTAATGAAATCTGTTCAGACAATTGATCTAAGACTAGCTTTGACAAGGTAATACAGTAAAATGGCCTCGAAATTGCCCTCTCACTGACTTTAACATGAAAATTGCGGCTGATGAAAATGCCCCATCCCAAGAAAGAACAGTACTCATTTCAATGTATTGCTCTTTTTTTACTGATAGTGATGAGCGGTAACCTCAGCAACACAAGTAGCGGCACCAGTCCCAACCTGAGCCCTTGCACCAGCCCCATTGACCTTTACACCATGCCGATGACCTCTCCCATCAACCCTTTGGCAGGAAGTGGCAGTAGCCTCGGCAACAGCAGCAGCAGCAGCAGCAGCAGCAGTAGTGGCAGCGGCGGGATCAACAACAACAACAACAACGGTCCCAAGCTGGTGGATCTCGGCTACCTGCAGAGTAACATCTCGCCTAGTAGCAGCAGCGGGAGCGGCAGCTTGTCTGGCCTGCTGATGAGGTCGGGGGTCAGGGGGTCATCGGCCTTATTGGCAGATGGAACCCTGGGGTTAACGGCATACCAGTGAGTTACAGTCAAGTTTGTCACCATCCGTTGAAATGTTGAAAATATGTGAGGGGTTCTGGCAAAATGAGAAGGAACTGGGCAGAGGTTGAAGTGAGGGTTTTCAGGTATTAGAAAATGGGATGACTCCTTACAATGCTGGTCGTTGTGCTTCAATCGGACATTCCGTTTCGGTGATCGTGGGGCCAGTGGTTACGGTGTTTGACTCCTGTTCTTTGCTACAATTGCCTCTTTCCACCCAGGAGTAATGGGTACATGTTGTACCTGTGAAGGTAGAGACCACATGCGCTGATCTTGAGCTTCTGCAGAAATGGTCTCGTTCCTGGTGAACAGGGATAATAATTGTAAAGCGCTTTGATACACCACATTGTGGGAGTCTAAAGCGCTATAAAAGAACTAACATTTTTCCGTTAACAAGTTACGGCTGTTTAAAGTTCGCATTAATCAATATGTCGCAGAAAATATGTGACCTGTTCCAACGAAACCCGGACAAAGTCGCACAATTTGTTTTGTCACAATGTACTCCTGAAGTCATTTCGGGATGGATTTTACCATTTTGAGGTTTTAGGTTTTCCTAAGTCACTCACTATTAATCTACAATCTCCTCAAATTTAAACAGAAGTGTGTTTTTTTTTCAATTTTGTGAAACATTTGTGTATAGAAATAATACGCTTTTCTAAACTTCAAAGCTGTTTATCTCATAATTAGGTTGTCAGGGTTTTATCACTAAATCCAGACCCCAGGGAAGATAGGGTGGGGGTACATATGTAAATGATACATCATTTTAAAGCTGAGAACCTAGAGAATTTGAAACAAGCAAAATCTGAAAAACTAAAAAGTCGACTTTGTCCGGGTTTCGTTGGAACAGGTCACATATAATGTTGAGAAAAATGACTTTGAAGTTTCAATTTTAGTAGGCCTACATGCAAGTTAACAAGTTGGCTTGCCCAAGGACACAGCTTTTGACCATAAGTAGCATTCGAACCCTGGCCCCGAGTCACAAGCCCCACCAGTGAGCCACACACCTCCCTGTAAGCCACACCTTTCTCTGTAAGCCACACCCTTCCCTGTAAGCCACGCCCTTCCATGTAAGCCATGCACTTCAATGTAAGCCACGCCCCTCCTTGTAAGACACGCCCCTCCCTGTAAGCCACGCCCCTCCCTGTAAGTCACGCACCTCCCTGTAAGCCACGCCCCTCCCTGTAAGCCACGCCCCTCCCTGTAAGCCACGCCCCTCCCTGTAAGTCACACACCTCCCTGTAAGCCACGCCCCTCCCTGTAAGCCACGCCCCTTCCTGTAAGCCACGCCCCTCCCTGTAAGCCACGCCCCTCCCTGTAAGCCACGCCCCTCCCTGTAAGCCACGCCCCTCCCTGTAAGCCACGTCCCTCCATGTAAGCCACGTCCTTCCCTGTAAGCCACGCCCCTCCCTGTAAGCCACGCCCCTCCCTGTAAGCCACGCCCCTCCCTGTAAGCCACGCCCCTCCCTGTAAGCCACGCCCCTCCCTGTAAGCCACGCCCCTCCCTGTAAGCCACGCCCCTTCCTCGAGTGTAGTTGATTGAATATTTGACAGCATATTTAATTTGATGCCTTCTGACTAGCGGAACTTGGAAACAAAGACATTTGCACATTTTTAACCAACTTCCTGGATATATCTTTGTCCAGTGCTGCCAACGGCGGGAGATCGTCGGAATCAGGCGGGGACTCGGACAGTTCAGACAAGCGAGCTCCGGGCTGCGAGCGCCGGGACTGGGAGCGGGAACGAGGGGAGTGGGAGAGGGGACGAGGGGAGTGGGAGACGGTACCAGAAGACATGCGGCAGGAGGAGTTGGATAGGCTGGATCTGCAGTCCACCTCCACGTCTTATAGTGGTGTGGATTATGATCAAAAGAAACTCATGGCCAAGAAAGGTAGGCTCTTCCATAAACAAGGTTTCTCTTTGTCCCAAAACAAAAAGCTGAGCTGCCCCAGAAAGTACAAACATTGCTTGTACATTTGATTTGATTTGATTTATTTCCAAGCATCATTTTTACAGAAATCATTAGGGATCGTATACGTTTGGTAATTACTCCAAAAATGAATGGCAATACAAACTTACTTGGTAAGAAGTACAGCAGCTTTGGATAGTATAATGCATTTTTTGAAACTTTTCACTTCGAAGTACTGCGGTTATGGAAAAAGATATCACTTTTTATCCCTAAAAATTTGAATCTGAGAAGCGTTACTGCAGTGACGTTTCTCAGACTGTGTATTCCAATGCAGATTATTCTTCCTGCGTGCACATAATCGCTCTAGATTTTCGGCAATATCTCAAAATCGCTACCACCTTTTGAAATGAAATTTTTACCAGTTAGTTTTATGGTATATATCTATAACTATATAGGATTGAAACAAACAGTGGGTTCCAATTACTGAACGTATACGATCCTTTTAAGTTACATTAGCGTAAATTAAATAGTGTAATGATGATGGTTGAAAGGGGCTTACAGAAAGCCAAAGCTTGTACAAGACCAGGCCCCGTGAATAAAACATTAAATGGGTCATTAGAATCAAATCAAAAAGGAAAAGTAAAAGGCTGGCCTTTTTTTTTAGTCAAGGGTTGTGTTTAGGACAGGAGTGGTCAAACTCATCACTAAGATTCTCTCATGCGTAACCATTAGCATAAAATGCACAAACACAGTATTGGAACTCATACAAATCACTCAGCCGTAACAAGATCAATAAAGATCGATGTTTATCTCTAAATTGCTCAAAATCTAGAACATGTACCATTTTTACAATGCCGGTCCTATTTCCTTTAAAAAAATGAAAATTTTACGTGTTGCGTTTCTTTTTCCCTTTCTTTTTCCCTTGAGTGTATGTGCAAGGATAGCTGTAGCGCTGTGGTGTATCGTTGATTTCGGTTGCAAGAAGGTTTGTTTGAACCCAGTATAAATTGGAAATGTAATGTTTTAATTGGCAGCTATGAAGAAGAAACCGGTTGTCAGTGAAGTGCGTCGACCCACCGACCAGTGGAGTGGTTTCGGATTCTCTAAGTCCATGCCCGAATCTGCACATAGGGACCAACGCAAACCCAACGGATTCTCGATGTTCCATGCAGAAAAGCTGCCCACTACATATGAGGTATACAGACATTTTGTGTGACGGGCTCCACAAAAAGGTGTATTAAATCTGCCACATGCGTTCTTTTTTTTATATACACGAACGCGCGTCCGTACTATTTTTGATAGTCGCTTGTATTTCGTGTAAACCCCCAAGCTGTTTTGGTTTTAAGGCTTTATATGTTCACACATTATTCGGCATGCTTTTGACATGATTTTGTTTTTACATTTGACCTTTGACCTTTTTACGGCAAAGCGACTATTAAAAATAGTACGGTGGCACGTCGGAGGGTTAACCAGTATATGTACAAGTTTTCCCCTGACTCAAAACGGATGACACATAAACACGTTACAAGCAAGGCCGGAAATGTCTGTCGGCAGCGAGCAAGGCCGGAAATGCATGAATGTGCTTCACGGTACCATCAGGTTGAACCCGCCTTGGATCGAGTTTTGTTAAAAATAATCCCGCGCCTCGGCTTGGTGATGTTAAAATAATTCCGGCGCGAACTGGTTAAGTCGCTCTGTGCATTATTTGCTGAATAAAATCGATCCCAGCTGGTGTTGTTGAATGGGGCAAGGCAACAATAGCATGATTAATTGCTTGGGTAGGTCTGGTAAACCCAGACTTAAATAGCCCCCCTTCATGTACACAAAGTAATGAGATACTCGTAGGGCAGCACTTTCCTTTGCAAAAAGCTGTGTCACCGGTTCAACCAGGGTTCAAGCGGCACTTACCATGCTATTCGGCATGCTTTGAACTAGAAATATATTGTTTTTTTACGGCAAAGCGACTTCGAAAAAAAGTGAGGTGGCACGTCGCAGGGTTAAGGCCGATATTGTAGTTGTTTTCAGCGAGCCTTACAACATTTATTATTATAATTTTTTTTTAAGCATGCTCTGAAAGAAGAAACTGAGAATATCACCAATGAGGGCAGCTGGCCGGTAGATCATTCGAGTGCACTGGAGGATTTGATGACATCACCACCGACGCCAGGACAGCATCAGACCTCGGCAGCACCTGGCGAATATCCAGCCAACAGGAAGAATAGAGGTACAATAATGTCCATTAATCGAGCTTTGAAGAGCTTATAGTATAATAATAATAATAACAATAATAATTGGGGAGGCTAATCATCCTTACTTGCCGCTGGTGTGCTGAATTTACGAAGGACGCGGCTACGAAGGGTCGAGTCGCTGGCACATAAAGGCGCCTATGGCAGCCGGCCACATCGACTCGTATTATGACTACGGAGCACAGCCTGAGATCGAAAGTGTTTGATTTTTTCAAAGGAAGGAAAACCGGAGGACCCGGAAAAAAACCCTTCTGGCACAGGAGAGAACCATCGCACAACTGTACTAAAATATGGTCCAGGCCGGGAATCGAACCCGGGCCACATTGGTGAGAGGCAAGCGGTTTTACACACAGCCACCCCTGTCACCAATGTAGGGTGATGATCGGGATTATTTATACACGAACGCGCGTCCGTACTATTTTTGATAGTCGCTTGTATTTCATGTATTAAAACCCCCAAGCTATTTTGGTTTTATGGCTTTATGTTCACACAGCCCTTTGTCATAGGTCAGAGACCCAGAAACCAGCTGGTGTTGTTGAATAAGGTGCCAGCATCCTCAGCCGTTTGAGGTTGTCAATTCACTTTGCATTGTCTTTTCAGTTACCTACACTAATCCGAGTTGCAGTAACTACATCGAGGGTTAACAACACAAGCAACCTCAGCCCTTTGAGGTTGTCAATTCACTTTGCATTGTCTTTTCAGTTACCTACACTAATCTGAGTTGCAGTAACTACATCGAGGGTTAACAACACAAGCACCCTCAGCCCCTTGAGGTTGTCAATTCACTTTGCGTTGTCATTTCAGTTCACCTACACTAATCTGAGTTGCAGTAACCTCATCGAGGGTTAACAACACAAACACCCTCAGCCCCTTTGAGGTTGTCAATTCACTTTGCGTTGTCTTTTCAGTTAACTACACTAATCTGAGTTTCAGTAACTACATCGAGGGTTAAGAACACAAGCACCCTCAGCCCTTTGAGGTTGTCAATTCACTTTTGCGTTGTCTTTTCAGTTACCTACACTAATCTGAGTTGCAGTAACTACATCGAGGGTTAAGAACACAAACACCCTCAGCCCCTTGAGGTTGTCAATTCACTTTGCGTTGTCTTTTCAGTTAACTACACTAATCTGAGTTTCAGTAACTACATCGAGGGTTAAGAACACAAGCACCCTCAGCCCTTTGAGGTTGTCAATTCACTTTTGCGTTGTCTTTTCAGTTACCTACACTAATCTGAGTTGCAGTAACTACATCGAGGGTTAAGAACACAAACACCCTCAGCCCCTTGAGGTTGTCAATTCACTTTGCGTTGTCTTTTCAGTTACCTACACTAATCTGAGTTGCAGTAACTACATCGAGGGTTAACAACACAAGCACCCTCAGCCCTTTGAGGTTGTCAATTCACTTTGCGTTGTCTTTTCAGTTACCTACACTAATCCGAGTTGCAGTAACTACATCGAGGGTTAAGAACACAAGCACCCTCAGCCCCTTGAGGTTGTCAATTCACTTTGCGTTGTCTTTTCAGTTACCTACACTAATCTGAGTTGCAATAACTACATCGATGGTTAAGAACACAAGCACCCTCAGCCCTTTGAGGTTGTCAATTCACTTTGCATTGTCTTTTCAGTTACCTACACTAATCTGAGTTGCAGTAACTACATCAAGGGTTAAGAACACAAGCATCCTCAGCCCCTTGAGGTTGTCAATTCACTTTTGCGTTGTCTTTTCAGTTACCTACACTAATCCGAGTTGTAGTAACTACATCGATGGTTAAGAACACAAGCATCCTCAGCCCCTTGAGGTTGTCAATTCACTTTGCATTGTCTTTTCAGTTACCTACACTAATCTGAGTTGCAGTAACTACATCGAGGGTTAAGAACACAAACACCCTCAGCCCCTTGAGGTTGTCAATTCACTTTGCATTGTCTTTTCAGTTACTTACACTAATCTGAGTTGCAGTAACTACATCGAGGGTTAAGAACACAAACACCCTCAGCCCCTTGAGGTTGTCAATTCACTTTGCATTGTCTTTTCAGTTACTTACACTAATCTGAGTTGCAGTAACTACATCGAGGGTTAAGAACACAAACACCCTCAGCCCCTTGAGGTTGTCAATTCACTTTGCATTGTCTTTTCAGTTACTTACACTAATCTGAGTTGCAGTAACTACATCGAGGGTTAAGAACACAAACACCCTCAGCCCCTTGAGGTTGTCAATTCACTTTGCATTGTCTTTTCAGTTACTTACACTAATCTGAGTTGCAGTAACTACATCGAGGGTTAAGAACACAAACACCCTCAGCCCCTTGAGGTTGTCAATTCACTTTGCATTGTCTTTTCAGTTACCTACACTAATCCGAGTTGCAGTAACTACATCGAGGGTTAAGAACACAAGCACCCTCAGCCCTTTGAGGTTGTCAATTCACTTTGCGTTGTCTTTTCAGTTTACCTACACTAATCTGAGTTGCAGTAACTACATCGAGGGTTAAGAACACAAGCGCCCTCAGCCCCTTTGAGGTTGTCAATTCACTTTGCATTGTCTTTTCAGTTACCTACACTAATCTTAGTTGCAGTAACTACATCGAGGGTTAAGAACACAAGCACCCTCAGCCCTTTGAGGTTGTCAATTCACTTTGCGTTGTCTTTTCAGTTTACCTACACTAATCTGAGTTGCAGTAACTACATCGAGGGTTAAGAACACAAGCACCCTCAGCCCTCTGAGGTTGTCAATTCACTTTGCGTTGTCTTTTCAGTTACCTACACTTATCTGAGTTGCAGTAACTACATCGATGGTTAACAACACAAGCACCCTCAGCCCTTTGAGGTTGTCAATTCACTTTGCATTGTCTTTTCAGTTACCTACACTAATCTGAGTTGCAGTAACTACATCGAGGGTTAAGAACACAAGCACCCTCAGCCCTCTGAGGTTGTCAATTCACTTTGCGTTGTCTTTTCAGTTACCTACACTTATCTGAGTTGCAGTAACTACATCGATGGTTAACAACACAAGCACCCTCAGCCCTTTGAGGTTGTCAATTCACTTTGCATTGTCTTTTCAGTTACCTACACTAATCTGAGTTGCAGTAACTACATCGAGGGTTAAGAACACAAGCACCCTCAGCCCCTTGAGGTTGTCAATTCACTTTGCATTGTCTTTTCAGTTACCTACACTAATCTGAGTTGCAGTAACTACATCGAGGGTTAAGAACACAAGCATCCTCAGCCCTTTGAGGTTGTCAATTCACTTTGTATTGTCTTTTCAGTTACCTACACTAATCTGAGTTGCAGTAACTACATCGAGGGTTAACAACACAAGCAACCTCAGCCCTTTGAGGTTGTCAATTCACTTTGAATTGTCTTTTCAGTAACCTACACTAATCCGAGTTGCAGTAACTACATCGAGGGTTAAGAACACAAATACCCTCAGCCCCTTGAGGTTGTCAATTCACTTTGCGTTGTCTTTTCAGTTACCTACACTAATCTGAGTTGCAGTAACTTCATCGAGGGTTCCTCCTTGCCCAGTCAATCTAAGGGTCTATGGCCTCGCAGCGAGGGCAGTAGTAACTCCCAAGTGCCTTCCAGTAAACTAGACCTGGCTGATCTTTTTATCAACCTCGGCTTGGGCAAATACGCCGACGTCTTTCAACAGCAAGAGGTGAGGGGCTCAGAATAAAGATCTTGTTGCCTGTAAAATTTTGCTCCAGTTTCACGTTTCTCATAACGTTTGAAAGAAAATTGAATTTAGTTAACATCGGGTGCACATTTGTATGTTTTGTTCACTCATTTGTTTACCAGTTCGCGCCGGGATTATTTTAACATCACTGAGCCGAGGCGCAGGATTATTTTTAACGGAACTCGATCCGAGGCGGGTTCAGGCCGATGGTACCGGGAAGCACACCCACGAATTTCCGGTTTTGCTCGCTGCTGGCACACATTTCCAGCCTTGCTCGTGACGTGTTTATGGATTTCGGAAAAACTTTGCGTGTAAATACGTCCTCCGGCGCGAACTGGTCAAAATGGGTGCATATATTTTCTTTGTCGACCATCTCGCCTCACATTCACATAACGGGACAAATCAACAAATTAAATCACAAGTTAGGTCACAGGTCACCTAGAATTACCTCGGTGAATAACTGACCTTTGTACCCGTTGTCTCCACCTCAGATTGACCTCTCAACTTTCCTGACCCTGACCGACAATGACCTGAAGGAGTTGGGGATCGCGACCTTTGGTGCAAGACGGAAGATGTGCCTGGCTATCTCAGGTAAACGAAAACATCTCAGAAAACGTCTCCAAAAAACAAACTTGACTGTTCGAAAATATTCTGATGAAAATAAAACAAAAATTATGTTTTTACCACGCAAATGCTTCCTTTTCTTGCTTCAGATAAAGAAATTGCTGTCGAAGTTGTTACACATTAGAAATTATATATTGCATGTATATTTCATGGCAGTATGGTTCTAAGGTTTTTAAATTTGCCAGACAAAAATGAACTATGTTGTTCTCACGTCGGGACTTCAGCCTGTACTTTCTCAGTAACATTCTGCCGTAAGTGGAGCATTTCTTTTGTTTTCACATTGATGGCGTGCCTTTTTATTTCTGTGGTTGTCATTTCCGACCGACTCTTTATTGGCCTCCCAACCGAAGGAAAAAAGGGAGCCTGGATTATAAATGTGACCTGCTCTGTGAAAATGAGTCGGATGTCGAAAATTTGACAAACAGAGTTATGTATACCATTAGAAAGAGTGCACTGTCCTCTTTAATTTGATATATGTTGGAGGTCTGTAGCATGTTGCGTTCTTGTGATATACCGATTTTAATGTTGACGATTTTGTGAAATCTAAAAAAAACATTCATAGGAAATCATGCATTAAACAAATATTTCCCTTTAGGAGATGTATGCAATAGAATACAAAACCGTTTTTTCTCACTAAATCTGATTTAATTCAGCATGTTTTAATGTAGAAATTGAAAATATAGATCATGAAATAGGAATATCAAATTTTCGTACGAAAACCCTCCTCTCTGCGTTCAACCACCCAAATCTCGTAAGCGCACTGTGCGACATAATAATAATAATAATAATAATAATAATGATGTTAGTTCTTATATGTGACCGGCTCTACAAAAAGGTGTATTAAGTCGCGCTGTGCATTATAATGTAATGGCCTACTCAAAGTTGAGAGGGTAAACATTTCATCAAAATGTGATTTTCACTTTTTGTCATGAATGACATCTTTAATACCTACAGTTTAAGATTTCATTCAAAGAAATGTTGATTTTGATGAATAAAGTGGAAAAAAATACCGTTTTGTGTGCATCATTCTGTTGTAGTACAACAGAGCCGGCTATTGCAAAGCTTGTTTTCTCAGTTGTGTAATTTGAACTCCGAAGAAGTAATCAATGTGCAAACACGTCATATCTCCAGAATGGGAGGGGCTATGGAGCTCTATTATATACCAAATGAAAGCTTACGTTGTGGGCTTTCCAACCATGTATATAACTCAATTATTTTGTTTGCGACATAATACACCTTTTTGTAGAGCCGGTCACATATAGCGCTTTAGACTCCCACAATGTGGGTGTATCAAAGCGCTTTACAACTATTATCCCTGTTCACCAGGAACGAGACCATTTCTGCAGCAGCTCAATTTCAGCGCATGTGGTTTCTACCTTCACAGGTACCCATTACTCCTGGGAGGGGAGAGGCAATTGTAGCAAAGTGTCTTGCCCAAGAACACAAGAACATCTGACTCATTTTCACAGAGCGGGTCACAAATGGTCGTTAGCGGGCGCACTGTCGAATACAGTGGGCTTTGTCGAAGACTATTACCCTCCGTGTGTCATTGTCAAAGTTGTAGTCGAGTCACCTGTGTCGAGTCCGAGTCCGAGTCTCAAGTCACTTGGTCCGAGTCCGAGTCACGAGTCACGAGTCACTTGGTTCGAGTCCGAGTCACGAGTCACTTGTTTAAATAATTAAATAGATGGAATACTTCAACCAGGTCTCTTAGATGACTGGATCACTATTGATTGCAAACCAAATGTCGTAAAATAAGAATGGAAAATGACAAAACAAAACACATTTAATTTAAACAAAGTTATGTACCTGCAGTTTAAATTTTATTTAGGTTTTAACATTAAAAAGAGGTAGCGATATAGCCGCAGCCAGCCAAAGACGTCATTCATCATTCAAATTACCATTTCCCTGGTAATATGCATCAAGCACAAGCAGTGGCTATGGTGCTAATGTTGACAGAATACCAACGTTAATGTTGGTGTCGTGCACAATAATGCTTTTACAGAAATATATTCCAGTGTTATTATGGGTATTGAACATACATGCGCTGTACATGGCAATATCTACACAATAATCACGAACAGTATTACTTGTAACAACAAACGACAGTGTACTTATTTCGTGTGCTAAACGTTAATATTCCTCATTGTGCATGACGATCGGATCATAGGAATTGTTTTTAATATTAAAAAAAGAAGGTATTGTTGGTGAAAATACGTGACTCGCGAGTCACGAGTCCTCGGGGGCAAGTCCGAGTCATGATAGTCGAGTCCGAGTCGGAGTCCGAGTCCGAGAACTTTGCCAACGTGACTCGAGTCAAGTCCGAGTCACCGAAATTGTGACTCGAGACGGACTCGAGTCCGAGTCCTGGACTCGAGTCATACAACTCTGGTCATACAACTTTTGTTCCTTCTTGCCTCACTCGACAGATATGAACAAGACCAAGACCAAACCATTCCTCTTCAGTACTACCAACTCTTCGAGTCTCCTTCACGAGGGCTCTAGTGGATCCAACGGCCTGATTAACCACGGCCGCGAAAACGCAACCAGCGTCTGGTAAAAATGAAGAAAAAAACGATCACAATTGCCACCACATATGAACCGCAAGTGCCATTTTGTATAAAGTAAATAAACAATGTCATTTTAGCCCGTGTATTTCAGGGCTGTTCATTTTCGACTAATTTAGTATTTTAATATTTAAAACTGCATTATTACCGAATATTTGAATATTTGAAATTTGGGCTTAAAGGTAGGATACACCTTGGTAATTGCTTGAATTATCAGGAATAAGTGAATTTGGGGGTGGGGAGGGAGGGGGGTTTATTTTATAGTAAATAATGACAGTTTAACTGACATTTCCGAAGTTGTACAATCGTGAATGCTAAGAAAAAGCACAACAAAATAGCGTTCATTTTTATTTTTAACCAACGTCGGACAGTGGTTTTTTTTTTCTTTTTTTCTTTTTTTTGCGATCGCCGTCCGGCGATCGTTAAATATTTTTTTATAAAATTAATTTTTCGCAACAATTACAGGATATCTAGCGTAATCATTTTGCTGGATGCCTAGAATCATTATTTACTTTCAAAAATGTTCGATATATATGCAAAGGGTGTATTTTACCTTTAACAAAAAACAACAATCAAATATCCGAATATTCGAATATCCGATTTATTTGAAACAACTAAAAAGTGCTGAATCAATTCAGTAGATTCAGTAGATTCAGAATTCAGAAGGAAATGTTTGAAATTGAAATATGCGATATTTTGAAAAAGCTGTCTAACTTAAATAGTAAAGAAATTTACTACACAGTAGTAATTGTATAATATCTTTAGGGGTGTTTTTTTTTGTTTTTTTATTATTAAAATGTTAGTTTTGTAATTGTTTTTGTTATTTTGTTATTTTTTTGTATTTATAATTTTGTTATGGTTTTTACAAATTGGTTTTTATATATTTTTTTTTATTTATTATTATATTTATTATTATTATTATTTTGTTATATTTTTTTTTTTTTTTTTTTTTTTTTGGGGGGGGGGGGGGGGGGGGGGGGGGGGCAAGTTTTATTTAATGCAACTGTTTTCATTCCTTAATTCCTTCATATGCACATGACAATGGTCGCTGTAAAAAGAGACATCGACAAGGTTTTTTTTAAACAGGAACTGCAAAACGGACTTTCTTTTATACATCAAGCGTCCTTAATAATATACCAAGTGTCTTTCAAACTGAATGTAAGGGGGAAACCATTGACAGTTGTTTGTTTGCAGAATGAACGAACATTAATGTGATCATGTCACATTAAAGAAAACAACCGTGCAGCACATAATTTACGTATTGTGGGTTGTTAAAAACGACATTTAGGATGATTTAAGTACTTAGAGCATCTCAATTTTATCAAAACAAACTATTTTTCAGTGAAGGAATCGTATACATTTGGTAATTACTCCAAAAATTAATGGCATTAAAAACTTACTTGGTAAGAAGTACAGCAGCTTTGGATAGTATAATGCATTTTTAGAAACTTTTCACTTCGAAGTACTGCAGGTATGGAAAAAGATATCACTTTTTATCCCCGAAAATTTGAATCTGAGAAGCGTTACTGCAGTGACGTTTCTCAGATTGTGTATTCCAATGCAGATTATTCTTCCTGCGTGGACATAACCACTCCAGATTTTCGGCAATATCTAAAAATCGCTACCACCTTTTGAAATGAAATTGTTACAGGTTAGTTTTATGGTATATATCTATAACTATATAGGATTGAAACAAACAGTGGGTTCTAATTACCAAACGTATACGATCCCTTTAACCAAATAATAAGCTAAAACATTTTTGTATAATGTATATTTTTGGTGTACCTTGCATTTTTTTACGAGGTACCTAATAAAGTGGTATATTTTTGAAACAATATGCATTTTTTAAGAAAATGTTTTCACCAAAGTGAACCATTTTGCCTTCGACTTATATTTAGGTGTTGAACAAGAAGTGCTTCCGAGTTCAGTATTTCCAAAAAAAATTATGTAATTTTAAGAAAATAATACAATTCAAGTGCCTAAATTGCCTATTTTTCATTGCCAAACAGAGGTGGGATATGATTATATCAAACTTAAAAAGATGGGCTCATTTCTTGTTAGTTTTGAATGTTAACTTAACTGCTTAGGAAATGTTGTTTGTAGAAATGTTGTTACAGTGAAAAAATATTTTACACAAAACTTAAGTAGCATCGACATATATTTTAATAATTTTATATTTGAATATAAATATCTAACACTTGACTCGGGAACCAATCCCCCCACGCTTAAAAATGGGATGTTCTCAGTGAACAGTTGAGATATTTCAGTAAATGAGCACTTAGGGAGACAAATTAGCGTGAGTTTTTAGGTAATAAGGAGACAGTGACACTTAGGAAGACATTTCAGTGTCTCCCTAAGGGTCTAGCTACCTTAAAAAACTATATTTGGGAGTTATTTGTGCTCTAGAACGACAGATTTTGGTCTAAATAGCATAAATCTCGAAGATCTTAAGGAAAAGGGTTTGGGTAAACAAGTTAGGATTGTTTTAAGTTTGTGAACATCTCTATGGGATTGTCTCCCCAAGTGCCTATTTGTTGTCACTCTAGGCACTGTAGCTCGCAAGCCTCAAGAAACCTGTAGAGAGAAGACAATGAGAAGAAGGTACAGTTTTAGAGGTGGGAGAAAAACCCCAGAAAAATATCCTGGGGAAAACCCACAGAGTCAGGCAGGGACTGAAAACCCAATCCACATTATTAGCCCAGGCGGGATTCGAACCCGGGTCACAGCGGTGGAAGGTAAGGAAAGAACCGCTGCGCCAACCTGACTCCCAAAAATATTAACTCTAACGTCCGAGGCAATCATTTAAGGGTACGAAATACTACACACTTCTTATTCAAGTATAGGTCGGTGTCGTAGAGTACCGCATACCACAGTTTAATAAAGTAGTATTTTGTAGTATGAGGTGATGTTTTTTTAAATGTATTATATAAAAATGTTACATCATCTTTAAATGTGTACTCGTTTAAGTGTACACCCTTGTCAATGTGTCGTCCACACCTTTAGAAGTAGTTAGTATAAAGGAAGGATTTTCTGATTATATGTGAAATTGTAGAGAAGAATATCTACAGAAAGATTTTGATAATGCTCGTGGAATGCTACTTAAAACATTGTTTCGTCTGTTCGCTGTGTAAAACAGTTTTATGAACAGTTATAGGTAGGATACACCATTGGTAATTGCTTGAATTATCAGGAATGGGTGGATGTAAAGGTAGGATACACCATTGGTAATTGCTTGAATTATCAGGAATGGGTGGATGTAAAGGTAGGATACACCATTGGTAATTGCTTGAATTATCGGGAATGGTTGGATGTAAAAGTAGGATACACCATTGGTAATTGCTTGAATTATCAGGAATGGGTGGATGTAAAGGTAGGATACACCATTGGTAATTGCTTGAATTATCGGGAATGGGTGGATGTAAAAGTAGGATACACCATTGGTAATTGCTTGAATTATCAGGAATGGGTGGATGTAAAGGTAGGATACACCATTGGTAATTGCTTGAATTATCAGGAATGGGTGGAAGTAAAGGTAGGATACGCCATTGGTAATTGCTTGAATTATCAGGAATGGGTGAATGTAAAGGTAGGATACACCATTGGTAAATGCTTGAATTATCATGAATGGGTGGATGTAAAGGTAGGATACACCATTGGTAATTGCTTGAATTATCGGGAATGGGTGGATGTAAAAGTAGGATACACCATTGGTAATTGCTTGAATTATCAGGAATGGGTGGATGTAAAGGTAGGATACACCATTGGTAATTGCTTGAATTATCAGGAATGAGTGGATGTAAAGGTAGGATACACCATTGGTAATTGCTTGAATTATCGGGAATGGGTGGATGTAAAGGTAGGATACACCATTGGTAATTGCTTGAATTATCAGGAATGGGTGGATGTAAAGGTAGGATACACCATTGGTACAAAATGACAAAATGTAAAAAGATGCGACATCTTTAGAATTAGATTCGAGAACGCCAGCTGAATTTCAAATTAAGCAAATTGAAGCCTTTGTAGTTTTATTTTCTTGTTTATAAAGTAGACAAGCTTTACTCTTGAGTGCTATTTTTATTGATATTTTAATTAAAAAAAGTAATTAGATTCAAATCATAATAATTATGCAATTCTCAAATTCTTGGGTCGAGTGTAGATAATTTTAACAATCTGTTTTTGTGAACAGTCAAAGAAAACTGAAGTGTACTTATTTTTGTGTTGAATTTCTGTATGACGAACTGTACATATGTTTTGTATGTAAAATAGTTCTGCTTTTGTAAGTCACCTTTCTCTTTTTTGTATGACGAAAGGATGTTTTATTTTTACGCTTTTATGTACGTTGTCGATTGGATCAGTTATGTTACAATTATTGTTACAACTTGGATCTGAAGCGAAAGTTGTCTTTAAAGTTTGTCAAGATGCATTTTGGAAAATATGCCGATCTTGCTTTATTACGGATTTCATTTTTAGTGTATTCCCAAATACAGATTGTTTTTTGTTCTTGTAAACTGAATTCCAAAATAACTGTTAAAACCTACTTAATAAACTATTTTGTCAAATTTGTGACTTGTCATAATGTGTGCTTTCTTTAATTCAGCATTCTATAAAATTATACATTTGCATTGTTGTCCATTCCCAGAAGCCGAATGTAATTTCTTTAGAATTGCAATATTCGGGTAAAAACCTATAATCTCACTTTTTTTATTTATTGTGTTTGTGTAAACCGCCGATGATGTTATCTTTACTACGATGAACCTTAAGATGTTTGGAAAAAAAACTATTTTGGGCCAAATTTAGATAAAAAAGTGGGTTAACCCCTTGTATTTTTTTCAAAATTTGGCCCAAAATGTAATTTTTTAAAACTCCTTCAGAAGAAGCCTACAGGACAGGAGAAGCCATTCCAACTGGAATTTGGACGAAATTCACGTTAAATAAAACATTTGGTCGAAAATTTGAGAAAATATCAAATAAAAATATGGTTTTTTTTGGTCAAAAATAGGACATTTTTTACCAAATCTTTTCAATTTTAGCTTTGTTTTATGGATTGATGTTCCTCTTGCATCAGAGATGATATTTAAGACGTTTGGAGAAAAATCTATTTTGGACCAAATTTAGATAAAAAAGTGGGTTAACCCCTTGTATTTTTTTCAAATTTTGGCCCCAAATTATATTTGTTTAAACGCCTTCAGAAGAAGCCTACAGGACAGGATAAGCCATTCCAACTGGAATTTGGACGAAATTCATGTTAAATAAAACATTTGGTCGAAAATCTGAGCAAAAATCTAATAGAAATACGGATTTTTTTGTCAAAAATAGGTCATATTTTACCAAATCTTTGCAATGTTAGCTTTGTTTTTATGGATTGATGTTCCTCTTGCATCAGAGATGATATTTAAGACGTTTGGAGAAAAAATCAATTTTTGGCCAAATTTAGATAAAAAAGTGGGTTAACCCCTTGTATTTTTTTCAAATTTTGGCCCAAAATGTTATTTTTTAAAACTCCTTCAGAAGAAGCCTACAGGACAGGAGAAGCCATTCCAACTGGAATTTAGACGAAATTCACGTTAAATAAAACATTTGGTCTAAAATTGAGGAAAAATCAAATAAAAATACGTTTTGGGGGGCTCAAAAATTGGTCATATTTTACCAAATATTTGCAATTTTAGCTTTGTTTTTATGGATTGATGTTCCTCTTGCATCAGAGATGATATTTAAGTCGTTTGGAGGAAAATCTATTTTTGGCCAAATTTTGTTTAAAAAAGTGGGTTAACCCCTTGTATTTTTTTCAAAATTTAGCCCCAAATTATATTTGTTTAAACTCCTTCAGAAGAAGCCTATAGGACGGGAATTTGGACGAAATTCACGTTAAATAAAACATTGGGTCGAAAAATTGAGGAAAAATCTAATAAAAATACTTTTTTTTGGTCAAAAATAGGTCATATTTTACCAAATCTTTGCAATTTTAGCTTTGTTTTTATGGATTGATGTTCCTCTTGCATCAGAGATGATATTTAAAACAGTTGTACAATTTGATGGTCGCTGTTTGTAAAGCAACAATGGTGTCACAACAACTCTGATTTTATTAAAGAAAAACAGTCACGCAGCACAAATATCTCATCACCTCCAATTACAAGTATTTTGTGTATATAAAACATGTACGTTTGTACTTTTCTTTTAAAAGGCAGGACTCTAACAATATTAGGTTTTATTTGTCATTCGCAACCCTATTCGCGTGTTTATTCAGCACTAGAACGGGGTTTCGAATACACCCCTTAAGTCCGAAGGACAACGGAGGGACTGGAAACCAGTCTAAGTTCAACAAACTGCGCCATTTTAGGTTAATTAGTATTCACTGTTTGTTTTTAATATAACCAAAAAAAACAGCCACATTCTTTACAATCGAATAAAGGGCTTCAGCCGACCGCACACGACATGTCAGTTTTCATTCTGGAGAATCTTGATTAGATTTTCCATTAGGCCCTTGTGATGACTCGACTACGAGAGGGGGCGCCTCTGAGCGTGCTCAGCTTGGCAAGACAGGCCGGGCTTGGGGCTTTCAGCTCCTGGGAAAATAACTGTCAATATCACGGTAAGATGGCCGGTAATCCATAGGCTGGGACCGTGCCGGGAATATACAATATAGGCCCTAACTGTGCTTGCTAACAACTATGAAAGGTCAACATTGTACAAATAGAGATTTTCGAATAATGTTTCCAATGTTGTTGAAGTTAACAAAACCGAACAAGCGAAATGTAGGCATTTGTTTAACAAGATCTGTTGCCAACTACGGCTTAATTTAAGCCCTATTGGCAGGATGGACTTTCCCGTCTTTTGATTGGTCCACTTAACGTATATATTAAGCCGACCACGTACCTTCAAATTGCTATCTACTTTCTCAAACGAGGTAGGAAATAAAGACTAAGTAAGCCCGCGGACGAGGTTGAGCCCTTTTTCTGAACACTTTTTTGCCTTGATCATCTAGTACGCATAGTCTGGCTCCAGACCAAATAATTCTGACTATCCCGATGAATTATTAGGTCCGGTAGGCGCTAGTGGTTCGAATCGGATATTGCCGCGGGTCACCCACTGGCCAAACCATTCCTGGGTTTCATCCAAGTGACCAAAACTGGGATTTCCGAAATAGGTTCTGGTCACTCACAGCCCCGAGAGGGGATAGACGTGTTCTAGTGACCGAATCATGCTAGTCCATATGTATTTTATAACACACCTCGGTCCAGAAGATCCAGACGCCGCCATTTTCCATATTATTATGAGCCTGGCAAACCTCGTGAGGGCGCTGTAACCAGTCAACAAATGTAAGCCTATTGCCCGCTTCGGGAACTTTTCCCCGCAAATTCACGGTGGCGCAAATCTCATGCACTAGCCTATAATTAGTTAACCCCACGTGACCATGTTTCAGCCAACCAGAATACAGAACTAGCAAGAGGTGTGTTATAATCGTTCTTATTCCTCCATTTTGGTGATACTGAGCGAAGCTGTGCTCAGTCTAGTCAAAGTGGGTGTATAATAGGTACCATCATAATATAACACTAAAGATATATTTTCATGTTGCATCTATAACTCTGTTGTTATTTATGTAACAGTCCCAAACGCACGACATCATTCATCATAGTAACATATTCGAGATGTTCCCATCACTCTACAGACTACATCTAATGTTGAAAACCGAACTGTAATTTCAACTGTAATCCCCTTGAAGAAGGCCCCATCTCGCTCGGAATACAGCATACAGCCTACAGCATATACAGCTAGGTACAGGTTTTGGTACACGCTATTTTATTCAGATGATTATACACGTGTACAAGCTTTGTCTAGCTAGCGTACGCGTAACGGATCCGCTGTACTGAGTATCATTGATTCGCTAGTAGACCGTGTTGTCGTGCGTTTACTGCTCTAACTCGATTCCGAGCGCAGATGCGAATCGCTCGAGATGTGTGACCCGTGACACGTCAGGCTTTTAACCAGGATCCCTACGCAGCCATTTAGGACTGAACAGATGAGGTTATTACTAGACAGACGAATATGTGGTTAATATTTTAGTATGTCTTGTGCTGTATGTAAACGCCCAAACGACTACAAATTCCCGGTTGATACCTAACTAGAAAAACACCTGTTCTCAAGCATGACTCTCGTTCGGGAGCGTCAGCGTGTGACCTAGTGATTAGGGTTTGTGATTCATGATCAGAGGGGTTCGAATCCAGCTGCTGGCCATGATGTTGTGTTCTTAGGCAAGCCACTTCATCCCGCTTGCCCCATCCAGGGGGAATATATAAATATCCTCAGTCGTTTCATGCTAGAGAAACCGATTAGAGGATTAAAGGATGGCGACCTTTGTGCCTCCCTTGTGGGACCATAACATTTGCCAGGTCGCCGCTGGTGGCTCAAAGGAGGCAGAATGGTTGCCTAGGTCGTTTAAAGGTGGTCCACAGGAGGTTCAGACATCCCCATGAACGGCATGGTCGCCGTACATTATTTTTGAACAAAACAGTCGCACAAAGGTCGCCGAGGAATTGGTTGCTTAAAGGTGGTTCAAAGGAGGCAGAAGGGAGGTTTAGGCATTGTCGTGGTTGCTGAGTGGAGCCACAGTAATAGTAATAAAGTAATAAATAAAAAAAGGAATAAATAAAAAATTAAAAAAATTTAATGGGTTTCCATGGGGTTCGATCTCGCGCCACCGGAGCAATGTCTCGCTCAGTTGCGTGGTTTTAATAATTATATCATTGCGTATAACATATGTAATAGCTCGGCGGAGCTATAGCCGGGTTTCGACGGAGCTTTAGCCGGCGGTCGACGGAGCTATAGCCGGGGGTCGTCGGAGCTATAGCCGGGGGTCGGCGGAGCTATAGCCGGGGTCGACGGAGCTATAGCCGGGGGTTGCTAGAGCTATAGCCGGGGGTCGACGGAGCTATAGCCGGGGTCGCCGGAGCTATAGCCGGGGGTCGGCGGAGCTATAGCCGGGGGTCGGCGGAGCTATAGCCGGGGTCGACGGAGCTATAGCCGGGGGTTGCTAGAGCTATAGCCGGGGGTCGACGGAGCTATAGCCGGGGTCGACGGAGCTATAGCCAGGGGTCGCCGGAGCTATAGCCGGAGCTATATTATATCATTGCGTATAACGTGCCCTCCAGCATAATTCTATATGTAATAGCTCGGCGGAGCTATAGCCGGGTTTCGACGGAGCTTTAGCCGGCGGTCGACGGAGCTATAGCCGGGGGTCGTCGGAGCTATAGCCGGGGGTCGGCGGAGCTATAGCCGGGGTCGACGGAGCTATAGCCGGGGGTTGCTAGAGCTATAGCCGGGGGTCGACGGAGCTATAGCCGGGGTCGACGGAGCTATAGCCGGGGGTCGCCGGAGCTATAGCCGGGGGTCGGCGGAGCTATAGCCGGGGGTCGGCGGAGCTATAGCCGGGGTCGTCGGAGCTATAGCCGGGGGTCGCCGAAGCTATAGCCGGGGGTCGCCGGGGCTATAGCCGGGGTCGACGGAGGTATAGCCGCCGGTTGACGGAGCTATAGCCGCCGGTTGACAGAGCTATAACCGGGGGTCGTCGGAGCTATAGCCGGGAGTCGACAGAGCTATAGTCAGGGTAGTCGGAGCTATAGCCGGGGGTCGGTGGAGCTATAGCCGGGGGTCGGCGGAGCTATAGCCGGGGTCGCCGGAGCTATAGCCGGGGTCGACGGAGCTATAGCCGTCGGTTGACAGAGCTATAGCCGGAGTCGACGGAGCTATAGCCGGGGTCGACGGAGCTATAGCCGGGGGTCGACGGAGCTATAGCCGGGGGTCGCCGGAGCTATAGCCGGGGTCGACGGAGCTATAGCCGCCGGTTGACGGAGCTATAGCCGGGGGTCGTCGGAGCTATAGCCGGGGGTCGGCGGAGCTATAACCGGGAGTCGACGGAGCTATAGTCAGGGTAGTCGGAGCTAAAGCCGGGGGTCGTCGGAGCTATAGCCGGGGGTCGGCGGAGCTATAGCCGGAGGTCGGCGGAGCTATAGCCGGGTGTCAGCAGAGCTATAGCCGGGGGTCGCCGGAGCTATAGCCGCCGGTTGACGGAGCTATAGCCGGGGTCGACGGAGCTATAGCCGGGGGTCGACGGAGCTATAGCCGGGGGTCGACGGAGCTATAGCCGGGGGTCAACTGGCTGGTTCGAATCAGATATTGCCGCATGTATACCACTGGCCAAACCATTCCTGGGTTTCATCCAAGTGAATGTTTTGTTCTCACCCAGTCTCGGGACAACGTTGAGTATACAGTTTATACAATTCGCCGGCGAAGAATTAAATTTACATCACTCCGATGCAAATTAGAATAGTACGTGTGGCATTTTGCTCCGTGGGTGTCGAGTCGTGGGTGACGCTAATTCGGTGGCGATGTTTCGCTGGTTTGCACAGCCACGATGCCGGGTCAGTATTAGTTAACGTAGTACCAATTACCACTTGACTCAGGGGCCGTTACACTTTTAACATTGCACGCAGATCGACCACGCTATACATAAACACCACCGGATATTTTAAAGTCGCCATTTTACGTCGGAAATAAACATGCATGTGACTTTAACATCAGCTGTCCGCGGCTGCCGCCCACACGGTTTGTACAGGCGTGCGCCTTTTTTGCTAATGCAGAAATAGCGCAAGAGAGTGGACATCTAACCAAGCCGGAGTGACGCCTGACATTTACCAAAAGGGGAAGTCCGTCTCTTACAAGCATTTCTCGTTAATACACCCACGGTTTCTCTTGCGAAAAAAAACCCCTCACAAAATCACTAGCTTATCAGAAACTAATGAATAATAGATTAGACCAAAATTGGTATACTTTAGTATTAAATAACGACCTCAACAAAATAATGTGTACTTTATAGAGTGCTCCTTCGGTAAAAACGAAGAAGACAAACAACAACAATCGTATTTATCTCGAACAAAATGGCAGACGTACGGACACTCCCAGACACAATGTATTATTAACATTACAGGGGCCAATTTCATGCAGCTGCTAAGCAGTAACATTTGCTTAGCACAAAAAAGTCTTGCTCATTAAAAACAGGTTACCAGCCAAAATTCTACGTGTTTTTCATGCTAAGCAAAAAAACAGCTAATTATCAATCAAAAAACAATAAAGATCACGTGAAAATTTGGTCTGTAACCTTGTTTTTGCCAAAGAAATGTTTTTCATGCTAAGCATATTTTTGTGCTGAGCAGCTCTATGAAACTGGCCCCAGAACAGTATAACAAGAAAAGGGTACACGTGTGCAGCCATACAATTATGTGACCCGCTCTGCAAAAATGAGTCTGATGTGTTAAACATTGTTTGTTTATAGTTTAACAGTTGGTCAGAAAGGGGAACAAAATAGCTTTTATTTGATTATGGCACAACTCTGTAGTTGTATTGCACTACAGAGTTGTGCCACATATCAGATAAAAACATTTGTTTCCCCTTTCAGATCAACTAACAAAATAATGTTTAACACATCAGACTCATTTTTGCAGAGCGGGTCACATCATTATTATGTCCTTATGCTATAGGTTATGTTCGCAGTATGGCTTGTTAAAAGTATAGTATACACCATTTGCAGATATCGAGAAAAAAATTACTACCCAATTACTAGAACATTTCTTACTTATTTGAAAGTAAATAATGACTGTTAGCATCCAGCAAAATGATGTGCTAGATATCATGTAATTGTTCAGAGAAAATAATTGAGCTTTATAACAAACAAATTCGCGATCGCTGGACGGCGATCGCGAAAAAATAAACAAGAACAACATAAGAACCACTGCCTGACGCCGTTTGAAAACGAACGCCGTTTTTTCTTGCTTTACTCAGCATCCATGATTGTAAAACTTTGGACAGATATTTACTGTAAAATAGAATTTCCCCGAATCCACCCATTCATGAAAATTCAAGCAATTACCAACCGTATAGACGATGTGCCCTATGTTTACATCTGTACATGTATTCAAACGTGCCCAACAGTATGCGCACGCATCCTGTTTTGCATAAATTTGGTTAAAGGTAGTATACACCTTTGGTCATGGCTTGAATTATCATGAATGAGTAGATTTGGAGGGTTGTTTTGTATAGTAAATATCGTTTAACTGAGCTGTCTGAAGTTTTACAATCATGGATGCCGAGAAAAGCACGAAAAACAGCGGGTTTTTTCAACCGGCGTCGAGCAGTTATTCTTATGTTATCTTTGTTTTTTCGCGATTGCCGTCCGGCGATCGCGAATTATAAAATTATATTTTTCGGAATAATCACAGGATATCTAACGCAATCTTTTTGCTGGATGCCTAGAATCAACATTTACTTTCAAATGAGTAAGATATTTCTTAATAAATCGGTAGTAAATATGTTTGATATCTGCAAATGGTGTATCCTACTTTAAGAGATGACATCAGAGGTCACATAATTCAAAGGCGATTTGACCTGCGACGTCACTCTTTAAGCAAATTTTATGTAAAACACGATGTGTGCGCATATACAGCCGGGCACATTTGAATACAGATTACGAAATTGCCAAAGCTATAGAATCAACCTACGGTCGCTAGTTTACTGTAAACCAAAGGAATTTCTTAGGTAAAACTCTGCGTGTCTGCATAGGCGTAAAGGTAATTACATCTCCCCGCGCGCTCCGTCGGCAAGCTGAGAAAACTGCCAATATTGTCCTGAAACGAACCCTCAAAATCGCACATTTTATGCAGCTTTTTGTGTATTCTCTACTCCTGCCTACAGCTGAATTGCAACCCTCCTGAACCAAAAAAAAAGGTTTTCGCAAAGATATAGCCTGGGAAAATTGGGTTTGAACTTCAATGGCTGGCTGGCTGGCGACGCACGGGGGAAACGGCACGGAGCCAAAGGCTAGGACCTATATATCGGTGAAGTATAGATGGTTGGAAATGCCAGCAGCTACTTGGGAAGATTATGAGTGACATCCACGAAGATGTCACGAAAGATTCAAAGAGATTTCATTTAAAGCTAGCTAGGCCTATAACATTTTGAACGCTTGGAATTCTTCAAACGAATCCAAGATTTTCGTCATGATATCTACGCCATTAAAGTGCAAACGGCTAAGCAAAAGACTGAGCCAAATTTGACGTTGCCAAGAAAGGCATGGTTATTTTAGTGAGTTAGTCTTGCATACGCACTGTGGACCTCCGAACAATATAGGTCCACACGATGCGGGAAGAGGTTACGGTTTGTGGACTTGCCCAGGTCCACAATCCGTTTTTCAGTTTCCGAAAAAGAGCGCTAGAGGAAAAACGGGTTAGGGTTAAATATAGAGAATAAATAGAAGGGACAGCTGAGAGGCCCATAATCCAAATTTGAGGGTAAATTTGTTTTGGAGAAGCGAGAAAAATGAGTATTTAGTCAAAGTTTTTTAACTACACGAAGACAAAGGAATGTCCACAGTACGTATGTAAGGTAAAGCGCTCTGTGGTGACACGGAGAAAGATAAAATTAAATAAATTCTTTGATCTGTTTGTAATTATGTGCAGTCAGATGTAATTCCAACTTATGCATTCATGACTTATTCATGATGACGTCATTCATCCAATCAGCGTGCTTAGAAATTACATCACACGCACGCTACAGATTAACTCCAGTCATGTGCACTGCATGACTGGAGTTAATATGTAGCGTACAGTGCGTGCACAACCAACCGCACGCGACTTCCTGTCATTTTTGAGCAAGTTCGATCAAGTGGTTGGTTCACCAGCTTTGTGACTTCAAAAGCGCATGCGCCATTAAGTTGCAGCGCTAACGACTCCTTCTTATTCCTCCATGGTCAACTATGGTCGAACTTTTGTTGCCGCCGAAAACATTGTACTCGCACCGGCAAAACAATATTTCAACATGATATTCACGTTTATTTACACCGTAATAGTTCATGTAGTTATTGCGTATAGTTTAGGATAACTTACACAACGGCCGTTCTTATCGTACAATGGTGCAAGACAAAAGTCACATAATTACACATTAACGTGGACAAAAAACATATGTCAGTTTGCGCGGCAAAGTTTTGTTGTCTGCCATTAAAGGTATAGGATACACCATTGGTAATTGCTTGAATTATCATGAATTTGTAGATTTGGGGGTTGTATTTTATAGTAAAGATCGTTTAACGGACCTGTCTGAAGTTTTACAGTCATCGATGCCGAGAAAAGCACGAAAAACAGCGTTTGTTTTTGACCGGCGTCGAGCAGTAATTGTTCTTATGTTATTTTCGTTTTTCTTTATACAATTCTATATTTTTCGGAATAATTACAGGATATCTAGCTCAATCATTTTTCTGGACGCCTAGAATCATTTTTTACTTACAAATATTTCTTAATAATTCAGTAGTAAATATTTTCGATATCTTAATGGTGTACCCTACCTTTAAGTGTGTCGATAGCTGGTCCCCGCTGCACTATGCCATGGAAATATTGCTGTTGATAACCAGAGCGACCAACCGCGGTATAGGTCGTGAATAGTCGACTAGACTAGTCCAACCATCGTCGACTAGCCTGAGTTCGATCAGAGTTAGTCAAACTATAGTTAACTATAGTCCTTGATCGAACTTGCTCTTTGTTGTCACTGATTGGTGGTGTGATACCATGTGACAAGGTCTCATAAATATGTAATATGATAGCATATTGGAACTGACGCTGTGCATAGGTGGTGTGATTCACAAGGTTCGTCCAGACATGACTTGAATTGTCAATTTCGAGAGTCGTGTCTTCTGTTTATACAATGTATACAGATGATATTCATTTATTAACGAGTTTCCATCAGTGAACGAGCCGTCAAACCAAGCTTCCCCGATGTTTGCTTAAATTATTTGGGCGGGAAAGCTCATAACTGCAGCTGATCATCAATTCCCCGTCTAATTCTTCTGACGGCTGTCAAAAACCTCAAACCTCGTGTTTACACACGCGTTTACCACTGCGTTTACATAACCCGTCTGTATACCTAAGACGGTTGGAGTACACCGCGCCGCGCGCAATGACCGCTCAGTCGCAAGACCCGTGACAGTTCAAGGGATATACGTTTGTGCGAAAAAAGAAAATAAAAAGAAAATATCGACATGTTAGAATATTGATTATAAAAATACAGAGAAGCGCCAGATTAAACGGAAATCAACCACGACGCAAACGTGACAGACCTGTACAGTGAATATTGGTCGTTTTATTACATGAAGAAACTTGCTACAAGTATTTAATATTTCTCTTCAAACTTGTCAATAATGAGATTGCCACCTGCAAAAGTACTCCATCTTGAATTAAAAAACCTAATAGTCTCACAGAAAAAGAAACAAAATTCTACATAACCCATCGTTACACGTCCTTCAATTTAATGTCCTTCCCATGTGACTGAGAATCGTTCCAATAATTACAAAAAACGTAAGCCACATGTATGATTACGCTCCTTCCAAATAAACACAAACATGACGTCACACGGAAATGCCACGAGACCATAATACCCAGCACGATATGAGACCGAGGGACTCCCCTATACACTCTAGATTAATGTTACATATCATAGCCCGTATTCATAAAACGAACAAGCTGCCGTTGGAGGCGCAAATCCTGCTATACCCGCAGTGCATCATGGGGGGAAATTCGGCATCGGTTTGAAAAACGGTATTCATTTTGCATGAACTCATCAGTTTTTGCGTCTTTTTGGACGTGCACGATTAAAGTTCAGATTTTTTTCTGCAAATAACAATGTTTTAATCAACGACGCTTCCGGATACATTTATGTTTGTGTTGTACCTCGCGTGAACAATGAAGAATAGATACTTCCCTACAGTATGATGTACGCAAGAAGTCGACCGTAAAGTTTAAAAGTGGCTCTTTTGAGTCAAACGCTTGGTGGCGCACTGCATTGTGAATCGCCCGAATTGCTATAGTAGCAAAAGGTTTAAGCAAAAGCAATTACTCAACTAGTAGAAGGTCTAGCTCAAGTAATTGATAAAAAAACTATTAATAACCTTTTGCCTTGAATAACACCTGTTGCTTGTCATTTTAAGCAAATGGTCACTTGCATAACAATAGCATTTACCTAATCTAGGAGTATGTATAGGCCTATACATGCTGTTATAACATCACGATTTGGTTTTCAAACATGGCTACCTTTGAATCTGACAACACCGAGACAAATAGTGAGCAAACACTCGCTGTTGTATAAGTGTCCATCATCAAGGACCATCCAGCAGGGTTGTAGTCGAGTCCCTGCAAGTCCGTTCACAAGTCCTTTCGTGAAGCCAGTCACAAGTCCCTTCATAAAGGCAGTCACAAGTAACTGGATGAACAATGACAAAGGAATGCTTTTGTCAAAGGTGATTTGAATAGTTTGTGATTTGAATTGGAACTGAATGACTTGTGATGGACTTGCAGGGACTTGCAGGGACTTGTGATGGACTCGACTACATCCCTGCCACCCAGTCCTTATTGAGAAAAGCCAATTGCCTGGCATTAAGGAGATGAAGACAAGCGCACTTCAGAACGTCAAAGTCACCATTGCTAACAACATGGGTAAAACAACGGACGAGAAACAAATATCAAAGAAAATAGCCAACATGAAACCACAGGTTAGGAAGAAAACCGATGCGAATGAAACTGGATATCGGAAGATTGTCCCGAGTCTATAGGAGCAGGATCTTTACATCATTTTAAGAGGCGATGAAAATCCGACCATCGGCAAGATGTCATACTCAATTTCTGCCGGCATTTAGCCATTGAACATTCTCATTATTAAATCGAAACAAAGTTCGGTACGAGGTAGGATTGATATCATCACGATTCATCCTGGCTTAATAAACCTTATTCTTGCGACGTGCGGCCATTTTGTTTTTACACGAACGTGCGTCCGTACTTTTTTCAAAGTCGGTTGTATTTCGTGTGTAACCCCAATGCTGTTCTGTTTTATGGCTTTGTATGTCAACACAGTACTTTCCCATAGTGTCTGAATATATTCCATCCCAGCTGGTGTTGTTGAATGGGGCAAGGCAACAATAGCATGATTAATTGCTTGGGTAGCTCTGGAAAACCCAGACTTGAAAGGCCCCTTTTTGTACACAAAGTAATGGATACTCGTGGGGCAGCACTTTGCTTTGCTAAAAGCTGAGTCACCGGGTCACCTGTTCGGCATGCTTTGAACTAGGAATACATGTAATATGAGATTTGTTTAACAAATAGGTCTGGAAAACCCAGACTTGAAAGGCCCCTTTATGTACACAAAGTAATGGATACTCGTGGGGCAGCACTTTGCTTTGCTAAAAGCTGAGTCACCGGGTCACCTGTTCGGCATGCTTTGAACTAGGAATACATGTAATATGAGATTTGTTTAACAAATGATGAAAAATCGATTGTTTTTTTTTTATGGCGAAGCGACTTCGAAAAAAAGTACGGTGGCACGTCGCAAGGTTAACTTGTTATTCTACTGGCATAAACATGGCAGTTTAATGTGATACTAGCAAAGAAACAAGCTCCTATTGAATTAGCTTGTAAAATTACAAGTAAATGCTAATGGTTATTGAAAGCTCAGTTTTATGTGTACCATTTCAAACAACCGCTTATTTGACTAGCATTTGCTTAAAATAATCACTAATTGCTAATTTGCCAATTATATCTAGCTTTTACTTGTAAGTCTTTGCTTATTTTGTTGTATAAAGACTTAAGTAAAAGCTAAGATAACCCTAGTAAAAGAAAAACCCTAGTAAAAGAGAAACCCTAGTAAAAGAGATTACTTATTTTTTTATGAATAGGGCCTACGTCCTCGTGTCTCGCTTTATATGCGAGACCGCGGTTTGCGTTTCTTTCTTATTAAGATCCCAGAATACATGTACTCGTATACATCGCATGATTTTTGAATTTCAATTTATTACAGAGAAGGCATTTGGTGATTCATCGTGACAAAATGTCAGTTCCACCTTTTAAAATTTGAAACACGTGGCAACAAAAAATTGTTTTAACATTGATCACCGTTTTCATTGATAACATTAAAAAAAAAAATTCTTTTCTAAAGAGCCTTTATACATTGTACATTAATTGCAATATCCGTACCACGAACCGAATCTCTTTAAAAAGACCGTATGCTGGTTTTTATTTTTTATATTGAGTTACACATTTCACCTGCCGTTTTGGCCCGACGGGCAAAGATGAGCAAATACAATGAATTCCAATACGAATGACATTTAGAAAACTGGATTCATATTACCAGCGCGAAATTAATAAATGAATGGTCTGTGAATTTAACACGGAACGACATTTGAAGCAAGACATGATACGGAGTATGAGACGTGGGGAACCCTCTCCCCACCCCCCCCCCCCCCCCCCCCACTTCCATCCTTTGTGGTGGTCATTGTGCTTGTGGAATGTTGTGGTTTCTTAGTATTTTTTGAAAGGTTTTTAGGGGGGGGGGTAACATAGTCTAATGAGTGTATAGGTTCGAGTCCCTTGGTCTGATATCGTGCTGGGTATATCATATCGTGCTAGGTATACGGGACGAGCGTGGAAAACTCACTAGTAACCCGTGACTGCTAGACAGCCCGACAGACACAGACAGCCCGACAGACAGACAGACACCATGACATACAAGACAGACGGCATAACGAACAAACACAAAGACGACTTGGAAAACAGCGCAGGCGCAATAATTAACGATCACATTTACTTTTTATACCCAGCACGATATGTGGCAGAGGGGTACCCACCCCCCTCTTATCCCTATACTTTATACACACTCAACACTATTGTAACCTAACCCATCCCCCCTTGAAACCTATAAAGAATTCCTGAGATTCCGGGAACACAATGGTCAACACAAAAGAGGGGGGGTTTTCTCTGCCACATATCGTGCTTCATTTGTTACTTTTAGATCAAATTTACATGTGTCCACATGTCTGGTTCCCAGGCCCCACTTAGACGCGTCACTACCCTCAAGCACCATTAAGACGTCTACCACGAGTCAAGAGAACAGTCTAATTTCACCTGTAAGGGAATTTTAATCTCCCTCTAAAGTGCATTCCCAATTGGGCATTATATTACATTCCCAATTGGGCATTATAAAACATTTCCAATTGTGCGGGATGAGCGACTGACGTTTGGCGTTTCCCCAAACGACCGATTACATCTTTGTAATCTGTACCTAGCGGACTGGACAGAATATTGGACTTGATCAAAACAAGTGTTATAAGCAAAACATCAAAATTACTACATTTTAAAGTATTTTCGTATCAAAACGCGCATTAAGATGGCCTGATATAAATCAGCTTTTCGTAGTAAAAACAAAAATTTGACGTTTTGGGGCGAATTTGTTTGTGCGTCACGGTCAGAGGTAAACAGGTGGTTAAAGAAAGTAAATATTCTACAACAAAACACGTTTCATGTAAGTTCAAAATGCTGGGAGGACTCGAACACAGCGGATGGCAGTGAACATTCTTTATTGTCCGACAGGGTGAACCATGTTTTGTTGGAGATCATTACTCTTCAAAAATCCTTTTTCGCAGTACTTCGACGTGAAAAGTTTCTTAAAATGCATTATACTATCCAAAGCTGCTGTACTTCTTACCAAGTGAGTTGTTATTGCCATTTGGAGTAATTACCAAACGTATACGATCCCTTTAATAACATAAGAATAACTGCTCGACGCCGGTTAAAAACGAACGCCGTTTGTTCGTGCTTTTCTCAGCATCCATGATCATAACACTTCTGACAGGTCAGTTAAACGACATTTAATATAAATTACAACCCCCCAAATCCACCCATTCCTGATAATTTAAGCAATTACCAATGGCGTATCCTATACCTTTAAGTTGTAATGATTTTAACATTATTATATTTTTAATGTAATTGCTTTTTAGAAATTGGCCCCGGGCCACAATTTTAGGACAAATAAAATGAAATGAAATTAGTACTTGCACTTTCCACTAAGAATTAGAAAAACAAAATCGATGTTTAGACGCGTATTGAGAGACAGACGTATTGGTGGATACAGCTCACAATGTTTAAGTCTCACAAGACCCATGTAATGTACTTTCTAACGACATTCATGCTACACGACAGATGTACATCTATATACCATCGCCGTTTTCTGGGGTATTTCCATATTGTGACCCGCTCCATCGAAATCAGGAATAAGTCTCGAAATGACTTTTTGAGATATGCACATAGTGAGAAAGGGAATTTCATAAGCTTTCTAATGATACCCATCACAAGTGTGTATCTTCTTAGGTTAACAAGTTATGGTCTGATGAAGATGACAGGTAAATATTTATTTGCCGAGTCCACATTCCGAGAAAAACAGCGTTGAAATAAACAAAATTGACCAAAATCATACGAACAGCGCACACAAATCCTTTTCATTTTCATCTTTATTGATCGTTTTTACATACAAGACATTAATGACAATAATCTGTGATAACTACACTTCCTAAAAATACACTGTTCAGAAAAACGACTTGGTAACGATTTTCACCCATGCGTTCACTTCAACGACCGATTGCGTAAAACGTCCCCAGCGACTTATTCCTGATTACGATGGAGCGGGTTATTTACATATAGTCATGAGAACGATTGCTGTGTCAATCCAGAGAGAAACCTCGGAAAACCTTTCTCACTAATGTTTATATATAAGCACAGTTATAATAATTGAACAGAAACCCCCAGAAATTCAACAAAAATGACTTCCTAAAAATGACATAAAATGACATCACATCTTTAGTTGTCTGAAAAAAAATGTTTAAAGAGGTGAACGTTTAAATAAAATTAACGAAAAGAGCTGCTAACTAGTTTTCATATCATTTAAAGGTAGGATACACCATTGGTAATTGCTTGAATTGTTTTGATTGAGTGGATTTTTTTGGGGGGGTGTATTTTATAGTAAATATCATTTAACTGACCTGTCCGAAGTTTTACAATCATGGATGTCGATGAAAGCACAAAAAACAGCATTTGTTTTCAACTTGCGTCAGGCAGTTATTCTTATGTTTTATTGTTTTTTTCGCGATCGCCGTCCGGCGATCGCGACTTTTGTTTTATCAAATTCGGAAAAATTACAGAATATCTAGCGCAATAATTTTGGTGGATGCCTACAATCATTATTTACTTTTAAATAAGTAATATATTTCTTAAAATTTCGGTAGTAAATATTTTCGATATCTGCAAATGGTGTAGCCACCTTTAAGAGAGAGATAGAAAAGTTGGTCAAAATGTATCCCTACAAAACAAACAAATCATCGCCCTTTGCCGCACGTAGGCCTACGCCCTTCAAATACAATAGCTATTAAATTACACCTGTGTAATGAATGGAATTCCATTGACGAGGCCGCAGTAACAATAACCCTTATTAGTAGTTTCAGAGAATATATCGTTCTAATTTCTGTTTGAAACACACCTGTATTTCAACTTTGACAATAATCTTTCTAGGTCTGGTCGAATACAAAGTTCATCCCACTTTTTGTTTTCATTCACCCCGGGTATAGTCGACCGTTGCTAGGCGCTATCCCTAGAATTCCTGCCGACTACTAAAAGCAGTGTTTGTTCTTTTAGTACTATACTCCCCATGTATTAGTACTGCACTCCCCGTGTATTATGTATACGAACCTCGGGCCTATGTTATTAAACGTATGCAGCGCATGTAGTCGCTGCATTTTTAAGGTAGCGTCCGTGCCGTGAACACGTGTGCTTACGAGTACTACACTATATGGAGGGATGAACGACAAACGTGAGACAATAATTAGTACTGAACAGTTAACTCATTTGATAGGTGTGTTTGGTGTAGGTACAACGGGACAGAATATGGACGCAATCGAGTGAAAGACAGCGGCTATCGATACCGATACGTTGCGGTCAT
The DNA here is from genome assembly GCA_037893245.1 of Crossaster papposus. Taxonomy (NCBI): domain Eukaryota; kingdom Metazoa; phylum Echinodermata; class Asteroidea; order Velatida; family Solasteridae; genus Crossaster; species Crossaster papposus. The sequence goes on along the minus strand of JBAIAA010000003.1, from coordinate 171,074 downwards.
TTTAAGCGCTCGGATCGGCTCTCTTGCAAAGTTTGGAACTTGTGACGTTGAATTTGTAGTGTCAACAGTAACTTGGTGGGCAGTAATTTGCCAGCATCAAACCTTCATGTTTTGAATAACATAGCATGTCTAATAATGTGAAATAACCGTGCGACTTGTTTGCTTCAACAACAAGAACTGGGAGAACTTAATTGTACTTCACAACATCCTCTGAATGCTGTACTATAAGAAACGTGGCATATATACTTCAGTGAAGACAAATCGGTAAGTTGAACAAAAGTTAAATTATTTACTACCGAATTATTAAGAAATATCTTACTTATTTGAAAGTAAATAATGATTCCAGGCATCCACCAATATGGTTGCGCTAGATATCCTGTAATTATTTCGAAAAAATAAAATTTTAGATCGTGAAAAAACCAAAGATAACATAAGAATAACTGCCCGATGCCGGTTGAAAACAAACGCTGTTTTTCGTGCTTTTCTCGGCATCCATGATTGTAAAACTTCGGACATGTCAGTTAAATGATATTTACTATGAAATACAACCCCCCAAATCTACCCATTATTGATAATTAAAGCAATTATGGTGTATCCTACCTTTAAGTATTATTGTTTTCTGAAATTATTATTTAATACTCGAAGGTCTCGACTCTGACGTGCGAAACGCTGTTGGTGATTTTGTAGTGTCTCTCTAAACCCACATCGAATAGTCGTAGTGGCATGGGGTTTCTTAATTCGGTACCCTGTGGAGACCTGAACACAATATGGACAATGGGAGTCAAAAGGTCTCCACAGGGTAATTTCTATAGATGAATAGGTCTCCACACGATTTTTCACGAAATAGATTTTTGGATTGTACTCAAATTACTCAAAACTTAGGGTTAGGGTTAGTGGTTGGGTTAGGGTATAGACCATGTGCCCTCTATTTACATCTATATTCAAATGTGCCCGTCAATATGCGCACGCATCGTGTTTTACATAAATTTGGTTAAGAGGCGACATCAGAGGTCACATAATTCAAAGGTGGTCTGACCTGTGGCGTCACTCCTCAACCAAATGTTATGCAAAACACGATGTGTGCGCATATTGACGGGCGCATTTGAATACAGATGTAAACACGTGACCTCAGAGGGCACATCGTCTATCACATAATAGGGTATATTAGGTCGATATTTCAACCCAGGAAATAAATTGTGGTTGAAATACTAGAAGCATTTTGAAAAACGTGCTCGGCTTTCTAACCATTTTGTACACGAGAACAAAGAGATGTCTTCACAAGGATACAAATTTGAGGAAGCCGTTTCTCGCGAGACAGCGTACGGTTAACGAATTCAGCGACATACGGCAGAGACGAGATGCGAGACGTAAACACAATGGTCGTCTTAATAACTGCGTCGGTTGGTTATGACACAAACCAATGCGTTTTAATATCAAGTTTTAATTAGTAAATCAGTGTGGTGCATGTTCATTATTGTAGACGAACTCATGCGTACATTATGTCTGGCCGTATGAATCCGTAAACAATGATCGTGCTCTGTTTCCCTCGGTGGGTGAACAAAGGGTGGGGGGGGGGGGGGGGGGGGGGGGGGGCGAAGGTGGGGGGGGGGGGGGTAGTAGTTAGTTTGATAGCTATGCTCAAGGATGTGTAAAACATGTTGACTGTAAAATGGGAGCCACTCGAATTGATTGGAATACCAATCTGGCTGGCAAATATAATGGAACTGAATCGAATTTTGTATTTCAACATTCATCATTTTGGGTATCGACTTCCACTACATGGCCAAAGGTAGTGTGGGTCACACGAACACTGCACTGCACTTTGCCAATAGTGGATGCGCATACTACATAACTTACGGACATGGTCGATCACAAATATTCCTCAGACTACCAGGGTCTCTCGGCAGATTAAAGCCTCCTCAGAAATACAGAGTTAGGCAACGTCTACATAATTTTGAATAAGGCACATATTTGACTGTACTCGGCGGTTTCATTTATTCGAGGCGTGAATTTATAGAGATAATAACGCATGCTTCATTAATAAATTATGACCGTGATAACAATTGTAATTATTAATACCTCCAAATGGGCACTTAGGGAGACAAGTCCTAACTTGTTTACGCTAACCCTTTTCTCTAAGATCTTCGAGATTTATGCTATTTAGACCAAAATCTGTCGTTCTAAGACAAAACTAACTCCCAGATATTGTTTTTTTAGGGTAGCTAGACACTTAGGGAGACACTGAAATGTCTCCCTAAGTGCCACTGTCTCCTTATTACCTAAAAACTTACGCTAGTTTGTCTCCCCTAAGTGCCTATTTGTATCCTCGGTTTATATACACAGTACTATTTCACACCAGCCCGTTGTCTGTGTTATATGTAATTATTGTAGTATTAGCGCCATCTTAGTGAACACATTTTGCCACGGTTGAGAGGAAAAGGTCCCCCCACCCCCTCCCGCCCACATTTTGTGAAACCCGCCGGGAGCACTCTGGTGGGTAGCAGCTGGCGAGATAATGGAATAATTAATGTGAATTGTTTTATTGAGGTAACTGGGCTGGCATTGGGAATGCTGACAGTACGCGCTCTGTTGTTATGATTTATTCATGTTTTTGGTATTAAGGTACTTTGGAAATTGTGAAGTATTGGAATGCTCGAGTGCGGGAGACGATCGAGTTAGGTGTTTGACATTTTGTGACAGTTTTTTCTACCTATGTCTCAAGAGTGCCGGCTTGTTAATTTGTTTTTTATCCTGATTATATTAATAAAATATTTAGATTCTCACGTGCGGACGTTTTGTGTACACATGAATGATTTGCCTGTTTTGTCCAAAAGTTTGGACATTAAGAGTATAGGCCTTGGACTGCTAGCATTAAACGCCAGGGCCGATATTCATAAAAGCCTGCTAAGCCCAGTTGGCTGCTAAAATGGCCTCTAGTTGACAGCTAAGTCTAGTTGGAACCTAAGTGGTATTCATAAAACTTTGCTGAGCTTAGTTGGTTGCTAAGTTAACTGCTAACATTAGAGTTGATCTGGGGTGTCTCTAAGTCACTAGCTGGCAACTTGCCTGATGTCCCAGCTGCGTGCTTAAAATATCTAGCTGTCAACTAGCTGGTAACGTTCTTAGCAAGGTTTTATGAATACAAAATGAGTTGGTAACTACGGAGCAGCAAACTACGGATTTAGCGGGCTGCTAAGGCCTAGTTGGCTGCTAAGTTAGAAGTTTTTTATGAATATCGGCCCTGACCTCTATATTTGGACGCACCGTGGCCTAGTGCATGGTCCGGAGCAGTCAATTCGTGGTCTGCAGGTTGGGGGTTCGAGCCCGGCCCCGAAATTTTTGTCCCAAACGTAACTGCGCATGTACAGTCTCTTAAATTGTGTTATACACACAATTGGTCAATTGTGATATGTACACAATTTAAGAAGAAGACTGGGCCGATACATTATAGCAGAACATGGTCGTCTCCTTCTTGTGCATGTTGTTATTAAGTCTGCTGTCAGTTTCTACGGCACTGTAACCCACAAGCGGGGTGATCAATATATGCTGCCTGCTTACAGCCAACAGCAAACCTACGTTTCCCTTTCTATTTTATGGCCTCCCCCCTTAGTTCTCCAACCCATTAGGTCAACCTGCCTATTATCGTTGATATCCGCGCATTCATAATTCGACATCACACGCAAGATGTCTTTGTTTTCCCCCCTATGTTGTTTCGATAAAAAAAAGCCCAAGTGGAGATTAAGCAATCACACATGTCAACATTTGACATCTGAGAGGAAAAAAACACACACAAAAACCGAGAGGCAGAGTTTAATTCTGCGGCAAGGACGCTTCACGCTATCTGTTATCGAGCATCGCGCGCCGTTATATTAGTGTATATCGGGAAAACCTGGAACCCAAACGCCCACGGAGTATTTGCGTGTAAACAAGGACTGTGCATCACTTCGCGGTGGAAAATTAAACTTAACGGGTCGGGGTTGTTAAAATTAGTGTTCCTGTGTATTTCATTTCCCGCCCTGCCCCTGCATCCTCGCTAACTCGCTCACTCACGTCTATACTCTTAGTAAAATCTGCAGGCTATCCGGTATGTTTTTGGTCAATGACGTGGGACTTTTCGTGCAGCGATGGGTACAAAATATGTCACCGGTAGATTTCTGTGGGGAAAACAAAAAAACACTTTTGCCGTAATTAAAATAAAATAGATTTGTGGTTTTTATTGTAGAAAATGTTGTTATACATGACCTGTTTAAAGGTGGGTATTCGATGCTGGAGAAAACCCAGAAAAACTGGTGTGCGTGCGTTTGTTTATGGTGTAAATGGAGGACACATACCTGGCGACACGAAGGTGAATTGGGGTTAGGGTTAGAATCGAAGACGACCTCGATTGAGATTCGTGTACAAAACCAATGAGAGCCGTCGGAAAAAAGTACAAACAAAGGAATTTTTTGAGAGGAACAAAGGAAACTCCTCGATTTACACCATAAACAAACGTGTGTGTACATGCAAGTCTGATTCCCCGACCCTACTGAGCAATTTATAGACGTCAGGGAATTATTAGGTTTTGGAACCAGACTAGCTGCACCAAAACTGTATTGCAATCAACCATGGACTAACATTTAATAATTATAATTTTAAAAATAATTCGGTTTTTCCAACGATTGTCGGTCAATCATCGTTCGAATTGGTTTTTTTATCAGTTTAAAAAGAAAAGAAAACACAAACACAGCTGCTATAATTGCACAGAATGCTTGAGACTGTTATCCACTTGGAGTCAAACAAGGTACAGTTTTGTTTGAATGTTTGTAAATGTTGTATAATACCTTTAAACGTTTGTCAGTGAGTTTGGAATTGAGAATAAATGCTGCCTTTGCGCAGTTGCAATTCGTGACAGTGTAATTCAGAATGATATCGCCGAGACCATAGAGAAGCGATCAAGAATACATTGATTTACCGAGCTATTGGAGACTACAAGGCCCACATGACGTCAACTGCTAACTTTGTAACCGTGATGCAACACAGTTATCGTAAAAGTTAGAAAGGAATTTGGAAAGCCCAAGTCCTCCTCTACATATTCCTATTTTTGGGGTGCAATCAGATGATCGAAAACCTCTTAAATTACGTGATTTTGAGTAGTGTTTGCGTAGTTAGTGTTTGGATTAAAGTCCATCAGTGGTCTAATTAACACGGTAATTAAATATGCAAATTAGGTCTTCGTAACTGTCCCACGTTTTCGAGGTTTTAATATTATGTTGATTATACAATAGTTTGTATGTGTGGGAAGTTTCAAGAAGAAATAATGATTAGAACATAGCCGTTGCTATGCTCAACCGAACCTGTTTTGTCCTGTTTGGCAATCTTTTGTGTGTTTTGTTTAGGATGTTTATAAGTAAGTTTTCTCACAAACACGTTTTGTGAAACCCGTGCCTTTCTGGAGCGCTGTAAAATGTATTTTTCGCAAAACCCCCAAGTGTTATATACCATTGGAAAGCTCTCTTTCTCAAGAAATTGAAAATACCACTATCTCAATTATTTTAATTTTTCCGACTTTACTCTCATATTGTGGTGACAGGTCACATATGTCCTGTCTAATGGGACGTGACTTTCGTCCAACATTTTACATTTTCATGATTTTCAGTAGAACATTTTATTTACAATCGAGGTCTAGTCGATATTTAATCGGTACTACCACCGTGTCCTCCTCCGACACAACCTGCTCAATTTGTCCGATTAGCGTATAAGTCTCCGATGAGTGATGCACTTCTCCTACCCATCTCCCTTGTCTACGTCTTATCATTGTCATCACGACGCTCCAGGCCCCCCGATGAATTTCACCCAAGCTTATACAGAGACGAAGAGCATTTTCATTTTAATCAGGGTTCCTGCCCTTCCCTTGCATTGGATGTTGCCATGCAACGTGGCGACCTGAGAAGGGTTGGGAGTTGTGCGCTGAGGAGCGCGCAATGACATCACGCTGATGAGAGGTTGAAGCAAGTGACAGCCAGGGCCTCTTCATGTCGTGATAATGGTAATCGTTTACTTGAAGTAGAAACTGTGAATGTAACGAATTGTCGGCTTAAATGCCATAGCTGTACACAATTGGAAACACGTTGTTGCCCATTCAGTACACCACGAAGTGACTTTCCCTTAACAATATACCCTAACCCTCCTCGATCCTCCAAAATCCTAAAATGCAGTTGTGGATGATTTTGGAGGATTGAGGATGAAAGGCAAATTGGCCAGTTCATTTTGAAAGATGCAATGAGTCGAAGTCGTAGGCCTTAGCCAGCAGTCTTTAATGTTCAGACATGCATAATATAACCAATCAATATGCTTGATATCATCCGCACTGCTTCTGAATGGCATTGGTACTGACTCAACTCATAGCAGTGATTGGCGGAGGATTTTGGAGGATTGAGGCAGTGGTCACCCCTCCACTGAACAAATATACGAAATAACGGATGATTTTGGAGGATTGAGAATGAATCTGATGTTTACATGGTGGCAATTGAAGGATGTTGAAGGATTGAGGCTGGTTTCTAGCCATAGGCCCTGGGGGTTACGGGCCCGTGTGTTTGATATGTTTTAGGTTGTTTTAGGTAAAACATTAAGATTAACCAAAATCCGTTAGTAGAAGGATATACCGACTAAGTAAAATCAGTTAATGGCATTGAATCGAGAGTGTATACTTAACTGACTAAAATATATTTTTTTAATTCTAAGTAAACAAAGAAATTGGCAAGGCGGGACTCAAACCTGCGACCTCCGGAACACGCGGACCGGCGCTCTACCAACCGAGCTATCTTGCCCTATATGTTGGCGGTCTCCCAAATTGTCGGTATTTCTGTTTGAGGGCGCTAGTCAGAAGTCATAAACACCAGAATTTCGTGTGGAAAGGGATCACGCCCAATTTTACAATACAACCTGTGAAGCGACATTGGGGGGATCACTAAATGCGGACACAACATTTGTATTTTCTAATACACAAATAAACCACAAGGGAAACTGATTAGATAAATTTGAAAAAATGTCAAAGTGAACAAAGAAATTGGCAAGGCGGGACTCAAACCTGCGACCTCCGGAATACCGGACCGCCGCTCTACCAACTGAGCTATCTTGCCCTATATGTTGGCGGTCTCCCAAATTGTCGGTATCTCTGTTTGAGGGCGCTAGTCATAAGTCATAAACACCAGAATTCCGTATGGCCAGGGTACATTTTTGTATATACGTTTCTGTTTGTCCTTGTTATTCTGTTCCTGTGTGCATGTCGTCAATGACCCGCTGTCGATGTGCACCAGTTTTCCTATGTGTCTAAATTTGCCCCTCAATCAAATCCGATATCTTGACATTCACTATAAATCCGCCACACAATTATGTCTGAATAGAACCCACTCTCGCTGTAAATTTAATGGAATCAAGCACAAATCCTGTTTGATCTTGATGAATTGAACGAGGCGGCGTCTCATTAGACTCTCGTCTGGTCCTCCAACGCGGGACATGATTGGCTGTAGTTACACACGTGACTACAGCTAGGTCATACGATTGGTTGTCACTGATGCACACACGTTTATGGATTTCCGCTATAACTAGGTTAATTCATCAATTGAATTTCCTTTTGTTTTGACATAACGACTGGAGAAAATAAACAAACTCTCCTAATGACAATAAATAGGGCGAATGCGGTACAGTTATATATTTCGCTTACTTTAAACAAATAAATAAATGACAAACATGCGCCAAATCGTCACCGTCTCCACGAAGTAACACTAATGTCATGGCTGCATCGCGACCCAATTCTGGCGTTTTCACGAAGTAAAACAAAGCCCATAGCTAATACACAGTCATGGATAGCGTCACTTCGTGAAAACTCGAACACGGCGTATCTGATTTGTGAGTTTTTCACGAAGTGACGCTGTCCGTGTGTATTATTAGCTATTATGGGCCTTGCGTTACTTCGTGAAAACGCTAGAAGTGGTGACGGGGACGAAATGTTTGCGCGTTCCATTTCATGTGGCATATGTGGGTCACAGCTTATAGCGCGTGGCTATGAACCATGCACGGTTATACCTTGTGTGCCCCGTGTTGATTCACGCTGAACCTTGGACCGTATTATTTATATAGGACGGGTTTAATGCACACTGTACCGCGGAGCAATATTAATCAACTAATTATCGCGTCTTTGAAGTGTGAAATATAATTGATCAAAGACGATAATGCGGATATGGTATAACTATCACGGCAACATGGTGTTGAAAGTGCGTTGACCAAAGCGCCACTAACGCCTGCGCACACGGCGATCAATTATTGAAACGTGAAAAGTGCAACCTTTGCTTGGAAAAGACTTTTGATATTTAAAACCTGTTATTCTGTGTCTTACTTACGTGAGGTCACAAGAGCTAGGGCACTTCCATTAAAAAATAAATAATGCTAAAAATAATAAACATCTGAGTCTCACTATAGGCCGAATATCTCATGCAGAGTTACACCGCGTCCGAATATCTTGTCATAGGTATTTGTCAATTACAACATTGCGTGACGTACGTAGCTGTAGATCTACTGAGGCGCCTATTTCGGACACTCACGGCAAAAAGGGTAACCCCAGAAGTATCTGGCCAACGTGAGTAAACACAGTTACAGCGCGCGAATGTGATGTTCCAAAAGCCTTTCAATTCTCGCTTTTATTACACAAAGAAGCACTATTATATTTCTTGTTTTAGTGCGACTGCCAATGCCAAACGATATCCGTTCACACATTTATGAGCTTTATAAACTCGTCATAAAAATTCCATGACACGTAAACGGACGGCCTATCCGGATTACCTCCTAGTGTACATGCCAGCGTCGCCTATACAACGGCCGTTGCATATCTCAACGGAGGAGGTTTACCGGTGCACATGAATAACACATGGGATGGTTACCCGAGCATTGATTGCAGTGTATCGCCAAGGGAAGGGGGAGCGGGGGGTGGGGAGCGGGGGGTGGGTGGGTGGGGGGGGGGGGGGGGGGGGGGGGGGGGGGGGGCTGTCGTGTCTACCTCAGACAGGCAGCAGCGTACGTGTAAATCTGGAGTTGTAGACCAATACATAAATGGACCTATCGCCGTTTGTGATTTAGCCAGCCCTTCAATAGACAACAGACTTTACAAACGTGCAGCACGTGGATGTGATGTAGCGTATTACGTGGAATCACTGCGCACCCCCCCCCCCCCCCCCACCCTCCCCTCTCCCTCTATCTCTGGATACTAGTACCCGATTTCATAAAGCTCTGCGACGCGTCGTAACTCGATTTACGATGTGTAACGCGTCGCATCTCGCGACGCGTCGTACGATCTATTTAACGAAACTTGCGATGCGTTGAACGTAAGTTACGTCGTAAGTTACGACGTGTCTTTGGGTCGTCCGTAAAATAAGGTGCGTCTATTTATAGCCGGTTTTACGCTATAAACATGAAATAAACGAGACTATAATACCGTGTGGGTGAAGTTATACATGGAACATTCATCGAAGTCGGTATGAAAAACCTTAAATATTGTACTTGAAATTTCAAATTAGTTAGAAGTCCACAGCAAGCTTTATTTTTGGGTTCTCAACTGCATCATACGTCAGCCATTTAGATTTACGTTTTGTACCCACTGACTTCTACACCTGGACAGACCATTGTCCATATTCTGCCGTGCTAACGCTTGAAGTCGGCGCGAACGAGAAGTGCAACATGGCGGACCACGGCGACGTCACTTCTGTGAGACAATAAAATGTGCAGGTGTACGGGTCAGTGGATTTACTCTGTACATTTTGTATTTATAAACATTACGTCATACGTACCGTACCCACTGACCTCTACACCTGGGGCCAATTTCACGGAGCTGCTAAGCACAACAATTTGCTTAGCACCAAAAAGTCTTGCTCATTAAAAACAAGTTATCAGCCAAAATTCTACGTGTTTTTTATGCTAAGCAAAAAACCAGCTGATTATCAATCAAAAACAATAAAGATCACGTGGAAATTTGGTCTGTAACCTTGTCTTTACCAAGGACAAATTTTCATGCTAAGCAAATTGTTGTGCTTAGCAGCTCCGTGAAACTGGCACCTGGACATTTCATTGGCTCACAGAAGTGACGTCGTGGGTCCGCCATGTTGCACTTCTCGTTCGCGCCGACTTCAAGCGTGAATGGGCAACGATCCGTCCATGTGTAGAGATCAGTGTTTGTACCCTCTCCAACCGGAGATTCGATGACAACCTCGTTACCATGGCTGCGATCTTTCCATCATGCCTTGCGCGATCTTAACCCTCTGGAATTGTATAATTTAAATGTGCCATTATTGGCTAAGGCTTTCACACAAGCGTCATATTTACCGCTTTACTGCATCACTGTACAGACGGTGTTTTTTCTCCGAAGAAAGTCCTTCAACTTGGTAATTGCTTTTATAGTGGGTACGTGCGTATGTGGAAAATTATACATCTATCATCATCATCATCATCATCATCATCTATAGGCGCTTCCGTCATGTAGCTTTAACATCGCGCACTCTGTCAGTGTTATCCATTGGTCCCTATCTTCTGCTAAGTCACAAGTGTGTTGGTTCTTAATGTCGCTTCCTGTGTTTTCTAGGTCTCTGTAAGTCCCTGTAAGTTCCTGCAAGTCCCTGCAAGTCCATCACAAATCCTTCAGTTCCAATTCAAATCACAAGCTATTCAAATCAGCTTTGACAGAAGCATTCCTTTGTCATTGTTCATCTATTTACTTGTGACTGCCTTTATGAAGAGACTTGTGACTGTGGCTTCACGAAAGGACTTGTGAACGGACTTGCAGGGACTCGACTACAACCCCGCCTAGAAGTAGCCATGAAGCATATCAACATTTGTACTAATGATTTGCGATCAGAGCCCCCTTTCTATTTCACGGAAACCGTAATCAGTAAGCACGGCAAATGGCACGCTTAACCTAGCGGGAAAATGTGCTTAAATCAATGACGTGACAAATAGAATCACCATGCGCGCGCAATTCTAACGTTAATCAAAAAAACGCCGTGAAATACAATGTTGTATTCAAGTCCCTGTAAGTCCTTTCACAAGTCCAGTCACAAGTCCAGTCACAAGTCCTTTCATAAAGCCAGTCGCAAGTAACTGGTTGAACAATGACAAAGGAATGCTATTGTTAACAGTTCATCTGAATAGTCAAGTGACTTGACTTGAGACTGAAGGACTTGTGGTGGACTTGCAGAGACTTGTGATGGACTTGCAGGGACTCGAATACAACTCTGGTGAAATAGCGCTTAAGGTTAGCAAATAATTTTGTTCCTGCTATATAGTTAGCACAATTTGTTTGCTAACTGTTAAGCAGCGCCGTGAAATAAGCCTCTGTTTACAGCTGAGACCCAAACATTTAAGAAGACCACAAACTTTATATATTAAAGGGTAACTGAAATTCAAAACTTTAATATGGCGAAATATACGCTTTAATAACGCTGAATACTTAACAACTGCAAAAACTTCTTATTTGTTTAGGTTTGCTCATTAATCGTGACCCTAAAATGAAAAGCAATATGCGCCGTGCCCCGCGCGCAAAAGATGACGTCACGGTAAGAATATAGCGTGGCTATACCAGGCTAAGCCTAGCCTTGAATACAAGGCTGCACTGTATCCGCAACGTAGGATCACGTTTGTCATAACACCAAACGTGCACATAGCCCACAATGCATTAGTATACGTACTTATCATACACGCGTACACACGCCCCGTGCACATGAGAACCAGCTGAGTATGTATAATAATGCATTGCGGGCTATGTACACGTTTTATTTAGTGTTGTGGCAAACGTGATCCCACGTTGCGGATACAGTGCAGCCTTGTATTCAAGGCTAGGCTTAGCCTGGTATAGCCACGCTATATTCTTACCGTGACGTCATCTTTTATGGGCGGGGCTCGGCGCATATTGCTTTTCAATATGTAACGATTAATGAGCAAACCTAAACAAATAAGAGGTTTTTGCAGTTGTTAAGTATTCAGCGTTATTAAAGCGTATATTTCGCCATATTAAAGTTTTGAATTTCAGTTTACCTTTAAGACAGATACCGACTTGATTTGACCGGAGTAACAGCGCATGCGCACTGTGCGCAGCGCGCCAATGGAGATTGGTTAAACTGCCCTCTAGGGTTTAGTGTTCTTGGCCGTATACAATTGATCTGCTTGTTGTGGTCTCTAGTCGTAGTGTCCATAGGGGTCGATTCTCATGTTACCAGCACCGTGTCGTCCACAAGGTGCTGATGTTGTCTACATTGTGTTCATTAGCGGCCATGCATATTGACTCTGAAATGTGTACATTTTACAAATGTACATATCGTCATCGACACCACGAACTGGCACCCTCTGCATCACATGTGTACAAAAAATTCAAAAAATTCGAAAAAAACTTTATTGCTGAATATATCATTTTGTGCCATGAAGTATAACATGGCGAAGTTGTTTTTTCTTAAATCATGTTAATTTGCTAATTTTTATTGGGGAGTTTTGCAGAAATTAGTCCATTCTGTCGTTTTTCGGTTCCACGAAGTGACACTGCTCTCAGTGTCAGTTCGTGAAAACGAAATTGCCGGGGCGCGCTGTGAAAAAGATTTCACGAACTGGCACTGTCTATACAACGTACCCAGGGCAATGTTGTATTACGCCGTGTATACGAATTACGTTTGTCTACGAAATAAATAGAACTCGATGTTGTCAACACGGCGGCACCCGATCACTGTGTGCGCGCACTCCCCGAAAACGCGTCAATTTTCGTTTTCACGAACTGGCACTCACTCACTGCAATATATGCGCGCACTCTCCGAAAACGCGACAGTTTTCGTTTTCACGAACTGGCATCCGTCTTAATCATTTAATTATTAATTAACTAACCATATTTTCACAATATAAAAATTGTGTTTCAGCAGTTAACGAATTGTTACGTTTAATGATACCAAAACCCCTCAAGTAGACGGATTTGTTGACTGAGTAAACTCATGTCAAACCTTTAAAAGCGTTTTTCTCCGAATTGTATTTCTGTAACGGCGACCACTGGGTGTCAGTTCGTGGTGTCGGTGACGATATCGTGGTCTTCTGAATATCGTGTTTTTCTATTTTATATTAGACCTTCTGTTTTATTTCTCATGTCCACGTTTATAGTGTCTTCAAATTTGACTGACTTTCATGTACGCAGTTCTTTACTTTGTTTAGGCAATCTCTACGTCGTCTTTACTAATTATTTTCTATTTCATAAGTAAACAAAGAAATTGGCAAGGCGGGACTTGAACCTGCGACCTCCGAAGTACTAGACCGGTTACCTACCAACTGGGCTATAATGCCCCGTGTTGGCCTTCTCCCAAATTGTCAGTATCTTTGTTGGAGGGCGCTAGTCAGAAGTCACAAACACCAGAATTCCGTGTGGCCAGGGATCACACCCTTTACGATACAACCTGGGAAGCGATATTGTGAGGATCACTCAATGAGGATACGACTGTTTATCTTATAATACACATATAAACCACAAGGGAAACAGACTAGGTGAATTTGCATAAATTTCAAAGTATTATTTTATATAGAAGAAGTAGTTGTATCGCCAATGACACCTCGTTGGGCACTAAAAACAGTGTGACCTAGCACGGACTCTCATGGGGATGATGGAAGCGAGCTGACCGTTCAGTATTAGTGACCCGCTCCCGGAAAAGGTGACATAAGTCGCGCTATGCATATATGAGTAATGGCTTGTTAATCTTAATATGGAAAATATTTTTGTCAAAATTAGATTTTCATTTTTTGTCTTAAATGACATCTTTAATATCCAAAGTTTCAGATTGAATTATAAAAAAGCTGGAATTCGATAAATAAAATGAAACAAAACCTTTTAAGAGTGCATGGTTCCAATGTATTGTCTTAGTTTTGTTGTGTTTCGAAGCCTGTTTTCTCAGTTGTGTATTTTGAATTCCATAGAACTATTAATATGCAAAAACGTCATATCACCGTAACGGAAGGGGCTATGGAGCTGTACTATGTACCAAATGAAAGCCTATATCCCAGACTTCTCAATCATGTACTTAACTCTGTTTTTAGTTTTTGCGACTTATGTCACCTTTTCCTGGAGCGGGTCGTAGAGTAATCGTTGGTCGTAACAGCGGTCAGCCCTGTTCTCAGACCACTATAATAAAGCCTATCCCAGTAAAGGTCGATGTGTAATTGCATTATGGAATTAAGATGACTCGGTGACAATCCACCGCAAAGTTTCAGTAAAATATAAGACACGTTATAGTGTCCGCCTATTATTGGATTATGCGAGAAAGTGGACTTAAAAAATGAAGAAAAAAACACCAGTTGTTGATTTTAGATCAGCTAAAAAAATCCTTTGATGTCCACGGTGAAATCAACATTTGTACATTGCATGAAATGCATGGTACACGTCAAACACTTCAACCATACTGAAGCCTATTTTTATCACTTAGAGTGTTATAATTTTGTTTATAGAAAAGGAATATTTTAATATAATTTGTATAACAGAATTAGCTAAACAAGATTGAAAGATAAGGCAAACTGCTTACTGATTGACGTGGTATAAAATAGGGTAGTACACTTTGAGGGCGTTGATAAATAACGTAATGTTGATAAAACATTGCTCCCCCACCACCTATCCAACTTCCAACAATAACCATACCCTAACCCTCCTCGATCCTCCAAAATCCTAAAATGCAGTTGTGGATGATTTTGGAGGATTGAGGATGAATGGCAAATTGGCCAGTTCATTTTGAAAGATGCAACGAGTCGAAGTCGTAGGATGCTTCTTTCAGAACTTGTCGGTAAAATTCGTTTTAACCAATTCGCGCCGGATGACGTATATAAACGCAAAGTTTTCCCCAGATTCAAAACGGATGACGCATAAACACGCCACGAGCAATGCCGGAAATGTCTGTCAGCAGGGAGGAAGGCCGGAAATGCGTGGGTGTGCTTCCCGGTACTATCGGCCTGAACCCATTTCGGATCGACTTTCGTTAACAAATAATCCCGCCTGTCGGCTCGCCAGTGATGTTAAAATAATCCCGGCGCGAACTGGTAAAAAACCTTCGAAGCCCTAATTGTCATTTCAGAACTTATTTTTTTCAATTTCCTCCGGTCCCAAAAGATCTTGATCATTCGATTTTGATTGCGCTATAAAAGCTGAACTCGCGCACGCCCCCAATTCTCAAGTAGATATTTGGTCGTGCAGGTTGATCAAAAGATTCTCGTATTATGAAACGCAAGACCTTTGGAAACTGTTGACATTTAAGCGGTCATCTCGAAGGGTCTACCCGGGTTTAGACCCTGTGTGTGTGTTTCCTGTGCGATTATATAGGGTGTCTATCATAGCTAGCCGGCTCAATGCTCCAATCTCCCCGATGAAGGCTTCAAAATCTACAGCGTGAAGTGGATCATAAAGGCGCAATCGAAGCGAAAGAACACCTGCTGCGAAGCTGCAAGTGCCTGTCAGTTTAGCTTGGTCATATGAACTCGATGGTTATCCACCCAGGCCGGTGGGCTAGCTGGATGAGGTGGATTCTAGGTCAGGCTGTTATTCAATCCATACAATATTTTGATCTGTTTCTATCCTGGGTTGTGCCTTTTTTTGTTTTGTCGGCGTCGATTTGAGTCAATTTGCCAATAGGTCCTCCAGCCAGTCAGTCAATCCATCCAACCAGTCAGTCAATCCATCCAACCAACCAGGGCCGATATTCATAAAAACCTGCTAAATTAGCAGCCAACTAGGCCTTAGTAGCTTGCTAAATCCGTAGTTTGCTGCTCCGTGGTTACCAACTAATTTTGTATTCATAACATTTTACTAAGAATGTTACCAGTTAGTTGACAGCTAGATATTTTAAGCACGCAGCTGGGACATCAGGCAAGTTGCCAGCTAGTGACTTAGATACATCCCCGGATCAACTCTAATGTTAGCAGTTAACTTAGCAACCAACGAAGCTTAGCAACGTTTTATGAATACCACTTAGCTTCCAACTAGGCTTAGCTGTCAACTAGGGGCCATTTTAGCAGCCAACTAGGCTTAGCAGGCTTTTTATGAATATCGGCTCTGCTAGCTAACAGCCAGTTAGATCCGATTATAAGCCAAAGTTTAACAAGTAAACCAACTAATAGGTCAATCACTTAACCAATCATTAATCGGCCAGCCAGCCAGCCAGTCAGCCAATCAAATAGTTCACACTCACAGCCAAATAACAGCCAAATAACCAGATGGCTTGTTGACCAACAAACAAGTCAGACAGTCGGGAAAACTATTAAAACAACATCAAGTCCTTTTGTTAGAATAATCATTATTTTAATCTTAGATAAAAACACAAGTTTGTTTTCAATCTGTCTGTTTTAACCCTAACGACTCCCTTTAACTTGGGAAACTGAAGAATTGTACGATATCACCTGCGTCAGCTTGTGACCTCTAGAGATTTACATGAACGATTTCCTGGCTGTTTGCGGCGTCATCCGTAGATGTGTTGGTCTTTGGTTTATCGTGTATTGTTAACCAAAAGTAATATTTGTAGAGAGATAAAAGCAAATACGTTTGAGTCAGGTGCGTAAACACAAAGTTTATTTTGTTTCCTCGCATTGTTTTCTATTACAGGACCAAATGATGGGATGGGTACCGATGTTCCCCGGTCCCTATGTTCCCCGATCCCTATGTTCCCCGATTCCTATGTTCCCCGGTCTCTATGTTCCCTGGTCTCTATGTTCCCCGGTCCCTATGTTCCCCGGTATGTTCCCCGGTACCTATGTTCCCCTGTTCCTATGTTCCCCGGTCCCTATGTTCCCCGGTCCCTATGTTCCCCGGTACCTATGTTCCCCGGTCCCTATGTTCCCCTGTTCCTATGTTCCCCGGTCCCTATGTTCCCCGGTCCCTATGTTCCCCGGTCCCTATGTTCCCCGGTCCCTATGTTCCCCGGTCCCTATGTTCCCTGGTCCCTATGTTCCCCGGTCCCTATGTTCCCCGGTCCCAATGTTCCCCGGTCCCAATGTTCCCCGGTCTCTAAGTTCCCCGGTCCCTATGTTCCCCGGTCCCTATGTTCCCCGGTCCCTATGTTCCCCGGTCCCTATGTTCCCCGATTCCTATGTTCCCCGATTCCTATGTTCCCCGGTCCCTATGTTCCCCGGTCCCTATGTTCCCCGGTCCCTATGTTCCCCGGTCCATATGTTCCCCGGTCCCTATATTCCCCGGTCCCTATATTCCCCGGTCCCTATGTTCCCCGGTCCCTATGTTCCCCGATCTCTATGTTCCCCGGTCCCTATGTTCTCCGGTCCCCATGTTCCCCGGTCCTATGTTCCCCGATTCCTATGTTCCCCGTTCCCTATGTTCCCCGGTCCCTATGTTCCCCGGTCCCTATGTTCCCCGGTCCCTATGTTCCCCAATCCCCTATGTTCCCCGATTCCTATGTTCCCCGATTCCTATGTTCCCCGGTCTCTATGTTCCCCGGTCCCCTATGTTCCCCGATCCCCTATGTTCCCCGATCCCCTATGTTCCCCAATCTTTTTGTTTCCCAAAACAAGCGTTTTGTCCCCACCGCTTATATTTAATTCACTGTCTTAGTGGCGTCATTCGTTTTATGAAAATATTCTGAACGTTCTGTTGTTAAACACGCATTGGGTGCCCTTTCAGAACCCTCCTTGCAAAACAACTTTGTAAAAATATAATTGGAAGATGCCTCGCTCGCGATTTGTATGTTGCCCTTTAAAATGTTCGACGGAGGATGAATACATTAATGAGAGAATTATCAGACCGAGTCCCAGGTTTTACCTTTCGTGACGAATGTGGCTCCAGCGTTCCCCTTGGCTATTTCTAAGACTAAAGTTAGGATGAATATTGCGAGCGACAGACGGATATGAGATGACACACGTTCCAATAATTGCCAACATCGCCTGGGATTCCAAATTATTCCAAAACTGGTTCCGAATTGAAAGTAAGCTTTTCAGCTCAAATGAAACAATCTATATCCGTTCAAGTACAGATGCGACCGATTGTATAGTGCTTGAGGGGCATCTAGCATAAAACAATGCATACATTTTGAGAAAAATTGTCAAGACTATACGATTGATCAGTTTTGCGTGCGTGATTTTTTCAGCGTTGTTTATCGGTTAGTCAGAGATGATATTTTGACTGGCGTATAGCTCTGGGGTTTTCTTTTACCCTATTTGCATTGTGTTTTAGCAAGAATGCTTAGGTCAAACCTGCCAGTGTGTTTGTTGGAGAATTCTCGCCTGCCATTCATGATGATAAAGGAATCCATTGCTTGAAGATAACTAATCAACGACGCTAAAGTGAACGTGTGGTCGGTCAGTTCAGTTCAGTTTTTTTAAAATTTATTTATTTATTTCATTCAACACCCAACAGCGCTATAGCGTCAATTACAAGAGGAGAGAAGATAATGTGAAGAAGTTTTTAGAGGTGGGAGGAAAACCCCAGAAGAATATTCTGGGGGAAACCCACAGAGTACCCCAGTCACAATTGGCTTGCGATGGGTTTGCGATTAGTTTGCGGCGGATTTCTAGGCATTTTTGGCCGGGGCCCCACGGGACTCCTTGCGGCTGCCGGGTCATTTTTTGGCATCGGGCGGGCATCGAGTTACTTTTAACTCGGACTTAAAACCTGGTGCGGCGTTTCGCATCGCAAACTGATCGCCAATAAATCGGTCGATGCCTATCCGATGTCCAGCAGGGCATCGCACACGTCTGGCGGGCGCCGAGCCAAATTTTGGACAACCCAGACAATCAATATATCGGCCAGGCGCCGCCCACACGCCGGCCGGGTCCCGCCAGGGACACGCTATCATACGCTGAGGAATTTATTTTCCTTCTAAATAGCTACAATTTCCAGCGTTTGCCAGCGTGTGACTGCACACGCTGGCGGTGCGTTTTAGATTCGTTACTCACGCGTCGAACACGCTAGGCGATCGTTATCAACCCGCTACTCACACGCCGGCGTACGCCGGCGTTTGCGACACGCTGGTTATGGCCCTGCCACACCAGGACGTTTTAGGCCAATGCATGAGTAGCGCGTTAAAAATTTGTTGATACGCTGGCAATTGCTGAACTTTCACAGAAAAAGTCAAGTGGAACCGTGATTTCAGCGTGTTCATACAGGTTGATAACGGGTTCATAGCGTGTGCCGGCGCGTAAGTAGCGTGTGAGGAACGCGCTCAGCGTGTAATGAACGCATCACTGATTTATATAAAAAATACGACAGCGGGTCGCCAGCGTGAGAGTAGTGGGTTGGTAACGATCGTCTAGCGCGTTCGACGCGTAAGTAACGGCCTTCTTGCGCGCCGCTAGCGTGTGCAGTCACACGCTGGCAAACGCTCAATTTTGTTAGGTATGTTGAAAAAGGTATTTTTGTCTCAGCGTGTGACAGCGTGTTACAGCGTGTGGGTAACGCGCTCAGCGCGTTGCGAACGCTGGCCTAGCGTTGGTCAGCGTTTACTCGCGTGTTGCCGAAATTTCAACACGTTGGCCTAAAACGTTCTGGTGTGACAGGGCCATTACTGTAGTAGCGCGTCATCTTTTTGTACAACTAATCATGTGTTCGTTGCCGTACGCTGGCGCGCGTTGGACCGCGCTACTCACGCGCTGGGCAGTCGTTCATCAGTCGTCGAGCGCGTTACTAACGCGTTATTCACGTGCTGGTGAACGCTATGAACCCGTTATTAACGCGTTATGGACACGCTGAAATCACGGTTCAACTTGACTTTTTCTGTGGAAGTTCAGCGTTTGCCAGCATATCTACTATTTTTAACGCGCTACTCACGCGTTGGCCTAAAACGTTATAGTGTGACAGGGCCATTAAGAAGGTCAGAGGAGAGCTTCTGCCGCCGGCCGTTGATCGCTGGCCACTCGAGAGGCACACTACAGATGCCCGTCCGGCCGCCGTACGACCTGTACGAATTGGTTGGCACCGCAGGGGTATCGCAAGGACATAAGCAGGGCACCGGACGAGTGCTTGCCGGACACCGGCCGATAAACGGGCCAATAATTCGACCCCATTTCCAAGAAAGTCGGCCGATCGCCAGTCGGCGACCCCCCGGGCCCCGTCATGGCAGCGTACGGGGCACTTTTAATTGTGACTGTGACCGCCATATCGCACGATCTTTCGCCGACCTCTACACGCCGGCCGATGCCTAGAAATAGCACACGCCGCCCGGGCTCCGCTTTAATTGTGACTGGGGTATTAGGCAGGGACTGAAAACCCAATCCACATATTGGCCCAGGCGGGATTCGAACCCGGGTCATAGTGGTGGAAGGCGAGGAAAGAACCGCTACGCCAACGGGCCAGGGATGCAGTCGAGTCCACCACAAGTCCCCGTAAGTCCCCGTAAGTCCCCGTAAGTCCCCGTAAGTCCCCGTAAGTCCCCGTAAGTCCCCGTAAGTCCCCGTAAGTCCCCGTAAGTCCCCGTAAGTCCCCGTAAGTCCCCGTAAGTCCCCGTAAGTCCCCGTAAGTCCCCGTAAGTCCCCGTAAGTCCCCGTAAGTCCCCGTAAGTCCCCGTAAGTCCCCGTAAGTCCCCGTAAGTCCCCGTAAGTCCCCGTAAGTCCCCGTAAGTCCCCGTAAGTCCCCGTAAGTCCCCGTAAGTCCCCGTAAGTCCCCGTAAGTCCCCGTAAGTCCCCGTAAGTCCCCGTAAGTCCCCGTAAGTCCCCGTAAGTCCCCGTAAGTCCCCGTAAGTCCCCGTAAGTCCCCGTAAGTCCCCGTAAGTCCCCGTAAGTCCCCGTAAGTCCCCGTAAGTCCCCGTAAGTCCCCGTAAGTCCCCGTAAGTCCCCGTAAGTCCCCGTAAGTCTCCGTAAGTCTCCGTAAGTCCCTGTAAGTCCCTGTAAGTCCCTGTAAGTCCCTGTAAGTCCCTGCTAGTCCATCACAAGTCCATCACAAGTCCTTCAGTTTCAATTCAAATCACAAGCTATTCAAATCACCTTTGACAAAAGCATTCCTTTGTCATTGTTCATCCAGTTACTTGTGACTGCCTTTATGAAGAGACTTGTGACTGGCTTCACGAAAGGACTTGTGAAAGGACTTGCTAGGGACTCGACTACAACCCTGCATGATCCAACCTGACTCCCCTGTCCGTGTAGGGTCCTGTCGTGTCTGGTATATCGATCGACGTTGGCAGCCTGCTTTTTAGAAGACATTATCTCGAAATGCAGTGATTGTTAAAGGAACACGTATGCTGTATTCGAATAATTGCAGGTTGTGGTTATAATAGTAATTATTCTGAAATGCGGCAAAGGTTTGGGATTCCCTCCTTAAAACAAAGAAGAGAAACTATATGCAGATCATTATTTTATTGAAAAAACATTGAAACAAACTGACCAATTTAAAGATTTCATTCCTCCTCATCCTAAAAATAAAAGAACCCTCAGAAATTCAAAAAAACTACCGGAACTTAGGTGTAAGACCAATCGAATGCAGAATAGTGCTATTCCCCATCTTCTACATTTGTATAATTCTGTATAAGCAAGAAAAATCATCCTTTACTCGTATGTTTTAACTTATTTAATAATCCGTCAGTTTTGAACGTGTAAACCTTTTTAAGGTAATTAAGTAGTGCATTATTTTTACATTTTAAACATTTTTAATATTTTGAATATTTTGTATATTTCTTTTTTGTATTATGGAATTTTATCTAATTATCTGTGAGGCATTTATAACTAATTGTTCTTTTAAATGTAAATCACGTGCAATTCAGCTGTGGCTGCCATTCGTGATTTGTAATACACCATGTTGAAATGAAATGAAATGATGCATAACGAATAAAAACGATTGTTTGCACTTGACGAATTCAGCATTAAAAACCGCGGCGTCCAATTGCCAAGGCAGTGTATGAATTAAGGATCTGTTTCTTGAATTTCATCTTCTCAGCAAAAGACAGCGACGAGATTCTCGACTTCAGTTGCAATTTGTAATTCCTCTTTAGGCAATTTAGTACCTCACAATTACCCCCAAAAAAACTCATTTAGAGAAACAGACCAACCGATAAACAGCCCCCAAATTACAAACGGATTATATTTACCAATCCATTTTACCCTGGCAATCCCCTCTCGGAAATGAATGAGCGTTTGAGTTCTAAAGACACTCCATTTCTAACTATTTACATTAATGATTCGATCCATTTCAGAAAGCAATTTACCGGCTGTTAATTTTGTTTTCTTGGAGTCCCGGGAATCGTTTTTATTATTATCGTAACAAAGTCGTGTGCAGTGCGATTTTTTTCCCCATTGTGTAAAACGAGGAAGCTTTTATTTGCCAAAAGTGATTCTGCAATGGCGTTCTATTTGTCAACAACTCTTTTATTTATGCTGCTAGGTTAAGAATCGATGATATAAATAATTAGGCACTAACTGTTCTCGGTCAAATACGACCATTGTTTGATCAATTGGTTTATTCAACCTTAGTGAGTGACTGTGCTCTGGTACCACATAACGACCGAGGGGCGAGACACAAAGGAGAACAAAGGAAACAAAAGCCCCTCGGTTGGCGGTATGAATGGAAAAATTCGGTCCTCGATCGACGGTGCAAGCGCAAAGCAATGGGGATTGGGTATAACATAGGAATAAAGGAAAACACAATATCGAGCCTCGATCGTTATGTGGTTCACTACTACGTGCACGTACCTGGAAAAGTACGCACAGAGTTGAGATGATTCCTGGAAATGCCTCATTGGCGTGGCCTGGAGAGCAGGGGTAATATTTTTAGGGGGCCACGAACATCCGCCTTCTGATACACCCCATAGCGAAACGTCTAGTGGGTTTAAAGGTAAAATACACCATTGGGAATTGCTTGAATTATCAGGAATGGGTGGATGTAAAGGTAGGATACACCATTGGTAATTGCTTGAATTATCAGGAATGGGTGGATGTAAAGGTAGGATACACCATTGGTAATTGCTTGAATTATCAGGAATGGGTGGATGTAAAGGTAGGATACACCATTGGTAATTGCTTGAATTATCAGGAATGGGTGGGTGTAAAGGTAGGATACACCATTGGTAATTGCTTGAATTATCAGGAATGGGTGGATGTAAAGGTAGTATACACCATTGGTAATTGCTTGAATTATCAGGAATGGGTGGATGTAAAGGTAGGATACACCATTGCTAATTGCTTGAATTATCAGGAATGGGTGGATGTAAAGGTATAGGATACTCCGTTGGTAATTGCTTGAATTATTAGGAATGGGTGGATGTAAAAGTAAGATACACCATTGGGAATTGCTTGAATCATCAGGAATGGGTGGATGTAACGGTAGGATACACCATTGGTAATCGCTTGAATTATTAGGAATGGGTGGATGTAAAAGTAAGATACACCATTGGGAATTGCTTGAATCATCAGGAATGGGTGGATGTAACGGTAGGATACACCATTGGTAATCGCTTGAATTATCAGGAATGGGTGGATGTAAAGGTAGGATACACCATTGGTAAATGCTTGAATTATCAGGAATGGGTGGATGTAACGGTAGGATACACCATTGGTAATCGCTTGAATTATCAGGAATGGGTGGATGTAAAGGTAGGATACACCATTGGTAATTGCTTGAATTATCAGGAATGGGTGGATGTAAAGGTAGGATACACCATTGGTTATTGCTTGAATTGTCAGGAATGGGTGGATGTAAAGGTAGGATACACCATTGGTAATTGCTTGAATTATCAGGAATGGGTGGATGTAAAGGTAGGATCACCATTGCTAATTGCTTGAATTATCAGGAATGGTGGATGTAAAGGTAGGATACACCATTGGTAATTGCTTGAATTGTCAGGAATGGGTGGATGTAAAGGTAGGATACACCATTGGTAATTGCTTGAATTATCAGGAATGGGTGGATGTAAAGGTAGGATCACCATTGCTAATTGCTTGAATTGTCAGGAATTGGTGGATGTAAAGGTAGGATACACCATTGGTAATTGCTTGAATTATCAGGAATGGGTGGATGTAAAGGTAGGATCACCATTGCTAATTGCTTGAATTATCAGGAATGGTGGATGTAAAGGTAGGATACACCATTGGTAATTGCTTGAATTATCAGGAATGGGTGGATGTAAAGGTAGGATACACCATTGGTTATTGCTTGAATTGTCAGGAATGGGTGGATGTAAAGGTAGGATACACCATTGGTAATTGCTTGAATTATCAGGAATGGGTGGATGTAAAGGTAGGATCACCATTGCTAATTGCTTGAATTATCAGGAATGGTGGATGTAAAGGTAGGATACACCATTGGTAATTGCTTGAATTATCAGGAATGGGTGGATGTAAAGGTAGGATCACCATTTGTAATCGCTTGAATTATCAGGAATGGGTGGATGTAAAGGTATAGGATACTCCGTTGGTAATTGCTTGAATTATTAGGAATGGGTGGGTATAAAGGTAGGATACACCATTGGTAATTGCTTGAATTATTAGGAATGGGTGGATGTAAAAGTAAGATACACCATTGGGAATTGCTTGAATCATCAGGAATGGGTGGATGTAACGGTAGGATACACCATTGGTAATCGCTTGAATTATCAGGAATGGGTGGATGTAAAGGTAGGATACACCATTGGTAAATGCTTGAATTATCAGGAATGGGTGGATGTAACGGTAGGATACACCATTGGTAATCGCTTGAATTATCAGGAATGGGTGGATGTAAAGGTAGGATACACCATTGGTAATTGCTTGAATTATCAGGAATGGGTGGATGTAAAGGTAGGATACACCATTGGTTATTGCTTGAATTGTCAGGAATGGGTGGATGTAAAGGTAGGATACACCATTGGTAATTGCTTGAATTATCAGGAATGGGTGGATGTAAAGGTAGGATCACCATTGCTAATTGCTTGAATTATCAGGAATGGTGGATGTAAAGGTAGGATACACCATTGGTAATTGCTTGAATTGTCAGGAATGGGTGGATGTAAAGGTAGGATACACCATTGGTAATTGCTTGAATTATCAGGAATGGGTGGATGTAAAGGTAGGATCACCATTGCTAATTGCTTGAATTGTCAGGAATGGGTGGATGTAAAGGTAGGATACACCATTGGTAATTGCTTGAATTATCAGGAATGGGTGGATGTAAAGGTAGGATCACCATTGCTAATTGCTTGAATTATCAGGAATGGTGGATGTAAAGGTAGGATACACCATTGGTAATTGCTTGAATTGTCAGGAATGGGTGGATGTAAAGGTAGGATACACCATTGGTAATTGCTTGAATTATCAGGAATGGGTGGATGTAAAGGTAGGATCACCATTGCTAATTGCTTGAATTATCAGGAATGGTGGATGTAAAGGTAGGATACACCATTGGTAATTGCTTGAATTATCAGGAATGGGTGGATGTAAAGGTAGGATCACCATTTGTAATCGCTTGAATTATCAGGAATGGGTGGATGTAAAGGTATAGGATACTCCGTTGGTAATTGCTTGAATTATTAGGAATGGGTGGGTGTAAAGGTAGGATACACCATTGGTAATTGCTTGAATTATCAGGAATGGGTGGATGTAAAGGTAGGATCACCATTGCTAATTGCTTGAATTGTCAGGAATGGGTGGATGTAAAGGTATAGGATACTCCGTTGGTAATTGCTTGAATTATTAGGAATGGGTGGGTGTAAAGGTAGGATACACCATTGGTAATTGCTTGAATTATCAGGAATGGGTGGATGTAAAGGTAGGATCACCATTGCTAATTGCTTGAATTGTCAGGAATGGGTGGATGTAAAGGTATAGGATACTCCGTTGGTAATTGCTTGAATTATTAGGAATGGGTGGGTGTAAAGGTAGGATACACCATTGGTAATTGCTTGAATTATCAGGAATGGGTGGATGTAAAGGTAGGATACACCATTGGTAATTGCTTGAATTATCAGGAATGGGTGGATGTAAAGGTAGGATCACCATTTGTAATCGCTTGAATTGTCAGGAATGGGTGGATGTAAAGGTATAGGATACTCCGTTGGTAATTGCTTGAATTATTAGGAATGGGTGGGTGTAAAGGTAGGATACACCATTGGTAATTGCTTGAATTATCAGGAATGGGTGGATGTAAAGGTAGGATCACCATTGCTAATTGCTTGAATTGTCAGGAATGGGTGGATGTAAAGGTATAGGATACTCCGTTGGTAATTGCTTGAATTATTAGGAATGGGTGGGTGTAAAGGTAGGATACACCATTGGTAATTGCTTGAATTATCAGGAATGGGTGGATGTAAAGGTAGGATACACCATTGGTAATTGCTTGAATTATCAGGAATGGGTGGATGTAAAGGTAGGATACACCATTGGTAATTGCTTGAATTATCAGGAATGGGTGGATGTAAAGGTAGGATACACCATTGGTAATTGCTTGAATTATCAGGAATGGGTGGATGTAAAGGTAGGATACACCATTGGTTATTGCTTGAATTGTCAGGAATGGGTGGATGTAAAGGTAGGATACACCATTGGTTATTGCTTGAATTATCAGGAATGGGTGGATGTAAAGGTAGGATCACCATTGCTAATTGCTTGAATTATCAGGAATGGATGGATGTAAAGGTAGGATACACCATTGGTAATTGCTTGAATTATCAGGAATGGGTGGATGTAAAGGTATAGGATACTCCGTTGGTAATTGCTTGAATTATTAGGAATGGGTGGATGTAAAGGTAGGATACACCATTGGTAATTGCTTGAATTATTAGGAATGGGTGGATGTAAAAGTAAGATACACCATTGGGAATTGCTTGAATCATCAGGAATGGGTGGGTGTAACGGTAGGATACACCATTGCTAATCGCTTGAATTATCAGGAATGGGTGGATGTAAAGGTAGGATACACCATTGGTAATTGCTTGAATTATCAGAAATGAGTGGATGTAAAGGTGGGATACACCATTGGTAATTGCTTGAATGATCAGGAATGGGTGGATGTAAAGGTAGGATACACCATTGGTTATTGCTTGAAATATCAGGAATGGATGGATTTGAGTGGTTGTATCTTATAGTAAATATCGTTTAACCGACCTGTCCGAAGTTTTACAATCATAGTTGCCGAGAAAAAAGCAAGAAAAACAGCGTTCGTTTTTAACCGGCGTCGGGCGGTTGTTCTTGTTGTTCTTGTTTTTTTCGCGATCGCCGTCTAGCGATCGTAATTTGTTTCGATTTTTTCAGTTTCTCGGAACAATTAAAGGATATAATGCTCAGAATCATTATTTACTTTCAAATTAGTAAGATATTTCTTAATAATTCGGTAGTAATTTTTTGTATATCTGCAAATGGTGTATCCTACCTTTAAGTGAACAGATTGGAGTGGCGAGATTTCACTCGGAACTAATGACGTGGATTTAGCCAACCCACCAACGCAATCATAAGGTTCACACTCTACACGAGTCGTGTTTTTAAACTTTGACAGTGCTGTGATTACCGGCCTATAGGCCTATACGGCTCGTCAGCGGGTCTGGGATCACCGAATCCCCCGGTGGCTAAGGCGTTGTCACCCCGCGTGTGCGTCCACACTGTTGTTATATTGGTCTAGATAATTACACCGGAGTTAAACGAAACCCGACTAAGAACCCAGCGACGATGTCTGTCTGTATTTCCTTTTCAAGGTAGGATACACGATTTTGCAGATATCGAACATTTTTACTACCGAATTATTAAAATCAAATAAGTTAAGAGGGCCTAATATTTCGATCTTAACAAGATCTTCTTCAGAGACATAATGACTGTGTATACACGAAACAAACATATATAGGGCAACATACAGCATGATGCACATCATAGCTGGCGGGAGAAACACAAAAGAAAAAGCTGTACAGAGTTCTGTGGAACAACAAAAGGAGGATTAGGCTGAAGGGTTAATTATTAAGAAATATCTTTCTTATTTGAAAGTAAATAATGATTGTAGGCATCCAGCAAAATAATTGCTCTAGATATTCTGTAATTGTACCTTCAAATTGACCTTTATTCAAACAAATCTCGATCGCCAGACGGCAATCGCAAAAAAAAACACACCTAAGAACAACATAAGAACAACTGCTCGACGCCGGTTCAAAACGAACGTTTTTTTGTTGTTGCTTTTCTCAGCATCCATGATTGTAAAACTTCGGACAGGTCAGTTAAACGATATTTACTATAAAATACAACCACCCGAATCCACCATTCCTGATAATTCAAGCAATTACCAATGGTGCATCCTACCTTTACATCCACCCATTCCTGATAATTCAAGCAATTACCAATGGTGTATCCTACCTTTACATCCACCCATTCCTGATAATTCAAGCAATTACCAATGGTGTATCCTACCTTTACATCCACCCATTCCTGACAATTCAAGCAATTACCAATGGTGTATCCTACCTTTAAATCTGCAGACTTGATCCGAATTATTAACGCGGAACCTGGCGAAAGGGGGGGGGGGGGGGGAGAGATGGGGGGGGGGGGGGGGGTTTGTGAGAGGAGGTTGACCCAAGTTCCTCCTAATTAAAATTGTATGGAGGAAGGCCAAAGTGACTCCGGCAGGTGAATTGGTTCTTATTTATTTCCAAATGTCAGCGAGACCTTCAATCATTGATGCACCGGGAGATTGTGTCCTTGCAGTCCAGTTTCTGAGGTTGAACTTGCTCAAATTAAAGGTCAGATGTAAAAGACTGGTACTCGGGGTTCACATCCAAATCGCAGTGTATGGTCTTGTGTTGTGGTGACGGTCAACAAGAATAGTAGTTTTCGAAGCCGATCGGGTTCACATCCAACTCGGCTTGAACTTTGATTAAGTTATGGTCAATATGTCGAGTTGTTATCGACGTCGGAAGCATTGCGTGGTTCACATCCAGTTCAGCTAAACTAACTGGATACATGAATTAGTTTCGCCCTGTGATTTATGAATGAGCTAAATAAAGTATGGTATGTATGGTTGCCGTTAAAATTAGGATACACCATTGATATTAGCTTGAATTATCAGGAATGGGTGGATGTAAAGTAGGATATACCATTGCAATTGCTTGCATTATCAGAATTGGTTGGATGTAAAGGTAGGATACACCATTGGTGATTGCTTGAATTATCAGGAATGGGTGGGTGTAAAGGTAGGATATACCATTGGTAATTACTTGATTTATCAGGAATGGGTTGGATGTAAAGGTATAGGGAACATCATTGGTAATTGCTTGAATTATCAGAAATGGGTGGATGTCAAGGTAGGATACACCATTGGTGATTGCTTGAATTATCAGGAATGGGTGGATGTCAAGGTAGGATACACCATTGGTAATTGCTTGAATTATCAGGAATTGGTATGCAGGTATGGCGGGATATGTTATAGGTATACATTGAAGTGACATCATGATGACGTCATCGTGTGATTTTTTATGATTTTGTTTCATTTTTTGACCTTTAAGCTATATCTCATCAACAGAACATAATAAATCTAAAATTCTTTTTGTAATATGTTTATTGGTTCATATTTTTATATGTTTATTGGTGAAAATGTTGACGTCATCAAGACGTCATCAGAATGCCATTTAAAAAATCCAAGATGGCCGCCATAAAGAACCTAAAAACAAATGTAAACATTGATTTTCATGTTAAGTATATCCTAACGTTTCAAACAATTTAAAGTTTAGCAAATCTACACAAAAAGTGAACGAAAATACATAAGAAACCTGACTAATGTAATACCCTAACTCTAAGTTTTGAGTAAAATCAAAAAATCTATTTCGTGAAATTACCCTGTGGAGACCTTTTGGCTTCCATTGTCCCCATTGTGTTTAGGTCTCCACAGGGTACCGAATTTAGAAACGAAAGCATCTTCAATCTTTAGTCAGTATACGACCAGACAGACCTCAGGCATAATTTAGTTCATAATTTTATGCAACGTATTTTCTTTTTACCATGAGACCAACGCTGAAATATTCAGCTATCTTTTCATAACTCTCTGCTTTAAAAATTCAGCGCCCAAGATGCATATTGTTTTATGAATAATAAATATTTTTGCTGTGGAGGTAAAGTAAAGCGTGTATCGCGTAAATAATTTTAGCGGATATATTTGACATACCACGCCGTGTTGACAGCCGCGCGGCCGTCGTTTCGCCTGGCTTCACGTGATGGGAAACGGGACATCACAGTCCCGGGGATTTTCCCGCCTTCGGCTAAAGTATACATTTATAATTTTTGTTTTTATTGAAAAGGGCGAGTTGATTTTTTTAAAAGATTATATCAGTGAGTTCTACAGCTTTCCGTTTGGTGAGTTGTGGGTAATGGGTGTCAGGCCGGCATCGATATTTTTTTCTGCAGGTAGGTTGGTACATTAGCCAATCAGAACACAGATGATATTGACGTCATCGATGATGCTAGAGTTGTCTGGGACAAATTAACCCTAACCCCTAACCCTAACCCTAACCATAGAGATAATTCCTTTCTCTATGCCCTAACCCCTAACCCTTAACCCTAGTCAGATCCCAGACAACTCTAACATCATCGATGACGTCAACACCATCTGTGTTCTGATTGGCTAATAAATGTACACTATGTACCAACCTACCTGCAGATAAAATTATCGCAGGCCGGCATAGCGGTTCTTTTGTCGCCTTCCATCCCTGTGACCCGGGTTCGAATCCCGTCTCTATTCTAAAGTGTGGATTGTTTTTTTCAGGCGCTGGATTCCGTGGGGGTTTCCCACGCAGAATGTGTATCATCCCACTTCTGCCACTATAATTTCTTCTCATTGTCTTGTCTCTTCTCTCTGTGGGATTCTTCAGGCTAGCGAGCTAAATTTTCTCGGAAAATATGTGAGGGGTTCTGGCAAAATGAGAAAGAACTGAGCAGAGGTTGAAATGAGGGTTCTCATGTATTAGAAAAGAGGATAACATTCTCCTTACAATGCTGTTTCTTGCACTTCCATCTAAACTCTCTATTTTGGCTGTTTAAAGTTGGCATTTATCAATATGTTGCAAAAGTAAATTGTTGAGAAAAAGGCCTTTGATGTTTCGAGTTTTTGTACATGTGATTATGACAAAAGGGCAATTGTTTTTCTTTAAAAACACTTTTGTTTACACTACTTTCATACTATTTCTTAACAAAATATAGTTAGTTGGCATACCAAAAATTACAAAATATCAATAAATCTGAAAATAAAAAAGTCACACATTCTTCATTATTTTGCAGTTTTTTCCATTAGGCCCTGTGCCCCGTTCCATCTCAATTTGCCAGAAAGCCTCACATATATTACCTATACTGATTAAAACCGGCCAACCATATATTTATTCCCTTGATATATAATGTTTTACCTCGGTATAGCCCATTCAGTGTAATCTATGCTGCTCTCCACAGAGTCCATGCAGTAAGCGAAGACAATGTAAAGAAATTACAGTTTGAGGTAACCGCAAGAAGAATATTTGGAGAAGAAAAAAAACAAAAAAACAAAAAAAAACAAACAAAACCACGCAGTCAAGACTATACTGACAATTCAATCCATATATTTGGCCCCAGGCGGGATTCAAACCCGGGTCACAGCGGTGGAAGGCTAAAGAGAAGTCCTGCAAAACGGCAACCCTATCCCCCCTTAATTCTCTGCAGAGATTTTCCCAAATTGCCTTGCAATTAACATTTATGGAACCTGATCCATCGTACGCAAATTAAAAGCCTCTCTGCAGACGGAGCAGAGTTACGGGTATACACGAAGCCCAACGCTCGCTGCAGAACTATACGAGTAACGATTCCAATGTGTTTGTTTATGGTGTAAATGGAGGACACATACCTGGCGAAACGAAGGTGAATTGGGGTTAGGGTTAGAATCGAGGACGACCTCGATTGAGATTCGTGTACAAAACCAATGAGAGCCGTCGGGAAAAGTTAGTACAAACAAAGGAAATTTTCGAGAGGAACAAAGGAAACTCCTCGATTTACACCATAAACAAACGTGTATGCGCATGCATGGCCAAGTTCGGTCAAGAAACTATAGTTAACTAGTGGTTAGTTCGTGATGTCATTAGGGCATGCGCACTGAAGTTGAAGTGCGAACGACTCTTGTCAAACTATTGACCATTAACTGCCAAACTGGTCCTCTCTGTACTGTGCTAGTAAAGCGGCTATTGGTTACCATCGATGCGACCAACCGCGGTAGGCTGGTCGTGAATTGTTAACTAGACTAGTCCAACCATCGTCGACTAGCCTGAGTTCGATCAGAGTTAGTCAAACTATAGTTAACTATAGTCCTTGATCGAACTTGGCCCATGTTATCCATTATCGTACTTAATTTTTTCTGATGAGAGAATGAACTTTAAAAAAAGGAGCTTGCATTTTTAATCGAGGTTTTTATGCATTTTGCTACTGGAGTTGCAAGACATGTTATTGAACTTTGATCCCTTCAAGAAAGTCTTCCGAACACGACTCAGTCAAGTAACGTAAATACGTAGTATTTTACTAACGAAAACAGGCAGCGTAAACCTTATACAAATTGCCAGTCTAGGTTTTTAACTAGTGACGTCTTTATCAATAGCGCCCTCTATGGTAAACTAATATTGTCGGCATATTCCCTGTATTACTGTTGTTATAATTGATCTCTATTATAATGGAGACCACTGGTTTTTATTTAATACGCAACGGAACCCTGGGTAAGATTACATGTTTACCGACACCATTTTTTTGTGTGCAATTATTGGAGAGATCTAGCTAGAATAAGGACTATTTAAAGGTAGCATACACCATTGGTAATTGCTCGAATTATCAAAAATGGATGGGTGTAAAGGTAGCATACACCATTGGCAATTGCTTGAATTAGGGAAAACAACGTTGTTGTTTCAATTCCTATAGTGATCAGGTGCCTCCGATTGAAATAGCTGAGGTTGTTTATTGCCACCTTCTAAATCAAATTAAACAACATTTGACTAAGCAATTTCTGCATGGGCGACCGTGGAATGTCTACAACATGTCCGTAGTTAATATCGGCAGTTATGGGACAGTCACGTCGCGATGCTACACATTTTTCTCTGTTTATGCGAGTTTTGTTTTGGTTTGACGTCACCGTATGATGTGTCGCCGTGCGGGGAAGCGTTGAGATACAGACATTGTAATTTATATCGAACAGTTGCCGAACGAGTGAGAGTTGATACGTAATGACAACATGACGACAACAATGTTTGTCCGATTACTGGACTTGTGGTCACGTTGAAACTGCGCAGGACATACGTTATCGGTGTGGTCAACTTGGAAAGTGTTATATTGTTAATGTGAGTATTTATAATTAACTCTGTCTTAAAGGGATCGTATACGTTTGGCAATTGGAACCCACTATTTGTTTCAATCCTATATAGTTATAGATATATAACCTGTACAAATTTCATTTCAAAAGGTGGTAACGATTTTGAGATATTGCCGAAAATCTGGAGCGGTTATGTCCACGCAGGAAGAATAATCTGCATTGGAATACACAGTCTGAGAAACGTCACTGCAGTAACGCTTCTCAGATTCAAATTTGTTGGGATAAAAAGTGATATCTTTTTTCATAACCGCAGTACTTCGAAGTGAACAGTTTCTAAAAATGCATTATACTACCCAAAGCTGCTGTACTTCTTAACAAGTAAGTTTTTATTGCCAGTAATTTTTGGAGTAATTACCAAACGTATACGATCCCTTTAAAGGAAATATACAATATTTGCAAACATAAAAAACTACCAAATTATTGTTAAATACCTCACTGGATTGTTGGTGAATGAAGGTCTAAATTATGGCACCTGGTGTGACGTCATTTTCAAGAAAAGAGGTCGGCCAATCAGCGTTGGCTTCTTTCAAATACTACCCCCGATGTATCATTATATAGTTAGTTAGCAATCGATATCAATGCTTACAAGCCATGCTAGACTGGCTCCCTGACTGTACAATTTATCGACGTTTATACATTGCTCCGTTTCATCTCAAGTGGGGTCTGGGAACCAGACTACAAGAACAAGACTACCTTCTTAGTTTTCCCCAGCATCTACGAACACAAAGCTTCGAACAAGTCAGTGTAACAATATTTGCTATACAATACTAACCCCCCAAATCCACCCATTTCTAACAAAAATTGCAAAAGCAAATGATGTATATTACCTTTAATTTGGAGGCGCACAAGTGATATACGTTCATTACCAAACGGTTATCAAGGAAAAGCAAAAAGTACCTGTAAAACCGAGTTGTGCTATTTGTTTAATCAATACTGACTTAAAGGTGGGATACACCATTTGCAGATATCGAAAGTTATTACTACCGAATTATTGGGAAATATCTTACTTATTTGAAAGTAAATAATGATTGTAGGCATCCAGCAAAAGGATTGCGCTATATATCCTGTAATTGTTCCGAAAAATTAAATTTCATTTAAAAAAAATCACGAGCACAGACGGCAATCTCGAAAAAACAAGAACAATATAAGAACCACTGCCCGACACCAGTTAAAAACGAACGCCGTTTTCGTGGCTTTTTTCTCGGCATGCATGATTGTAAAACATCGGACAGGCGAGTTGAACGATATTTACTATAAAGTACAACCCCCAAAATCCACCCATTCTTGATAATTCAATCAATTACCAATTGTGTATTCTACCTTTAAGGTATGCAGCTGTACGTTTACAGATCTACGATACCCTTTTAACTCTGAAGACACACGAGGGCATATATAGTCATAATTATTTGATGGACTTCACCCATGGGTATATTTTGTCCTATCTACGCGCATGCTTTGGGCATACTCCATTCCTAATGTTTGAACATGCCCTCAGTCGAATCATAATCGTTCGCGTAAACTGCATAACCAATCAATATTTAGAGTACATTTAAAGGTATGTGGAGCGTTGCTCAGAGCGCTCGCAATTATATTTCACTTATTGAATCAACATGCGAAGGTTATATACGTTTGATTACTTGTTCGTTGCAATATGGAAGATTGCAGTTCGACCTGTTTGGTTAGCTAGGCTGCTGTACCAAAAAGAATTGAATAACTGTTTTAATTATACTGCAGCAATAACAGGCTAAATCAAACTGCTTTTCAATTCGAGCGATTCACAATACATAGAAGCTGCCGTTGGAGGCGCAAATCCTGCTATACCCGCAGTGCATCATGGGAAAAAGTCGGCATCAGTTTGAAAAACGGTATTCATTTTGCATGAACTCATCAGTTTGTACGTCTTTTTGGACGCGCACGATTAAAGTTCAATTTTTTTTCTGCAAATAACAATGTGTTAATCAACGACGCTTCCGGATACATTTATGTTTGTGTTGTACCTCGCGTGAACAATGAAGAATAGATATTCACTACAGTATGATGTACGGAAGAAGTCGACTGTAAAGTTTAAAAGTGGCTCTTTTGAGTCAAACGCTTGGTGGCGCACTGCATTGTGAATCGCCCGAATTGAATCAATTTGGTGTTACATTTGATTTTTTGTGTATAACGTGGCTATACCACATCGCATACAGAATGCTCTTTGTGTTTTACTCAAATCACAAATCACACGACAATGCAATAGATAATGCATGCTGAGACTATTCTGTACCTGTGGTTAGTCTTAATTAAACAAACATGCAACTCACATGCTGTCTCAATAGGCAAATAATAGCATAGAGATGTGCCGTAGCCTCGTGGTCAGGAGCATTGCATTTGTAATCTGCAGGTGAAGCTGCGGGTTGTGGGTTTGAGTCCGGCCTGGGACTATGGCACGTGTGCCCTTGGGCAGGGCACTTTGCCACCCATTGCTTCTCTCCACCCAGGAGTAAATGGGTACCTGTGAGGGCAGAGACGGTTATTGTGGTTGGTTTAGCTGCTTTGCGCCGAAAACAAGGCAGCATTGAGCTTTATACTTCCCAGGGAGCTGAGATGGTATTTGGAAAGTTTCGTGGGCTCAGTGACCGGGGTAATAATGTGAAGCGCTTTGAGACCGTTTCACATAAAGCTCTATATAAGCACCGCGCATTATAAGGCAACTACACGTCCCTTGATGGACTAGTGTTCCCAGAAGGGCTGGAGCCTTTGCCTTAATCTTTATTTTAGATCGTGTGCAGAAGCGATCCTTGCTTGGAGCAATATCATTTTGTTTATATATATATATAAATAAATAAATACAAATAAAAACATTGAGGATTTCTGTTTATTATTAGGCTTGTAGTTCTTTGTGCATAAATGTGACCTGCTCCCATGACCAGACATAAGTTGTTGTTTTTTGAAAAGGGAGATATTGATATTTCCATTTAGTTGATTCCCATAGAATCGCGTGTACACGCAGTCTTAAAATCCTCATAACATTGGAAGTATGTATGGTAAAAAGGTGGTTGTGTCACCAAATGAAAGCTGAAGATGTGTACTAAATGGAAATAGCAATATCTCACTTAAAAAAATAAACACTTATGTCTGGTTTTGTGGGAGCAGGTCACAAATATACATAGATCGTGGACAATTACACTCAGCTGAAATTCTCCTTCAATAAAAGGTAATTTGCTGACGAATATCATCGTACAAGTGCCAAAATTGTCAGGTAATTATATTCCGAACGGATTGGCACAAGGAATGCAATGAAGGTTCTTCTCAAGTGGAGATTACCTTTTTTAAATGTGCACAATCCGATAGCCAGTATAATTGAGCATTCGTGGGTAAATCCTTTTTCCAAAAAAGCGCGCGGAATCACTTGGAAATTGCTGCGGTTGCGAGAGATGTTAGCGTAGTGGTTGTCTAGTGTTTGTGCAATTAGCGGGTCTGTATCCTTGACCGTGACAGACTGATATATATGATCAGTGCTAGCTACACAACTCCCCAGTCGCTATTCGTTGCGCGCTGACGGTTGTCATCACAGCGCCCACGCTTAATGCACAGAGCGAATAGTCGATAATGTTCTTTTCCAAACAGTGGTTGTTTTTGTTGAAAACATGTGAGCATTCATAACGTTGACATTTCACGATGAAGGTTAATATAATGGTAGTCCTAGACATTTCAGTGTCTCCCTAAGTGTCTAGCTAAAAGATTTTGGTCTAAATAGGATAAATCTCGAAGATCTTAGAGAAAAGGGTTAGGGTAAACAAGTTAGGACTGTTTTAGGTTTGTGTACATCTCTATGGGATTGTCTCCCCAAGTGCCTATATTTGGAGGTATATTAATTATAGAATATATTTTTACTATTATTAAAGGTGGGATACACCATTGGTAATTGCTTGAATTATCACGAATGGGTGGATTTGGGGGTGGTTTTTATAGTAAATATCGTTTAACTGACCTGTTCAAAGTTTTACAATCATGGATGCCGAGGAAAGCAAAAAAACCGGCGTTTGTTTTTAACCGGCGTTGGGCAGTTATTCTTATGTTATCTTTGTTTTTTTGCGATCGCCGTCCGGTGATCGCAAATTTTTCTTTATAACATTATATTTTTCGGAATAATTACAGGATATCTAGCGCAATCATTTTGCTGGATGCCTAGAATCATTATTTACTTTCAAATGAGTAAGATATTTCTTAATAATTCGGTAGTAAATATTGTCGATATCTGCAGATGGTGTATACTACCTTTAAACTACCTTTAATATTCTACCAAAAAAATTAGGGTTTCAAATTTAATCGCACGTTCCGACAAAAAGAGAAAATACATTTAGATGTTCACCTGTATGTGCATTGTACGGGAGATTATAACAATTTGTACCAAATTAACGTATACTGGAATACAGGAGAACAAAATCATCCCTATCGGAAATTTCACGAAGTCCCCTTGCTCCTAAACCTCTCGTCTGATTTATTGGGAACGACGCAACGAAGCTAGACCCTAATTTAAAGTCATCACCCAGGGGACAGTTTTTATTGGATCTTTATTTGGCAATAACGGCTAGGTCTTTCACATGGAAGATATCGACTGGGAATAATTAGTCCGTTAAGCGTCCGCTGATGTCATTTATCGCTCACCATAATGAAATTTGTCAGCGGAGAGCGTTTCACTGTGTCATTACAGACTGAACGGTCTAACATGATTTTGTTCAGTCAAAAAAAACCCTTTTAATTGGTTCTATTCTACTTTTTTAATTTTTTTATTCTATTACTTTAGAGATCATACATCCTAAAAACTCATTGGTAGATATGTGTCGAACTAATTATATTGGTAAATTTGAACCAAAATAGTGGTCGAAATAACCAATGATATTGGTCATTTAACATAATTAATGTTCAAAATAACTAATATTTTGGTAAAAATTTACTGATTGGATACATATCTACCAATCAATTGGTTGTTTCCAAACAATTTGAGTATTTCATTCGCTAATCATTCACGTCTTCACTTATACAACCTTTATTTAAATAAAATAAACTTTACAAATGAAACTGTATTCATCGTAGGCCTATACCCCTCGGTTTATTTTGGGCAGCCCTCATTTTAATGTGGCTCGGTGCACAAGTAACCCCCTCGGCGGGATAAAGAGAGAGGTGGGGATGTCATTTCGACGTCACAATTGAGCAAGTTCGACCAATAACCAATGGTTCACTATTTATGTTGGTTTGTGACGTCACTAGCGCATGCGCCATGCAGTTGCAGTGCGACCGACTCTTGGTGGCGCCCAAAACATCGTTTTCACACCGACAAAACATTATATTTTCTGTTTATTTACACCGTAATAGTTATCGCGTAGTTTAGGATAACTTACATAACGGCTGTTTTTATCGTACAATGGTGACAAAAATTACAGGATTACACATTAACGTGGACAAAACATATGCCAGTTTGCACGGCAAAGTTTCGTTGTCAGCCATTTTTTGTTGATAGTTGGTCCCCGCTGCACTATGCCATGGAAATTATTGTAACCAGCGGGACTGACCAGCGACTAGACGACTAGTCGACTAGTCGACTAGACTAGTCCAACCGCCGTCGACTAGCGTGAGTTTGATCAAAGTAATAGTCGAACTATGATTAGCCATAGTCCTTGACCGAACTTACTCTTACCCGAGTTCAAACGAGGAACGCGGTGCGTCCTCCCAGCGAAATTGTATTCGTACCACCTTTACGAAGTACGTTTGCTAGGTGAAAAGCGCCCTCGTACGACTGCACACGGAGCCCATAAACGGTTTCCTTTTAATAGCCCGACGTGTTCCTAGCATGATAAATTTTACCGACAGTTTTTGATTTTTAAAGTTTAAAGAAATTTAGACTAGTACTACAAAAACATGATCTTGATACTTTTTTTTTTAATTTCAGCGATGGAGGAATCTTCTATGCATTGAATTTTAGTCCTGACGCGTGATTAGACTTTTCGAGCAGTTATAGTGCCGAAATATTTACGAAATTTAAGCAAAATTAATTGCAACCATTACAAAATAGTTTGGTATCATGGCGCATGTGTAAGTGCATTCTAATTGGTGTTGGATAAGTGGATGCGGGGAACACAATATGAAATGGCTGTCCCTTTGATGAAACATGCGCTGTTGCCGATATGCTTCCCATAATGCACTTGCCTGGAGGCATATTTTCACGCTGTCTGTACGCTTTGGGTGTTTGTGGAAAACACTCGAGCGAGGCACCGCTAGTCGAGGACCGGAAACTTCGCTTTCCTGCTGCGAACCTCGCCTCCCAAGCGCTGCTGCAAACCTCGCCTCTCTGCTCCCGATATTATTGTGCCATAGTATAGCCACTACATACAGTGTCCTAAAAAACACACACAAAAAGAGATTTAAAGGGATCGTATACGTTTGGTAATTGGAACCCACTGTTTGTTTCAATCCTATATATACCATAAAACTAACCTGTAACAATTTCATTTCAAAAGGTGGTAGCGATTTTAAGATATTGCCGAATTCTGGAGCAGCTTTGTCCACGCAGGAAGAATATACTGCATTGGAATACACAGTCTGAGAAGCGTCACTGCAGTAACGCTTCTCTGATTCAAATTGTTGGGGATAAAAAGTGATATCTTTTTCCATAACCGCAGTACTTCGAAGTGAAAATTTATAAAAATGCATTATACTATCCAAAGCTGCTGTACTTCT
This sequence comes from Crossaster papposus, assembly GCA_037893245.1. Lineage (NCBI taxonomy): Eukaryota > Metazoa > Echinodermata > Asteroidea > Velatida > Solasteridae > Crossaster > Crossaster papposus. The sequence goes on along the minus strand of JBAIAA010000003.1, from coordinate 131,092 downwards.
TACCAAGTAAGCTTGTATTGCCATTAATTTTTTGAGTAATTACCAAACGTATACGATTCCTTTAAAGGTAAGATACACCAATTGCAGATATTGAAAAAAATTACTACCGAATTATTAGGAAATATCTTACTTATTTGAAAGTAAATAATGATTGAGCTAGATATCCTGCAATTGTTCCGATCAATTCGGGGGAAAAACAAGAACAACATAAGAACTACTGCCTGACGCCGGTTTGAAACAAACGCCGCTTTTCTTAGCATCCATGATTGTACAACTTCAATCAATTTACTATAAGATACAACCCCCCAAATCCAATCTTTCATGATAATTCAAGCAATTACCAATGGTTTATCTTATTTTTAAATGCCTATTGCTCGGAAAGTATTAGGCTCAATGAATAATAGTAACTACCACCAGTGGTCAATTTCATAGAGCTGCTAAGCACAAAATGTTGCTTAGCATGAACAAATCGCCGTCCAACCCAAAAATAACATAAGAATATTTACTGCTCGATGCCGGTTGAAAACAAACGCTGTTTTTAGTGCTTTTCTCGGCATCCATGATTGTAAAACTTCGGAAAGGTCAATTAAACGATATTTACTATAAAATACAACCCCCCCCAAAAAACCCCCACCCATTCATGATAATTCAAGCAATTACCAATGGTGTATCCTACCCTTAATAAACAATGTACTCTTTGAGTAATGAGTAATTCAATCTCACTGTATATCAGAAGTGGCCATCACATTGGTCATAAACTAGAAATGGCTCAAGTGGGTAACACCGCGTATTCATCACATCCATTTCGTTTTATGAAACAAGCGTATTTGGTACAGTCAACCATGAAACCTCATCTGTATATCCAGGGTCCTTACTTCACCAGTGAAAACTGAAATCTGCTGCCAAAGTCTTCCATAACTTTTATTTCTCAAAATATCCCTATGCTATTAAGAGGTCCTCAATGGAAAACGAAACAAGTCGGGGATGAATTGGCCGAATCACTTGAATCCTTTGTACCCGTGTAAAGATAGATTCGTCCGCAGGAATGGTTCGACGCCTACAAATGTCTAAATGTTTGTGTTATGTATACTGGGACAACCACAGCAACCTGATTTTTGTTTTATAATTTAACCAATCAAGATTAAGGAGTATTTAGGCGATGTTAAAATACAGATTATGATGTAGTATACCAACGATTTAAGCCAGACGTCAAAAGCTCTTCTTTCGCAGCCTCGCGATAACTTTACCGCGACATTTCTTCGTGTAATTCTACCGTGCGTTCCCACTTGGACATTTATACCTAGACGTAACGTTTCATTCTCCGTGCAAGACTGGCAGAATGTCGCACATTGTGGGCGCTGTGCACAGTCACATTTGACCCCGAGACAAAGCAGTTTACGCGTGGTCGCGGTATTCTACAGGGCGAGGCTGTTCCCATTGGACTTTTCAGCGTACCTGATAACTTACCGCGACCGAGCGGTAACTTTCCGGGACCATTTTGGGCCTGGTAGTTTTACATCACCGCTGCAGTACATTGACACGGACGTTAATCTACCGCGCGTTCCCATTGGATTAAATGTTGTCATACTAACACAAAGTCGCGGTACGTCAACCAAACAAACGTCTAATGGGAACACGTTAATGGGAAAACTATCTCAAAAGTATGCGCTCCGCCCTAAAAAGCTTAAGAATTTTTGAATTGTCCATATAAAAGTGCATGTCTTGCTACGATCATAAAATACTTTTCCACAAATTGCCTAACAATATGCCACAATTACCGCAGGTCTCTTCTACAACAGCACGTTTCACTTTGTTTCTTTTCATTTCTATACATTTCTCTGCACTTGTAACTCGATCTCTTCACAAAAAAAAGTCCTTTGAGTTTTCCTCGCGCCAAATGGGCTGGAAATGGTGGTTAATGTGTGGGCACGAGATTCGATATAGGTCTGTGACCACGCGGAAATCGTTGATACGACATTACCTACACATGTCGCGTCTTGATCGACCACTCGATGACAAAGTGGGAGAAAGTGCAGTAATGTTATCCAGTGTAACAATGTGACCCGTTCCTACGAAACCCGACATGAGTCGCACAGGCTATTTCGAGATACAGGGTGGTCCAAAAAAAAACTATACCCAACTTTGAAGGCCATTTTCTCCTGGATAATAAAATATTTTAGTAATTTGGTTTGGATATTATTAAAGCATATATCGTTGAGCAATATTGTATTATTTAAAAGTATTATTTATCCATTTTAGTGTAAATAAAAGAAGCTCTCGCAAAAACATTTGTCAAAGGACTATCGCGTCATTACATTATTGTGTCATATCATATTCAAACACGTTGATGCATTGACAGCTCCCGTGGAAAAGCCATTTTTACACATACTCGCTAAAAATAGGAATATCTCCAAAAATATTAATGTAATATCTTCCCTATTTTCACCAATAATGCTCAACGATATATGCTTTAATAATATGCAAACCAAATTACTAAAATATTTTATCATCTAGGAGAAAATGGCCTCCAAAGTTGGGTATAGTATTTTTTGGACCACCCTGTACAGCTCATTAAAGTTGAAATGGGGTGAAAAATCTGGCGGACATCGATTTTAGTTTTTCGTTATTTTTGTATTCTTTAATATGTATACTTTATCCCTCAGTTAGGTTAAACAAAATCAACTTTATTGATGAGAAAGTACAAAAAATCATGCATGTATTGAGACACTAACTGTGTCCTAAATACATCGAAATAAAATCCTCATAAAATTGGAAGTATGTATGGTATAAAGGTGGTTTTGGTACCAAATGAAAGCTGACAATGTGTACTAAATAGAAATAACAATATCTCACAATAACAAAAAACACTTATGTCTGTTTTTGTGGGAGCAAATGGTGCCAACTTGTTGTAGTCAGAAACGCAACTTGGAGTTGTATTAAACGGACTACCGTTCCTTTGTAAAAATGACGGCAAAAACAAAGGTCTTTTTGTACACGTCTATTGCAATTCTAAAGGATTATACGACACAGGGCAACCTATAGAAAATAGCAATAGTATTTGTAGAATGTTTCATTCAACATATTGTTTCAATAATGGTTATTCTCGGACAGTCGACAACGTTGACCTCGTTATAGGCTCGTTAAGAAGCGCGCTCCAAATTGACAGCTGTCGCCCGTGATCTGTGTAGTGAACTTCAACGAGTCCCATGGGAGGTACATTTCATTAAACCGCGATTCTGGTACAAAACGATAATAAAAATAGAGTTATTTGTGATTCAGAACCTGCGAACTTGTCAGCTGTTCTATAAATCAATTATTGTACCTGGCTTGCGGTAAAACAAGACGGGCGTTTTGTTATGCTCACTGTACTGTGTAGACGGGGTTTTATTAACATTTTTGGGTGCATTTTTGTCCTACGATGGCATCCTGTTGGGACAAGACGTGTGAGGAATACCCAATTGAGGGCCTTTTCGAATCCCTGGCTTCGTTTCGTCTTTAGCTCATACAATGTAGTAGGGTAATATCCGTAGACCCCGTGACCATTTTCTTCCTACCTTTTTTATTAATTACTTAATGGGTAGGTCTGGTAAACCCAGACTTGAATAGCCCCTTTATGTACACAAAGAAATGAAATACTCGTGGAGCAGCACTCTCCTTTGCAAAAAGCTGTGTCACCGGTTCAACCAGGGTTCAAGCGGCACTTACCATGCTATTCGGCATGCTTTGAACTAGTAATACATGTAATGTGAGATTTGTTTAACAAATGATGACAAATCAATTTTTGTTTACGGGGAAGCGACTACGAAAAAAAGTGCGGTGGCACGTCGCAGGACGTTTGTATCTACTTTTAACAGTGTCAAAACAAAGTATTTCAAGAAAACTACTCGCTTAACAGGTTAAAGCTCCTATTCGATGTGCCCGGAAGTTCAGTTTCTCGTAAAGTCTCGTACTTTCTCGTGGTCGACTTACACCCTCTATTCCATGAAGGAATGACGACTTGGCAAAGCATTGTCGGTACATGGCAAATGCAGGTCTAGTCCGTGCGCAAGGGCCACACCTCCAACTATAAGCTAGTTAAACAAAATAGAAAAATACGAGTTCGCGGCATGCAGCGCTGCGAGGTGAATAGTTAAACAGCCCGAGGTAATAATTTGGCACCGACCTTTCTCAGTATTAAAAATCGATGGTCTAATAAAGCATTGCAAAGGGGCCGCGGGTGAAATGGAGAATCCCCATGTGCATCAGGTTAACCGACTTGGGCGTTAGGCAAACGATGTGGGTAAACAGGGTGACATTTACGACGGGTCGCATCCTCAGCTCAGTGCACGTCGTTTCCTCTCTCTAGTCGGCCGCAGACGTCGTCGACGACAAACCGTAGTAAATTGACATCGAGCGAGTTCTTAACCCTCTGTTTTCTAAGGCTATTTTAGCCGTGGATTCATTTATTAATAATAATAATAATAATAATAGGCAGTTCTTTAGCGGTGTCTGCCAAGACTGGTACCCAAGGGGCCGTCATTATTATCCCTGCTCATTGGGCCCACGGAACATTCCAAATACCATCTAGTAAGCTCCCTGGGGAATATGCCGCTCAATGCTGCCGCTCCCTGCTGCCGTTTTCAGCGCAAAGCAGCTAATAACCACTATCTCCGCCCTCAAAGGTACCCGTTTACTCCTGGGTGGAGAGAAGCAATGAGTGACAAAGTGCCTTGCCTAAGGGCACACACCCATAGTCCAAGGCCGGACTCGAACCCACAACCTGCAGCTTTATACCACAGAAGGACATTTAATGCTCCAGACCACGAGGCCACAGCGCTCCCCTGTTTTACGCTTACCCCCCTTTAACCCCCTCACGTCTATGACGGATCTAGGAATACCTGAATATCGTGAAGGGGGAGGACAAGTGGACGCCATGACCCCAAATCAACAAATTTATGTCAGCCGGGCGCGAGCGACTGCTCCGATCGAGGGGCTATTTCCGTGCCGGCTTTCCGCACCAAACCCCCGATGCGGTTGTCTGTTCCACTCGCCCTGGGCAACGAAAACACTCCGACCGGTGTATGCGAGAAAAGCAGTTGTGAAAATATTTGGGGTAAGCTCTAGACGGGTTTTGACAAGACAAAAAAATAAAGAAAACTTGGCGATAAAGAAATATGCTATTGATATCGCAGCATGCGATTGTTCTCGGTTGAATTGGCTAGGATATTTCTTTATAATTGTTATTTCACTCTTTAGTTAAAGGGATCGTATACGTTTGGTAATTACTCCAACAAATAGTGGCAATACAAACTTACTTGGTAAGAAGTACAGCAGCTTTGGATAGTATAATGCATTTTTAGAAACTTTTCACTTCGAAGTACTGCAGTTATGGTAAAAGATATCACTTTTTATCCAACAAAAATTGAATTTGAGAAGCGTTACTGCAGTGACGTTTCTCAGATTGTGTATTCCAATGCAGATTATTCTTCCTGCGTGGACATAACCGCTCCAGATTTTCGGCAATATCTCAAAATCGCTACCACCTTTTCTAAATGAAATTTGTACAGATTAGTTTTATGGTACATATATCTATAACTATATAGGATTGAAACAAACAGTGGGTTCCAATTACCAAACGTATACGATCCCTTTAATTATATATGATATTTATTTTGCGAGTCGGATCAACATTCTTTTACGAACGAAGAAATACAAATAAAGGGACGTGTTATTATTCCACTTCCACCCAGTAACCATCCATTTATTTTTTTTATCCATTTAATACCTTTCAGTAAAGTCCCCTCAACAAGTTATTAAAACAATTCCTCTTTGTCTTTTGAATAATCATGTTTCCTCGTCCCGTGGAATAAGATTTAATATCGATTCATATTGCGCCATAACACCCTTACCGTTATTTCGCGGCTCCTACAATATTATAACCCCTGCACTCTAAAAGCTTCCGGGTCTGCAAGTATCACCATAGATATCAAATACATGTAAAAACCTTCAACTGACTTGCAAGTATCACCATAGATATTGAAAAAAAAATTTAAACCTTCAACTGACTTGCAAGTATCACCATATATATCAAATACATGTATTAAACCTACAACTAACTTGCAAGTATATCACCATGGACATCAAATACATGTACAAACCTTCAACTGACTTTCAAGTATCACCACGGATATCAAATACATGTATTGAACCTTCAACTGACTTGCAAGTATCACCATGGATATCAAATACATGTATTAAACCTTCAACTCACTTGCAAGTATCACCATGGATATCAAATAGATGTATTTAACATTTAACTGACTTGCAAGTATCACCATGGATATCAAATACATGTATTAAACCTTCAACTAACTTGCAAGTATCACCATGGATATCCAATACATGTATTAAACCTTCAACTGACTTGCAAGTATCACCATGGATATCAAATACATGTATTAAACCTTCAACCGACTTGCAAGTATCACCATGGATATCAAATACATGTATTAAACCTTCAACTAACTTGCAAGTATCACCATGGATATCAAATACATGTATTAAACCTTCAACTAACTTGCAAGTATCACCATGGATATCAAATACATGTAAAAACCTTCAACTGACTTGCAAGTATCACCATGGATATCCAATACATGTATTAAACCTTCAACCGACTTGCAAGTATCACCATGGATATCAAACACATGTAAAAACCTTCAACTGACTTGCAAGTATCACCATGGATATCAAACACATGTAAAAACCTTCAACTAACTTGCAAGTATCACCATGGATATTAAATACATGTATTTAACATTCAACTAACTTGCAAGTATCACCACGGATATCAAATACATGTAAAAACCTTCAACTGACTTGCAAGTATCACCATGGATATCAAATACATGTAAAAACCTTCAACTGACTTGCAAGTATCACCATGGATATCAAACACATGTAAAAACCTTCAACTAACTTGCAAGTATCACCATGGATATTAAATACATGTATTTAACATTCAACTAACTTGCAAGTATCACCACGGATATCAAATACATGTAAAAACCTTCAACTGACTTGCAAGTATCACCATGGATATCAAATACATGTATTAAACCTTCAACTAACTTGCAAGTATCACCATGGATATTAACTACATGTATTTAACATTCAACTGACTTGCAAGTATCACCATGGATATCAAATACATGTAAAAACCTTCAACTGACTTGCAAGTATCACCATGGATATCAAACACATGTATTAAACCTTCAACTAACTTGCAAGTATCACCATGGATATCAAATACATGTATTGAACCCTCAACTGACTTGCAAGTATCACCATGGATATCAAATACATGTAAAAACCTTCAACTAACTTGCAAGTATCACCATGGATATCAAATACATGTATTGAACCCTCAACTGACTTGCAAGTATCACCATGGATATCAAATACATGTAAAAACCTTCAACTAACTTGCAAGTATCACCATGGATATCAAATACATGTATTGAACCCTCAACTGACTTGCAAGTATCACCATGGATATCAAATACATGTAAAAACCTTCAACTGACTTGCAAGTATCACCATGGATATCAAACACATGTAAAAACCTTCAACTAACTTGCAAGTATCACCATGGATATTAAATACATGTATTTAACATTCAACTAACTTGCAAGTATCACCACGGATATCAAATACATGTAAAAACCTTCAACTAACTTGCAAGTATCACCATGGATATCAAATACATGTATTAAACCTTCAACCGACTTGCAAGTATCACCATGGATATCAAATACATGTATTAAACCTTCAACTAACTTGCAAGTATCACCATGGATATCAAATACATGTATTTAACATTCAACTGACTTGCAAGTATCACCATAGATATCAAATACATGTAAAAACCTTCAACTGACTTGCAAGTATCACCATAGATATCAAATGCATGTATTGAACCTTCAACTCACTTGCAAGTATCACCATGGATATCAAATACATGTATTAAACCTTCAACTAACTTGCAAGTATCACCATAGATATCAAATACATGTAAAAACCTTCAACTGACTTGCAAGTATCACCATAGATATCAAATGCATGTATTGAACCTTCAACTCACTTGCAAGTATCACCATAGATATCAAATACATGTAAAAACCTTCAACTGACTTGCAAGTATCACCATAGATATCAAATGCATGTATTGAACCTTCAACTCACTTGCAAGTATCACCATGGATATCAAATACATGTATTAAACATTCAACTGACTTGCGAGTATCACCATGGATATCAAATACATGTAAAAACCCTCAACTGACTTGCAAGTATCACCATAGATATCAAATGCATGTATTGAACCTTCAACTCACTTGCAAGTATTACCATGGATATCAAATACATGTAAAAACCTCCAACTTACTCGCAAGTATCACCATGGATACTAAATACATGTATTTAACATTCAACTGACTTGCAAGTATCACCATGGATATCAAATACATGTAAAAACCTTCAACTTACTTGCAAGTATCACCATGGATATCAAATACATGTAGTAAAGTCCGTGTCGACGAAGAAATACATCGGGCCTAAGACCTTTGCTCTCCACAAACTCTAGCCCGTAGCAATTATAAATTGACAATTTCGATATATCGCACGACATCGAAGAAATAGTCTCAAAACAACAACGGCCCGATGTGTAGTGTGATCACGATTGTGATCATGAAGGGGTGACCGCAGGGGTGACATTTTCGTAACCCTCCAAGCCGTCATCGATGTTTGCGACTTTCAAGCTGCATATGACGTCACACTGACGTCATTGTTTTTTTCCTACACCTGCCTTTTTGCACAAACATGAAATGGGCTCTCCAAAAAAGCAGAAGAAAGGATTGTTGTGATACGAACATTTCTAGTAAGCGGTAAGACAAAAATAACGATTTTTACTGTAAATGTATAGTTAAAAAAATCCCTTTAGAAGTCAACAGTGTTATGTCGACAAACATTGTTACTGGGGTGAATCTTTAATGTCAAAAGATAATTGTTTTTGTGTGATCGGCTGAAAATATCAGGGTTCATGGGGTTCGCGTCAGGATTTCCTATGTTCAGATTACAGGCCCCGAGCTTTACAAGCTAAAGACACGTCGAACACTAATAATAATTTCGCTGATTTTGACACGCAGATTGTCGCAAATTTGACTTGCGTCTGTTGACGTAAACGTATAAGGACGGTGAACTGCAGTAGGGCGGTGATGTCCGTATTATGCCGACGACTGTTGAAGTGGTTGTAACGTCATTAGTTGGCATCTAGTTGTACACTACTTTACTTCACAAATATTGGATTAATGAAACCTATACCCCATCGTACTTTAAGATAATTTAAGAGTTCTGCTACAATTTACAGTTCTGGGGATAAGCTGTAAGTGATCACAGGTTCAATCTGTAAATTCTGTTTCTAACTGTGAGGAATTTGATTCAACACGTGACACGCTGTGGCACATAGGTGCATGTTCTAGGAATGACTACGAATCTTGATAATTACGAGGATGTAACACGCGTGCAGCGCATTGCCTCATCGCCATCCTAAATCGACTCGCTGCCAAACGTGGTGACAAGCATGTGACGTAAAACCCGAAGCGTGTCTGCCCAATACTATAGCGGCGGTGCACTCGCGGTTGCGTGCACTCCTCGCTATTCTCGCCTAGTTCGCTAGAGTGTTATTTACCCGGGTTTGAACGTTATGTGTGCTTTATCCGACGAAATTATCTTGCACCAAATGCCACCCGCCCGATCAGCTAGTTCAGGAGCACTTACGGATTCGCATTATATTAATGCGTCAGAGAGAACGATCCTCGATGATAAAATGTTATAGTAGGACGATATGTTGGATCGGACTGGTAACTCGCATTCGATCAAATCACTGAGTGTTATCTCGGAATAGTCGTCTGCGCAGTCACGTACAAGGTAAGAACCGGTATCTTGTTTTGTTACTTTTGAAGAAAAAAAAGGCTCGATTTGGCACACGCTTTGTTTTAGAACAGGCGTGTAGAAATGTGGTTTCGGAAACTACTGGCAGTCATTGCCGTTTGTAAGTGTGCAAATTTTAATTTTAAATGTTTGCATCTGAATCATATGTCCTGTCATCACATAGTAAGGCTATACTAAGCGTAGTAAAAATCATTGTAAACGAACCTGGCAAACTCATTCGATGTAAGCCTACATCTATACAGGGACCTCATTCTGCCTTGAAATGCTTTATCTCTTAAACAACAAATGTTTGGGTGGCGGCAAGGCTAATAAATAATAATAATAATAACAACAACAACAACGCCAAATGGTTGGGAAACATCTCCATAGACGCGTGCACAACATTGTTCAATTTTTACTGTTACCTAACCTGTTTTTCCCTATAGTGCTTTTTCCACGAAATTTGGTATTTATACATTTTGGACCCTACTCGATAGATCTAGACTGTAAACAAATTAAAAATGTTAGGGAGACATCAAAATGTCTCCCTAGTGTCAATGTTCCCTCAGTACCGTAAAACTTATGCTAAACTGTCTCATTAACGGTACATTTAGCAAAATTACCGTTTTCATAAATAGCACTTGTTATCGTGTCAACAATATCAAAGCAATTTACAATTATTACCCCGTTCATTAGGCAATGGATTATACGCGGTAGCCGTTTATAGGAGCTCAATCGGCCTCGACTCTCACAGGTTCCCATTTATACTCCTGGGTGGAGAGAGGCAATTGCAGTTAAGTGTCTTGCCCAATGGCACAAACACCATGTTCCGGGCAGGGTTCGAACCCACGCACCACTGGACATGAGTGGAACATCTTATTCGACTGGGCCAAGTCTGGATCAGGCCCGCTAGGTCAAATTTAGTGGGGGGGGGGGGGGGGGGGGGGGGGTGGGGGGGGGGGGGGGGGGCGGGAAATACAAAAAATACACATGTAAAGCTATGGTGCGAAATACGGTACCCTCTGGAGACATGAACATAATGTGTACAATGGAGACAAAACGTCTCCGGATGGTAAATTTCTATAGATGAATAGGTCTCCACTGGGAATTTCACGAATTAGATTTTTGGATTTTACTTAAATTACTCCAAAAATAGGATTAGGATGTGGGTTAGGGTTAGTGTTTGGGTTAGGGTATAATATAGGGTATATTGGGTCGAAATTTCAACCCAGGAAACAAATTATGGTTAAAATGGGAGCATTTTGAAAAACGTGCTCGACTTTCTAACCATTTTGTACACGAGAACAAAGCCATGTCTCCACAGTGATACAAAAATGCGAATACATGTACAGCCATGTGCAGGTTTATACAACTTCGTCTACATCACATTAATGCAACTATAATTGATCAATTGGTGAATACATTATTACACGCTAGAGTGACATATTACAATAGCAGTGGGTATATATACAGCAGGGGTTTTGGCAATTAACGAGACGGAACTGGGCAGAGGTTGAAATGATGATTCTCAATGTTGTTTCTTGTACTTCAATCGGATATTTCATTAACAAGTTAAGGCTGTTTAAAGTTTGCATTTATCAACATGTCGCAAAAGTAAAATATTAAGAAAAACCCTTTGAAGTTTCGTGTTTTGTACATGTGATATGGGAAAATGTCAATTGTTTTTCCTTAAAACACTCTAATTTATGCCACTACTGTTTTACTATTTCTTTAGAAATGTAGACATAACAAAGATTACAAATATCAATAAATCTGAAATTTGAAAAAACCAAAATATCATTCACTTTTTTGCATTTTTCTCTTCTATAGCCTGGGCCCAGTTCCGTCTAATTTTGCCAGAATCCCTCACTAAAGCGTGAGTCATTGTACCCGATACCCCTGTAGCTATTAGATTGAAGAAGAAAAAACACCTGCACAAACTGTCAATTAGGGATTTACCTCTCAATCAAAACACATAAGCAGTGTGATGCGATCGGTAAAGGATTCACGTAATAATATTCATTGATATTGAAACACGGTGAAAACAACTTGCTTTACCTTACATACGTACTGTGGACATTCCTGTGTCTTCGTGTAGTTAAAAAAACTTTGACTAAATACTCATTTTTCTCGCTTCCCCAAAACAAATTTACCCTCAAATTTTGATTCTGGGCCTCTCAGCTGTCCCTTCTATCTTTTCTTTATATAACTCGAACCCGTTTTTCCTCTAGCGCTCTTTTTCGGAAACTGAAAAACGGATTGTGGACCTGGGCAAGTTCACAAACCGTAACCTCTTCCCGCATCGTGTGGACCTATATTGTTCGGATGTCCACAGTGCGTATGCAAGACTAACTCACAGTCATCTGTGGGTCGCTTCAAGAACACCTTCAAAGCGGAGCTGATTTCCCGTTACGTAGCATAGTTCTTCCCACGCTACTGTGCACATTGTTCTTCTTTTGTCCGCTGTCTTTTTTTCTGCATTTCTTTTTCTTCAAAGTAGGCAGGCACACTTTATTATATTATTGCGTTTGTATCTTGGTCGTCTATGCATGTCTTGTTTTTGTTTGTGTTGTTCTGGCATGGCAATATAAGCCATTGGGTTCTGCACATGCCGCCATATTATTGCTGCTTTGTTAACTTATTATTATTGATAAATCTAGTTGGAACGTTAGGGAGACCTCGAAATGTCTCCCTAATGACACTGGTCTCCTTAATACTGTAAAACTTACGCTAATTGGTCTCCTAAAGGGTACTTGTTCCAAGATAAGAATGAACGATGCATGCGTGTGACGTTTTCCACCAGTGAATCTGTTCTTCTTCAACATGGTCTGTGCATGGTGGCTGGCCCGGGTAAGACCCGAGTATGACGTCAGAGCTAACCGAACGACCCGGGGCAAACCCGTGTCGACTCGGGCGAGCTAAACGAACGCACACAAGGACACTTTAAGGCGCGGTTAAGGAAATCATATTCCATAATGTGAATCGAAGCAGGTGGTTGGACTTAGCTAGCCTTGCTTGCTGGGGGAATTGTCGGTAAAATAGAAGCGAGAATGACCTCGGTACAGCTGCGACTTTGTTTTAGCAAAACAAAAAATGGTCTATGTAAGCCTACACATTTTGATCACAAAGGTTAAATCGTTCTTTTCCTTCAGGGAAGGAGGGATTAAAGTCATCCCAGTACTCCGGTGAAAAACATCCGACTGACCTTTTAAATTTTAGTCTTGCAATACACAATTCTATGGGGTCAATTATTTTGTGCTTCAACATAATGTGCTTCAACGTAACTTGAGATTGGTGGCGCCTGTAGGTGCCGCGTAGGGCGCCCTCTGTTGTGTTATTTTTGTAGCGTTGTGAATAGTGTCTAGACTAATGGCAGGCTTTTATGTAGCCATTCGAAATAAAATGTTCTGAATAAAGTTAATATGTCATCCTGTGTCTTTACAAACTAATGGGACTAGGAGAACATGTCTGTTAAGAACTTGAGTTTGTATTGAGCAGGCCAAAATAAGTTTTGAAGACGTCTCTTAAAGGTCGATACACCATTGGTAATTGCTTAAATTATCAGGAATGGGTGGATTTGGGGATGGGGTGGGGGTGTATTTAATAGATATCGGTTTAACTGACCTGTCTGAAGTTGTACAATCATGCATGCTAAGAAAAAAGCAAGAAAAAACTGCGTTCGTTTTTAACCTGCGTCGGATGGCGATCGCGATTTTTGTGTATAACATTCAATTTTTCGGAACAATTGCAAGATATCTAGCGCAATCATTTTATTAGATGCCTAAAACCAATATTTACTTTCGAGTAAGATATTTCTCAATAATTTTTTAGTAACATTTTTCGATATCTGCAAATAGTGTATCATACCTTTAAGTATACCGGACACTTTGCTAAGAGGTATTTGTATAATGTTCGTATATTTTTTTTTTGATTCCTGCGATCGGGTAAGATCTAATCTAGGAAAGCCTTAAGCAAGGACAAATCAATATGTCCCCTTCTGTCGAGAATTAATTTGTCCGGATGATTCTATTTGAAAGGTCGACTGAAAAATGTATATTTGTGATGAATGTCTGTGATCGCCGCGTTTACACAGTGTTTCCAAAGGGGGATTTCGCACCGAACAGTAAACCTGAATTATTGTATTCTTGATAATTATTTTGGACGAGAGGTTTTGTTTTAGTAATTTGATTTTGACTTTGGACCTTATTGTGTGATATGATGTGTCGTTTGAAAATTAATAATTATTTATTTTATGAAAAAGAAAGGTTTGTTTCAGGGTGCCCTAAACCGTAAGTAGGGAGAATTTATTTCTTTGACGATGATTTTGGTAGATGAAAAACTGAAAATTAATACTTGTGGAGAAATGATTCGCATAAAAAGGTAGGATACACAAGTTGCCAAAATCGAAACAGGTTTACTACCGAATTATTAAGAAGTATCTCACTTATAAAAAGTAAATAATGATTCTAGGTATCCAGCAAAATGATTGCGTTAAAAAACCTGTAATTGTCCTGAAAAAAATAAGAACAAAAACCACTGCCCGACGCCGGTTGAAAACGAACGCCGTTTTTTGTTTCGTTTTTTCCCTCGGCATCCATGATTGTAAGACTTTGGACAGGTCAGTTAAACGATATTTAAAATACAACCCCCCCAAATATACCAATTCCTGATAATTCTAGCAATTGCCAATGGTGTATAATATCCTACCTTTAAATTCTATGAAAGTTCGAACCTTTTGGATTGTGAGAAAGCCTACCCACCCTGTGCTAAATTTGAGAGATTTCTGCTCGAATTCCTTTTTTGCATTTAACTTAATAACCCGTTAATTGAGACTGGGTGTTTTCCACTTTGCGTACACGAAAAATATCAATTTCTCTGCCGGTTCGGCATTTCGAGCCTTATCGGCATTTTCTGCTCAAATATTGAGTGGGAAAAGCATGAGCAAAGTGAATTGGATATATCGCGGAACCGATAATGGAGTTGACTGGCCCGTTTTTACTCGCCACTTTCATGTCCCACCACGAATCGGATATCGGATTTGACCAAAGTGTTCATTCTCCTACGTTTTGCCCCCAACAAACATACCGAACAAGAGAAATTCTATCAGTGCAGGCGGCATATAAATGTGGCGTATTTCCATCGGGGTTCGATCGACGGATGTGAATCCGGGCTTTCCGGCGGGGGGGGGGGGGGGGGGGGGGGGGGGGGGGGGGGGGGCGATGGGGGAATACGCGCCTAGCTTTACCAATGAGATAGACACATGGTGATCCCTCGCGAGTAGACTGGCCGCACGAGTCCCTTCGATTAGAACGGAGCCGCGTCAAGGTCCGTGATTGTTCGTGATTGACACGGGCACAATAGGGACGTAAGACTCCAGGCCGTACGGGCATTGATTCGCATGAAGAAAATGATGGGCAACCATTTGCACTCTACAAAATTACTGTCAGAAAAAAAAACGTGTACAAGATTTTAATTTGTTAAAGAGTTGTACTGGTACAGACTTATTTGACAAATTCATACCTTGGTGAATTGCTCGACGGCGTTCAGACGCACATCTCGTCTGGATGTTTATTCAGTTCGCGCCGGATGACGTATATAAACGCAAAGTTTTCCCCAAATTTAAAACGGATGACGCACAAACACGCCAAGTTCAAGTTCGGAAATGTATGTCAGCAGTATGTCAGTCTAGCCACACAAAACACCTAAAAACACCAAAACGTTAACTTAGTAACTTAGTAACTTTAGAACACGACGATCTCTTTAAATTTGCTGGTACCCGCTATGCTTTTGCACGCAATCGGTGAAATGTGCTAGTGGGACACCGAACTGGCTTATTACGCGCCGCTCGCGGGCCGTGGTGAATGCTGGGAAATACTTTAGCAAAGGATTGTTGGTAGTGCGCATGCGTGTTTTACAGAAGATGCGAATGAACAAAAAAATCAACAGTTGTATAGACCATGCGCCCTCTGTTTACATCTATATTCAAAGTGCCTTCAATATGCGAACGCATTGTGCTTTACATAAATCTGGTTAAGAGGCGACATCAGAGGTCACATAATTCAAAAGTGGTCTGACCTGTGGCGTTACTCCTCAACCAAATTTTATGCAAAACACGATGTGCGCGCATATTGCCGGGCACATTTGAATACAGATGTAAGCACGTGACGTCAGAGGGCACATCGTCTATAGAGAGCGTAAATTTCACCGTTGGCCATTTGCACTATACCATGTCGCTAGTTTGTGGAACGTAGGAATCTTTAGGAAAATTACTTATGACAAAATTATATGAATATTGATATTTAATGGATATTCAGAATCGTGTTTTGGCGAGCGCAACCAAGATTTGTTTCGGTCGTCAGTTATTGGTTGAGCCTTTTAGCGACCTTGTTGTGCTGTGATCACGTGTCAAAATGATGACGTCAGAAACAGCTCCCGATTGAGGAGCACCAAATCACAATCAAAAATGTTCCTTTACGTTATCAATGAGACTGTGGGTTACCACCACTGACCATTGTCCATATTCTGCTGCGCTAACACTTGAAGTCGGCGCGAACTGGAAGTTCGGACCCATGGCAG
Organism: Crossaster papposus; assembly: GCA_037893245.1. Classification (NCBI taxonomy): domain Eukaryota; kingdom Metazoa; phylum Echinodermata; class Asteroidea; order Velatida; family Solasteridae; genus Crossaster; species Crossaster papposus. Next base: position 114,547 of record JBAIAA010000003.1, on the reverse strand, counting down.
ACCCAAGACGTCACATCTGTGAGCCAGTGAAATGTACAGGTGTAGAGGTCAGTGGATTTACTCTATACATTTGTTATTTATAAACATTACGTCATGCTTACCGTACCCACTGAACTCTACACCTGGACATTTCATTGGCTCACAGAGTGACGTCGTGGGTCCGCCATGTTGCACTTCCAGTTCGCGCCGACTTCAAGTGTGAAACAATGATGATCTGTCCATGTGTAGAGGTCAGTGGTTACCACCGAGATGAACAGCGAAGAACTCTAGGTGCCAGACGAAAATAAGTGCATTGGAATAAACTCGTGATGGAAGTATACATAATTATTGGCAATGTGTTCTAGCAGGTCGTATTACTCCCCACGAGAACCGACGCTCTCCCTTATATAATTAAATTTAATGAAGTCTACGTTTTCCCCTCATGCCCCCCAAAAAACAGAAGTCGAGGAATGTTTAGATGGCTGACATGAAATGCCACAAATCTGAGACGGTCGCCAGCGATTCATTGAGTACAAAAAAAAATTGTATCATTGCCCTATATAAGTTTGATTATGCTAAAAGATGTACGTTTTAAAGGAGTCCTTGATAGATTCTATATTCTCGCCGCGTTCGAGTGAACGTCGTCGTTGACTCAGACATATCGCAACATACTTGTTGATTGAGTTTTGTTTTAATTAAATTGTTGGAGTATTTATAATGAGTGGGCGGTCGATATTATCTTTCAAACCGTGTGTCGAAATCCTGCTTTCCTATAAAGTACGGCTCCAACGAAACATTGGTATAAGAGTTTAGCATTTGTTTCAAAAACGCCTGTGGTTCAATTTCATCCAAATGCTGCTAGGTATAGAAAACATTATGTTGCAGACTAATTCTTCCAAATAGGCACTTGGGGGACAAATTAGCGTAAGTGTTTAGGTAATAAGGAGACAGTGGCACTTAGGGAGACATTTCAGTGTTTCCCTAAGTGTCTAGCTACCCTAAACAAACCCCGATATTTGGGAGTTATTGGACAGATTTTGGTCTAAATAGCATAAATCTTGAAGATCTTAGAGAAAAGGGTTAGGGTAAACAAGTTAGGACTGTTTTAAGTTTGTTTACATCTCTGTGGGATTGTCTCCCCAAGTGCCTATTCGAATTATGATCGAAATCGGCTGAGAATTCATCAATTAGTTTTACCGTGCAGGCTTGAATTGCTCGCCAAAATCTATCGTTAAAACATGCACGGGTAAGTATGGAGCTGCTATTTTAATCAAAAATGTGTAATGAATAAAAATTGGATGGCAACTGGTGTCTATTAATTACGAACGGTCATGTTTCATATGTACTGTCTCACTTAAATAACGCTGTGTGTGATTGTGTGTCATCATGGGTACTAGCGCGTTTTCTGATGTGCAACCACCCAATTGTACCATCCTCGTAAAATAAATGACTTTGTGAGTACAAATTGAAACAATTAGACGACAACACTGGAAATTGTAACGGTAGACGGGTGCCCCATCTGTCATTATACACGCAATTTCGTATAAGGTTGCACGGCAGCGGTACATCGTACGTGATGCAGTGTGTGGTGCAGTGATCGTAGCTCTTGCTGTACACGTACACGCACAAGCGTGAAAGTTCCCCGTTATACACGTTGATCGTAGCGACAGGTAATTTGCATTCCGCGGACACTCTCTCCGCTGCAGCTCACGAGCACTCGAGTTAAATAGTTCAGTCGGGTACAATTATGAAACGCGAGTTATCGAGCTCACGGACAGACGGGCCTGGCGTTGTGCGGCAATTCAGGTAGGCATTATTACTGTTGACCTGGGTAATTTGAGATCTTGGTGATGTTTTTATCAGAAGCGGTAGCATCGGGCGTCACACTGCGGTCCACTGTAACATGGCGGAATGACGGTAGTAACTTTACGACTTGCGTATAATATTTGAATAGAACGAATACCCTTTTGGTTAGCAATATTAAATCAAGCATGTGGGCTACTGCCTTAAACAATTAAAGCTTGTGGGAACTTCGGGGATGACGTCATTCACAGAAAGGGTCTTGACATCTCTAGGCATTTCTAAGAATTGTTATTATTGTGAATGGTTGTATTGTGAGGCACTTCAATTGTCCTTTGGAATTTGTAATATCTTTAACTCTCGGGAATTGGAATGCGAGCTATGTTGTTACATCTATAGACCATGTGCCCTCTGTTTACATCTATATTCAAATGTGTCCGTCATTATGCGTACGTATCGTGTTTTACATAAATTTGGTAAAAGAGGCGACATCAGAGGTCACGTAATTCAAAGCTGGTCTGACCTGTGGCGTCACTCCTCAACCAAATTTTATGCAAAATACGATGTGTGCGCATACGGACGGGCACGTTTGAATACAGATGTAAACACGTGTGGTCAGAGGGCGCATCGTCTAGATATTGTGGCCACCATTGTTTGGTCATCGTTCTTATTCTGTTGGTTATGGTGTGTACCATCGCGGTTCAAAGCTCCGTGGCCGGCAACGGTTGTACCGCCCTATACTTAAGAATGGTTATGCGCCTGTGTTGGTACTGTAGCAATTACATTTAATTAAGTTTGTTAGTTTTCCAAACCATAGCTTTGTCTTTGTCTCAGCTACATTAATGCAGTTTAGCAATAGGCTGAAGCCGGAGAAGGAGCCAAATCCAGGGGTTTGGAAAACGGCTTTTGTTGAGGCATCCCACTTCTGCCCCCTTTAATTCCTGCAGACACACCATCACTCATCGTCGTGACATTGTCTAGAATGCTGACTGTAACCTTACTAAACAATACAATTCGTCGTCTGTAATATTAAGCTCTCCAGCCTCAACCTGTTTTCTTTTGTACAAGTTATTACACAAAATTAACTGTTGTATAATTATTGTTATGGTTGCATGGTATTAGTGGTTTTATGTACACAATATAGAGCTGGCTGTTTAGAGGTTTTGTTTTCGTTTCCGTTTGTCAGTCTACATCTGGGTCTGTGCTTTTAGCTAAGTGCAGACGACAATCGGACCCTTTCTGGCTAATCCGTCCCAGATACCTATCTAGTTTAATAGCAGCCGAAGGCCATGGCTAATCTTCCTGTGATCCTATTAGACGCGTTTATCCTTCTCAAAACTCCCTCTTTCATTAATATTACTGGCACAGGACCGATTGCAATAAAACGGCTCTACAAGTACTTGTTTTTTTATAGTACGGAGTAAAATCTCGTTGTGGTCATATAGATGCATGCCGCTCGCAGTGTAGAAAACCATAATTTGCGCATGTATTTCGGTGTAGTTTAAGCATAAGCTAATACTAATTTAAGTATAAATCTAGCTAAATGTCAGAGTGAACAAAGAAATTGGCAAAGAGGGACTCGAACCTGCGACCTCCGGAACGTATTTAAGTATAGTATAGGCATAAGCATAAGCACAATTAAGTAGAGTTTAAACTAAATTTCAAAGTGAACAAAGAAATTGGCAAGGAGGGACTCGAACCTGCGACCTCCGGAATGTATTTAGGTGTAGCATAAGCATAAGCACAATTAAGTATAGTTTAAACTAAATTTCAAAGTGAACAAAGAAATTGGCAAGGATCAGGGACTCGAACCTGCGACCTCCGAAATGTATTTAGGTGTAATATAAGCATAAGCATAATTAAGTATACATTTCACTAAATTTCAAACTAAACAAATAAATTGGCAAGGAGGGACTCGAACCTTCGACCTCCGGAATACCAGGCACTCTACCAACTGAGCTATCTTGCCCTGTGTTGGCGGGCTCCCAAATTGTCAGTATCTTTGTTTGAGGGCGCTAGTCAGAAGTCTTAAACAACAGAATGCCGATCCAGTATTCCGGAGGTCGCAGGTTCGAGTCCCGCCTTGCTAATTTCTTTGTTCACATTGACTTGCAAATTTACCTAGTCAATTTCCCTCGTGGTTTATTTGTGTATTATAAGATAAAAAGTCGTATCCTCATTGAGTGATCCCCACAATGTCGCTTCCCAGGCTGTATCGTAAAATTGGGCGTGATCCCTGTCCACGCGGAATTCTGGTGTTTATGACTTCTGACAAGCGCCCTCGAACAAGGATACTGACAATTTGGGAGACCGCCAACATAATAGCTCAGTTGGTAATTCGCCAGCTGGTATTCCGGAGGTCGCAGGTTCGAGTCTCGCCTTGCCAATTTCTTTGTTCACTTTGAAATGTATGCCAATTTATCTAGTCAGTTTCCCTTGTGGTTTAGTTGTGTATTATAAATGTAACTGTTTAGGATGTCTGACCGCGATTCCTTTTTACTGCGATTCTTTTTACTCTGATATTGAATTGATGGTTTTATGATAAACTAGTCAACATTTTAACTCACTTCTTTAATGGGATCGTATACGTTTGGTAATTACTTCAAAAATGTATTGCAATAAAAACTTACTTGGTAAGAAGTACAGCAGCTTTGAATAGTAATAATGAATTTTTTGAAACTGTTCACTTCGAAGTACTGCGGTTATGGAAAAAGATATCACTTTTTATCCCCAAAAATTTGAATCTGAGAAGCGTTACTGCCGTGACGTTTTTCATAATGTGTATTCCAATGCAGATTATTCTTCCTGCGTGGACATAACCGCTCCAGATTTTCAGCAATATCTCAAAATCGCTACCACCTTTTGAAATTAAATTTTTACAGGTTAGTTTCATGGTATATATCTATAACTATATAGGATTGAAACAAACAGTGGGTTCCAATTACCAAACGTATACAATCCCTTTAATATGCTGCCCTAGTACAATAAGCTTTATTTTAATTTTAAAGCTTATCCACTAGCATAAAGCCTGCTCTAAAACTAGCAGAGTAAAGTCAACCGTTAGTGCTTTTCGACTCTATGTGCGCTGCATCTATCCATAACTTGGCAGTATACATAATTATAGCCGCATGCGCTTGTCCACCCATCACCCTTTGATCTTTACAAAATATCTTCATCCTCGTGAAAGTAAGAATGCCCCTGCGCTGGAAATCTTCGGTATTTTCTTGAAGGTGAAGCAGCAGGGCCGGATGTGTCACGTCCGTCGGTGGCGTGAGAGGGTGTCGAGGGGAGGTGAAAAGTGTCACACGGCGGCGAGTGTGTCGGCCCGAGACGTGGGCATGACTTTTGTATAGTACGCGACACCGGTCCGGAAACTGGACAATATCGGCCTGATTGATGAACGCTGGAGGTATATGCCGATAATTACCCTGCGACCTCCGTAGTGGCTTTGTTTACATAATTATGCGCCTTTTTATGGAAGCGAAGTCGGGACGCCAGACGAGCTTGGGACGTAATCACATAGGAAAGTACACATGTAAACAAAGCGTGACGTCAATAGGTCTTACCGGTCTATAATTATTCGGGAGCCTACACTTCCTTACTCGTTGCTGAATTACAAAGGATGCGACTACAACGTGGTCGAGTCGAGAGCGTGTAGACAGCCGCCATACAACCATATTATGACCATGGAGCACATCTAAAGATCGATTGGATTTTTGCTTACAGTATTATTACCCCGTTCACCAGGCCATGGACCGCGCGACTGCCGATATAGGCGCTCAATCGGTCTAGACCCTCTTAGGTACCCATTTGTCATCTTGCTTTCCTCGGCATCTATGATTGTAAAACTTCGAACGGCCCCGATAAAGGGATCGTATATGTTTGGTAATTGGAACCCACTGTTTGTTTCAATCCTATATAGTTATAGATATATACAATAAAACTAACCTGTAAAGATTTAATTTAAAAAGGTGGTAGCGATTTTGAGATATTTCCGAAATTTGGAGCGGTTGTGTCCACGCCGGAAGATATCTGCATTGGAATACACAATCTGAGAAACGTCACTGCAGTAACGCTTCTCAGATTCAAATTGTTTGGGATAACAAGACTGATATCTTTTTCCATAACCGCAGTACTTCGAAGTGAAAAGTTTCTAAAAATGCATTATACTATCCAAAGCTGCTGTACTTCTTACCAAGTAAGTTTTTATTGCCATTATTTTTTGGAGTAATTACCAAACGTACACGATCCCTTTAAACGATATTTACTATAAAATACAACCCCCCCCCCCAATCCACCCATTCATGATAATTCAAGAAATAACCAATGGTGTATCCTACCTTTAACAACACTTTTTACAGAAACAACTCTTGTAGAACAACATATAATATAATTGTTAAAAGTGCAGCGATGTCTTGTTTGTATAGAACGATTATCGCTTTAAACTTCGCCCGAAAGAGCTACCACCGCATACACCACTTTGTACCCCAGGATATCGTGTCAGAATCCATCGGCTAGAGGGTGATGTGTGAATACCTATGATGGCTGAGGTGATATCCAATATACATATCTTCTGTAGTTTTCACCCCGCGGGTAAATTTCAACGAACCCTGTGAAATATTCATCATTGGCGCACAGGTAATGCGAACTGGTTGGTGCTGGATTCCCGCGGGTCATTTGCCTGTCATAACGGGTATCACGTCCGGTGTTTGATAAACCTTTCGACTTCTATTTCCACACTTGAGATTTTAGATCAACATAAATTTCACTGGAGTTGTATAATTGTATACGTCACACGCCTCTTCTTGTGTCGATTCTCTTTTTTTGTCGACCCCTGCTGTCGAATGTCTAACGCGTGTTCTGTTGTCATAACTATATCTAAAGCGTTCGGTATAGAATCGAATTTTACGGTTTCGAATGTTAAGTTACACAAGAGTCGACATGCACAGATTATTATCAACATCAAGTCATTTGTAATCTTCTTGTACATACTGTAATTGTGTTAACCAGTATAATGTGATTCAGAGTGTGAATCAATTATACATGTATGTCGAGTCATTGCTATCGCAAGCCATTGTCACACAAATGCACAATCTTATAAATATTAAGAAAAACAACAATGGTCTATGCTAAACGTATACATAAAAGCTATACACATTTTATTATTTTGTTTTCTAAATCGCCTTTTGTCAATTAAACATCCACAAATCTAGTTAATTAACCTTTGAACTCGACTTGAATCACTGGTCTATGCTAAACGTATAAATATAAGCTATATATGTTTTATTATGTTGTTTTCTAACTCGCCTTTTGATAATTAAACATAAACAAATCTAGTTAAGTAACCTATGAACTCGACTTGAATCTGCGCTTGCGCTATCAACTTTGAACTGGTCTATATCATTTTAGTACACATCATTAATATGTTAACATTCGTACTGTGCTGGCGACAACGCGACTATATAATCAACGATCCGACATCTGGTTAGCTATCTCAACACGTTTTCGCATGAGCGAGGTTTTTGGCGGGATTTTTTCTCTGTTTTTTTTTCTTCGTTTTTTTTTAACCCAGCGTCATATAGCCTTGGCCTACGCAGCTAATTCGATGACGTCGCGACTAAAGCGCGCACTGCCATCTGGGCGGCACTGCCACATAAATAATCGGAAGACTTTTGAAGTAAAAATGGACTACTATTATTACCAAAAAAAATCAAGAACAAAAATTATATAAACATCAACAAACTCTACAATACGTTGGTGGTATACCTTTAAATAACATGGTCAAATAGGCCGTATTATTGAACGTTGAGGGCGCTGTGCTCACGGTATTTGGGGGTATAATTAAAAGTGATTAGGAGATAATTCACGTCAGTTTAAATATTCTTACAGCTCCAAATTGTTTTTCTTTCTAATATTCAATTTGTAGATAAAGTAAAGTTACTAAAACTACTCCAATAGACGCGATTTTGCCTGTGTTGGGTACCCAGAAAATGGCGTCTTACAACGCCCTCATGCGGCCAGAAATACGGCGCATTGTGGCGTCAGGGTATTTGCAAAGCGGTCTTGAAAACAGATTTCTGACAACCGGTTTAATAATAACAAGAAGTATGTTTTCACTGAATACAAAATAAATGTTTTCAATTGAGATTTGAGTGGAGTCTACATCGAACGGAGAAGGTCGAAAGTCTCCTATATGTACTTGACCTAATTGCACTAAATAGTCTCTGATTGCAGGCTGGAGATTATTTAGAATGATTAATTAGTATATCATGTCCATTACGCGAACCGTCGGATTACACTCTGTACTTACACTTATGTGCGGTTGGCTTTCTATTTAAACCGCTTGAATGGTAGTCTTCATTTCATTCTGCTTGTATTACCCAACCGACCAACAGCAACGTGCATAGCTACACATGTAAGTAGTGTATCTAGTCTCTTTCGTGACTGCAAGTGTTATAGGTATCTCCAAAGTTCGTATAAGTGGTGTAGATTTTTTAACCTTGCAAACGGTTTTTCTCTTGGTCCATCTTTTGTTTGTATTTGTAATGATGCATACTTAGTGTAGGTGCTATTATATCTTGTCATCTTGTTGATTTTTTTTCGTATTCAAAGTGCGATGTTAGTATTATTACACTCAATGGGCACTTTTTAGGTAATAAGGAGACAGTGACACTTAGGGAGACATTTCAGTGTCGCCCTAAGTGTCTAGCTACCCTAAAAACGATGTTTCGGAGTTATTTTTGCCCTAGAACGACAGATTAGGGTCTAAATAGCATAAATCTCGAAGATCTTAGAGAAAAGGGTTAGGGTAAACAAGTTAGGACTGTTTTAAGTTTGTGTACATCCCTATGGAATTGTCTCTCTAAGTGTCGGTGGGGTGTTATTATTATAACAACAGCTAAATACCAATCACAAATAATATACATCAAATAGAGTTGTGGCTGGTAAGCTGGTTTTACTATTAAGCAAAATTGTTTTGTGCTTAGGCACTGTAGCTTGCAACCTGAAGAAACCTGTAGAGGTTAAGACAATGAGAAGAAGGTACAGTTTTAGAGGTGGGAGGAAAACCCCAGAAGAATATCCTGAGGGAAAACCCACGGAATCAGGCAGGGACTGAAAACCCGATCCACATAATATTATTGGCCCAGGTCGGGATTCGAACCCGGGTCACAGCGGTGGAAGACTAGGAATGAACCGCTACGCCAACCTGGGGCCAATTTCATAGAGCTGCTAAGCACACAAATCTGCTTAGCATGAACATTTGTGCTTGGCAAAAACAAGGTTACAGACCAAATTTTCACCTGATCTTTATTGTTTTCGATTGATAATCAGCTGTTTTTTGCTTAGCACGAAAAACCCGTAGAATTTTGGCTGGTAACCTGTTTTTAATGAGCAAGACTTTTTGGTGCTAAGCAAAATTTTGTGCTTAGCAGCTCTATGAAATTGGCCCCTGACTCCGATGTACATGTTCATAGGCAAATTGTATAGGGCATGCAGTTGCGCAAGACAGTTTTGGCGTGTAGGAACGTCGAACTGACTGAACTTCAAACCGTACAGAAACAAATCTATCAACAGAATTACCTCAAAGCCGTAGTACTTGGACTCAAGATAGTGTCGAGGAATTTATCGCTACAATTATAACCACAAATATGTCTTCGTTGGACTTTTCAAGAAGCTGGACCATCTTATAAATAGACTTGATGACAAGTCGTTAGATAGTCGTGTTTCATCCGTGTATTTCAGTCGAAATTCATCGGCACGGCTGGGCTAAGACTCGTAACGTGCCGAGTTGCGACCACTGACCTCAACACCTGGACGGATCATTGTCCATATGCTGCTGTGCTACCACTTGAAGTCGGCGCGAACTGGAAGTGCAACATGGCGTCACTGCTGTGAGCCAATGAAATGTCCAGTTGTAGAGGTCAGTGGATTTACCAACCAACTGAACTCTACACCTGGACATTTCATTGGCTCACAGCAGTGACGCCATGTTGCACTTCTCTGCATGCCGACTTCAAAATGAAACAATGGATGATCTGTCCATGTATAGAGGTCAGTGGTTGCGACAGATTTAACTTCGAATTCTGCAAATTGGGAACGAGGCAACCGCAACCTCCCCCGTGTATATACCGAGTCGACTGCTATTACCGACATGGCACTAAGTCTATCCTATACACAGCTGTCAAACAGTCGTTGTTCGAATAGCTGACGAAATAACGGTACATTCATTGCAAATGGAAGTAATTTGCACCAACTGTAATGTAATTTAAACCTTTGTCGTTTCCAGGCGGAAATGTGATTCGCGTTGCTGCTGTTTTATTACTTGCAGTTAATGACTTCCATATCGGATTTGCGCGCGCAAAGTTGTTGTACTTTATCGTCTGATTATTCAAATGTATTTCCAAGGGTTGTAGTCGAGTCCCTGCAAGTCCGTTCACAAGTCCTTTCGTGAAGCCAGTCTCATAAAGCCAGTCACAAGTAAATGGATGAACAATGACAAAGGAATGCTTTTGTCAAAGCTAATTTGAATAGGTTGTGATTTGAATTAGAACTGAAGGACTTGTGAAGAACTTGCAGGGACTTACAGGGACTTACAGGGACTTGCATGGACTTGTGATGGACTCGACTACATCCCTTACCCAGTAACAAATATTAGTGTGAATTACTTTGTATTGTTCGTTTATAGGAACGAGTTTAGGGAATTTCGGGTTGAGCTGGGGAACAATGGACACAGCAAGCTATAGACCTGGGTCATATTTAGATATGTGCTTCTGCTTATCAATAATGCACATGAGTACACGCCACTTTCCAATTTCATTGAGCTGCTAAGCACACAAATGTGTTTACCCTGAAAATCCTTTCTTAGCAAAAGGTATTATTGTACGTGAATGGTATTCAGCTGGTTTTTGGCTTAGCATGAAAAAAAGCCAGGCAGTTTGGGCTGGTAATCTGTTTTTACTGAGCAAGACTTTTGTTTGTGCTAAGCAAATTGTTGTGCTTAGCAGCTATATGAAATTGGCCTTGTTAATTCGTTGTTAGTGAATTAACATAACAAACCATTATCTTCATGATGGCTGCTGGTGCGATCAGTTTATATGGTTCGTCTTCCCAACGGTCATTTGTATAACACTGCACCTAATTGAGTTGTATTTATAAAAGTCCCAAACGGCTATTCTTGTTTTCAAACGTCTCAACAAAATTACTCCTTTGTACATGACAAACAAGGCAATCAACCCACACGGCACTGAAAGTTCCTTTCGCCAAAAACGAATGCTGCGCCACAAGTTTTGGAATAATCTGCCCTAATAATTGCGAATATTGGACTCCTTAAGCACATTTAAATCGGAGCTCCGACATGTCATCCGTTAGATATTATGCCAATTGCGCTGATCTACGGAGTTATAACTTGGTTGCCACTATAATGTGAAGCCGGATGCGATTTTCTTCCCAAACTACATCGCCATAGAACTGTTTTTTAGCGCATCTGATTGTCTATCTGTTACGTCATGGTAGTACATTTTACTCTCAATTTATTGACCCTAGGATTCTCAACTTATTGACCCTAGGGCTCTGGGTTTTATTGACCCTAGGACTCTCAACTTATTGACCCTAACCCTAACACTAAACCTAACCCTAACCCTAACCCTAACCCTAACCTTTTTTTGACCCTAGGACTCTGGGATTTTTTGACCCTAGTACACGTCATGCAATGCGACACATGGATAAATGGATGACGTAGATGTTAAACAACCAATCAGATGCGCTAAAAAACAGTTCTATGGCGATGTCGTTTAAGAAAAAAAAAAATCGCGAGCCGGATAGGAATTCCCCCTTCTCTCCCCCTCCCCCCTTCCCCCCGGATTTTTTTCTCGGTTTTTCGCCTATCCTGTAAATCAGAATTAGTATCAATGTTTTGTATTCTCGTATATCCTTGTACGTCTGTAAATATTCTGTTTGTAATTGTGTGTAAATGTTGTTGACATGTTGTGACAAATTAGCGTAAGTTTTTAGATAGTTGAGAGACATTGATACTTAGAGAGACATTTCAGTGTCTTTTTAGGTCTCTAGCTACCTTAAAAAACTGTTTTTTTTACAGTCTAGATCGATAGAGTGGGGTCCAAAATGCATAAATATGAAATTTCGTGGAAAAAGCTCTAGGTAAAAACGGGTTAGGTTGCAGTAAAGCATGACAAATGTTGTGCACGTCTCTATAGAGATGTCTCCCAAAGGTACATTTTCGGTTATCATATACTGTTATTTTATTTAATAATGTATGCAGGGCCCCATTGAAAACCAGTTGTTCAACTGTTTGGGCACATCCTGGGTAAAGAAAAGTAATAAATAAATGAATTAACTTAGTCACACAGAATCGTTCGCGCTGTGTGTTGGCTCACTATCGTAAATGTCATACCAATTTATAAAGTGGTTGTTTTATTAACAGTTCCACCGTTCGTGTACGGTATGCCTGTACATGATTATATGTTTGAACTCCCGATGCATTGGACGTCATTCTATACGCGAGACGACATTCCAATTCATCGTGGACTTGAATCAGCGCGGTAGACGACATACATGAATCCGTAAATATCAACTAATCAATAAAGAGCGCTGGCTCTCTCGCGACCAGAACTGCAAATCATAAAACCAATTCAGGAAGACATTGGAAAACATAGCTTCTCGTTTCCGTTCGTGTGTTTTGTTTACCGAACGGAGCAGAAATTGGTCCGGTAAAGGCTTTAAAGGTGTAGTAACTTAAAAAAAGAAAAAAAAAGAAAGCACATAGGAAAATGCATTAGTCCTCACAACCATGAATCCTCTTACTTCAATACTATTCCCAACTCACACCACGGAGCTATAGCTTAAACAGCAATACAAATTATAGAAATCAATTAACTATATATACACAAAATGAATTACAATAAAGACATGGTTATGATGGAATTATAATTAAACTGAATTGTTTGTAGGCTTATATGAGACTGGTGGCGGATTTAAAAAAGAAATTGGTCCCATCTATTTGTGTATATAATGTATATTAGTTAATTGTTTTTTTTTAATGTTTTTAAATTTATTTATTATATATATATTGTATTTGTATTTACTTATTAATTTATTATTATTATTATTATAATTTGTGTGATTTTGTTTGATTTATTGTTATTTTTTTTATTATTATTATCTTTTTTTAATTTTTTTATTATTATTTTTTTTTAATTTTTATTTTTTTATTATTATTATTTTTTTTTTGGGGGGGGGGGGGGGGGGGGGGGGGGGGGGGGGGGGGGGGGGGGTGTTGGTTGGTTAGGGCCGGGTTTATGCACTCCTGGGTCAGATTTACACCAAAATGAATCCGAATTTGCACACTTATTTGTGTCGAAAATTACACTTTTTTCGAGTCAAATTGACATTTTTTTCGAGTTAATTTTGACCCTAAAAAGTTTCATATTCATATAAACTGAGGTATAAAATAAATAGTGCCATTTTTTTTTACCTGTACAACCTAAGTCAAAATGTGTTGTCAAAACGAAACATTTTGATGGTTAAACTGGTTTTGAAATGAATGTGGTACAAATTGGCGTAACTATCTAACCGATGATTTTCTTTCTGGAGCAAACAAAATGACAAACCCTTTAACCAGTTCGCGCCGGAGGACGTATATACACGCAACGTTTTTTTTTCGAGATTCAAAACGGATGACGCATAAACACGTCACGAGCAAGGCCGGAAATGTCTGTCATCAGCGAGCAAGGTTGGAAATGCATGGGTGTGCTTTCCGGTACCATCGGCCTGAGCCCGCCTCGGATCAAGTTTCGTTAAGAACAATCCCGCGCCTCGGCTCGGTGAATGTTACAATATTTCCGGCGCGAACTGGTTTTTAATAAGGACCAATGCCCTCAAATGTGTATCTTTGTGGAGACATCTCTTTGTTTTCTTAACGTTGAGGGCTATGTTCAAAGTAGTCTTATTAATTTTACCCTAAATGTACCGAATTTCAAGTCCCTTGAATCCAACCACCCTAGTTTCTTACAAAAGCACACAAACTCACCTTGTGTCAATACTTAACGAGTCACGTCGGATTCATCCATGAAGTTATTAAAGCGATCGGTATGTAAGATTCTATAATTGCATGGAAATGGTTCATCGAGACGCAGAAAAAGTACTCCATCGCAAGTTCTTAAAACACGGCAAGACAGAGCCAATCCTCTTCAGAGAGGTCTTGGCAGCCAGTACCGTCTTCCTGTTTGTTTTCCTTGGTCGACAGAGAGTCGTTAGGACCCAATGTTGAACGACTATAGCAATAACCGTGTGCGGCACGTGTTCCAATCGATGCACCGGACAAAAATCATAGTGATTTTGGAGGATTTGGGAGGGTTAGGGTTAGGGTTAGCTAAAGATGTACCTTTCGTGCACAATTATTGATTTTGATTTTTGTTTAGTTTTTTGTTTTCTTTTTTTTTCGTCTTTAAAGGGATCGTATACGTTTGGTAATTACTCCAAAAATTAATGGCAATAAAAACTTACTTGGTAAGAAGTACAGCAGCTTTGGATAGTATAATGCATTTTTTGAAACTTTTCACTTCGAAGTACTGCGATTATAGAAAAAGGTATCACTTTTTATCCCCAAAAATTTGAATCTGAGAAGCGTTACTGTAGTGACGTTTCTGAGACTGTGTATTCCAATGCAGATTATTCTTCCTGCGTGGACATAACCGCTCCAGATTTTCGGCAATATCTCAAAATCGCTACCACCTTTTGAAATGAAATTTTTACAGGTTAGTTTTATGGTATATATATATTACTATATATGATTGAAACAAACAGTGGGTTACAATTACCAAACGTATACGATCCCTTTAACTTGTCTAAAAGAATATATATTGTGGGTTCCTGTGGTGTGATATGAAATTCAGACTCCGGTGAAAATCGGACTACTTTTTTCCTATTACTGCTTAAACCCTCTCACGCAATCAGTCACTGTCCTCATTAACTCCAGCATCCTTCACGTCCCGCATGAGTACTCCCGGATAGTTGCATCCTTTGCACGCTTAATCGCGTTAGTGATCACCCAGCATAATCCACGTCCCACATCATCGCTTCCAGGCTCCATATAACCCCGCTAGAACGTTTGAATCCCTCGGTCTCCTGACGACGGGCAGAGCATGTTGTCCGAAACGTTGACTTCCCTCCAGTTCTTTCCAGAACCACGCATCTCACTATAAAGAGTATGACCATGGTATGACCATATCGCAAACTACTTTCTTATTGCCTTTTTTCGCCATGCAAACCTTCAAATCTCAACACCACACTCGAACACTAGTCAGGGTTGTAGTCGAGTCCCTACAAGTCCGTTCACAAGTCCTTCCGTGAAGCCAGTCACAAGTCTCTTCATAAAGGCAATCACAAGTAACTGGATGAACAATGACAAAGAAATGCTTTTGTCAAAGCTGATTTGAATAGCTTGTGATTTGAATTTGAACTGAAGGACTTGTGATGGACTTGCAGGGACTTGCAGGGACTTACAGGGATTTACAGGGACTTACAGGGACTTGTGGTGGACTCGACTACATCCCTGACACTAGTTGGCTCGCGCGTCGGTGTGCTATAGACGATGTGCCCTCTGACGTCACGTGTTTACATCTGTATTCAAATGTGCCCGGCAGTGATGCGCACCCATCGTGTTTTACAAAAAAATACGTTTAAAGAGTGACGTCGCAGGTCAGATCGCCTTTGAATTATGTGACCTCTGATGTCATCTCTTAACCAAATTTATGTAAAACATGATGCGTGCGCATATTGACGGGCCCATTTGAATACAGATGTAAACAGAGGGCACATCGTCTATATCGCTGGCTTATATTTATGCAATTCGCTGTATTTCCAATTATGGCATCTCTTAGTTCACAAAGACGTTATTTGTCCAATCAGCGCGCTTAGAAATGACATCACATGTATGCTACAGATTACTACATGCAGTGTACGCATAAACAACCGCATGCGACCTCTGGTCATTTATTTTTGTTTGGTGTGCCTGATTGGTGGTGTGGTACCATGTGACATGATCATGAATATGTAATAGGATGCCATGATTTGGAATTATATCAAGCTGTTATGTTTGCCAGTTATGTTTACAAGTAACGTATTATAATTATTTGATTGCGCTGTTGTTGTCGCAAGAGGGCGCTTTTGCAATCGACAGGGAAAAAGAAGCGTCCGTCTGTAAGATATTAAAGCGAAGAAACAGACTTCACATCTTATTGAATAGTTAACTAATATATAGGTTACACAGGGAAAGGATTTTCTGAAATAAAATATGATGACTTGGCAATGTATTTATTGTTCAGCACATTGATCATCAAAACATTATTTGTTTGATTTGTTTGGTATTTCCGTCAACATGTTGATTACCATTAATCCGTGATCACATCATGTTTGGGTGCATTTTAATGAGTAGTTCTAACTCGAATGTCTTCGCTGATTCCAAACCTTTTTGTTTTTCTCTTCTTTTTGTTGATCTTAGAATTTGAGTTGCCTAGACTCCCGATGTATCTAGGGAATGCAGCAACAATTTTTGCTCTTCGTCGGCTGAAGGGACCGATGTGTGCAGACTTATCGGGCGAGTGTATCGCAACACCTACACGCGATCGCCTAGCCGATCCCTTCCCCCATCTAAGGGGTTGAGTGGCACAAGTCGAAACGCTTGTCCGAGGAAGAGCTAGGTCTTGTGTTTTCCCGCCTCCGAAAGCCGCGTTGGAACTCTTACTGCGAAGTGCTTGATATCTCGGAAGATCTGACCGAATTTTTGGCGCGATAAACCGATCATTCCATCAGTCGCTGCCAAGTCTGGAGGAGTTCCCGAAGCGAGTGGTTTCGAGTGCCGGCCATTATCGCATTTGCATCTTTTTTCCAGTCGTTGTATTTTGAAGAAAACGAAACCTCTCCACAATTGGAGCATCGCCGCCATGGGGATTATAGCCATTTTGGATATGCTCTGTTGCTGCTGTGAGGGGTGGCGAAGGAAAATGAAAAACTCCGAGTCGACTACGGCTATTATTCAGTCTCCGCTCAAATCCTCGCCTGTCCGCTCTCCGGCCAAACACCATCACAAACGGTCTGCCAGTACGCCGTCCGAGCGAGCCTTCCATTTTCTGGTGACAAACCCCGTGGGACGGACGGAGCTGAGGCATGTACAACCGGGTAAGAATATTGTTCATATACATGCCACCTTCTTGCTTGAATGGTTGTAGACATTTGTGTCCAAATTTGCCATTTTGTAACCGATTTGCAGGCTGCCTGGTATGAGCAGATTAATTCATGTGTGTTTGTAATTGACGTCTTCCTTATCGATTTGATGATAAAGGCATATAATTTGGCACACGAGAAAGATATTTGGCTATAGGGCTATCGGGGATTTGAATTATAGGTAAAATAATAAGCAATGGTAGCCATTTTGAAAATCTTGAAAATTGTCTTCCTTATCGATTTGATGATAGAGGCATATAATTTGGCACACAATTATAATTCTGTTACGAGAAAGATATTTGGCTATAGAGCCATCGAGGATTTGAAAGAAATATAGGTAAAATAAAAAGCAATGGTAGCCATTTTGAAAATTTTGAAAATTGCTACCTGTATTTTTAAAGGATACAATGCACTGTGTTCTTCGTTGGTATTTAAACAAATTTACATAACTCGACAACAAAACATCGTATCAACATGGGGTTTTCAGTTTCTAAAACGTACAGATGCCCTCTTTAAAACTATATGAAAACTCATTTTTTTGGCCGGGGCCGACATCCGACTGATTTCGCTTGATCGTGTCACCAATATGTGAATTCGACCAAATATCTGTGTGCCAAATTAAATGCTTTCATTATTTTATTGAACTACGTATTTACACCAGTTTGCCCGACTTTTTTTTTTTTTTTTTAATTCTCATATTTTTTCACATTTTTTAAAATATTAAACATTACCTCGATATTTTTACATTTTATTGCACGGTTTTAGTCTTTTATTAACCAATTGGTGGCCACAAATGCCTTGCTTAATATTACAAGGAAACACCACTTCAGCGGTACATTTGATACCCGTTATAGATAACTTAGCTAAAGAATATTAAAGGTAGAATACACCGTTGGTAATTGCTTGAATTATTACGAATGGGTGGATTCTGAAGGTTGTATTTCATAGTAAATATCGTTTAACTGACCTGTTGGAAGTTTTACAATCATGAATGCTGGGAAAGCTTTTTAAAAAGGCGTTCGTTTTCAACCGGCGTCGGGCAGTGGTTCTTATGTTGTTCTTGTTTTTTTCGCGATCGCTGTTTGGCGATCGATATATATATTTTTGTTCAATTCGATTTTTTTAAATAATTACAGGATATCTAGCGCAATCATAATGTTGGATGCCTACAGTCATTATTTACTTTCAAATAAGTAAGATATTTTTTGATAATTCGGTAGTAACAATTTTGATATCCGCAAATGGTGTATCTTACCTTTAAGCAGACCATTAATTGAAATTAAAATTTCAGGCTGTTAGATTAATGCCATTTGAATGATGACGACGTAAGTCGTGTGTGCAACATTACAACGGATACATTCTTGAACTTTAATCATCATCATAAATGTAACAATACAAAAGGGTGTGGGCTCCATCAGCCGTTGTACGAGGGCGCTGTTCCGGACAAATACATGCAGTTTCGCTGGTACTACGCACTTCGCTTCTCATTCATTTGATACTCGTATACCAGTGGATTTGCTTTTTTCTGTCCACTGTCTCTATATTTCTTTGCGTTTTCACTGAGAAATTCATAGCAGAAAACCAGGGGTCAATTGGAGCTGCTTAAGCACAAATAGTTGCTTAAGCACAACAACTCTTGCTTGGTAAATCAAGTTAGGGTCAAAATTCTATGTGATCGTTATGCTAAGCTGACAACAGCTAAACACCAATCACAAATAATATACATCCTATTGAGTTGTGGCTGGTAAGCTGGTTTTACTATTAAGCAAGATTGTTTTGTGCTTAAGCAATTTGTATGCTTAAGAAGCTCTATGAAATTGGCCCCACTTAAATTGAAGTCAGGTAAGATGGCGTCGATATGAACTCCCCAACTCTCTTTTTCTTTCCGCTGAGGGGGTACTTCAGCACATTGCCCAAACATCAGGCAAATAACAAAATTTATAAAATATAGTAAACATAACAGAAAACATCAAATCGTCTGACACAGCGATGTATTTATTATTCTCCTTGACTTCACTTAAAGATAGGATACACCATTGGTAATTGCTTGAATTATCATGAATGGGTGGATTTGGGGGTTGTATTTTATAGTAAATATCGTTTAACTGGCCTGTCCAAAGTTTTACAATCATGGATGCTGAGAAAAGCAAAAAAAAACGTCGTTCGTTTTTAACCGGCGTGCAGTGGTTCATGTGTTGTTCTTGTTTTTTGCGATTGCCGGACGGCGATTGCGAATTTCTTGTTATAAAATTGATTTTTTTCGGAACAATTACAAGATATATCTAGCACAATCTTTTGGCTGGATTCCTACACTCATTATTAATTTCAAATAAGTACGGTATTTCCTAATAATTCGGTAGTACATTTTGCAGATATTTCGATATCTGCAAAATGGGGTATCCTACCTTTAAGTCTGCACAATCAATACTTCACATCCTAGAACTGCATATGCAAACTATATTACAAAGTGAAGTAGTCTAATGTATTATGAACGGCTCGAAATCGGGGGCCCTTGTCAATAGCTATGATCCGTACTGTCGTAATCTAAACAAATCAAAAGGGCCCTTGATAATTATGACAGAATCGATTTTTTCTGTGCGGTGTTTTTTAATACCTGCATGCGCAGTTCGGACGAATCCCATGAGAGAATTTCCGAACAAATATTTACCTTTCAGTTCATGAGTTCTGGAAATTGTTTTGAAATTTTGATTGTTTTTTTTTTCTCAAAAAATCTGCTTCTAGCTTTAAAGGGATCGTATACGTTTGGTAATTACTCAAACAATTAATGGCAATAACAACTTAATTAGTAAGAAGTACAGCAGCTTTGGATAGTATAATGCATTTTTAGAAACTGTTCACTTCAAAGTACTGGGTTATGGAAAAAGATATCACTTTTTATCCCCAAATATTTGAATCTGAGAAGCGTTTACTGCAGTGACGTTTCTCAGAGTGTGTATTCCAATGCAGATTATTCTTCCTGCGTGGACATAACCGCTCCAGTTTTTCGGCAATATCTCAAAATTGCTACCACCTTTTGAAATGATTTGTTTACAGGTTAGTTTTATGGTATATATCTATAACTATATAGGATTGAAACAAACAGTGGGTTCCAATTACCAAACGTATACGATCCCTTTAACGATTTAGAAAAGAAACCGTGTGCTTTATTTTCATGAAATGGATGCTTTCTTGCTGTTAACGTGTTTTACTGATTTAAAAAAACAAAACAGTACGGGACATTATAACAAAGATCCCTAATTTCCTACATTGTAGTCTTTACATGTTTTCATCCGATTTCGCAGGAACGGCGAACCCCATCAAGATCGATTACAATGTAACATTGGGGGTCCAGGGGTACGTGTTCAAATTCGCAAATGGGCCACTATACTTAACTGGGACGCGAATCCCTCCCCAAAAGTGTGCTGTTTGATAATTTTACAAATTGATTATGGTTGAATTTTTGTACAAAGCATTTTTAAACATTATTTTTGTTTATACAAGTACATTCTAAAAGAATCCTGCGTCAGATTGGTCCGGAAAAGCATTTCAATCAGCACAGTTTATTTCCTTCTAAAAAGTGACACTTTTATGAGTCGAAAATTTGCAATTTTTCCGGGGTCAAATTGTTGCCATATCACATGATTCGGGGCAAGCTCTTGCATAGTTACGTAACAGACGTTCAGCACCAATACATTGTTCACAATGGGTGGGAATGGCACCAGACCATTCCGGAGCTGGAGGTTGCTAGCGTAAGGCTTGCCCCGAATCACGTGATATAGCAACAGTGTCTTTGGTCTGGAGAATTCAAAGTTCAACGGTGCCAAGCGTAGTGAGCAAGTCAGTGTACCAGATGTTATTCAAATTTAACTCGGGGTCACGCGCAAATGGCTTATTTTGAACTTAACAAATTATTCCTTATTTGACCCGGAAATGACTGTGCAGATTGAGATGTTTTTCTGGATGAAATTTGACCCAGGAGTTTTTGTGTGTTTAGATTTAATTCATTTAAAGCTGCAGTTATAAATATGTGCTGCTTAATTTCATCCCACGGCGTAAGATATTACACCAAAGGCAAACACAAATAAATAAAATTCTCTCCACATTGCGACTTAATTTATTCAATTAGCAAATCAAATTCGCTTATGATTGGTGATCCAGTTTCTCTCGTAGACATTTACTCGAGTCAAATCAGAATATCAAAATCAACTTATACGATCTCGCAAACCTGAACCAAAAACCATAAAGGCGCTCTTCTTGTTTGCTCTTCAACCATTAGATTACCCTCGAGGACATTCTTATTATCAACGAATTGTCCCCTCTTCGCGGTATCCGAACAAATTAAATAATACCGCGGCCATTAAACCGCTACTATGCTTGGCACAAAATTAGAATCTTCCACAACGCGCGCACACCATCCCTAGAACGAACTGTCGCATTTCCGTCCACGTAAACCTATGGTCAGTTTTCGCTTTACGTCAAACCCCCTCACAAACTCCCCTCCCCCAGAGCAACGCCCGTGAACCGCCAGCGCTCATCTTAATGACAAGATAAATTCGTCCCAGTGTTTTTCTTTTTTCTCTCCGATTTATATAGACGCGTTGTTCGTCTTGTCCTTAAAATACCGCTGGCAAATGGACTACCGTTAAATACGGTTCACGGGACAGCATTATTGATTATCGTCATAAAACGACCGTGCAAGCTAGCGCTAGTTGATATAAAAATATACGCGGGTATTTATCATACGGATTCCCCCCTGCAATGAGGCCCACTATACATACATGCTGTATACGAGAGAACAACTCAAAATACGTTTAGTGGATAGATTGTGCGACAACAAACAAATCATAATTATCCGATTGTGTTAGGGTAAAAAGAAAAACCCATCAGTTAAAGGTGTTTGAAATTAATGTGTAATGTAATCTGTTAGACAAAAACAAATCTGTAAAAAAAAAATTCCGGACGGTTATGTGAATTAGGTATAATTGTATTATGTTGTTACATTGATTATGATCGACGCTTAGAAGGGTGCGTAGCTATTATGCGGTATATTGGACAACAGCTTTGGAAATAATACAACACTCTAAGAAATAAAGGTTCAAATTTGCTCCCTAATTGATACAATAGAAGCACCCCTCAAATAAAGTAGATATTTAAGGGTGCAAATTTGACCCTCTAAGGGTACAATGTGTTAGAGCTGAACCCTAATAGGTTCTGTTTGGCACCCTTTTGGGGTGCTGCTATTGTATCAACTATATGGTGCAAAATTGAACCTTTATTTCTTAGAGTGATTGATCTTTAAAGTTCGCGCCAGGTTATTTGAGTATCAAATTTCGGACTGTTATGTGAATTGTGATTGACGCTTGAAGGGCGCGTAGCTATTACGCGGTATGTTCTACAACAGCTTTGGATATAATACAAAGATCCTTCAACTTCGCGCCGGGATTATTTTAAATATCACCGAGCTGAGGCGCGGGATTATTTATAACGAAACTTGATCCGAGGCGGGTTCAGGCCGATGGTACTGGGGAGCACAGCCACACTTTGTTTCGGTCTTGCTCGCTGCTGACAGACTTTTCCGGCCTTGCTCGTGACGTGTTTATGCGTCATCCGTTTTAAATCTGGGGTAAACTTTGCGTGTATATACGTCCTCCGGCGCGAACTGGTTAACCACAGGAAATCTGTTAATAAGGCAACCAGTCATAGGACGAACGGGTAACGATGTTTATAATGATGTTAATCTACTGAACTCGCTTTCGGTTTAAACATCATGTGGGAAAATACTTCACAGATTTGTTTTTCTGTCTGGCAAAACATTACAGTATTTTTGCAAACGCATTGCATACACAAACGTTTGAAGTGCACGTCCTAAAACTATTCCAATAGAATGCAGCATGCAAACTTAACACAATTCCGCTTGTAAGAAAAACACGTGCGGCCGCATTTCGATACCAAATATTCATCACATTTCTACCCGTACTATCGCGAGGATGCGACAAGACTACAATAATATCCCCTCACTCGATACACGCAACCTAATACCTAGTTGGACACTTATGGAACCGTTTACGAATCATAAAGTGGTCGCAGGTTGCGGTAAAATAGTATTCAACAGACTCTGATCGATTTTGGGGCAGGAGGGCGCCGCAGATGTGTAAACAAACGACTGTTTTATGAGGTTAGTCATGAGAGAATTGCTGGAGAACGATTGAATTCGTGTCCAATTTTGGTCTTTCAAGTAAAACCAATTACATAGTAAAATAAACCATTCTACGTATACAACATGCATTATATATCCCTTGTTTTATCACAAACTATGCAAGTAATCATTGGTAATTCAGGAACACCTTAGTTATATTAGATTTGTTGTTTTAGACATTGTTCAAGACAAATTGCTTAATTCAACACCAGTTTCTCGCTGGTCCCCTCTGCGACATTTTTTCATTTAGTTATTAACCAGTTCGCGCCGGATGACGTATATAAACGCAAAAATTTCCCCAAATTCAAAACGGATGACGAATAAACACGCCAAGTTCAAGTTCGGAATTGTATGTCAGCAGCGCGCAAGGCCGGAAATGCGTGGGTGTGCTACCCAGCACTATCGGCCTGAACACGCTTCGGATCGAGTTTCGTTAAAAATAATCCCGCCCGTCGGCTCGGCGATGTTAAAATAATCCCGGCGCGAACTGGTTAACATTGAAGACCAGTGAGGTGGAACCCCTTCCGGCCGAGATTATTCTCACTTTACCGCTGGAGGGCGATGTTGTGATAAGACCCTATATATCATCCAATCTCGGTAAACGCCTGACACGATGTGTAATCGTCTACGAAGTGAATGACCGTCCGAGCGAGTTTTTGTCTCGATTATGTTAATAACTGCAAATTGGTGATCACGTTACGCAGAATTTGATACGAATGAAATCACGTGAAACTTGGCGTCATGAAATAGGTGTCTGTTCATGCCGCGCCGCGCCGTGCGAAATCTTGTAACGTTGGGAATGCGCGGAGGCCGCTGTTCCAGCAATGTAGGGGGGGGGGGGGGGGGGGGGACGGGTCTGGTTATATTACCGCGCGTGTTATGTTCTGCAGGTGTCGGGAGTATTCAACGAGAATTGAAATAACAGCGAGGTTTTTTTTAACTTTCGGTCTGTCAGTCGTGTAAATAGATGAAAACCCTAGCATGTAAACGGGCGAAAACAACCCTATTAAAGTTGCTCGATGGCGGAGAATATATTTATGCCCCATATGTCACCTGTGGCCATCAGATCATAATTTGGGCGGATAAATTTATTTTAATTTACATGTATACAGGGCTTATTATTATTTAATTGCTCTAAATAAAACAATAGTGCGGAATAGGTGGTTAAGCCGTGTGGGCAGCTTAAAGGTAGGATACACCATTTGCAGATATCGAACAGTTTTACTACCGAACTATTAAGAAATATCGTACCTATTTGAAAGTAAATAATGATTGTAGGCATTCAGCAAAATTATTGCGCTAGATATTTTGTAATTGTTCCGAAAAATTGAATTTTCTATAAAAAATTCACGATCGCCTGACGGCGATCGCGTAAAAAAACCCCCAGTAAAACATAAAAAACAATGCCCGATGTTGGTTGAAAACAAACGCTGGTTTTTCTTGATTTTCTCACTATCCATGATTGCCAAACTTCGGACTAACAGGTCAGTTAAACGATATTTACTATAAAATACAAGCTATTATCAATGGTGTATCTTACCTTTACATCCACCTATTCTTGATAATTCAAGCAATTACCAATGGTGTGTCCTACCTTTACATCCACCCATTCATGATAATTCAAAAAAGCAAATTTCCAAAGGTGCATCCTACCTTTACACCCACCCATTCATGATAATTCAAGCAATTGCCAATGGTGTATCTTACCTTTACATCCACCCATTCCTGACAATTCAAGCAATTACCAATGGTGTATCTTACCTTTACATCCACCCATTCCTGACAATTCAAGCAATTACTAATGGTGTATCCTACCTTTACACCCACCCATTCATGATAATTCAAGCAATTTCCAATGGTGTATCCTACCTTTACATCCACCAATTCCTGACAATTCAAGCAATTACCAATGGTGTATCCTACCTTTACATCCACCCATTCATGATAATTCAAGCAATTGCCAATGGTGTATCCTACCTTTAAAAGCAGTCATCAGCAGAACATTATACATTAGCAGCGTTGGCAGCCTTTACACAAGCACGTTTTCTGTGACGTAGATGCCTCTGGTAGTGTCAGTTTATTACACGTTATTAGTCGGGTGACGTCACCACTGGTGACGTCACCACTCGAAATGCAGATGGTGCCATATTCTGAGAGGTGTTATTCAATTATGGAATTTTTGAAAAAGCAACACTTTATGAGTACTCTCTCTCTATAGATGTGTTTGTACTCGATGTGATCTTTAGGACAGAAATCTAATTTTCCTGATTTTGTGTGAGTGGAACTTAAGGAGGCAAAATACCTGGATCAGGGGGAGGGAGGGGGAGGGGGAGGGGGAGGGAGGGGGAGGGGGAGGGGGAGGAAGTAGTGAGGGTTGGGATTAGGAGGGGGAAGGGAGGATGGACGCCCACAGTTATGCAACTCAGATACCCGATCATAACCCCAATTTGCAGCAAGTTGAGAATGTGTGCTTCTGTATGTACGCGTATAGACCATGTGCCCTCTGTTTACAACTACATCTATATTCAAAATGTGCCCGGGGGTATGCGCACGCATCGTGTTTTACATAAATTTTGTTAAGAGGCGACATCAGAGGTCACATAATTCAAAGGTGGTCTGACCTGTGGCGTCACTCCTCAACATAATTATATGCAAAATACAATGTGTGCGCATACCGCCGGGCACATTTGAATATAGATGTAAACAGAGTGCACATGGTCTATAAGTACCATCTCCTTCAAGAGCTTCTTGGTACATTGGCGCTCGATTCACGTTTGTACGGAAGCCCGTTAGGGCCAGGTTTACCTCTTTCTCCTTAACAGAGTCGCGCGTTTCTCTTTCACCGCGATGTGTTTTTCTTTTGCGGTGGTGCGTTTTTCTTTCACAGTCGCTCATTTCTCTTTCAGAACGTCCGTCTCTCCCTTTCAGGGGGCAAGTCCATTGTTCACAGGGATGTATTTCTCAGTTATTGCCATTAAATGGCGGCTGCGACTGTGGAGTCGTGGAAGCGGGTACGTCGCGCCGTAACCTAATCACAATGAATGAGAAATACACCCCTGTGACAAATGGACTTGCCCCTTAAAAGAGAGAGAAGGACGCGCGTTCTGAAAGAGAGATGAGCTACTGTGAAAGAAAAACGCACCGCTGTGAAAGAAAAATGAGTTACTGGCCCTAACAGGCTTCCGTACGTTTGTGATTACCCTTGGTATTTTGTCTATTAAGATAAACCTTATCTCGCGCAACATTCAACTGCGCCAACTGAAAGTTTTAGGGAGTATGTTTATAGGTTAATCAAACAATCTTCTCGGACACTAAGGAGCCCGGTGTATTTGCTTTAACGATGGCGATCATTGAATGCCAACGTTGGTTTCTTTGTATAGGTACCGATCCGTACTACAGCGAAGAGGATAGCTGCCCGTCGTCTGCCGAAGATGTGTCGAAATCTAACGAAGACATCCACAGGAATACCCTGTCCGCCCCGCCGACGCCTGAGAGAAAACGAAAGAGAAGCGTGGAGTCAGTTCGGTAACAAAACAAACTGCTTAATTTTGTCCGTTTTTCGTACACACTTTTTATTTGTGTGACCGTCTGGTAATATACTTCGAACGACGTGAACTTATTTGGACGAGGGCTTACCGAGCAGGTTTACGTGAAACAGGGTATCTCTACAAAATAGTATACCCATTTTCAAATTCATATTATTGCAAAACTACTGAATACTTCAGAAAAAGACAAATGACTATGGAATAGGTAGAATGTCCTCTGTCCAATGGTATAAGGTTCATTATGTCATTGCCATGGATGACTGAACAAACAAGACAGTTATGAAAGGTACTGACATCAGAACTGTGATAAGTTAGGATGATAAGGCGGGCAGTAAGAGACATGAGACGAAAATACCAGCTATGCATTAACAGGAATGGTGGTCATGTGGAGGGCACTTTACATTTTGCAATTAAGTGTACCACACACAAACAAAATTGTCAGTAAGTGTACCACAAAAAGAAAGGGGTCAGACAAAATGATTCATCGACCCTGTCATCACTTTTCCATTTTGTTTAAACAGGACAAAAATTGTCCTTAAAAAACACCTGCCTGAGCTTTGTCACTCAAGTAAATACAACCTATCACAGCGCTGATTTCAGTGCCTTTTATAACTATCTTGTTTGTTCAGTCATTCATGGCAATGACATAATGAACCTTATACCATTGGACAGAGAACATTCTACCCTTTCCACAGACATTTGCCTTTTTCTGAAATATTCAGTAGTTTTAAAATAATATGAATTTTAAAATGGGTAAACTTCTTTTACTTTTAGAGACATCTACTCAATGTGAAAAAAACATCAATATTGCTAAATTGCTTCAAAGAGAAGCAAAACTTGTGATCCTTGTCCGTATCCACTAAGAATAGTCTTAAATCACCACAATTGTGGGAGTAAAGTCGCACGATGTGATTTGGAGATATGGCCATCTAAAGTCAAAATATGAAGGGGTGGTCAATTTTGAGTTTTTGCGTGATTTGGAAAGCCCAAGTCCTCCTTTATATATTCCCATTTTTTTGATGGGCGATCAGATGATCGAAAACCTTTTAAATGACACGATTATGCGTAGTTAGTGTTTGGATTAAAGTCTATTAGTGGTCTAAATAATACGATAATTAAATATGCAAATTAGGTTCTTGTAACTATCTCACTTTCTCGAAATTGTAATATTTTGTTGTTTATACAATGGTTCGTATGTGTGGAAAGTTTGTAGCAGTAATAATGTATATAACATAGCTGTTGCTATGCTCAACCGAATCTCACTTGTCCTATTTTGCAATCTGTTTTGCCTGTTTTGTTTAAGATGAATAAGTTTTCTCACAAACACGTTTTGTGAAACCCATGACTTTCTTGAGCGCTGTAAAATGTATTTATCGCAAAACCCCCAAGTGTTGTGTACCATTAGAAAGCTCTCTTTCTCAAGAATTTGAAAATACCAATATCTAAATTTACAATCTTCCCAACTTTACTCTCATTAATGGTGACAGGTCACCTACATGTATAATTATGTTTCAACTGTAGCTGCTATTGTACTCTCAATAATCGTTCGTTTTTGCTAGCGAGAAAGAATCCCTGAGTTGTACAAACCGTGACGAAAGAAAGTGACGTACACAGTGAGCAATTTATTAAACCAGTTTGACCTGGGGCCAATTTCATAGAGCTGCTAAGCACACAAATTTGCTTAGCACAAAAAAAGCTCATTAAAAACAGGTTACGAGCCAAAATCCTACGAGTTTTTCATGCTAAGCAAAAACCAGCTGATTATCAATCGAAAACAATAAAGATCGCGTGGAAATTCGGTCTGTAACGTTGTTTTTGCCAAGGACAAATGTTCATGCTAAGCAAATTTCTGTGCTTAGCAGCTCTATGAGTATGATATTGGCCCCTGGTGACTTCAGAGTGTAAACTCTCAAAAAGTCCCCCAACATCTCGTTCTGATTATGGATTGCACATCAACCCTCTTTCTTGTTGGAAGGTACTCCTGCGAACTCGGTCAGATCCAACCCGAGCTGTACGTAACGGAAGACACCGGCTACAGTAAGCCGGCCATCGTCATCAGCGGCAAGAAGAACAAAAAAGACGAGGAGGTAGCTGAGGAGGTTTATGGGACAATCTCCCTGGCCATCAAGTACGAGCAGCACAGGCAAAGGTTAGCAACTAGGGCTAAAAGAGAAGAAGGATTAGAGAGCTTAGAACAGGTAGCGAGGGCAAATAAGGCTTATCTTTGGCCATGATCGGCAGGTTATCGGATCAAAATCGCCCATTCTAGATGCCCGGAAAGTACATCTGAGCACATGAAAACTCCGTGGTACCTTAAAAGGATCGTATACATTTGGTAATTACTTCAAAAATGAATGGCAATACAAACTTTACTTGGTAAGAAGTACAGCAGCTTTGGAAAGTATAATGCATTTTTCGAAACTTTTTACTTCGAAGTACTGCGGTTATGAAAAAAGATATCCCTTTTTATCCCTAAAAATTTGAATCTGAGAAGCGTTACTGCAGTGACGTTTCTCAGACTGTGTATTCCAATGCAGATTATTTTTTCTGCGCGGACATAACCGCTCCAGATTTTCGGCAATATCTCAAAATCGCTACCACCTTTTGAAATGAAATGTTTACAGGTTATTTTTATGGTATATATCTATAACTATATAGGATTAAAACAAACAGTGGGTTCCAATTACCAAACGTGTACGATCCCTTTAAAAGCATGCGCAATACTACCAACGAGTCTGTATTGTATAGTCTGAAATTCCTGCTACACCGTAACTACAGAAGAGAGAGAGGAAGGGGAGGGGGTGTCTCGTTGGAGGTTGCCCCCCCCCCCCCTCATTGAACATTTTGAATTGCACACAAGCAATACATTAGTTGCCATTTTGTGTCCCAATTGAACAATTTGGTGTACCCTGTTTGTAGTGCTTTAGAAAATAAATAAATCAGCCATGTAAACCTTTCTTTTAAAAGAGTTATTAAAAACAAAGTTTCTGGTTTTTCATTGGTGTTGCCAGGGTAATAGTCCATCTGTACAATGTTACTGACCTTCCAGCTAAAGGTCAGCGAGACGGCACCGACACGATAGTCTACGGCTGTCTCCTGCCCGACGAGAAGATCGTGCTGAAGTCCAAGGTGGTGCGAGACACCTTGAATCCCATCTTCGACGACTCGATGGAGTTCAACGTCGACCCGGCCAAAGAATTCTCGCAGCAAGCCGTGAGGCTCTCCGTCTACGATACGGAGAACTGCGGTAAACTCTGCGCCATCGGACACACCGTCATCCCGCTGTCCGACTGCGACTTAGACGGAAAACAGAAGGAGTTGAAGAAACGGCTGCAAAAGAAGTCTGAGGTGAATAGCCAGGGTAGTCAGGTTCATAATGTACATATTAATATTTAAAGTTTCGTTCACTTTTGTTGTAGATTTGCTAAACTATACATTTTTGGAAACGTTAGGATATACTCGACATGAAAACCAATGTTTACATTTGTTTTTGGGTTCTTAAACAAATAAATAGACCTTTAATGTAACGTGACACATGAAAAGTCATTAGGTGTCACATTAAAGGTCCATTTTGTTCAATGTCCTATATTTCTGTGTGGATTCGGAACGGTTTTTATCTTGCCTATACATTTGTAACAATTACGAATCCACGGTTACTCATTTCCTCAACCCTAATCCAGAGCTTGATTACGTAAGAGCCTCGAGAACCTCCCTTTATGTAAATTAAGTCTATGGCCACGATACATGCATGCCTTTTCATCTTCACTCAACTGGGCAGTTAATAACAATACTTCTTTTGACGCAATGGTTTAAGTCAGAGAATACAACTGTCCTGTAAACAACTTACTGTAGAATAAGTGCATGTTTGGTCACAGGAAATGTAGAACAATTGTTTTAACATTTTAACACTGACATTGAGAACACAATTTAAGACAATTATACTATATTTCCAGTCAAAAACGTTCGTGTACACTAAATGTTGACGCCAAGGCATGTCTCGCACAAACAAATTGATATTGCTTTACTGGGTTGTACGGGTGTAGCGATACACATTCTTGATTCACATTTTCTTTGCACAAGTAAAGTTAGGAATTCTCGGTTTTTATCTCAATACTAACGCAGTGCTTGATTACGTAATATCCTTGAGAAACCCTGCATGTCTAATACATATAGCCGCGATACCAGAAAGCAAGCCTTTTTGCCGCTCAACTTTTTGACGCGATGGTTTAAGTCAGGGAATAGACGATGTGCCATCTGGCCACACGTGTTTGCATCTGTATTCAAATGTGCCCGGCAGTATGCGCACACATCGTGTTTTACATAACATTTGCTTAAAGAGTGACGTCAACAGGTCAGATCGCCTTTGAATTATGTGACCTCTGATGTCATCTCTTAACCAAATTTATGTAAAACATGATGCGTGCGCATACTGCCGGGCACATTTTTGAATACAGATGTAAACAGAGGGCACATCGTCTATACACTCACAAGTGTGATTTCGTAATTACGAATCCACACTGTCTTTCTCGTGAATTCTCCTCAACAGAATCTCTCGCACGTCTCTCTAGCTCTGTTGTGCTTTTATTTAGATTTCTGGAGACTTGGGTCGGTTGTACCTATCGCTGGCCTATCTGCCATCACAAGACAGACTATCCTGTTTCATCGTCCGAGCAAAGGGAATTGTTCCAGAAAAGGGGACCAATGCAGAAAATCTAGGTAAGGAATTCATTTTGGTTCTTCGTGAAATCTAGTCTGTATAGTCTGTATTAGGGTGGCATGGGTGGCTTGTGTGTAAAAGCGCTTGCCTCTCACCAATGTGGCCCGGGTTCGATTCCCGGCCCGGACCATATGTGAGGAGAGTTGTGCGTTGATTCTCTCCTGTGTCACGAGGGTTTTTTCCAGGTCATCCGGTTTTCCTCCCTCCTGAAAAATCAAACACTTTCGATCTCAGGCTGTGCTCCGTAGTCATATATGAGTCGATGTGGCCGGCTGCCGTAGGCGCCTTTACGTGCCAGCGACTCGACCACGTTGTAGCCGCGTCCTTCGCAATTCAGCACACCAGCTGCGAGTAAGGATGATTAGCCTCCCCAATTATTATTATTATTATATAGAGACAAGGAAGTCACCGCGGTCATTAAAAAAAAAAATACTCATTTTATTTTCTTTCGGGAAGACCGAGATTATTGTGGGCTAAGAGTCGAGAAAAAAACGAGTTCTGAGTTGCCTGTTATGCAGCAAAGTCCGAGTTATTACGTGGAACATTATTACCGATAATGTGCAATATTTTGCCAGCAGGCTTAATACCGTTCAAGTATCAGAAAATAATGTGGATTTTGAAGAGAAAACGTTTTCGAGATAATCGCAAGAGGAGTTTCTCCTATTTTTAAACTGCCAAAAATACTACTTTGCAACATATTTTGAAGTAAGGAAACCTTCAAATGATTCCATGAAAAGCATTTGTTTACATAAACCCAGTAATTAGAATTAACATGGTAGTTAATTAGCCGAAATTAATCAGTAAAGATGTGTAGTTGTTCTTGAAAACGCAAATTTGTTATTTATTTTTGCATTGCGTTTTTTTTTTTTGTTCAATGTGCTTTTCCATATGCAAGGGTGCACGGTTTAAAACCAGTTCGCGCTGGGATTATTTTAACATCACCGAGCCGAGGCGCGGGATTATTTTTTAACGAAACTCGATCCAAGGCGGGTTCAGGCCGATGGTACCGGGAACACACCCACACATTTCCGGGCTTGCTCGTGACGTGTTTATGCGTAATCCGTTTTGAATCTTGGGAAAATGTTGCTTGTATATACGTCCTCCGGCGCGAACTGGTTAACCAAATGTAACAAAGATGCGTGGCTCTTCTTGAAAACAGATTGCTACCTACTTTTACGTCTTTCACGTCCATCCGTGCAATACGTTTTGTACGCGTTCAAGAGGCAGTAACGTTTGTGTCTCTTCGTGAAAACGCAAAATGCAATTAGCGAGATTCCTGCCCTTGCATCATTAATGTAATTAATATAATTAACGATTTTTTGCAGCATGTCAAAATGATTAGGTACAGTGTTTTAAAGCAAAATAGTTATAAAAAAAATCGAAATCGAAAAAAAAAAAAAATTATGGTCATCTTTGACTAGCTGACCCGTTTTAACTTTTCACATTTTGCGTTCAGAAAATGTTTTAGGTGAGCGGCATCTAATTTTGTCGAATCCTTTGTGAAATAAAAACCTAATTAAAGTCGGTACATGACATGTGTGTCCTTCGTGTACAATGGTTTTCTTTCTTGCATATTTTTAAGACAAAAAACTCTTACCCCAATCTTCATACACGCAACGATTTTAGCCACATCTTGCATGGGAATCAATTACATATTATCCTTTGGCGTAAAAAAAAGCAATATTTTTAAGTTCCAACTTGTCGTGCCGATGACACAATTTGGAAGATTGAAAGAGGATTTGAATACAAGACCAGCAGATTATAAAACCGAAGGCTTCGTAGATAATAAAAGGGTTATTTCTTAAGGATCCACTCGATCCTTGAATCACTTTGCCCGTTGGCGTCGTCTGGGATTGACGTCACTCCAGTCCTGATTTGGTTTTCGTATGTGCATCATCCTAGTGCACATGCTAACAATTCTATATCAAGTCTTAAACCCAGCCAGTCTGTGCATCATGTCAAGGAAAACTAAAGAAGGAGTCGTGTTATTTATAGAGGCTACATTTACTTCATAAAACCCGAAGTGCCAACAGTTACAAAATCCATACCTTCGATATTTCGTGCCTTTTTCAGAACGGTTTCGGCACAATCTGTGAATTGCATAAGCCTTATAGCTTAATATAGAAGTTCAAGTAAACATAATGTACCCGGCGACTGAAATTGAAGACTACCGGCCTTTGGCGTTTTCCCGGGTCACTTGGGAAATGTCAAATATGTTTAGTGTCGGTTTGACGGCCTATCTATTGATTAGCAGCTGAGCTGATGAAAGTTTGTTGAAGTAAACGATACTCAATGCAACTGCGGGTGTTTATCTGTGGGCGTCTGTGTAAAAAAGGGACACTTTTGGTAGATCGTTAAATTAGGAGACCTTTCCGAATTCCAAGCATTAAAATGAGTCTGTCCATAAATCAGGGGCCTATTGATTCGTATCCCGGTTACTTTTAACATAAATAATTCGTTTGGGTTATTTCGGACACATTATCTGATGCCTTATATCTTCAAGGGCGATTACATGAAGCAATTTACTTTAAAAACAAATTTAAAAAAGAGTTAATTTGACTGACACTTGTCTTGCATGAATAATGTGAGGAATTACACAGGTCAGGCGTAACGGGGACCACAAACAAAGGTCACAATCTTGGACCCTTTATTTCTGCACTAAACCCAAAGGCTGTTTCTGTGTTTAAACCAATCGACATAATGTGACCTACTCCCACAAAAACGGCGTAAAGTCGCGCTATATGCTATTATTGAGTTATGATTGAGAATAGCCGATTTGACAGTGGGAAATCGTTTTGGGGGTTTTGCCATGTTGATACTCTTCCCACATATGTTTTTTTTTTGGGAAGGAGCGTAATCATACATGCGGCTTACGTTTTTTTAATTATTAGAACGATTCTCGGTCACATGGGGAGGACATTAAATTGAAGGACATAAAATGTAGCGAAATTAATTCTTAACGATTCTTAATTTGATGTGTAATGACCGCAGGTTTTGCTTAATATTAGATATTTGTTTTATACCCTACCCAATAAATTATATATCATTTTAAAGCTAAGAATTCAAGGAATCTGGAAATACTAATATCTCAAAATATTAAAACGTCAACTTTAACTCTGATTTCGTGGGAGCAGGTCACAAATGCATACAGTTTACACCAAGATCGAATACACATAAAAATATAACGAAACCGGACACGTGATGACTGTACCCTCACGCGGCCCCTTTAATGGTTTGTGCATGACATTGTACAGATTAACAACTGCCATGTAATGCCTGGGCAAAATCGTAACAATCGTGAGGCAATCGTGAGCATCGTAAGCAAATTTTTGGCACTAACGAAAAGATAAGTTCAACTTATCTTTTCGTAAGGATTCCACGATTGAGTCAATTGAGTCAATCGTGGCTATATCGCAGCTCTATCGTAGCTCCATCGTAGCGTTATCGCGACACTCGTAAGTCCAACGTAGGCTATCGTAGCTCTATCGTGGCGGTTTCTAGGCATGAAATGATGATTGAGACGAAAAAGTCTCGTATTTATAGGAATTTTGAGGCCAAAATTACGATCGTGTTAATCGTAAGTCAATCGTATGAATCGCAAGTCTATCGTTAGCAATCGTATGTCCAACGTGTGTCCATCGTAACAATCACAAGTATATCGCAACTCAATCGCAACTCCATCGTACTCCAATCGTAACTCCCTCGTGAGTAAACGTAAGTCCATCGTAACGCAACTCCATCTTATGAATCGTGATTAGCTTACGACTCACAGATTTTAGCCTCAAAATCGTGAGAAACGCTACGATTGAGCTATCGCAGCTTATTTTGGTTATCGTGGGTATCGTAAGTTCTGTGTGACGCTAGCATGACGGGTTATTTGAACAATTACTGGCACAATGCTTTGGCCATTAAAGGAGTTTTGTGACAGAATAAAGTGATCGTGCCTGGAATTTCAGTTGGAACCGATGTTCTGGATGTATTATGCGTTAGTTGTTGGGCAGACTTGACTACTCTGTCAGGACGATTCCAACTACGGGACCAATTTACGCATGCGCCGTCTCAATATTTGTCAATTAAATTAATGATTGGTTTGTTTTCTTCCTCAGAATGTTACGTCAAAGTGTGCCTGATGTGCGGCAGCGACAAAGTCAAGAGCCGCCGGACACCAGCGGCGCGTGGCACCGTGGACCCAGTCTTCACCGAGTCCCTCAGCTATGTCCTACCCATGTCATTCATGGAGGATTCCTTCCTACTCATCCAGGTCATGCAAAAAGGCCACAACTTCAAGAAAGATTCGGTCATCGGACAATTGATCCTTGGGCCGTACACCTACACGCAGGGTCGCAGCCTGAGCCATTGGGGGAAGATGTTAAGTACGCGGGAGGCGTCCAAACAATGGCACGCGCTGTATCTGTAGAGGAATGACCTTCGACCTTCCACATAACCCGCCACGATCTTCGTCTGGTACCCTATGTAGGGTGCATCATTCCAAAGCGCTCGTTTCAGACCACAACCATTGCCACCGTCTTTAATTGAGCGCCTTAAGCCCGTGGCGACATGCGCATAAGAGTGCTTTCCAGGGGAATTTAGCTCTCGTATCCAACTTAAAAAAATTAACGTTCAGTTGCTCATCCCAAAACACAACCAAAGATGGCTTCCGGCAAATCGGCAATATCCACAGCTTGCCAGTGCGACGTCTTGGTAGAATTAAACAGCATTAAATACGTTTTACCGAAACCGAAATCCGATTTCTATAGACATGCGCAGATAATGTCCTGTGATCGGGAAATTTGGAGCAACGTGTGTTCTTTGCATTCCTTAAATTTGTATTTTTTTAATTTTTTTTTAAAAATTTTTAATTTATTTATTTTTTTTTTTTTTTATTTTTTTTTTTTTTTTTTTTTTTTTTTTTTGGGGGGGGTTAATCTTCCTTACTGGCTGCTTTAAAGCTGAATTGCGAAGGATGACACATTATTACCCCGGTCATTGGGCCCACAAAACATTCGAAATACCATCTAAGCTCTCTGGGGAGTATACAGCTCGATGCTGCCATTTCGGCGCAAAGCAGCTAAAATCAACCACAATAACAATTTCTGCCCTCACAGGTACCTTTTTACACCTGGGTGGAGAGAAGCAATGAGTGACAAAGTGCCTTGCCCAAGGGCACACGCACCATAGTCCAAGGCCGGACTCAAATCCACAACCTGCAGCTTTACCTACAGATTAAAAAAAATTCAATGCTCCAGACAAGTCTTCTCAGGCTATTATTCGCTTATCACAATGGGGCAGCATGTGATTTTGTTTCTGTTTGTTTATGTCTAACCATTAAATGGATCTTGGAGTTAATATAGCCCTATATGTACTGTGACGTTTTTGGTGAGTGATGTGAACGTGTGAGCGAACATGCTACCAAAAAACCCAAAGAAAACTCAAAATTCGCAATGTGTCGCATTAATAGTTGCGGGGTTGCTACCCCCCCCCCCCGGGATGCTGATTTAATTTAAAGTTTATTTCATTGCAAAAAAAACCCTCGAAACTTCCAGAAATCGGTAGTATTGATGTACATGTACATGTATTACGTAATTTCAGAGGAAAGTGGCCAGAAATCGCCTCAGAATGCACCACAGAGCATCCAGAATTCAAAGTTTTCTGGGGCCCCGGACCGCGATAATTTTATCTACAGGTAGGTTGGTACAGAGTGTACATTTATTAGCCAATCAGAACACAGATGGTGTTGACGTCATCGATGATGTTAGAGTTGTCTGGGACTGACTACGGTTAGGGGTTAGAGGTTAGGGCAGAGAGAAAGGAATTTTCTCTAGGGGTTAGGGTTAATTTGTCCCAGACAACTCTAACATCATCGATGACGTCAACATCATCTGTGTTCTGATTGGTTAATGTACCAACCTACCTGCAGAAAAAAATTATCGCCCCCGGGCCCCACGCCACAATTACCTATGCGATCGCTGGAGTGAAGTTTGGACGGTGAATGGTAACCCCCCCCCCCCCTCCCCCCTCTAAATGAAAAGCTAGATCCGCTCCTGGGTGAGACACGATGGGCATAGTGCCTTAACATAATGTTTGGATGAACGTCTTCTTCTGACAAACAACATCCATGAGAGCGATAAAGACCCTGAGGTGACTTTAAGCTAGAGAGATGGTGTGTCAGCAATTCTGTCGTGCGGGAGGAAAGAGGCTCATAAATGACGCATGTCCGAAAAAGGAGAATCGTTTGCTATGACATGTATTTGGATGGAGAGCAGGTGTTCTTGAAAGGTAACG
The DNA here is from genome assembly GCA_037893245.1 of Crossaster papposus. Lineage (NCBI taxonomy): Eukaryota > Metazoa > Echinodermata > Asteroidea > Velatida > Solasteridae > Crossaster > Crossaster papposus. The sequence goes on along the minus strand of JBAIAA010000003.1, from coordinate 76,788 downwards.
ATGGAGAAGACATGTTATTTATAGATAACTGTAGAGCAGCGAGTGGGAATGATGGTGTTATTTGCTGGTAAAATTGATATATTTTGGAGAAAAACCAGAAAAATAGCCACCGGAAGACGGAGAGGGGATATAAAGTGGAGAGTAAAGGCGGTTTAATAACGAGATGAGATTTGTAGGTTGCTGATATTGAGAGAGTAAGTTTTTGGCAGAATGCGTGTGCGATTTCCCAAGGTCTGAAATGACGTCGGCTATCAATTTATAATGCTCTCATAGATGAACGGCTTTACATGCACTGGTTTCTCAGCTGGGACAGACAGTTATTTTTTTAGGGGGTGCAAGTTCACAATCGTTTGTAAATGGAAGTTGTCCTCGTTACACGCATTAATAAGCCTTATTCTTGAACAAAAGAGGGCGCTGTAGCCTACTCTTGAACGGAAGAGGGCGCTGTAAAAAAAGGCGCCATTCAGAGCTAACGCCAGACTGGTTTCATTCGTCGGTTACTCAAGTCCTATCGTTAATTCATTGAAACAAATTAAGATTCAAGTCGGAATACTAGTGGTGCGTGGTTAAAAGGTTTTTTTTCGATTGTTTGCGTTCGAAATGCCCATATCGTGTGTTATGAGAGCGTTATGAATAACGAATTGTCCATTATGAATATTGTTCAGCACGCTGCTATTAAAACGGTGAACCAATAACATGAAAATGCATTGTAAGACAACATAATTTGGTAGTACATTACCTAAATGTACACTTTTTTGTTAGCACCTTGGTGTTGGACATTTTTAACCCCTATAATAAATAAAAACAGCCACGTGGTTAATTTTTTGTATTTTAAGATGTAAAAGAAACTGATAAACGTTTTACAAAGTTGGCGGGAGAAATGGTGGATTTTGGAAGCGGTGTGGGGTTACGGGGTCGTCTTCCTGTTCGGGTGACCGGGTTTTTCCCCATTTTTTTTTTTTTTTTTATAATCTGAATTTAGGAAAACCTTACAACAAGAAGTAAGTTAAATGGCGTCACTGTAATCTAATGTTAAAGCAGTCTGATCTCCCTGGTACCACGAAATGAGCAGAAAATCGCACATGGCCAAAACGAGTTATTGGCTGAAATGCCAATCTTTCAAATGGGAGGTCGTTTTCGAGTTGCTAACGTTTTTACATACAACAAAACTTTCTTTATCATATCCCAAAATTGTATAGCTCAATTAAAACTCGAAAGTGTGTTTCTTGGTGACTGAATTTCACTGAGTGATAGTATAGTTGGCACGGTTCACGGATTTTGAACTCCGTTTTCTCAAAACAAGGGAGCATGACTTCAGAAATTTCAAAAGAGTATAGCGACGGCTATGAATAAGCTACAGCAACACACAATACATCATTTGAAAGCTTATGACTTCTTCTTTCTAGAAATGTAATAATGTCAATTTTGTTATTTTGCGACTTTCCACTCAATTCGTGGTGCTAGGTCACAATTATTATACCAAGTTTTTAAGAAGATAATGACAACTTTTGTTACTGCGGATTTTGACACGTGTTGTGTGGCCCATACAAAATATTAAAAAAAATAAAAACTACGAATTTTAAGAAAAGAGAATATCGTGAGCGCTTCTATACGTAATACTTCGATGTCATTTGCTGCTGGTGAGTTTTCAAATAATGGCTACGAATTTACATAAAAGACCATGTTCGATTAAGATCGACACAACATGAGTACAGTAAGAATTACACAACCTTGTCCGCCGCTACTATGAAAGAGATGTGATTTTTACTCGCGGGGTTCCATGAACGAACCCAACGAAATTACTAAACAAACTTTTTTTTTTAATATAGAATTGATAACTTTGGCTGAAAAAAAACTATTGTTAAAATTGATATTCATGGCTAGAATAGCAACTTATAAATATATTCCTGTTAAAATGTATTGAAACATTAAATGTTTTTCGTTTTATCTGCAAAGTGTAACATTAAGTTCAGTATACTATGAATTTGATTTTTCTAAAATTTAATGGAAAATATATGAAGAATAAAATTAACTTTCAAGAGCTTTAAATTGGATTGGTCACCGTCAGTTTTTGTATACTCTTCGCCGACGTTGTTTCATCAAACAGGCTCGTGATGCCGACAGTTCATTCTCAGCCTGTGTCTTATTGGGATCCTGTGTAAATTATCCCAACTCTCCAAGATATTTTATGGAATATTTCGTTCGCCGGTGTCAACAAGATCGGACTTATATGAAATTTCTTTTTCTTAACCTTACTCTCGCCCTTAAACGTGACTTGTCATGTCCTAATTATATTCATTTAGGCATGCGCAATACAATCAACAAGTCTGTATTTCATGAAGTCCTCATTTTACAAAACACCGACGTAAAGTGAACGATTTGTTTTTGTGTCGGCTTATTCTTCGATATCTACTGCACGAAAATGTTGATGACTTCCCCCGGTTATCTCTCACATCGCGTGGCATTCAGCTCGATAGAGGGCGCCATTTGGGACAGTCAAGATATCATAGATGCTTCGATGAGAGAGAACAAAGTAGAGAACACAATTCTGAAAACGTTATTCCAAAGCAACCAACTTTGTGAACCGTGTTTGACCTATGGCGCCCTCTTGCGTTTGTTGACGTCTGTGACGTATGGCGACTGTACACGGAACAGGTTTCCTTTGTTTATTCGGAAATTGATAAAATAGTTTTTTTTTAAGTCTACCAAACTAAACTCTTGGGCTGAAAGCATATCCAAACTGCTGTTCTACGGAGACCGATTTCCCGCCAATTTTACAGATTTTCTGACATAATGTGTATGCATTAAAGTAAACATTGCTAATAATGTTGTCAGCTAGTTCGCAGCTAAATATTCTAAGCATGCAGCTAGCACATTATAATTAGCAGGAATCGGGTATGGCGATGTTTTAGATGGGTCGAATGACTTTTAGGAACAGCAGCAAATCTGATACATGAAGCCTATTATGTGTGCATTGAAATCTACACAAGCATGGCGATGTGAAACTTTATCTGGGCCTGCAACTTTATCGAACCATCAGTATCGATTAAAATAACACCGAAAAAGTGGATTGCTTAGGCCTGCCTTGGCTAGAAACCACTTGAAGAACAGGCATAACAAACAAGAATATCTCAATTCAAATTGAATTGTTCAGTAAACCATTTTTATCCAAAGAAGTCTTCGTATAGACTACTGCAGCTTCAGTGCTCACTTCGGGAATAATCGAGTTATCGTCAACTAGTCGATTCAGCGGACCGTTGAATTCGGGTTCTGGTAATCGAATTATGCATTCAAGCGAGGGCGGGGTCATCGCTGTACGCGAATGTTTGTCCGTTTTGTCCGTTTGCTAAATGCTGGACATATTTGTCATCGCCGTTTTTGCCTTTTAGCGGAGGTTTGTTTGCCAGGATTGCACCGAGGATCAAGTGCCAGTAAATTTAGAAAGGTAAGACAACTAAAGTTACTTCTTTCTGCACTTCTTGGAATGAATATTGTTGTTAATTATGTACAAAACATGACCGTTCAGTAGTACTACATGTACTAGTTTGTAATCGGTTTCAAACGTTTCTTTACGTCATAATTACTGTGAAATGCATAGGTATCCAAGTCATTATGCATCATGTGGTACACTCCCGAATACCATTGTTATAGTTACTTTAATCGCAAACAACTGTTGAATATGCATTACCACTGCCATTGTTTACGTATATTCGAAAAATAGTAGCGTCGAATCTACATGTATCAAATTATATAACACGTCCGTTCTCGCTTTAGTAGCTCGATTGGTTAAACGTTGGACTGCTATACCGAGGGTTCTGGGATCGAATCCGCGAGCTGCAGGGTTTGTTTTTCTTTCTTTTTAAAATCAATTTCGCCTCTAAAAGTGTAACGGCTATCTATAAGTCGACTCGGAAAGAATGTTACAAACTGACGCTGTTTTTTCCTTCTTAAAGCACTTAGTGAAAGTGAATCAGTGCAAAAATGTTGAAAAGACACAAGTCTGGGACTAAGAATTTTTTCAATTTTTTTTTTTTTTTTTTTGGGGGGGGGTGGTTAATTTTATAGTAAATATCGTTTAGCCTGTCCAAAGTACAATCATGGATGCTGAGAAAAGCAAGAACAATTTTGGTTTAAATAAAATTCAATTTTTCGTAACAATTACATGATATCTAGCGCAATCATTTTGATGGATGTCTACAATCATTATTCACTTTCAAATAAGTAAGATATTTCTTAATAATTCGGTAGTAATTGTTTTTCACGATATCTTCAAACGGTGTATCCTACCTTTAACTGACCTGTCCATGTATGTTTTACAATCATGGATGCCGAAAGAGGGCGGCAGACAATATCTACCACTCTATTATTCTGGTTGACCCTGCAACTTGAGGTGTTTTGATTAAAGGTTTCTTGCTCTATGGTTATAGAGCGTGTATGTTGACCTCGAAAACCTGATGTGCAACTTTACGAGAGTACAGCCCATCCAGCAGCATATTTTTGTTTCGTGTTAAGCAGTTTTCATGAATAACTCCGTAGTTGCATTGGTCATTGTACAACAAGGTTCAAGATCTCATTTTATCCTTAAATAAAAAATGCTCCAAAGACATCAATTTGACTTTGAAAAACGAGGTGACCTACAGCAGGATTCGAACCAGGGATCTTTGATCCATAGTCCATCCAACTATCCACTACACTATACGTATAGCTAGCAGCTCGACAACAGCTGTTCCTAATCTTTATGGTGATCATTGATCTAAACTTCCGCTCAGTTTGTTACGCAGATAACATTTTGGTGAATGTATGTGACTAGACTAGTCAGTGATTGGTACCAAGACGTTCACCGAAAAAGTGAACGTGGACTGGCGAGGCTTAAGCCGTGTTCCCATTTGGACTTTTACTTTCGCGGCCTCGCAATACAATTTATTCGTGTAACTCTACCGTGCGTTCCCACTTGAACTATTTTTTTACCGCCGCGTAACATTTTGTTCTTCGTGCAAGACTGGCTGAATATCACACAACGGGCGCTGTGTGCGCAGTCACATTTGACATGCACCGAGGGAAAGCAGTTCACGCGTGGTCGCGGGACTTCGATAGGGCGAGAGTGTCCTCATGAACTCTTCAGCTTCCCCGATAACTAGTATCGCGGCTGAGCGGAATCTTTTCGCAGCTGAGTGGAACATTTCCGCGACCACTTTGGTCATGGTAAATTTACCGCGCCGTCGCGGTACGCTGACAGGGACGGTTAGTTTACTGCGCGTTCCCATTGGATTCCATTCGGTCATTTTACCGACAAGTCGCGGTACGTTAACCGTTAAAAGTCCATTGGGAACATGGTTTTAAACGCTGTATTGTAATGCTCAAGTAACTCCTTCTTCCCCTTCCATTTTGTTAAGACCTGGGCCATTTTCATAGAGCTGCTAAGCACACAAATTTGCTTAGCATGACAATTTTTCCTTGGCAAAAACAAGGTTACAGACCAAATTTTCACCTGATTGTTCTGGATTGATAATCAGCTGTTTTTTTGCTTAGCATGGAAAACACGTATAATTTAGGCTGGTAACCGGTTTGTAATTTTTTTTTGCTTAGCAGCTCTATGAAATTGGCCCCTGATTGCCGTGAACAAACTGTTTCCTTAGCTCTAGGCTACACGAACGTATAACACCATCTCTACGAATCCACCATTAAAGATAGGATACACCATGTGCAGATAACGACAAATCTTACTACCGAATTATTAAGAAATATCTTACTTATTTGAAAGTAAATAATGATTGTAGGCATTCAGCAAAATGATTGCGCTGTAATTGCTCCGAAACATTTAATTTTATCAACAAAAATCGTAATCGCCGAAACCAAGAACAACATAAGAACTACTGCCCGACGCCGGTTGAAAACGAACGCCGTATTTCTTGCTTTTCTCAGCATCCATGATCATAAAACTTCGGACAGGTCAGTTAAACGATATTTACTATAAAATACAACCTTCCAAATCCACCCATTCCTGACAATTCAAGCAATTACCAATGGTGTATCCTACCTTTACATCCACTCATTCCTGATAATTCAAGCAATTACCAATGGTGTATCCTACCTTTAAGTACGCATCCATAATGTAAAGCAGTATTTGAACGTCGTTGAAACACGTCGTTGTCAATGTAGTCGCTACGGAAACCACATCGATCTCAATTGGAAAAAGTAAATCTAATCTTTTTTTGTTAGACTGCACCCCGATGACCAAACATACCTCTTGAAATTTTCAAAGTAAAATGTTGACTTCATTTTAAGAAAACCCAGAGTTAGTAACCTACACCAATAAGAACCCGTGATTTTTTTTAATTTATTTATTTATTCCATTTCTTTACCCAGGGTGTGCCCAAACAGTTTAAAACTGGTTTTCATTGGGGCCCTGTATATATCGTTAAATAAAATAACAGTACATATAAATACAACATTTACAGAAAGTTACAAACATAATGTTTACAGACGTACAAGATATATACAGGAATCCAAAACATTAACATCAATTCTGATTTACGAGATAGGCGCCAAAAAAAAAACCCGCCAAAAAAACACCTTTTGGGGGGGGAAAAGAGAAGGGGGAATTCCCATCTGGCTCCACATTATAGTGGCAACCAAGTTTTAACTCCGTAGATCAGCGCAATTGGCATAATATCTAACGGATGACATGTCGGAGCTCCGATTTAAATGTGCTTAATGAGTCCAATGTTCGCAATTGTTCGGGCAGATAATTTCAAATATTTGCACCACTCACAGCGAAACTTGTAGCGTAGTGTAATACGGGACTCACTCCAAATCCCGTTGGTCCCACAGTTTTGTTTTAACATTATAGATAGCTGCATTATCTAGTGAAAGCACTAGGAGGTCAAGTAACATCGACCATACTGACTATTTTTATGAGACAATTGTCTAATTAGGTCCCTGTAGTTCCACCTTTACCTTTTCATACCTCGACCTTTTCATACCTCGACCGACGCCACAAAGTGACAATCTCAAGGTTCTTACCTATACCTTCGCTTCTCTAGTGGCAAACTCACCGGAGACTCACGGCCATCTCTAAGTCTCTTCACGCTCCATTACAGACAGGTTAAAAATATTCATTCCTCGTACCGAGAGCGGAAATCAATTCACAGCTCGAAACCTCAAAATACATTTTGACACACCAGGGAGTATAGGCCTAATATTAGTATTCTTCTTGAGAAATAGACATGCCGTATTCTTTTTATAGGATCTACTTCAACTCTCAGGAAGCAAACGGTGACACGGCCGACACATAAAACGTGTGAAGTACTATAATGCAGAAAACGCGAGTTGCATTTTGGTAAAGATTTGAACAACAAAATCGTACGAGATAAACATACAAGAACGTGAGGGACTTTAAAGGTAATTGCTTGAATTATCATGAATGGGTGGATGTAAAGGTAGGATACACCATTGGTAATTTCTAGAATTATCAGGAATGGGTGGATTTAGGGGGTTGTATTTTATAGTGAACATTGTTTAAACTGACCTGTCCGAAGTTTTACAATCATGGATGCCGAGAAAAGCAAGAAAAACGGCATTCGTTTTCAACCGACGTCGGGCAGTTATTCTTATGTTGTTCTTGGTTTTTTTCGCGATCGTCGTCCGGCGATCGTGAATTTGTTTTTATAAAATTAAATTTTTCGGAACATTTACAGGATATCTATCGCAATCATTTTGCTGGATGCCTAGAATCATTATTTTCTTTTAAATAAGTAAGATATTTATTAATAATTTGGTAGTATTTTTTTTAGATATCTGCTAATGATGTATCCTACCTTTAAAAAGACTATATTATTTTTAGTTGGTAAACCAAATTTTAAGTAGCCCCAGTCTTTGACCTGTGTGACCTGTGCAATAATACAAATAGCCTACGTGTGCCTCCCCCCCGTATTTAATCGTACGTCATTTAAACCTGCAGGGGCGTGTGGTCTATAGTGGTTAAGGTTGGGGACTCATGATGAGAGGGTCGGGGTTCGAATCCAGCTGCTAGCCTTATGTTATGTCCTGTAAAAAACAATTGATTTGTTATCATTTGTTTTAAAAAATCTCATATTACACGTATTCCTAGTTCAAAGCATGCCGAATAGCATGTTAAGTGCCGCTTGAACCCTGGTTGAACCGGTGACACAGCTTTTTGCAAAGGAAAGTGCTACCCCACGAGTATCTTATTACTTTGTGTACATAAAGGGGCTATTCATGTCTGGGTTAACCAGACCTACCCAAGCAATTAATCATGCTATTGTTGCCTTGCCCCATTAGACAACACCAGCTGGGATCGAATATATTCAGACACTATGGGAAAGTACTGTGTTGACATAAAGCCATAAAACCAAACAGCATTGGGGTTATACACGAAATACAACCGACTGTGAAAACAAGTACGGACGCGCGTTCGTGTAAAAACAAAATGGCCACACGTCGCAAGGTAGCTATAATGCACTAGCATCCCATCCAGGGTGAGTAGAAATATTCTCAGTCGTTTCATGGTAGAGAAACTGGAGTTAAACATCGGTCTGGTGAGCCACATTGGCTCGTGACAAATTACTATCTGTTTTTTTTTACATTTGAATCTAGAACTCTACTACATGTACTAGGTACATCACCGTCTTTCCTAAACCTCAGTTGCGTGACGTCAGAGCCACTCGTGTCCTGAGGATAATTGCACTCATATCCTGATCACCTTAAACTCCATGCACTTTGCCCGGTCACATACCTGTATGTGACGGATACATACATGTTCAGCTTTTAGCCAACTGATGGCCACCGAGAGACTGAGATGCGCTTCCCCGGGTAACCATTGAGCTGCCCACAGCGGAACAGTAACATCAAGGGGGCACCAGTTAACATCAAGATAAATGCATTTCTACTTGCACCTAACCAAATAGCACTTGTATAAAGAAAGCACAGTACCCTAACACCCTAGGCCCTCGCACTATAGAAAGCATGCCAAACCTAACAAACTTCAACAACTGCACACAGGTTCAGTAGTTAACCCTAACACCCTATAGGCTCTCGCACTATAGAAAGCGTAGCAAACCTAACAAACGTCAACAGCTCTCACAGGTTCAGTAGTTAACCCTAACCCCCTAGGCTCTCGCACTAGAAAGCATGCTAAACCTAGGTTCAGTAGTTAACCCTAACCCCTTAGCTTCCCGCACTAGAAAGCATACTAAACCTAACAAACTTCAACAGCTCACATAGGTTCTAGCACTAGAAAGCATACCAAACCTAACAAACTTCAACAACTACACACAGGTTCAGTAGTTAAGCCCTAACCCCCTAGGCTCTCGCACTATAAAGCATGCCAAACCTAACAAACTTCAACAACTGCACACAGGTTCAGTACGGTAGTTAACCCTAACCCCTTATAGGCTCTCTCGCACTAGAAAGCATACCAAACCTAACAAACTTCAACAACTGCACACAGGTTAAGTAATTATTGGGACTAAACCTAACAGTACTAAACCTGCCAAACTCCAACTGTTAAAGTTTGATTGACTTGGTACCGATGGGTCTACGCAATATTCAGTGTTCAGATTCAGGGCAGCTATGCCCTGATGTGTCTGTTGAAGAGTATGTGAAGACACACAGGGTGTACATCAATACACTTACAGTTGACCTGGAACTGTGCCTTGACTAGTCGTGAGCTTACCCACGAATAAATGTCTGTGCATTCCCCCAAGCTCCAACATTTTAACAAGTCTCATGCCTTTCTGCCCCAAACCTTACACAATTCAACAGGGTCTCCATGGGCCTGAGTCAAACAAAGTCCAACAACAAGTTGCTAATGTTTTGTAACAAACCTGCCAAAACCTAGCAAAACGTGCAGTTTGAGTTTGATGGGCTTGGGGCAGTTAGGGTTAATAAGTGCCCACTGTAGAAATCCCCACACGCTAGTCCCTAAATTTAGATGTTGAACAGGCGTTGACGTGAATCGTCACATGTAGATGTATAGACGTCCTATTACACATCGTACATGTACATGTACATACACACGCACAACAGCTATACTTTGAGCCCTAATCGAACTATTTCCCAATAACATGACCATGCGTCTTATCCCAGAATTCAGCATTGTTCTTTTTTTAAAATCGTATCAAAATTATGGCTAACAATTGGCCAATGAAAACCGTCGGAAAAACTGTACCATTATAAGCCATAACACGTACGTACATGTACATGTATAGTCCCAAGACGCAAGCTCATTACTGCATGCATGTATATATGGTGGGGTATTCAACCCTCAATCTCCACATGTATCCAACAAAAATAACCTCGTTTAATACTCTGGAATGTATTTGACGGTAGTAAATTGCATTCGAGATGGCCGGCCATGCTTGGAATAATCTCCCTGCATCGCGAAGATTGAACCACGTCTTATCCGGACTTGCTTGCCTGCGCGCCCGGTAATCGTGACAGATAGTTCATCTCATTCAGGGCAGATCAAAAATTTAATATTGTTATAAATTCAAGAGAGGACAAGCTTTCTTGACGTCATCAGGATATTCGCCTGAACCTGAAGTGAAGTGCGTTATGAGGCTCGGACGTGTTTTGTTCCTTTTTTTTTCTTACGGAGAACATCTGCCCTCGATTGTTAGCGTGTCCTGTTGTTGGTATCCTAATTTCAAATGCCGGGCAGCGATTTTCCGAGTAATATGACGTGGAAGTTTTCGGGATCTGCGTACGATGAATATAATCATAATAGCCTCGCGAAATACACTATGGTTTTACCTTTCAAAACCTTTCAAAATCTGCTTACTGGACAAAATGCCTGTAAATAAGTATGAACCTTTCAAAACGCTTCGGAATTTGTTGCTACTGCACTACTACACCTTTCAAAACCTTTTGAAAGGTATTTTATATCTCACACTAGTTTGTTCAAAAATTTGTTTTACCTTTCGAAATCTTTCATAGGTTTCTTTTGTCAGACAGTTTTCTCGCCTTTCAAAACATTTCAGTCCAAGAAACGTGAAAGGTATTTTGTTCTTACACCAGTTTGTTCAGAGAGTTGTTTTACCTTTCGAAATCTTTCATAGGTTTCTTTTGTCAGACAGTTTTCTCGCCTTTAAAAACAATTCAGTCCAAGAAACGTGAAAGGTATTTTTTTTCTTACACCAGTTTGTTCAGAGAGTTGTTTTACCTTTCAAAATCTTTCATAGGTCGCTTTTGTCAGACAGTTTTCTCGCCTTTCAAAACCTTTCAGTCCAGGAAACTTGAAAGGTTTTGAAAGGTCAGACAATCTATGGCAACTGCCCTATATATAGGAGGATTAACTTAGTTTATTATTTGTCTACGAAGCTGTATCGGGGACATGGTATTAGCTAACTCGTACGCACGACTTATATTTCGCACGTATGACTTATGTGTCGCATCACTTACGACTTATGAAATGTAACTCGACGTACGACTCATATGTCGTACGTACGACTTATGAATTCTAAGTCCAAGTCAAGTCATCTCATTTTAAAAACCAAACTGTGGGGAACAGCCATTATACACAATGTGCGCCTGTTATCAAAGTTGTACGTACGGCATATAACTCGTAGGTACGACATTATAACTCGTACTTACGACATAATAGCTCGTACGTACGACATATAACTCAAACGTACGATACATAACTCATACTTACGACATATTTTACTTAATGGGCACTTTGGGAGACAAATTAGCGATAGTTTTGATTCACTTGGGAGACAGTGGCACTTAGGGAGACATTTCAGTGTCTCCCTAAGTGTCTAGCTACCCCACAAAACGATATTTGGGAGTTATTTTTGCTCGGAGAAGACAGATTTGGGTCTAAATAGCATAAATATGAAATTTCGTGGAAAAAGCTCCAGGTAAAAACGGGTTAGGTTACAATAAAGATTGTGCACGACTCTGTGGGATTGTCTCCCAAAGTGCCCATTTGGGCGTTTTATTATAACTCGTACGACATACAACATATGTTGTTGGTTGTTATTATTATTAATGATGCCTATTTTATTTAATGATGTATGCAGGGCCCCAATTAAAACCAGTTTTAAACTGTTTGGGCACACCCTGGGTAAAGAAATGGAATAAATAAAACTCGTACGACATACGACATATAACTCGTAATTACGACTTGTACGTTGTACGGGTTAGCTGACCTGAGAGATAATAATTATGTTTGCAATGTCTCTAATTTATACAAATAGGCACTTGGGGAGACAAATTAGCGTAAGTTTTTAGGTAATAAGGAGACAGTGGCACTTAGGGAGACATTTTTAGTGTCTCCCTAAGTGTCTAGCTACCCTAAAAAACATTATTTGGGAGTTATTTTTGTTTTGTCTTAGAACGACAAATTTTGGTCTAAATAGCATTTAAATCTCGAAGATCTTAGAGAAAAGGGTTAGGGTAAACAAGTTAGGACTGTTTTAAGTTTGTGTACATCTCTATGGGATTGTCTTCCCAAGTGCCTATTTGGAGGTATATAATACAGCTTCGTTTTGTTCATCGGGGTAATTATAATAACCAGCAATTAATAACTCATGGCCTATAGCTCCTAATAATAAGAAATAAAGCCGGTTTATTCTCAAGTGTACGACTTTTGCATGTTACCTTAAAGAAAACAAACGGCTTACATTTTCTATGATCTTTAAGATGAAACAGCCATTGCTCTTTTTGTTTTGCGAGTCTCTTCGAAATTTAGGTTAAAAGGGTGGCCTTATATAACTCCTTGAATTAGATTCACTCCGTGAATCTAATTATGACACTCTAATCCATTTATGATGAAATTACAAACCAGCACATTTAGCAGTGTAATAATACCAAAAGATACTGTTGGAGGAAACGCATAAGCCATGGCGCTGATTAGGTTACGGGGTTGATACCTGTCCGTGATGATGACTATTTCATGTACTGTTATTTCACCTACTACTATTTCATTTTGTTTGGTATGTAAAATAATAAGTAAAATATACGAATACGCTCGAATGGCACACTTGGTCTAAAGAAGATTCGATTTAATTGTGACCCACTCCCACGAAACCAGACATAATTGTTTTTTTTGTTAAAGTGATATATTGTTATTTCCATTTAGTACACATCTTCAGCTTTTATTTGGTACCAAAACCACCTTTATACCATACATACTTCTAATTTTATGATGATTTTAAGACTGCCTGTACACGCGATTCTATGGGAATAAAAAAATGGGAATAACAATATCTCACTTTTCAACAAAAACACTTATGTCTGGTTTTGTGGGAGCAGGTCACAATTTTAACCCGTCTATAATTATTGCAAGGCCCACTCGTCTGTAACGCCAGAAAACAGTCGTAGCTTTAATTTTCGCTTCAAAGTAGCCAATTAATTGGCGTCAGACACCTCCCAGAGCCGTCCCCATGAACCGCCCTGAAGTCCAGCCAAAGAGAAATTGGTCATCTTCGTCAGAAGACAATTTTCTTTACAACACCATGCTGCATTATGTTTCCAGGGCGTTGTTTGTCTTCATTTTGAGATATCCGTTGATCTCTCATCAGCCGTGTGCGGTTGAAGACTCCGATCGCTGGGAGGAGAGAGGGTCTTTGCGCCAAGATGTTTTGTAATTTGGAGGTAGAATTCCAGGAATGTTTGCCAACCTAGCGGGTTGTTTTTCGTCAATAACCCTTTCTTCACTCGCCGCGGCTGTGGCGTAAACATCGAGTGTAAAGCCTCGCTTTGTTTGACTGTTGCTTTATTTATTAGGGTTAGACCTCAGCTCGGCGGTCTAACATACACGCAGAGAAAACAAAAAACAATTTACAAGATGACGAAATGTCTCCCCTATCCCACCAAACAACACATTGCACAAAATACATATAATAATATATACTTTAATAATTAAAAAATAATAATAATAATACAATAATAATTCTTCCAAATAGGCACTTGGGGAGACCGTAAAATTAGCGTAAGTTTGTAGGTAATAAGGAGACAGTGGCACATTTCAGTGTCTCCCTAAGTGTCTAGCTACCCTAAAAAACAATATTTGGGAGTTATTTTTGTCCTAAAACGACAGATTTTGGTCTAAATAACATAAATCTCGAAGATCGTAGAGAAAAGGGTTAGGGTAAACAAGTTGGGACTGTTTTAAGTTTGTGTACATCTCTATGGGATTGTCTTCCTAAGTGCCTATTTGGAGATAATAATAATAATAACAATTGCTAGGTTTGTATAGCCGTGTTTTGTCAATAGTAAGGTATCGGTAAACTCAGTGGCAGATCTACGGGAGGATTGATTGGGGTTGGGTGGGGTGGGGGTGGGTGGGGTAGGGGTGGGTGTGGGGTGGGGGAGGGGGGGGGGGCATGCTTTACGGGGCATGCTTTACGGGTTTAATGCCCAGGACCCATAGCAAGGCGTGCCTTTGGTACGCTCAGGTAAACCCCCCTCTTAGTTAAAACCTAGATCCGCCCCTGAAACAAATATGGGGTAATGGGGGGGGGGGGGGGGGGGGAGTTCCCCAAAACGAGGTAATTGACTTTCGACAACCTTTAGGCCGAATAAATTAAGCTAGTTTATACATAAGGTGTGCATCGGAAAGACTTATTGATACGTTAGAGAGAGGTAAACAAATATGGGGAAATTGAGAGGGGGGAGGGGGGGGGGGGGGGGGAGAGTTGTTCCCTAAAACGAGGTAATTGACATTCGACAACCTTCAGGCCGAATAAATTAAGCTAGTTTATACATAAGGTGTGCATCGGAAAGACTTATTGATACGTTAGAGAGAGGTAAACAAATATGGGGAAATTGAGAGGGGGGGGGGGGGGGGGGAGTTGTTCCCCAAAACGAGGTAATTGACATTCGACAACCTTCAGGGCGAATAAATTAAGCTAGTTTATACAGAAGGTGTGCATCGGAAAGACTTATTGATACGTTAGAGAGAGATATCTCGTATCGTACCGACATCCACAGGCTTTTACACTTAGCCGCGACATTTCTGCCTCGTTTTCGTTGAAAAAAAACAACTACCACCGCACGCCTAATTTGAGCAACACCCCCACTATAATTCGAAAACACCTGCCCTATATTACCACACAGAAACTATTAACGATTTACAAAAGTTACAAAATAATAATAGTTGACTCGGTGAGGATTGCGCGAAGCCATAATGTGTTCATTAATCTGGTGGTTTCATAAAATTGACCCCATACAAATAATTTCGATTATACTACTGTGTAAGAAATTTACTCTGTGATCCAATTGCATCCGCTGAAGCTTTCCTCCACACAATTTACCTGCAGGAAGTCACGACTCGCTAAATCACCTTGACCACAATGAGATTAAGTTGCCACCTCAACGGCTTTTCTCGCCACTGTGCAATCAGTGAGATTTAGTATTAGATTATTCGGTCAGATGACTCACTCGGTCGGGCGAAAATGAAGGTCGTTTCTCCTGAAAGCTATAGAAAGACTTTTACGGAGTCTGTTTTGAGGCCATGGCTTCAAAAACGTTGAACCAGAGTCCCATAAATTGAGAGAAACAGCGGTCTTTGTACACAGGTTGGATTGAAAACGGTTTAATAGTGCACAGATGTTATGGATATTTTGCCATCAGTTTATGTCTAGTTTTTTTTGACACGAAAGTTGAAACCCTCAGTAGCCCAGGTTTTAAAAAAGCACCGCTTGCAAAATCTAAATTGTTAGAGTTATCTGGATTAGGGATGCTGATCTACCGACCGGCTAGTCATTTAAAAAAAAAGCAAAGGCGTTTTGGATTGATGCGTGATTTCCGTCAGCCCTCCCCAGCCCTCACCCCAACTCGATCCCTACCCCCCCCCCCCCCCCCCCCCCCCCCCCCCCACGTACTATACCGTCAGATTTGCCCTTGTATGTAGCAAATGGGTGGCATCTGGAATTTGTTTTTCTAGATAATAACATCGTATTGCTAGGTAATGACATTCTTGTATGTGGCGCCATGTGATGTCAACCTGTGCACGCCGTCTTGTGCTATCTAACCCCGATAGCAAATAGCCCGATGAACTCGCTGATACGCAGGCCAGTGCGCCTTGCTCGCCGGCGTCTACTGATATATGCAGGCAAAATAATGTATGTAATTAAAATGTGCGCGCCATCAAATCCAATTACACTGTATACTTCTGCGTAGTTTTGGCGCTAGCTGGATACCACAGACGGGCCATGTGGGGATTTTTCATGGTAAAACGCTAACAGTTGATAGACGGTTTTTTTTCATTGATTGGTAGGATACACCATTTGCAGATGAAAAACAAACGCCGTTTGTTTGTTTTTGCTTTTTTCGGCATCCATGATTTTACAACTTTAGACAGGTCAGTTAAACGACATTTACTATAAAATACAACCCCCCGAATCCACCTATTCATGATAATTAAAGCAATTACCAATGGTGTATCCTACCTTTAAAGTGTAGGTTCTTGCGGTGGATTATATGTGTCGGCCAAAACATATTTACTTCAGTTGGATCATGGAGAAATAAGAACGTTCGTATTCCTCCATTATGATATAATGGTCTTTAGTGAATTCTCTTTTAATCACTTCTATCTAAATCATTTCTATGTTATTGTTTGTTTGTGCGTTTTTATTACAAATAATCAATTAAAATGGCATGAGTTTGAAGGTTATCTGTGCTGTATTGATGTGTAAGTTTATAATGTCATCTGAAGTTTAAAAGCAAGTTTGTTACCTTTTAAAATTGTCATTCGTTTAATGTTTGAAAGATATATCAGAACTGCGTATATAGAGGTTATAATACCTCCAAATAGGCACTTGGGGAGACAATCCCATAGAGATGTAAACAAACTTAAAACAGTCCTAACTTGTTTACCCTAACCCTTTGCACTAAGATCTTCGAGATCTATGCTATTTAGATCAAAATCTGTCGTTCTAGGACAAAAATAACTCCCCAAAAGTTTTTTTAGGGTAGCTATAGACACTTAGGGAGACACTGAAATGTCTCCCTAAGTGCCACTGTCTCCTTATTACCTAAAAACTTACGCTAATTTGTCTCCTACAAACGAGGCATAATTCATGATAATTGTTATAACAACTGTGCTTTAAACGTTTTTAAACACATGTATTTGGATTGAGGCTTATATATATACGTCGCTGTATATTATTTTAATCAACTAGATTCTCGACATTTGTGTTATAATTGTGTTTGTTATTTGTAAAAAAAACCATTGCAACCTATTATAGACTGCAACCACGTCTGATGCTGTTAATTTGGTTATAAAATGCTGGGTCGTAAATACGGAAAGCCGTTTTATGGCCAGGCTTTCTGGCACTTAGACCCCGGCAACTGACGGGGCAAACATTTCCTCCCTGGTAAATTGACTCCTCGCATACTCTGAGTTACGGGAATCTGTTCCCATTGCCTTGAAACCCAACTCCGTCCCAATCGATGGCCCATCATGCTGGCCCATATAAGACCACTTTCTTCCCGCCTTTTTTTTAGTGGTCACGTCGCGCGCAGTTTAAGACTGGCGACCCAGTCACACCCTACGCCTATTTCATGAATCGTGTAAAGATTGAAACATTCAATGATTTTTGCAGCAAATAATGTTACTCTTTCTGGAAATGTTTTTACTAAGATTTGTTCGTTGAAAAGTCATTATCAAAACACTTCTCTTGCAATCTCCAGCTAATATGCAATTTTAAAATATAAAAAATGTTATAAAATAAATTATTCTGTGCGATAAACAGAGCCTTGGAAATGAGTATGAATCGGTCGTTGGTATCATGGAATACTTCTGTATGTTCTTTCGGCATTCCAATGCCCACCAAAATATTTCAACCAGTTCAATTTCTACCCGTTCTTGTACCACTTCCTGCCGACAAAAATCCTGAAAGGACGGAAAACCACTCGCTGGATGTTAGATCTTCTGAGAAACCCCTCGAAACAGCGGGCTTGACCGCGCGTAGTAATGGAAGCAATAAAGTTGTAGATTGGTACCAGGTCAATCACGGCAAAAAACACATATACATAGTATGTCACATTGCATGTATCAAACCTCATTGCAATGTGACTACCAGGGACACTGCCAAGCTCATTTCGGTTTAACTTTCCGGTTTAATAAAAAAAGGTATTTTAATGTAAACGAAAAAATGTCTTCCTAATTTGTACTGCGCGGGTCAATATTTGCCCAAGGCCTGACAAATAGTCATGCTGGATTCGTTTTAAGTTAGTAACGGTAATTTTTTTTATTTACTGCATCTACACATAAATGGGAAAAGTTCTGTACCTCTGTATACCTCTGCTTCTCTGCTTCTCTGTGTACCTCTGTACCTCTGTACCTCTGTACCTCTGCACCTCTGCACCTCTGCACCTATGTACCTCGCCACCTATGCACCTCTGCACCTCTGCACCTCTGTGCATCTGTGCATCTGTTTGCTGTACCTCTGCATCTCTGCATCTCTGCATCTCTGCATCTCTGCATACTTGCACCCATTTTACCTCTGCATCATTGAACCTCTACACCTCTGTTTCCTGTACCGCTATACCTGGAATCCTCTGCACATCTGCACCTCTGTACCTCAGTACCTCTGTACCTATGTACCTCTGCACCGCTGTACCTCTGCACCCCAGCATTTCTGCACCTCTGTACCTCTGTACCTCTGTTTCCTGTATCTCTGCATCTCTGCACCCCTTTTACCTTTGCATCATTGAACCTCTGCACCTCTGCACCTCTGCACCTCTGCACCGCTGTACCTCTGTATCCTGTACCTCTGCACCTCTGTACTCTTTTTACCTTTGCATCATTGAACCTCTGCACCTCTGTTTCCTGCACCTCTGCACCTTTTAACTGCGTGATTAGGGGCGATTAAATGACCAAAATTGACAGATTAACGTTAACGTTGTTATACGAAGATATCTACACATAAATGGGCAAACCTCTGCACCTCTGCACCTCTGTACCTCTGTACCTCTGTACCTCTGCACCATATGCGTCTCTGCTTTTCTGCTTCTCTGCTTTTCTGCTTTTCTGCTTCTCTGCACCTCTGCATCTCTGCACCTTTTAATCACGTAATTAGGGGCGATTAAATGGCCAAAAATGACGAATTAACGTTAACGTTGTTATACGAAGCGATAGCCCGTGCAACGGTATCGATTGATTAAGGGCGCTGTTCTTTCGACGCTGTTCTTAGGTATTTAAACTAGCATAAGTGCCTTGATCGCTGTAAATTATGTGTAATTCAGCTTATTTTGAAGGGGCACTGCACTATAGTCGTAGCGTAAGAATTTGTACGCGTACGACGATCGACATACGTCAACAGGCTCGCAAAAATTAACAGGGGACAACTTCTCATTGTATAACTAATCACTACATCCAGCAACTGTATTCTACGAACCGCTATTATACGGGCAATCGGCATAGTGTAACTGAAACGAAGTGTCTCGAAATAAGCTTTGCTATCGAGAACTTCAAAGTTGACCTCTGTGTGTCTCGATCATGAGTGAATGCAAGGCAGATTATTCCTTGGGCTCTGTACAGTTTGTGTATACGAAAAGTCTCCCGATATACGGCGTCTGGCATGTAATGTAAGCATTCTCCTCGGCTGGATTCCACCGATCGGCGCTGTCAAATTACTTTAGGGACTTTCCGTATTGCAGTACCTACAATTCTTCACTGGTGGCAATATTTCCTATTCCACATTGGATCATTCAAGAGGAGAACGTATAGTGAACACATTGCACTAGGCATCACTTTCATTGAGTGTTAATCTGTGTGATGTAATCCAATGATGGCCTAATTTCTTTGCGATTGTCTAATTGTATAGCCAACTGTTCCTTTGGGTGATCGGTTTATTAGAGGCATGGGTTTAGGACATCATGCTGCCTTGTTTGGTTATTCCTGTCAGGTAATTATCGGTCCTAGGCAGGTGGATTGAGCTCCGTGGCGCCAGGTCTATACACCGTGGAGGTTTTTACACCCGTTCTCTAATTGAGGGGAACTGTATTGACGCATTTCAGCCGTTCAATCCCTGGGCCAACGCCAAGGAGCTTCTTAACCAACTTGAGGTGGTCGGAGGGGTCGAGTGGCAATCTATTTGGCCTCGTTCTAAAAGCCATCTCGCTCAATCACCGCAGGGGTTATGTGTCATTTGTGAAGAGTAAAATTGGTTTGTGAAGAGTAAACTCGACCTCTTTCTCTTTCTCACTAAAAAAAGTGACATTTGTGGGTTTGGTAATGGACCTCAATGTGTCAAAATTAAGCGATGTTTACCGCCTTCGTTTCTGGTCCGGTAACCAAA
Source organism: Crossaster papposus (assembly GCA_037893245.1). Classification (NCBI taxonomy): domain Eukaryota; kingdom Metazoa; phylum Echinodermata; class Asteroidea; order Velatida; family Solasteridae; genus Crossaster; species Crossaster papposus. Next base: position 56,515 of record JBAIAA010000003.1, on the reverse strand, counting down.
ACTTTCGAATTCGGAATGAGGTAGGCATGCACAATATTATAAAGTGGGCATAACGCGTATATAGGTTTAGTGTGCCTACCCACCGTCGCGTCGCGTCGTCTTAAAGGTAGGATACACCATTGGTAATTGCTTGAATTATCATGAATGGGTGGTTGTAAAGGTAGGATATACACCATTGGTAATTGCTTGAATTATTACGAATGGGTGGATGTAAAGGTAGGACACACTATTAGTGATTGTTTGAATTATCAGGAATGGGTGGATGTAAAGGTAGGATACACCATTGGTAATTGCTTGAATTATCAGGAATAAGTGGATGTAAAGGTAGGAGGCACCATTGGTAATTGCTTGAATTATCAGGAATGGGTGGATGTAAAGGTAGGATACACCATTGGTAATTGCTTGAATTATCAGGAATGGGTGGATGTAAAGGTAGGAGGCACCATTGGTAATTGCTTGATTTATGAGGAATGGGTGGATGTAAAGGTGGGATACACCATTGGTAATTGCTTGAATTATCAGGAATGGGTGGATGTAAAGGTAGGATACACCATTGGTAATTGCTTGAATTATCAGGAATGGGTGGATGTGAAGGTAGGATACACCATTGGCAATTGCTGGAATTATCATGAATGGGTGGATGCAAAGGTAGGATACACCAGTTGTAATTGCTTGAATTATCAGGAATGGGTGGATGTAAAGGTGGGATACACCATTGGTAATTGTTTGAATTATCAGGAATGGGTGGATGTCAAGGTAGGATACACCATTGGCAATTGCTGGAATTATCATGAATGGGTGGATGCAAAGGTAGGATACACCAGTTGTAATTGCTTGAATTATCAGGAATGGGTGGATGTAAAGGTAGGACACACCATTAGTGATTGTTTGAATTATCAGGAATGGGTGGATGTAAAGGTAGGATACACCATTGGTAATTGCTTGAATTATCACGAATAGGTGGTTGTAAGGGTAGGATACACCATTGGTAGTTGCTTAAATGATCATGAATGGGTGGATTTTGGAGGAATTTTACAGTAAATATAGTTTAACTGACCTGTTGGAAGTTTTACAATAATGGATGCCGAGGAATGCCATAAAAATGGTGTTCGTTTTCAACCGGCGTTGGGCTGTGGTTTACTATTTTGTTCTTTGAACAATTATAAGATAAAATAGCGCAATTATTCTTGTTCTTGTTGTTTTTGTGTTTTCGCAATCGCCGTCCGTCGATCATGATTATTTTCTTTTTGAAAATTCAATTTTTCGGAACAATTATAGGATATCTAACGCAATCATTTTGCTGGATGCCTACAATCATTATTTACTTTCAAATAAGTAAGATATTTCCTAATAATTCGATAGTAAAACATTTCGATATCTGCAAATGGTGTACCCTACCTTTAATGCAACTGAGCTAATTGCGGATTAGCAAGTGATCTATAGTGATCTATGAGTGATTTCATAGAGCTACTTAAGCACAACAGTTTGCTTAATATAAGCACAAAAACCCTTGCTTAGTAAATCAGGTAAGGAGCCAAAATTCCATGCGATTGTTATGCCAAGCCAACAACAGCTAAGTACCAATCAAAAACAATATACATCACTGTCTCTGAGTTATGGCTGGTAAGCTGGTTTTACTAAGCAAGAATGTTTTGTGCTTAAGCAATTTGTATGCTTAAGCAACTCTATGAAATTGGCCCCAGGTCAAACCGCACTATTGCGCATTCGTTGAACACCGTGGTAATTACATGGAGTGACAAGTCGATAGTAGAGAAAGACGATATGGCACGCCGATTATAACACGTGCCTTTTTACGCGAGTTTCAACTTGAATGATTTTTTTGACGTGGTATTTGACTCTAAAACTAGAGTGACTATCACTGAAGATCGTCTGGTTCCTGTAAAATGTAAGTGTAACCGATTTGTTTCCGGTTAGGACCCAGATCGGTGAAGATTGAGGAGTTAGACGAGTTTATGTGTTTTCTGAGTGATCCGGATTGTATTTATGTTGTTTGGGATAATGTGGTTGAGATAACCAAAAAAACGAATCATGGATAATGAGCAATTCTGAAAATTACAATTAAATAGGGCCTACATAAAATGTAATATTTGTACAATTAATTTCAATATCTTTTTACAATTAATGTACATTATTCAATTCAATTCATCTTCAATTCAACAGGACTTATTTATGTGCAGACAAATTTAGCTTAATTAACTTCTCAGTGTTTTAATAACAATTTACGAAACAGTCTATATCTAAAAAATAAAACAAACAAAAGCAACTATAGGCGAATGACGTAATATTACGTTGCCGGCCGTATAAAAGCTCGTAAAAGCGGGCACGGTCACCCGTATGACAAGTATGGACGATGTGCCCTCTGACGCCACGTGTTTAAATCTGTATTCAAATGTGCCCGGCAGTATGCGCACACATCGTGTTTTACATAAAATTTGCTTAAAGAGTGACGTCGCAGATCAGATCGCCTTTGAATTATGTGACCTCTGATGATGTCATCTCTTAACCAAATTTATGTAAAACATGATGCGTGCGCATACTGCACATTTGAATACAGATGTCAAAAGACTGAGGGCACATCGTCTAAAGGTTGCTGCAATATGAACATATTTACAATAAATAAAGGAGATAGTTTATTTTGAGTTTAGTTATTAATTAAGAATGTAATTTGGAAAGAAACAACTCTGTTATAATTGTAAATGTTTGTTTGTATAACAGCCAGATGTAAGATACAGCACAAGCAATATTTCCAACATATTCATTTCATAGAAGTAAACTTCACTAATCAAATATAATCTCATGAATTTTGTTTGCGTCAAAGCACTTACTGGTAAAGTTGTTCGAACTACACATTTGCCTCCGTTTGCCTGATGACAGTGATCGGCAATAGGGCTAATATTTGATAGCAATAACAAAGGTGTTCTCCCGGCAAATCGAATTTAAAAAGCGCCCGCTAAATGTTACGCACTTAATTAGGACGACGCTGGCGGCGCTGTTCAACAAGCTTATTACAAAACGCTGGCGGCGCTGTTTCGCAAGCTTGGCTATACGCTTGCAGTGAATATGTGAATTATATACATAATTGTATTGGACAACACGGAAATAAGGTCGGAACCTGGCTGCATAACTCTTGCTGGTCACAAAAAGCCTAACTGTTTTGAAAATTGCCCAACACACGGTTCCCTAATTAGCCTAAATATGAGGGAAGTGATAGACCGTGGGCAAATCCCGAAACAGTGCTATCATCGTAGAGGCTGCGAAAGGGCGAAGGTCAATATTGACATCGCTCTATAATGATCTTTGCGTTGACGTATGAGGCTTTGCCGTCATTTGCCGAGCTAGCTTCTGTTACCGGTGGCAAATACTGAGCTCTTTCATCACTCGCCTGTAGCCAGACTACTAGGTTGCAGCACCATCTGAAAAAGGACACGAAGACAACCAAATCATCGTGTGTTTGAACAGCAGTGGAGATAGGGGTTCAGAATAGCTTTTCCTTCAATATCGCCTGGAAGGAAAAGCCCGAATCAATACACGAACGTGAGGCGACTTCTGTTATAAATATTGACAAGGAGACTCGGGAGTGGAATAATTAGAAATACCAGAGCTTCTTGGTTGCAAGTTTTTTTCGTTCAATGTGCTTTATATTTCTTTGTGTTTTAATCCATGTTTCCTGTTCCACTCCCATTTTTGCTGTAGATATTTGCGATTATACCAATATCCGTTGACAAAACCAGGAGTACATGTATCGACTAGTTAAAGTGACTACCGCGCAATTACACAAGGTTTAATGCTTTTTTAAAGCGAATGTATACAAACATGTACAAACCTTAAACCAATTATTGACCAAATTAGCACAAAATACTTTACTGGACTGTTAGGGAATGACTGTCTGAAGCATCATGTAAAATAACGGCTTCCTATTAAACATGGTGCCTCCAATCCGAGTGTTCAAGAGAGAAACTCGGCTTCCTGTTAAACCTGGTGCTTCCAATCAGAGTGTTCAAGAGAGAAACTCGGCTTCCTGTTAAACCTGGTGCCTCCAATCAGAGTGTTCGGCTTCCTGTTAAACCTGGTGCTTCCAATCAGAGTGTTCGAGAGAGAAACTCGGCTTTCTGCGCTAAACCTGGTGTCTCCAATCAGAGTCTTCGAGAGAGAAACTCGGCTTCCTGTTAAACCTGGTGCCTCCAATCAGAGTATTCGAGAGAGAATCTCGGCTTCCTGTTAAACCTGGTGCCTCCAATCAGAGTGTTCGAGAGAGAAACTAGGCTTCCTGTTAAACCCGGTGCTTCCAATCAGAGTGTTCGAGAGAGAATCTCGGCTTCCTGTTAAACCTGGTGCTTCCAATCAGAGTGTTCGAGAGAGAAACTAGGCTTCCTGTTAAACCTGGTGCTTCCAATCAGAGTGTTCGGGAGAGAAACTCGGCTTCCTGTTAAACCTGGTGCCTCCAATCAGAGTCTTCGAGAGAGAATCTCGGCTTCCTGTTAAACCTGCTGCCTCCAATCAGAGTCTTCGAGAGAGAATCTCGGCTTCCTGTTAAACCTGGTGCTTCCAATCAGAGTCTTCGAGAGAGAATCTCGGCTTCCTGTTAAACCTGGTGCCTCCAATCAAAGTGTTCGAGAGAGAAACTAGGCTTCCTATTAAACCTGGTGCCTCCAATCAGAGTGTTCGAGAGAGAAACTCGGCTTTCTGTAAAACCTTGTGCTTCCAATCAGAGTGTTCGAGAGAGAAACTCGGCTTTCTGTTAAACCTGGTGCCTCCAATCAGAGTGTTCAAGAGAGAAACTCTGCTTCCTGTTCAAGAACCTGGTGCTTCCAATCGGAGTGTTCGAGAGAGAAACTCGGCTTTCTGCGCTAAACCTGGTGTCTCCAATCAGAGTGTTCGAGAAAGAAACTCGGCTTCCTGTTAAACCTGGTGCCTCCAATTAGAGTGTTCAAGAGAGAAACTCGGCTTCCTGTTAAACCTGGTGCCTCCAATCAGAGTCTTCAAGAGATAAACTCGGCTTCCTGTTAAACCTGGTGCTTCCAATCAAAGTGTTCGAGAGAGAAACTAGGCTTCCTGTTAAACCTGGTGCCTCCAATCAGAGTCTTCGATAGAGAAACTCGGCTTCCTGTTAAACCTGGTGCCTCCAATCAGAGTCTTCAAGAGAGAAACTCGGCTTTCTGTCTGTTCTCATGTATATACTGTTACAGTACCTAGATGTAGAACGACAGAATAATAAATTTGTATTCACCCGTGCTGCATCTCTTTGGAATTCCTTGCCTTGTGCTTTTGTTTCTCTCCAACCTATGATATGTCCTGTTTCAAGAGGAATGCTATTTTCTACATTCAGTTGTCCTCGTCTCTATATTTTTTTTGTAGCCATTCCTCAGTGGCTTAATGTGTCTTCAAAAATAATGCCAACATTATTTTGCAAATGCAAACACGTAGAATATCTAACCAACATAGATAATAAAGGTATAGTAGGCCCTATGGAATAAATTATACACATTTCGACTTTAAAATGAGACATAAAACGTTCAAATCTGATATTTGTAATTTCCCGAGAGAGGTCGAATTGACCACGGGACCAAGTTTTTCGATTTTGTTTGGATGTGCAAGTGATGCAATGTTGGGGCTTAGCAGCTAAACGCACGTGTCCAATTCCTAAACATCAATCTCCAATGGCTTTACCCGTCTTCATGCTTGCTAAACATTAGCACGTAAAACATTTTTACAAACATGAATTTTGTTTAGTCGCTCAAGACATTTTTTTTGCGAATGGACCAGGCAATTATCCAAAACATACTAGTAAGTTACCGTCGTCCCAATGCCTAAAAAAAGAAACCTTGGTCCCACGGTTAATGTGACCTCTCTAGGGAAATTACTCGTAGCTCAATGTGCTTTATATTTCTTTGTATTTTAATCCATGTTTCCTGTTCCACTCCCATTTTTGCTGTAGATATTTGCGATTATACCAATATCCGTTGACAAAACCAGGAGTACATATATCGACTAGTAAAAGTGACTACCGCGCAATTACACAAGGTTTAATGCTGTGTTAATTAAAGCGAATCAAAACATGTACAAACCTTAAACAAATTAATGACCAAATTAGCACAAAATACTTTACTGGACTGTTAGGGAATGACAGTCTGAAGCATCATGTAAAATAACGGCTTCCTATTAAACATGGTGCCCCCAATCAGAGTCTTCGAGAGAGAATCTCGGCTTCCTGTTAAACCTGGTGCTTCCAATCAGAGTCTTCGAGAGAAAATCTCGGCTTCCTGTTAAACCTGGTGCCTCCAATCAGAGTGTTCGAGAGAGAAACTCGGCTTCCTGTTGTTACACCTGGTGCCCAATCAGAGTCTTCGAGAGAGAATCTTGGCTTCCTGTTAAACCTGGTGCTTCCAATCAAAGTGTTCGAGAGAGAAACTAGGCTTCCTGTTAAACCTGGTGCCTCCAATCAGAGTCTTCGATAGAGAAACTCGGCTTCCTGTTAAACCTGGTGCCTCCAATCAGAGTCTTCAAGAGAGAAACTCGGCTTTCTGTCTGTTCTCATGTATATACTGTTACAGTACCTAGATGTAGAACGACAGAATAATACATTTGTATTCACCCGTGCTGCATCTCTTTGGAATTCCTTGCCTTGTACTTTTGTTTCTCTCCAACCTATGATATGTCCTGTTTCAAGAGGAATGCTATTTTCTACATCCAGTTGTCCTCGTCTCTATATTTTTTTTGTAGCTATTCCTCAGTGGCTTAGTGCGTCTCCAAAAATAATGCAAAAATAATTTTGCAAATGCAAACACGTAGAATATCTAACCAACATAGATAATAAAGGTAGGCCCTATGGAATAAAATATACACCTTTCGACTTTAAAATGAGACATAAAACGTTCAAATTTGATATTTGTAATTTCCCGAGAGAGGTCGAATTGACCACGGGACCAAGTTTTTCGATTTTGTTTGGATGTGTATAGTGTTGCAATGTTGGGGCTTAGCAGCTAAACGCACGTGTCCAATTCCTAAACATCAATCTTCAATGGCTTAACACTATACCCGTCCTCATGCTAAACATTAGCACGTAAAACATTTTTACAAACATGAATTTTGTTTAGTCGCTTAAGACATTTGTTTTTGCGAATGGACCAGGCAATTATCCAAAACATACTAGTAAGTTACCGTCGTCCCAATGCCTATAATATAAAACTTGGTCCCTCGGTTAATGTGACCCCTCTTGGGAAATTACTCGTAGCTCTGTCAAAAATGATCAGATTTAGACGTTTGATGTCTCATTTTAAAGTGGAAATGGGTCTTTTTATCTTTGTTAGTTACTCTTTCTATGTGTAGCACTTTATAATATGTTGTTTGCATTTGTTCAGACACACTGTTTAAAGCGAATATGCATTAAAACCAAATATTTACTCGGCACTCTATAACGACCTTTCATTTCGACTTTCCATTTCGACTTTTGCTTCCAACAGAATTGTCGTGAATTTTAATGACGGATCCCGTGCGAAATGCACTTTACATTGACGTATATCTTTCCCTAATTTTCATATTTTTGAATTATACAATCTGGTTGGCCCAGCAGCCGCAGTGGTGGGCATTAAAGTACACAATCCCATGGGTTAATTATCCCGAGTTTACCGAGATCTCGGGCAATAATGGCATTATCAAGAAAGAGGTTATTCTCTCTGGTGATTTATAACCGAATGTCCAACGTGTAATACCGGATTGCCGGTATCTAACCGGCTGATCGCCTCCCCTGGGAAAACGTGTCTTGCCTGCAGACGCTGACGTCATTGTGACGTCACGTGGTCCCGGGCCGACCACCTGTTTGACGTGGGGGGTAATACAGTATACGGATATTAGATATGGTTGGCATTTTGTTGGCAGTCGATAAAATAATTACAACCCCCGCGTCGGAATTGTATAACAAGCAGCCACGTTGTTGAATCGAGATCGCCTGATATTTTCCCCTCGTCAGCCCCCCCCCCCCCCCCTCTTCGTTCTTGTTGCACAATAGAATATCCACCTGACTTTATGGGCGTATTCGAAATCCCGTTCTCGTGTTGAATGAACACGCGCGACTGACGAGATCCAACGAGAACAGGTTGTCTACTCCCCGCTCAGTGGGAGCAGATGAAGAACTTTAAGAACAAAGATGGCGGACTTAAAACCCTCCGACTTTCGTAAATGTTTGTGTATACAAATTGAAAGTAATTATTCAGTGCACGATCAATATGAATGATAACAAATACAATTGTACCTGATCATAGAGTGGGAGTATCCTTATCAGTCTTACTGCTATTCTGGGATGTAAATTATTTTAGTAAAATCATTTTGATTTTGATTTTTTGTTTAATTCTGGGCTGCCATGTTGAATTTTCGCCTATACGCATTCCACAATCACGCAAGTGTTTGTAATCGGCAACCTGGGAACATCGTTCGGAAGTCACTTAAGAAAATGCCTTGGAATACATCGTAGAGTGCCCCTTCTATTCGGTGTATCGTTTCCAACCGTCGGGCGGTTGTTCTTTTGTATTTATGTTATTTGTCGCGATTGCTGGAACAACGACAGGATAGCTAGCGCAATAATTTGGCTGGATGCCTAGAATCATTATTTACTTTCAGATAAGTAAGATATTTCTTAATAATTCGGTAGTAAAAATTGTCGATGTCTGCAAATTGTGCATGTATACGACCTTCAGTGCGCCAAGCAATTCTTCACTAAGCACTCACGTTTGTTACTTTGACGTACAGTGTTATTTGGTTAAAAGAATTTATAAGAACATCGACATGGTGACATCTCCTTCGATGACGTACGCCCCGAACCTGCACTTGCTTGTGTCTGTGTAAGACATTGTTTTGATTTACACTGTCACACTGTAGCTGATCAGGTTGTCTTGATTGTTATGCGGATCAGTACAAACTGTATCAGTTAATGTATTACGTCGGTTTGTTTACTGTCAAATAACGAGCCTTACTTCTTCCCCAACAAATCTTAGCGTGTGTGGTGAGGGGAGGTTAAGCATTGCCCGGTACATTGTTTAGACTCTACTTTCCCGCAGATGTCTACAGAACTAGGTCCGTCAAAATAAACGATGTCCATAGATGCCTGAAAGCTATTTTCAAAATTAACTTCCGTGGAGAACCTACGTTTTATCTTGATTGTTTGACTGGTGTAATTTGTGTAATAGTTCTTTTGCTTACCTTGTGCTTGGACTTGTTCATTTTTTTTTATGGCCGAGAGACACAGAGATAGTTTACAGGTCCTAGCATACAGCGAAGTCAATTTATTCACTTTAAGGCAACACAACGAGTGGGTCACTTTAACTTTAAACATGTGCACTTATACTTTTACAGAAGAAAATCAATATTTCAAATCACACTGTGTATGTCTTCAGACAACCTGTCTTCTTTGATGTTCTTATCTTCCACATTTAAGTGCCGTCTTCAGATTGATTTTTTTCCCTTTACATATGGGTAGTTTTCTTTTCCCCAGACTACATTTGTGAACATATCGTTGTTTCAAAATGTCACTTCTCTTAATTGCATGGCAATTCTTTTTTTTCTTCAGGAGAATGGATGTCTCGTTATAAAAAAAACTGCACTTCCATTTGAGACGAAATCGTGAAAAGGCCTTGGCGGTCACTAACCCTGTATATGGGTGTACGCAGTAAGTTGAAACTGAAAATAAGTGAACGTGTATTTATTTCTTGTCGGGATTTATTGAATGGAAATTGACCGTGGGCGGTACTCGAAGTAGACAGTTAAAGTGTACAGCACGTTCGTTTTAAAGGTAGTATACACCAATGGTAATTGCTTGAATTATCATGAATGAGTAGATTTAGGGGGTTGTATTTCATAGTAAATATCATTTAACTGACCTGTCCGAAGTTTTACAATCATGGATGGCGAGGAAAGCACGAAAAACAGCGTTTGTTTTCAACCGGCATTAGGTAATTATTCTTATGTTATCTTTGTTTTTTCGCAATCGCCGGACGGCGATCGCGAATTTTTCTTTATAAAATTGTATTGTTCGGAATAATAACAGGATATCTTAATATTTCTTAATAATTCGGTAGTAAATATTTTCGATATCTGCAAATGGTGTATACTACCTTTAAGGCTACAGATTTCGAAACGAACAAAAAAAGGAAGAGAAAATTGGTCGTTTAGAGTTTTGAGAGTATCTTGTTCAAAGTTGACTTCGTTTTACATGGCAATGAGCTGCTAACGCAAGACTGTGGAACGTTGCGTTTCGGAAACCACGATCCCTGTGAACGGAACCAGAACACGTTTTCGTAAAAGTTCGCTCAGGAGTTTAACTTTTTTTATTTGAAGAATTCAACCTATTCGCTTCTGTAGCTAAAAACATCAATATATACATGTCGGGTGCCAACACCCGACGTATTGTGATAGCAGAAAGCTTTTAGCTATTCAGACGGTCATTCGTCCGTCATCTTTCCCCTTTTTTGTTAACCTCGAGATCACGTCTGGTTGGGAGAGTTGCAATTAGCCAGCTCGCTCAATACACGGGTGAGTGACCGATTGCGGGCCTTTAAGATGCGCTCCGGGCGGGCATAGATATTATTATCTTCCATCCCGTTTTTCTTGTCTCCGTCTGAAGACTTTTCGTTGACCGAGTCTCCCTCGATCACGCTGTGTCAGTTTCCTCAACCCTAAAGGTAAAATAGTGCTCAAACAAGTATACCAATAGAAAAGTATTAAAAAATAGTAGCAAATCATTGAGATTTTATCATGTGGAACAAATATACTCTGCACATTATTCAGACATTTTTTTAGATTGTTCTGAAGTGGCTTGACGTTTATTCCGAGGTAGCTTAGAACAAGCAGTCTATGCAAGCTTCGAGTTCATCAGGAACACCAATTATGTGAATTTCCTTTGAATAGGAAGATATAATTTGAATTTGTTATTTAGGCAGAAACCAAAATAATAAAACTCGACCCAAACTAGGATATAAACAGCAGGGCTTAGGCCGTAAACCGTTGCATATACAATTCTTTTGCAATATTCATTTTTGCGCAGCGCCAACTCGACTCAACCGTGTACAGCTGAAGTCATTGCACATTCGTACTAAGTGTGACCTGTCGCCACCAAATGAGAGTTCAGTTTGATTTTTTTTAAAGAATTTAGATATTTATATATTTGGGTTCTGCAAAACAAGAGCTTTCCAATGGTATACAACACTAAGGGGTGCTGAGTTAAGTAATGGAAATATAAACAACCAGCAACTTACTTTAACTGTAAAAACTATTTTTGTTGTTGAGAAAATGGCGTTTAAAATCTTACAGTTGTGTTACGGTGAATGTACGACGTTATGATACACATGGGATGAAATAAGTTTCAGAGATTGTTGACAGAAGAACAACATTGTAGAAAGGTAAAACAGGACTTACAAATTAAGGTTCACATGAAACAAAAACCGACCATCCCTTTAAATTGTGGGTTTTGATCTCTGTTCTGCAAAATCACAATTCCCGACTTTACTCTATTTTGTTGGTGACAGGTCACATAATTATTTGGTTTAATTCGATCACGTTTGTTTTCACATTGCATACTTGCGTAAGAAGGAAACTAAATACGACGTGAAGATTTACCTACCTACATTCGATGGATTCTAGATTTTATACATGATCGTTTGGATCAATCTTATGAAGGCCCTTTGTCTATATTACTAAAAAAACCAAAATAATAAGTCCTTCAAGTTTATTTTTAAAAAGTGTGTGCCAAAACAAAAATTGTAGTCTCCTATTAAGTTAAAGTTTTTACGGAATGACAGCCGCAACATTATTTCATAAATTGTCATCTTTTTACTAGTGCTTCAATTCTACGAGTCTACATGTATTAATATTTTCGAAATTGAGAGGTCAAGTTTTGACACAATATTTATCTTTCACGTCTTGCTATTTTGTCAGTTTGTATATACTGAGATGCTAGCAACGATTTTACAAAAGCCTTTTTCTGGGAGTGATTTTCTTAAGGAATCAATGTAGCTAAAATAATTTCCAAAGCTCTGACTTTTACGAGCTAATTTTTATATTCGATGGGTCCGGAAGCGCGCCACCAGGGGTCAACGTTTAGGCTCTATTCTCGAGTTAATGTGTCGGCGTATAATGTGATAAAGAGGTGGTTTACCAAACATAATATAATATAGCCTAACTTAATCTACAGGTTGTTCAAGAAACCCCTTTCCAAGGTTTCAAGGCTACTACATCACCCGTGACATTCAACAGCAGTAAGTTGACAGTGTTCATCAATCATGTATCGAAGTCAGAAGTTTTAAAGGTAACATGAATTTTTTTTTTTTTTTTTTTTTTTTTAAGGGGTAGTATTTTATAGCAAATATTGCTATAATAACCTGTACGATCAAAAGGATGGATCCTGGGTAAAAAACTAAGAAACACACGCTGTTCTTGTAGTCTGGTTCCCTGGCCCTAATACTAGTCAGGTCATTTTGTAATTAGATTGCTTTGTATTAAGATGGCACTGGATGGAGTTAACAGACACGACGAGAGCGACACACGAGACGAGACCGCCACGGCGAGAAAACGAGTACCGCTAAAACGAATAGCCATAGTTGCAAACCAGCAATTAAATATATTCTCGGGGGTACCCACATTTTTTGTGTTGGGTCGGGGCTGGCCGCGTGATTTTGTTTCCCCAGCATGGTAAAAGTTAATTATCATAACTGGGCGTTTCTAGACCACACTGAAGGAAGATACTAAGATTCTCGGAACCTTGCCTTCCCTTAAATTAAACTCATCCCCACAATCAACTTGGAGTGCAAAATCCAAAAACAATCGATGGAAAATAAGCATCATCCGAACTCCAACCCCCAATCTTACGATCTATAACCTAACCCACCATCTACTTCAAAGTAAACAAATAAATCTGTATGGCGGGACTTGAACCTGCGATTTCCGGAATACCGTACCGGCGCTCTACCAACTGAGCTATCTCTCCAAATTGTCGGTATCGTTGTTCGAGGGCGCTAGTCAGAAGTCATAAACACCAGAATCCGTGTGGCCAGGGATCACGCCGAATTTTACGATACAACCTGGGAAGCGACATTGTGGGGATCACTCAATGAGGATAGGACTTTTTATCTTGTAATACACAAATAAACCACAAGGGAAACTGACTAGGTAAATTTGCATAAATTCGCAGGTTCAAGTTCCGCCTTGCCGATTTCTTTGTTTACTTGCCGTCGAAAAGCGAAAGGGGACCACTTGACTCTTGAGGGCGCTGTTCATAATACACATAATAGTAACATGATTTAGCCCCATCGCCGCGTTCAAGGCTCTTTCGTGTGTAATGTTCTGCTGTTAATTTACCAACATTAAATAACTAAAACTAACTCTCTTCCCCTTAAACGTTTGTTTTTTTGTAAAGGTTATTGGATAATTCGATCCCAGATTTTCTACGCCACTGTACATACAATCAGTTGATACCAGTACGTTTCGCTGAAAGAGAAATGTCAAATTGTACGGCTAATGTTATAGTGTTCTTTCGTAAACTACGAAAATAAATCCTCTATTATCTAGGACAACAAATGTGCTAAACACCCATGTAAAGACATCTAGAAAAAAATAATGACTTTCCAAAGTTTTGTGATTACAATTGTTTACTGACCAGTTCGCGCCGGAGGACGTATATACACGCATAGTTTTCACCAGATTCAAAACGGATGACGCATATTGAACACGTCACGAGCAAGGCCGGAAATGTCTGTCAGCAGTGAGCAAGGCTGGACATGCGTGGGTGTGCTTCCTGGTACCATCGGCCTGAATCCGCCTCGGATCGAGTTTTGTTCAAAATACGCCCGCGCCTCGGCTCGGTGATGTTAAAATAATCCCAGCGCGAACTGGTAGACGGCAACGGTTTCGTATCGCTATGGTGGTTACCAGTATAACTTGTGCGCTTTTATTGTAGACTATAACTTAATATAGTTGAGGTTCGATGTTTTGATAATTGATAATTGCGGTGAGCTCGGGGTTGAAACCAAATCTGTTGACAGCGTTTTAACTGGGAGGTTTTATTTTCAAAGTGTATACCTTGAACCCAGAGGTGTGCGGTGAATCATCTCCGAAGTGCCGTGCGTGGGAGGCCAGAAATCACTTTGTCAGGAATCAAGAGGCAATCGTACAGATCCCGCATATGTAAACAGACACCTAGCCGCGCCTTACTGATCCGATCATACTACTAAACGGGTGACGGTGTAGGTGGGCGGTGATTCCGTGGGTGAAACGTATCACATGCCACCGGTAGGCCTACTAACTTCTGCTGCAACTGGATAGTACGGAAGAGCCGTAGTATGAATAAATTCAACCCTATCTTTACCTCGTTGACTGTCCTCCTGTTTTCTTAATTTTTTTTCCCCACTGATGATGAGAACCCTTGACGCCCTACAATCGCTCTGTGTCCATCTCTGCACCCAGATAGTTTGCTGTCATACGGGCTACGGTACCCACACGAACTACACGTACCCTTGGCAGGGATGTAGTCGAGTCCATCACAAGTCCCTGCAAGTCCCTGTAAGTCCCTGCAAGTCCATCACAAGTCCTTCAGTTCCAATTCAAATCACAAGCTATTCAAATCAGCTTTGACAAAGGCATTCCTTTGTCATTGTTCATCTAGTTACTTGTGACTGCCTTTATGAAGGGACTTGTGACTGGCTTCACAAAAGGAATTGTGAAAGGACTTGCAGGGACTCGACTATACAACCCTGACCCTTGGGGACTCCTCGTTGCTGGTAAAGACGAAGACGCGAATTCCCGAACCTCGTGTCGAGACTGAGAGTTGGGGTTTAAGGTTACATTCACCGAATATATCTGCATTAGAATAGGGTACTTTTTATCAGTGACAGTAAATATTCAAAGCCGCCATGTTGAATGTGTGAAATTACCCATCATGCATTGCAGTAATATGGCCAACTTGTTTTCTCTACAAGTAAAAATGAAATGTAAAACAAAATGAGAGTTGGTGTTTAAGATTAAATTCACCGAATATATTTGCATTTGACTGCGGTACTTGTTATCAGTGACAGTAAATATTCAAAGCCGCCATGTTGAATGTGTGAAATTACCCACCATGCACCGCAGTAATATGGCCAACTTGTTTTCTCCAAAAGTAAAAATGAAATGTAAAACAAAATACAACGGAATGACACACGTAGAATGTTGCAACATAGATAGTTATAGTTTGAAAGATACACAATGCTACTTAAAAAATATCTAGCGTAAAAATAGGAAATTGTTTAGCAGAGTTATCATTAAATTCCCTAGAGGGGTCAAATTCACCTTTATGGGTGCATGTGACTAAATCAGTGAAAATGACTGCGCGCGAGCTCATTAATATTTTGTGATCCCTCCGATAATTTTGAATAAGAGGTCCCTAGGGCCTATACATTGGACTGATTGTAGAAATAATTGTGGAAATCAAGAATTGGTGACCCGTGGCTTCCAACTCTGGGGATTCCGTTCACAAAAAAGACCAATACGTGGGTCTATTTGGCATAGAGGCGGAGGGCTACATTGATACCTGGGCCCAGAGCTGGGCCACCAGTTTAGGGGTGGTTTGTGTGGAGGGGAGTATAAAAAAAAATTCATTCGGTCAACCCCCATAAATTTGAAAAGAAAATTGTTCTAGGAGTTTTAATCTTTGATTTCCAGTCAAAAAAATAAGGCCACTCTACTCATGAGCGTCACCAGGCGGCGCTCTTTCTTTCAATTTTTGTGTTGGTTACAATGAGCGCCGTATTTAGTGTAGTGGAACCTTATAGGATTTTGTTCGGATACTGTGCAAATGTAGACTTGAAATCAAGTCGTTAGACACTGTCGTCTCTGTCTGTGTAGGCGCCACCGAAATAAACCCGCGCTGAGCCACCATGCCCGTCGTATATCCAGTATCCAAACAAAATCGAAAAACCTGGACGTTCGATGTCTCATTTTAAAGGTAGGATACACCAATGGTAATTGCTTGAATTATCAGGAATGGGTGGATGTAAAGGTAGGATACACCACTGGTAATTGCTTGAATTATCAGGAATGGGTGGATGTAAAGGTAGGATACATCATTTGTAATTGCTGAAATTATCAGGAATGGGTGGATGTAAAGGTAGGATACACCATTGGTAATTGCTTGAATTATCTGGAATGGGTGGATTTGGGTGGTTGTATTTTATAGTAAATATCGTTTAACTGACCTTTTCGAAGTTTTACAATCATGCATGCCGAGGAAAGCAAGAAATCCGGGCATTCGTTTTTAACCGGCGTCGGGCAGTGGTTCTTATGTTGTTTCTTGGTTTGTTATCACGATCGCCGTGTGTCAATCGGAACAATTACTGGATCTCCGGAGAAATAATGTTGCTGGATGCCTAGAATCATTACTTTCTTTCAAATAAGTAAAATAGTTCTTAATAATTCGGTAGTAACCATTTTCTAAATTTGCAAATGGTGTATCCTACCTTCAGAGAGGAAAGGTGTTTCTTTCAAACCATATCCTGGTTATACATTCTACGTGTGGCATTCCGTTATATGTTGTTAGCATTTGTGACCGGCTCTACAAAAAAGGGTGCACTATCATGTAATGGACTACTCAACGTTGAGAGGATAAACATTTCATCAAAATGTGATTTACATTTTTTGCCATTAATGACATCTTTAACACCAATATTTTCAGGTTCCATTCCAAGAAATGTTGATTTTGATGATTGAAGTGGAAAACACGCCCATTTTGTGTTCATCGTTCTGTTGTTCTACAACAAAGCCGGCTTTTTCAAAGCCTGTTTTCTCAGTTGTGTAATTTCAACTCCAAGGAAGTAATCAAAAGCAAACATGTCATATCTCCAGAACGGGTGTAGCTATGGAGCTCTATTATATACCAACTGGAAGCTTACGCTGTGGGCTTTCCAACCATGTATATAACTCAATTTCACTATTTTGTGACATAATACCCTTTATTGTGGAGTGGGTCACATTTGTTTATACACCATGTATAATATCCCCCAGCCAGTCTTCAATTCCGCCTTAATATATATGCCTGGAATGACATCTCCTGGCAAGCGTACATTTCAAGGTACTTATTTCCAGTAAATGTAACCACCTCATTTCGCAGGGAGGATTGATCGTCGAAGCCCGCTGTTTTCTCTCCAGGAAAATCTACATAATTTCGTCAGTTGTAGTTATACCTCCGCTGGCCGCAAGCCACTATTATACGACTACTTTGTAATAATACATTCAAAGCGTCGGCGTCCCTTTGCAAGACGACCAACGCAATAACCGTTAATGAAATGCGAACTACTTGAGTGGCCCATATATCACATGTTGGTTCGAGTGGATAGGGCATGTCAGAATGTATAAGGTACGTGTACTATTAATATTCCGTAATAAATTATCTTGAGAAATGCTCTTCACAAAGGCAAAAAAAGAGAGAGGGTCCGTGTCATGATCTTGATTAATTCCCTCTGCCTCCTTCACATGAAGGAGATGGGCAACATAAACAAATCTCACAGCTTCCGATAGTAAAAAATATAGCGAAAACGTATCAATGACTTTATATCAGAACTTTTTTGTTTTACCAATAAAAGACTGTTCGGTATATGTTGTACTATGCTAACCTATTTTGGAAGTACGGGTAATTGCAATGACTTTTTGTGGCCAGAATAAAAAGTAGAACGTAGTTCTGACCGATACATGTACATAGAGCGACCACCAGCCTAAACACATTTGTGCCGAGGACCGTCCCATACTCCTAACAGAAAGGTATCTATCGCCCTAAGATTTAGACCTATGTTATAACTATGTCTTGGTTATCTCATGGTCGACTCTAATGAACAAAATCGGCAAGAAATTTGGCTACAAAATCACAGATTGAAACTTGAAAACCAAATTTGCAACATTCTTCCTTCATCGTGTTAAAGGTAGGATACACCATTGGTAATTGCTTGAATTCAGGAATGGGTGGATGTAAAGGTAGGATGCACCATTGGTTATTGCTTGAATTATCATGAATGGGTGGATGTAAAGGTAGGATACACCATTGGTAATTGCTTGAATTCAGGAATGGGTGGATGTAAAGGTAGGATGCACCATTGGTTATTGCTTGAATTATCAGGAATGGGTGGATGTAAAGGTATGATACACCATTGGTAATTGCTTGAATTATCAGGAATGGGTGGATGTAAAGGTAGGATACACCATTGGTAATTGCTTGAATTATCAGGAATGGGTGGATGTAAAGGTATAGGATACACCATTGGTAATTGCTTGAATTATCAGGAATGGGTTGATGTAAAGGTGGGATACACCATTGGTAATTGCTTGAATTATCAGGAATGGGTGGATGTAAAGGTAGGATACACCATTGGTAATTGCTTGAATTATCAAGAATGGGTGGATGTAAAGGTAGGATACACCATTGGTAATTGCTTGAATTGTCAGGAATGGGCTGTTGTAAAGGTAGGATACACCATTGGTAATTGCTTGAATTATCGGGAATGGGTGGATTTGGGGGGTTGTATTTTTTCGTAAATATTGTTTAACTGACCTGTCTGAAGTTTTACAATCGTGGATGCTGAGAAAAGCGAGAAAAACAGCATTCGTTTTCAACCAGCTTCGGGCAGTAGTCCTTATGTTGTTCCGGCGTCCGGCGATCTTGAATTTCTTTTTAGACAATTTAATTTTTAAAAACAATTACAGGATATCTAGCGCAATCATTTTGCTGGATGCCTACAATCATTGTTTACTTACAGGGAAGTAAGATATTTTTTAATAATTTGGTAGTAATTATTTTGGATTTCTGCAAATGGTGTATCCTACCTTTAAAAAGCAAAATCAGACTGAAATGTTAAATGTAGTAAGGGAATGAGGGAATGAAATGTTGTCTAGGTAAGACGTTGGCAATGATAGTGCATGGGGATATGGAATCGAGATATTGACGTGAATAAAAAACCTTGGTAAAAAAAAGAAAACCATTCAGTGATTATTTTACACTTCTTGCTAATGTGAGTATTACTGAATTGCTATGATTTAGTGCGGCATTTTAATACTAGTACCAGAGCTTGACTTCCACGCGACCGCAATTCATTACAATTAATTATTCTGTCAGGAAGCAGTTTTGTTGAAGACATGAGTTTTTGTCTTCTTCCTATTTGTAGAGAAGGCTCTGGCGTCTAATCGCGGGCGTGAGGACATTTAAGGTCTCGACGGCATCACCATAGTTAACATAAGATTTAAAATAACATAGTTAACATACATGTCCAGAATAGATTGGGCTTTTAGGCACAAGTCAATTTAGGTATCAACTGTGTTTATTTCATCACACACACAAACAGTCCAACATTGCTGTTATAGTTATCCTACCGTTAGAGTTTCCAATACCTATTCATCTACAAACTCGAATAATTACCCGCTCATCAGAACACCGCACCTACTCGCCTATCGTAATTTTAAATGTAAATTAGTAATATGTTTCAGACAAAGTCAACATAAAAGAGAGCTTTGCGACTTTGCCCTCAATTTGTCTCCATGTATAAGCCCACGGGCGGTCCAAAGTCACTACATTAGTCTATCGGTACATCTGCCCATGCCCCCGTGTGTG
This sequence comes from Crossaster papposus, assembly GCA_037893245.1. Taxonomy (NCBI): domain Eukaryota; kingdom Metazoa; phylum Echinodermata; class Asteroidea; order Velatida; family Solasteridae; genus Crossaster; species Crossaster papposus. The sequence goes on along the minus strand of JBAIAA010000003.1, from coordinate 36,888 downwards.
TATTCACCATGAATGTATTAACCAGTCGTGATGCTTCGGCATCCGTACAATCCACTCATCAATCCTCTTTTAATTATTCCTTTTTGGAAACGAGGTTTTGCGACCACATGCCCGGTGAAACGTACAGCCGGTGCCAATCTGGGCAAAAACAAAAGGGAATATGTGACCTGCTCCCACAAAACCATACATATAAGTTGGGGTTTTTTTAAAGTGAGATATTGTTATTTTCATTTAGTACATGCATCTTCAGCTTTCATTTGGTATCAAAACCACCTTTATACTATACATACTTCCAATTTCCGATAATCTATGGAAAATTCGATGTGTTTGGGAGATAAATTACCACTTGTAGGACACAGTTTGTCTCAATAAATGCATGATTTTTGTACTCTCTCATCAATAAAGTTGATTTTGTTTAACTGAGGGTTAAAGTATAAATATTAAAGAATAAAAAAATAACGAAAAACTAAAATCGATGTCCGCCAGATTGTTCACCCCATTTCAACTCAGTTGACGAGCTGTATCTCGAAATAGCCTGTGCGACTTATGTCGGGTTTCGTAGGAGCGGGTCACATATAAACCCTAACCTGTACGCTCGTTTCAAGGTGATTTCGTTCAAGTATATCGGTAATGTGGTTTTGATTTCGACTTGATCATTCTGATCATCTTTGTTTAACACCTCGAACACCGGCAGGCGTTTCGAGGTAAACTGATGAGCGCCCTCTGTAGTTTGATTACGGAATTTAGATATCGTGGTAACAATACAAATGAGAAAAATGTGATACAAAATCGGATTTGCCTGAATGTAACTCGATCCACAAATGACGTCACAAATCACGTTGTTTTTAAAGGTAATAATTTTTGAATTGAGGTCGCAAACTTTAACAACTTTAATATTGGCGACGGATATAAATATGTATTACGTATGTAATGTCCGAAGCTTTACAATCATTGACGCCGAAAAAAAAGCACAAAAAACAACAACAATTATTGTTATTGTTGGTTTTTTTGCGATTGTCGCTGGCGATCGTTTAAAAAAATTAAAAATTCAATTTTTCGGGAAAATTACAGAATATCTAGCGCAATCATTTTGCTGGATGCCTAAAATCATTATTTATTTTCAAATAGGCCAAAGTAAGATATTTTTTAATAGTTTGGTAGTAAAATGTTTCGATATCTGCAAAATGGTGTATCCTACCTTTACACATAATACCTGTACACCCAGTCAAAAGCGCACAGAGCGATGGAAACATCAGTTCACGCGTAGGCTGTGTAATAACTATCGGGTTCTGCGTCATAAAGCTTACCCCTGGCTTGAGCCGTTCGGTAGAGTAGATTTCATTCCAACCACACGCTACCTCCAAGTACGCGCGCCAAAACACACAGTTGTTGTTCATCAACGACGTTACCACAGCAACACGCAACGGTTAATAAGTTAATGTATTTCGTTGCTCCCCCGTTATCACTGATCAGTAGACGCGCGTGTATCTAACGTAACTTGCGTATATTATTGTTGATGTTCATACTTAGTTCGCCAAATCTCGTATTTGTTTATTTAATAAAAAACTGATTTTGTTGCAATTGCTATTGGTATTTATTCACAAGTTTTGTTTTCTGTAATAGGTTAATTTGTTGATACTATTTTCCAACATTTTAGTTTAAGAACTAGAAAATCGGGAAACCTTCATAATATCAATATCTACCAAGACTGGTACTCAAGGCGCTCTCACATTATTACCCCGGTCATTGGGCCCATGAAACATTCCAAATAACATCTCAGCTCCCTGAGGAGTATACAGCTGGATGCTGCCATTTCGGCGCAAAGCAGCTAAATCAACCACAATAACCATCTCTGCCCTCCTCATAGGTACCCATTTAGTCTTGGGTGGAGAGAAACAATGAGTGACAAAGTGCCTTGCCCAAGGGCACACGCACCGTAGTCCCAGGTCTGACTCAAACCCACAACCTGCAGCTTTACCTACAGATTACAAATTCAATGCTCCAAATCACGATACCGCGGCACTTCAGACCTTCGCTGCAGCAACATTCATGAATAGATTATTGTATAGTTTGCCTCCATATTTTGCTCGACACCGCGATGCATGTATTACCCTGTGCAATACGCACGATGTCGTTTGAAACAAACAAACAAAAAACCCAGATACAAACGGAGGCCTTTCGATAATGCCAATCACGTCTCACAGGATTCGTAGCCAGCGCCCCAGGCACGGGGTCAGGGTACGCAGAACGGCAGGTTAATATCCTAGTGATGGCTGCCCTGGGAACAACAAACACACACATACACACACATCAAAATACCATTTTCATTCAACTTCATCATCGAAACACTCGTTTAGATCCATCCTTTAAAAAAACAACGCAGTCGATAATTTCTCGGTATGTACACGAGTCACGTGACCGCATCAGTCTGCACTTTAGGACAGGAAATTGAACCGTGTCTAATTGTTTTCTTACGGACTATGGATGTGAGTTTGCCGGAGGGGAGATATTTCATTCTTTCTTTGTCGCTTTGCCGTTCCGATGCCGGGCACTCGACGTCCCTTGATTTATGCTAATACGTGCACCTGTTCTGTATAAAGACCTCATCCTTCATTGACATGGGGATCGTCTATTTCCCCCCCCCTCCCTACCCACAATATACCCCCCCCCCCCCCCCCCTTCACCCTCTTCCCTTTGCCAAATTTCAAGACATAGGCCCTTGTACTCTCTCCTGAGACACGGGTCTATACTGCGTTTCCCCACTGGAGATCTAATCAAATGCCGACAGCGAGAAATGCACGAGAAATCTTCGAATTGAAGATGTCTTAGGAAACCTCTTATACAAAAAAAAGTCATGCCAGTCGCAATATTTGTTACCAGTACTCATTAAGCGTAACTCGTTTTGCTTCTTTGAAGTGTAAGGCGTGACTATCAATCTGACCTGCCATGGCATAATGAGGAATAACCCCAGCTTTGATTTTTAAATTTTCTTTACACTATAGTAAACAGCAACTCTTTAGCTTTCCAATGATACCCAAAACAATTTTTCTGTACCTCAATTAATTCTAAAGATATACCACAGGAAAGTTGACAATGCGCCCCACAACTTTAGCAATCGCATTTCGAAAACCAAATAGGTTTTGAAAGAAAAAAACAAACAAGTTTGCGCCACCAACGGCAGTAAAAATAATTCGTCATTTTGTCCACATTTGGGAGTGATTTGTCACAATAAAAAAATGCACAGTGTGGATTTCGGATACCTTGGCATCTTAAAAAACAAACTCAATCAATTTTAAAACTATTTTTTACGGTGGCCAACTTCAGGTACCGATTACTAGTCAAAACAAGGTTTTGAGAGACATTCCTCCGCATTTTAGCCTCAGTACAAATGGGTTTGTAAAAGACACGTTCAATTGTAGAAGTACTTTTTACAAAGTTTATGATCACAAAACGCGGACAAGATCCGCGGTATGTACTTAATTTGCGCTGGCTAGTACAGTTACTGTTATAGAAATCAACTGCATTTGTTTGACCAAACTATATGGTGGAGTAATTCACACGAACCTTGCCCTTTAATTGACAAGGGACAATTTGAAATTCACAACCCCGAAGCTAAAGCGAACACAATATTGTTACATTCTAATGAGTTTACAATCACTAAAAAATTCGATTGACTGAATCCTGATCTCAATAAGCCATTTGCGCGTGACCCCGAGTTAAATTTGAATAACATCTGGTACACTGACTTGCTCACACAGCTTGGCACAGTTTAACTTTAAATTCTCCAGACCAAAGACGCTGTTGCTATATCACGTAATTCGGGGCAAGCCTTACGCGTCATACGCTAGCAACCCCCAGCTCTGGATTGGTCTGGTGTCTTTTTGCCATTCTCACCCATTGTAAACAATGTATTGGCGCTGAGCGTCTCTTACGTAACTATGCAAAAGCTTGCCCCGAATCACGTGATAAAGCAACAGTGTCTTTGGTCTGAAGAATTTAACGTTAAACTGTGCCAAGCTGTGTGCTCTGGTACCACATAACGACCGAGGGGCGAGACACAAAGGAGAAAGGAAACAAAAGCCCCTCGGTCGGCGGTGTGAATGGAAAAATTCGGTCCTCGATCGACGGTGCAAGCGCAAAGCAATGGGGATTGGGTATAACATAGGAATAAAGGAAAACACAATATCGAACCTCGATCGTTATGTGGTTCACGACTGCGTGAACAAGTCAGTGTACCAGATATTATTTAAATTTAACTCGGGGTCACGCGCAAATGGCTTATTCATAAAGGTCCTAAGGTGATCTAGATTGGCAGTGTATAGTTAATAGACTCTTGTTTTAAATTCACCCCGAACACAGACGCACCTAGAAAAAACAACAACATCATCTGTGTTGTCCGAAATTAACATTTTGTGGAGCAGAGGGCGAAAGCCAACATTTAAAGGAGTGGTCAATTTATTTTGTTCTCATGTGAACCTTAATTTGTAAGTCCTGTTTTACCTTTCTCCAATGTTGTTTTTTTGTCAAACATATTTGAAACCTTGTTCATCCCGTTTGCATTGCAGGGTTGTAGTCGAGTCCCTGCAAGTCCGTTCACAAGTCCTTTCGTGAAGCCAGTCACAAGTCCCTTTATAAAGGCAGTCACAAGTAACTGGTTGAACAATGACAAAGGAATGCTTTTGTCAAAGCTGATTTGAATAGCTTGTGATTTGAATTATAACTGAAGGACTTGTGATGGACTTGCAGGGACTTACAGGGACTTGCAGGGACTTGTGATGGACCCGACTACATCCCTGTTGCATTGTGTCGTCGTACGTTCACTATAACACAAACTGTAAGATTTTAAATTTTCTCAATAATCATTTTTTTTACACTGAACTCAGTACTCTTGTTCTGCAGAACCCAGATATATACATAGCTCAATTCTAAAAAAAAATCGACTTTGCTTCTATTTTGTACAGTGGCAGGTCAAATTTAGTTTCACGATGATTTGGAGGCCAAGAAATTGAAGTGACGTAAGACAGGCCGGGGATTCTTTACACAAATGACGTACTACTGCGAGGATTGACGCAACATCAGACACACTTGGACCACCTGTGGTAGTTCTGTACGTCTGCTCAGTTAATGCCGAAGTATTACGCAGCTAGTATCCAAAGTTTAAAAGCTGTTTATCCGTCATATAGTTGTTGCATCCTAAGTGAAGATAATAATATGCGTACTGACGTCTTTGGTGGATTCGGAGAAAACTCCCTGTACTGAGATTGTTCCGTGTCAATCGTTAGCAACAACATCGTATAGACCTTTTTCGCTAATTAATCTTTCCCCCAGTGATTGGTTTTGAGGAACAGGTGTTTTTTTCTTCCGTTTGTTTACGACTTGCTTTTGATGTTTTATACATGTCCGGTAGCGCATCGATTTTTTTAAAGCCCGGAACGGTAAAGCATAAAACTGCATTCCCTATACGCCAGTTAGCACATTGGCCAAATATAGTAAGAAAAACCTATTATTTTGTAATTGCCTTTTTCCAGAATTTTGCTTACATTTTTTTAAACAAAAAAATACCATTTGGGAGACCGCCAACATAGGGCCGGGCAAGATAGCTCAGTTGGTAGAGCGCCGTTTTGGTGTTCCAGAGGTCGCAGATTCAAGCCCCGCCTTGCCGCCGATTTCTTTGCTTGCTCACTTTGAAATGTTTTATTAGGCATAAAAATAAGAAATTGCTATAAGCAAAAGTTTCTACTTTTCAGCAAAACCGAAAGCTTGTTTTGTGCAAGTAAAAGCTTTCCAGATTAGCAATTACTTATAAACGTACACATAAAAACAAGCTTTTACTTTTGTCATTAAGCATTTACAGTTATTGTTCAAAACCTAAGCATTTGCTAAGCAAGATTATTAAAAAACTGTTAGTCAGAGCAAAAGGTTATTTATATGTTTGCTAAGTAATTGCTTTTAATGTTTGCTTCAGTTTGATAAGCTTTTGCTTATAAGTAATTGCTAGTTTTTGTTTTGTGTGTTCGGTCCAGTGTATATGAACGCCGACGAGTTTGATTTTTGAGAACAAATGTAAAAGTTTGTACCTAAAGTCCCATGGGTATTCACTCAAAAACCGTTGACACGTGTTGGTTTAAAGGTATATAGGATACACCATTTGCAGATATCGACAAAAAGTACTACCGTATTCTTAATAACTGTCTTACTTCAATTGAAAGCAAATGAATCTAGGCATCCGGAACAATGATTGCGCTAGTATCCTATAATTGTTCCAACAACATTGATTTTTTTGGTTTTAATCACGATCGCCGGACGGCGATCGCAAAAAAACAAGAACAACATAAGATTCAATGCCCGCCGCCGGTTGCAAACGAACACCGTTTTCTTGCTTTTCTCGGCATCCATGATTTTAAAACTTTGAACATGACAGTTAAACAATATTTACTATAAAATACAACTCCCCAAATCCACCCATTCGTGATCATTCAAGTAATTACCAATGGTGTATCCTACCGTTACGGGTTATTGTATACAACCATACACAATTGAATCATCAAGAATGGGTGGATTTGGGGGGTTGTATTTTATAGTAAATATTGTTTAACTGACCTGTCTGAAGTTTTACAATCGTGGATGCCGAGAAAAAACCCCAAGAAAAACGGCGTTTGTTTTTAACCGTCGGGCAGTTATTTGTATTAATGTTATGTTTCGTGATTACCGTCCGCCATCTTGATTATCTTTTTTCAAAATTTGTTTAGAACAATTACATGATACCTATCGCAATCATTTTGCTGGATGCCTAGAATCATTATTTACTTTCAAATAAGTAAGATGTCTCTTAACAATTCGGTAGTAAAATGTTTCGATGTCTGCTAACGGTGTATCCTACCTTTAACGCCCGTTGCAAGTTTTTTTGACAATGCTTGCCTTTAATGTTGCCCTAAAGGTTGGTTCATTCCGAGACGTATGTCCTAAGGGCGCACTCATGGTTATTTATTGGCGGCATCGAATGTCAGTACTTTCAAACTGTCGTTTATTACAACTCATCTCCTACATGCCAACAAAAAAATAACAAATTTAGACCTAAAAATAATAATAACAACGCCGCGTCGCCTCGGCACTTTGTTTATCCGCTCTACCATGTCCCGTATCAAAAAAATTGTCTAAGACAAAAAAAGTATACAAACCGGTGCTTTTTGGCGTAACGGTCTGGCTGTAGTGCCTAGTACCGGTGCATGTATACACCCGTGCTTTCCTGACGGGTTGTCCGTCGAGGCCTTTATTGGGCAGTCGCCGCGGCCACTTGGTACGGGTCGAGTGGGTGCCGGAGACACTCTCGGTGTCGTACCGTGCCTCGGGCGCAGAAAGCACCGGTATATATGCTATATAGAAACATGCATATTATGCGTCAGACTCTATGAGCACACGGCATATTAATGAACAAACATTTCAAGGGTGTATGTTTGCGTGCTTGCTTGCTTGCTACATAGTGCTATTCCGAGAAAACAAATTATGATATAAATGTGTATGACATTAAACTATTGTAGGAACTAACTTTATACGGCATTCCCTGACAGACTGCGTTTTATGAAATTCGTAAGGTTAAAGTCGGCTTGTTGTCGCTATAGTGAACCAATTATAGTATCAGTATCGATAATATTGCGGTATAAAATAAATGCATCTGGTGTTAATTTTATATCTTAAAGGTAAGATACATGCACCATTGGTAATTGCTTGAATTATCAGGAATGGGTGGATGTAAAGGTAGAATACAGCATTGGTAATTGCTTGAATTGTCATGAATGGGTGGATTGGGCGGGTGAAGGGGGGGGGGGGGGGGGGGTGGGGGGGTGTTGTATTTTAGAGTAAATATCGTTTAACTGACCTGTTCGAAGTTTTACAATCACGGATGCCTAGAAAAGCCATTTTTTTTTAAAATAAAATTCAATTTTTCGGAACAATATTATAAGTATATCTAGCGCAAACATTTTGCTGGATGCCTACAATCATTATTTACTTTCAAATAAGTAAGATATTTCTTAATAATTCGGTAGTCAAAATGTTTTGATATCTGTAAATGGTATATCCTACCTTTAACTCCCCAACGCGGAAAAGAATACAAAACAAATATTGTTTGTATATTTTGTAATTTCTAAAAAAAGGACTATAGACTAGACATTGCTTTTCTTCAAATTAGTACAGCTTTATGTAGTTTTACTTATATGCAAAACGAAACCCAAAAAAAATCCCTGAAAAGACTATGGTGGCCCAAACATGTCGTCAATTTATCATGAGGACTACATCTATTGATATACAATGTATGATTGACTAATTCGCCTCTAAAATTCATTATTACTAATACAGAACACGGGCCTTGTCTGCGGTTTTTCCTGCGTGCGAGGAAGTTTACTCTTCACCAGTTCACCGGACCCACAGTAAATTAACTCTATAATGATTGATTGTCGAGAAGTGTGCTGTGCACACGCCGTGCATGGCGAATAACGGCTCCGTCTACGGTGTACTCCTTAATGAAACCTAATATAGACTTGCAGTCGGGGAATTCCAACGTATTATACCTCTGTGTAGCCTTAGGAAGCTTTCCAATGTTATACACCTGTCCGTTTGTGCTGCTTTCAAAAGGTATTGTACCTTCAGATATCAAGTATCAATTTTGTTGTTGGTACCAAGTCTCCTTGATAGCGCTAACATTATGTGACCTGTCACCACAAAATGAGAGTAAAGTCGCACGATTTGATTCGGAGATATGGCCATCCAAAGTCAAAACATGAAGTGGTGGTCAATTCTGAGATTTTGAGTAATTTGGAAAGCCCAAGTCCTCCTCTGCATATTCCCATTTTTTGGGTGAGATCAGATGATCAAAAACCTTTTAAATTATGCGATTTTACGTAGTGTTTGCGTAGTTAGTGTTTGGATTAAAGACCATTAGTGGTCTAATTAACACGGTAATTAAATATGCAAATCAGGTTCTCGTAAGTATCCCACGTTTTTGAAATTTTGATATTTTGTTGTTTATACAATAGTTTGTATGTTTGTAAATAATGATTAGAACATAGTTGTTGCTATGCTCAACCGAACCTTACTTGTCCTGTTTTGTAATCTTTTGCGTGTTTTGTTTGAGATGTTTAAAGTAAGTTTTTTTCACAAACACTTTTTGTGAAACCCATGACTTTCTAGAGCGCTGTAAAAAAATATTTATCGTAAAACCCCCAAGTGTTATGTACCATTGGAAAGCTCTCTTTCTCAAGAATTTGAAAATACCAATATCTCAATTTTCAATATTTCCGACTTTACTCTCATTTTGTGGTGACAGGTCACATATGTGGTCAATGTTATTTACTGTTTCCGATGCATATAACACATTAACCCGCTGTGCATGCTATTGTTTACGTATTTATCTATGTAATTTTCAGATATAGCAATCGTTAACGTATTAAAAGGGTCCATGCAGACTTTTCGGGAAGAATTGATGTTTAACAGTTTAAAATGTGCTTTGGTGTGTAAGTAACATGACAAGGGGTGATAAAATGGTATAAAATGACATTAATTGGTGTTAATCAGCAACAATTTAACGAGCCCCCTTGTTAACCTGTCCAAACACTGACAAATGGTGGCACTGTTCGTGACGTACATTTGGGAACCCGAAAAAGTTGACAGCACTATACGTCTGGGCGGCGGGCACGGTGGTACATGTACATGTATAATTCGCACTGTACATGTACACCTACGTGCATGCATGGAGAAAGGAAAACATGGTGCATGTACAAACTGCATATAATCCTTCATTTAAGCTAATAAAAAAAAGCACATTATATATACCCTTTAAAGGTGGAATATATAATTTGCAGCTAACCAAAAAGTATGCAAAATACTCCTGGAAGCTTACTTGTTGTAAAGATATTAAGGATTTTAAACTCCCTGTAAAATTATTCCGCCTGGCATTGTCATTTTAAAGAAAACAAAACAGAAGAATGTCATTTCCAAATATGCGTCCCAGAGACGCACTTTTTGAAATGTCTGCAAATAGTGCGCGCAAGTGTTTGAACGACGTTGGCGGTGCTATTCTTCTGTTCAGTGCGCGACACGCGAGTATCTGCAATCCGCTGGCTGAGAACGCGCCCTCAAACGCAGATTGTGGTCGAAATTCAAATTGTGAATCAGCAAAACTTGATTGAAAATGAAATCTTAGAATATTGTTTTCTCGGAATATGCAGCATTCACAGAGCTAAAAACTTCACCAAGTTGTTTGTCAAGCAACTTTCTTTATATTTTGAGCAATTTTGTTGCTTCAAACGATTATTATTTATGATAAATTCTTACTGGTAATGAAACCCATGATCCCTCAAAAGCGCTCTAGGCACTGTAGCTCGCAAACCTGTAGGGAGAAGACAATGAGAAGAAGGTACAGTTTTAGAGGTGGGAGGAAAACCCCCAGAAGAATATTCGGGGGGAAACCCACGGAGTCAGACAGACTGAAAAACCAATCCACATTATTGGCCCAGGCGGGGTTCGAACCCGGGTCATGGTGGTGGAAGACGAGGAAAGAACCGCTACGCCATCCTGACTCCCCTAGTCTAACCTGACTCCCCTAAGATAACAATGCACAACCGACAAATTGCATATTGTCTCTTTAGGTTGATTTAAAGATAAAAAGAACAAATATATTATTTTAGGGACCCATGGGAATATAGTATATAGTGTTCATAGTTGTATTCTTTTCAATAAGGTTTACATTTTGTCAAATGTACGCGAAGTACAACTATTAAGTGTGGTAGTTCACATTATACATGTATTGTCGGGTTGATTGGTGATTACTTTCCAGACATATTTGAACTGACATGAACGATTACATACTTTTATCGCTAAAGCGCGAGTCACGCTACATTGTATGTGGTCACTTGAGGGCGTGCTACTTGCTTAAAAGAAGCATAGGAGAATTTTGAAACTCTTGGTGGCAGCAAACACACTGGTCCTTTTTGTATTGTTTACGTCATTTTGAGCATGCGAAAATTAACTTCAGCCACCAAGCGTCCCAAAAGTATCCTATTGTCACAGTAGCCAAGTTATTTTACTTCAACAAAGCGATAGTGTTATATAACGGGGGAAAACAAAACAGTCCTAAAAATAATTATTAACACCAATTTATGGTGACCCATAGGGGCCACCGTTCTGTGCATCCGAATGGTGTCGTATCCTGCCCATGGCCGTGCCCGAATTAATTGGCTACGGATGAAAATTACACACCTGTTTATGGGAGCGCCTGTTTATGGAAGAGGGCTTCTTCGGAAAGCAGTTTGTTAACTGAAAAGGATACCCTCTTTAAAGATTACATTTAACAAAAAATCGTGTGTAAGTTCAAGCTGTAGACGTGTAATTCCGACACGGCCATAAACTCACACATTGCCGATGACACGTGACAACAGACGTAATATCGCTAAGTACTCAATCACTGACTAATGATAGTGGTTAGCCTACGCACGCGATCGACCCGTATGTAATACCGTTGCATGCAGCAGCCGTATGGTTTTCGAAATAATGAATGTCACGCTATCATAAGCATCTCCTCGAGTGCACTACCGTATTGTAAAATTAAAGAAGTGTTCGATTGTTAGGAATGCCAATAACTGTTTACAATAATCTAAATTCGCCATGATACTTCGAGAGAGAAAAAAAAAGGAATGTTTTAAAATTCAACTCGATCTTTTCAGTCACTGTAGATGTCACAATGTACCCGGTGTGACCACCTTGCTTCGATAACATCGCATGATCTCATTTATAATGCGTTGCTATTCATCCATCGTTTACCATGGTACAGGTTATTATTAACCACCTGTATGTTTCCCCTCCTACAGGCTATAATCACCAACCACCTTGCGCACCCCCGGCGCGGCAATGGTACGTTCCAGATGACCGAGGGGCGGGCTTCATCGTTTCCTTATCTTCGCCAGATGGCACGTGACCACGGCGGATTCAACAACGGAGTTGTATAGTATAGTGGCGATGCCTACTGTGTAGGTTGACTGCGTACGGACGGACGCGCATACGTGTACAGCTCGGCCGTAGCCAGATGTAGAAGAGTACACGGGCAGACGATATCGCTTGGTGAGGGAGAAAGGGCGGGAACGAAGATGTGAGGGAATCTGGTTATATCCCCATAGCCAGCGCATTGGATATCTGAGCTCAAGTGCGGCAAATACCTGTTGGCCTAAAAGGTATCTCATTCGACACGCCTATGCTCCAATAAAGTAGAGAATACTCAGCCATGCCTTGGACAATATTGGATAAATTCTGAAATAGTAGAGCGAGGAAAGGGTAAGGAGAGGACGGGCGATTAAGGGGGAAAACTGCTGAGTGCTGGATTGTACAGATGGTAGACAGAGCGAAACGACGGATGCAGCAGTCGATGACTCCGTACACAGCGCCGTCTCCTCATCCAGCCCTCACGACAAGCCAAGACGAGCCAGCGTTCATGAGTAACTCAATCGGAGACAAGCGTACCAAGAAGGTAGCTGCTTCAAGTATGGACGGAGGTAAGTGGACCGTAACATTTGATAATCTTCCTTGAAGAAGATATCTTAATGACTATGTACAGATACCTTCCCGTGACGTATAGCCGGCGAGATTGGTGCCAGTTGACAGACCGCGACGGTTGAATGGTCACCAATTAATGAATATTGTTTATCCTACTTTACTCTAGGTGCTCATGTGTACAGCCTGATCAAATTGTAATGATTAAAGAAAGTATATGCATTTGTCTTCTGAATGTAAAGTGTCAAACATTTTACGTTTAAGTTGTACCAAACATACTGTTTAATCCCAACTTGGCGTAAGTTATCTTCCCGTCTGAAACAGTATGAGTTTAAAGAACGCGCATGCGTAGATAAGCCTTTACGGACGTCATAAATACAGGCGTTCGCCAGAATGTTTAATGACATTTGCAACTTCAGTTTTAGCCTAGGTTTAGCCTTCTGACCGAGATTTGACTTTTTTTTGTCCAACGTCTCGTGTGCCATTCGTTTCTCTTCATTGCCTCGCGGTCAACTTTAACGGGGATTCCCTGGACGATCATTGTGAATAATTAATCGCCCGTCTCTACTATATACTGTACCCTTTGGAGCCTCCAATCTGTGGATGTTTTTAATATTTAAAACGTCCAAATGCATGAGCCCGTGGCCGCGCCGCCATTTTTTGTTTACGGCATATTTTGAACTAGATAACCCGAGGTTATCCTAGCAGATGATAACAATTCTTCAGTCTCCGGAGACGGGCAGCGCATACTGTCCGAAACGTTGAGTTTCCTCGGTTTTTTCTTCTTCAGAACCACACATCTTACTAAAGAGATTTATCGTATGGTGTTAATTACCGCAAAGTACTTATAATCTTATTGCCTTTTTCGTCATGCAAGCCTTACTCTGAAATTAACCTTTTGCATCTTGCGTTCGATCCACTTATAATTTGTCCCAATTAAAATTTGATGTTAACTGTCATCTTTTCACGCTTTGATTTCCTCTTGTTTATTTCCTTTCCTATGTAGCCGCCACCTTAAGTGGCCTGTTGTGGGCATTGTGGTTGGCGACTTCCCGTTGACAAATCTTCAAATTTCATCTTGTTTCGCATAATATTTTCGTTGACGGAGCATCAACTATTCATACAGGAATTCAATGATACGATTAAACGTCCTACTAAACATATTTCAAGGACAAAATCGGGTGTCACACGAATCAACATTTTACTACTCAAGGCGAATTATGTACAAGGAGAAATTGATAAATAAAGTCGGTTATAATATGTATTGATTATCTTATTAAACGTGACTAAGTTTGCCTATTGCTGGGCACGAGAAATACGATAGCGTTTGTGTTCTTTCTCTATTATAAGCCGAGGTAAAACCTGAGAAAGGTTTTTGGATTGTGAAGGGACAGAGTGAATGAAATCCCGCAGATAGACGAAAAACATGTCCTTTTCAAAGGAGCTTTTCGTCGATAAATGCATCCCCATTCTTCAGTCCCGGGTTAGTTATTATTTCCCTTTGTCGTCCGAAAACTGGAATACCTTAGGGAGCAGTGTGTTTGTGCTTATTATAGAACCTCATAGGTTCCCTCTCCGTTGATGTATTGGTAATTTGAGCTCATTTCGTGACCTGTATTACACGTCTAGGCCTCGGGAAACCTCTTGTGCACAATCGATAGACGGTTCTTTTTTGCTTGGTGCATACCGCGGGCATAATCGGAACGTGCGTGCCTGCGTATACCACGCGCACCGGCACCCCTAGCATCCTGCCAGCGCGCACGTACGGGTGGCATGTTTTCCTCGTCATTATGCGAGTCGACATGACGACACGTGCTAGCGTTCTAGTACGAGTGCCTAGCGCGTAATGAAGTCTGATGCATTCATCGGCTTGGTACCCGCTGGGTCGTCAAGTAGTTGTATTAATCTACTGCAGGCTTCAAACATGTGACAGCACGATCAGGTACCATATTGGACACAACTTTTTGCTGGTACCATAGAGCAAGGAACATTGCTCTATTGCTGGGACATACACATTATCCTCGCCCGGCAACAACGAATAAATAAGACAACGAATTCCTCGCGATAAAAGCGGCGTAACCACGACGCAAGGCCCATAAATCGGCCATTTTTTTGTTTTTCCTAATTCTAATTGGCTAATTGACATAATAATCATCCAAATTGTGTTTGTTTACATTCGAAACACGAACCTACAGCTTTGCTTTTGTGAATGCGCGCACCTTGCAGACTTTTGCTATAATGATAATTGCCTAAATTCTCAAAACACCAGTGTTGCAAACGTGTAGGCCTATTTTTTAATATCCACCAATTTAACACATAAGGGTTTGGCTGGCATTTCGGATCGGGTATTAAACGTTTCGGTTTGTTAACTTCATACATATTTTGTGTATGTTCTCAAGTAATTAAAGAAAGAACGAACGGGGGTCGGTGTCCTAGTGTGGACACCGTATTTTTTGCTTTGCCTGTATTAACTTGTAACAACTTTACATTTTGTGGCATTATGCAATTTGAATACGCGTATTGACATGTGCGAGTGTTATCTCATCTGCCATGCACGGCGCGTGAATGCTCGGTAACTCATACACGACTGTTTTATGTTTAGATTTCCCTTTGATATCTTTGATATCATCCATATTGCTTGACTCGGAGATAATGACAAACCTAGCATGCGTATGACAGATTATTAACAGCCATACCTTATCACAATGCCATATGTAATTGTAACTCCACACTGCCAATATAAAGAATCTTCATCAGACTTCTTTTCCCGCCGTGAAAGTCCGTATTTTATTCTTCGTAACTAAATTTGTCCCAATTCTTAATAATTAATATTGTGTTTGCTATTAGAAAATAAGCACATTGGCCACCCCATAAACAATTCCCAAGCCACATAACTATTAAGTTACAGAACAGTCGTCGGAAGTCACCGCCATTTTTTACGCGGCTTGTCTCTCGCTCGCTTCCGCACCGCTGGGTGTATTTTGCGCACATTTCCCCATGGCCTTTGCACATCAAGATTTGAGGTTGGGGCCTCAGCAAGGTGGACATGGGTAATTTCCAACACCTCCCGCTTGTTCCCCTCAAACCACAAGACTATTTCTCCTGATTAATAACAAAAAAAGCAAAATTTGTGCAAATTTAGGTTGTTATAAATAAACGTATAGATATTAGGTAATGTACATCATCATGGTAATTTTTAGAAATGGATGAATTATAGGGGCTGAGTACACTTATTTGATGTTACTTGACCAATCATGTTCTTGTAGTCAGGTACCCTGACCCCACTTAAGACGAAACGAAGCATTAGACGTTGGGGAAATGTAGTTGTACCCTCTCACCGATTTGTAATCAATTGCAAAGAAATCTAATGTGGAACAACTGAATATGAAAAATTAGGAGAAGTATTTTTTTTAAATTTTTTTTTTAACGCTGGTCGGGCGACCAGCGTTTGAAATTGATACACAAATATCACTTTACTTGAAAATGTCAGCACACCAGGAGCCATTATTTTACAGGATGCTTCAGACGGTCATTCCATAACTGTCCAGTGAAATATTTTGTGATAGGTTTGGTCATTTATTTTGTTGATGTTTGCAAAGATTGTATATCCCTTTAACATGTGATTTACATGTCAACATATCCACCTTTCACGACGGTGGTTGCAAATTATGGCGTCGAGGTCATTTTCTGCACTTCAATGGGACACGAATATGAATATGAAAATCACAACAAATACATTTATCGGGTAATCAGACATCTCTAATTCTGTCGTTTTGTGTTTTTGTTGAAACAGACACTTGGTCGGGTCATTTGCTGTCAAAATCAAAATAACGAAAACAAATATTGATTTAGCGTATAGGTTGAAAATGTTTCGTAGAATTTGAATAGTGACATTATGCCGTTTGATCGTGAATGATCATGATGTGGCCTGTAAGGGGGAAATGTGATGTCTAACACTGCAAACACATTAATGTGTTTCTTTGATCTATTTAAAAATGGTCCTTGGATGACCAAAGGCCCAAATGATTTCCAAGTCCGTGCGTCGATATCTGTAGTCCAGAGTAGTCGAATTGCGAATAAAGTAAACAGTGTTTTCAAGCCGTGTATTATCATAGCGTTACTGGATACAGGGTTGTAATGACTCGAGTCAATGACTCGACTCGGACTCGAGTCACATTTTTGGCGACTCGACTTGACTCGGGTCCCGATGGGTGAATGGCTCGACTCATTGACTCGACTCGGACTCGAGTCACATTTTTGGCGACTCGACTTGACTCGGGTCCCGATGGATGAATGAATCGAGTCGAGTCATTGCAGCCAAATGGCTCGACTCGACTCGACTCGAGTCTCTCATCAGAATGACTCGACTCGAGTCCCCAAAATAAGAGCAAAACTTTGCGAAAACTAGTGCCGGTTTATGTTTATGTCACTTTTCTGTTAGCGATTAGTTATAAGTACATACATGGCATACATACAGCGGCCGCCTGTTTTCCTTCATTATACAACAAATGTACACCGTGTCGTGGACTTCCACATTGGGTTTCTGTAACGTGTATATATATTATAATATTCAAATAGTTGTGACTTGAATTGACTTGAGCTAAATACGTGACTCGACTCGACTTACACCTTAAACCTTGACTCGACTTACACTTTGAACTTTGACTCGACTTACACCTTGAACTTTGACTCGACTTACACCTTGAACTTTGACTCGACTTACACCTTGAACTTTGACTCGACTTACACCTTGAACTTTGACTCGACTTACACCTTGAACTTTGACTCGACTTACACCTTGAACGTTGACTCAACTTACACCTTGAACTTTGACTCGACTTACACCTTGAACTTTGTCTCGACTCGACTCGACTCGACTCGACTCGACTCGACTCGACTCGATTTGTTTGACATACTGAATCGACTCGAGTCACTTCTTTAAAATGACTCGACTCGACTCGACTCGACTCGAGACACAACAATCAGTGACTCGTTACAACTCTGACTAGATATTACAATATATACACCCGTGTTCTTCGATTTTAATGATGCCTCATGCTGTGTTTTTGTGTGTGTAACATGCATGGAATAATTATGTGTATTTATAAAGTGCACGTATCAACCGATATCGGTTCTCAAGGCACTTTACAATTTCGTTTTTACGTGGCACATGTATTAACATATTCAGAAACCTATACAAGATTAACAGACACCAACAGCATAAAAATCGCCCCTGTCGTTTATGATACATTGATAAATTACCGCAATGTGTTTGGTACTTGACATGCTGTGAATAGTAATTGTCATATCTGATCAGGGCAAATTATCATAACTTTTGTATAGAAGAATATACATTCCCTTCTTTTCTGCAATCATTGGGGAGTTTGTTGCGGTGGTCTAGCTTCACAAATAGAAGAATCGAAGCGGCATCGTTAATTTAACAGACAGCTGTTTTGTACGACAAGTTTAGACACGTATAAATGTTTAAATTGTGCGGGTCGTTGATGCTATTTAAAATAAAGGTGTGCCAGCCGGCGCCGCTTTCACCGTGGTTTGCTGGGAGACTGTTGAATTGCGATCCTCGATTATCTGTAGACTTCGTCAGTCTGAAGAGTGGGTTCCCCTTTGCAGTCATTAAGTTGAAAACTCGGCGTGTAGTGACATGTTTTCCGTAGCGTACATTTCTCAGTATTATACCAAAAATATGTAGTCTTGATAATTCTTCCAAATAGGCATTTGGATAGACAAATTAGCGTAAGTTTTAAGGTAATAAAGAGACAGTGGCACTTAGTGAGACATTTCAGTGTCTCCCTAAGTGTCTAGCTACCTTAAAAAACAAACAAATATTTGGGAGTTATTTTTGTCTTAGAACGACATTTTGGTCTAAATAGCATAAATCTCGAAGATCTTAGAGAAAAGGGTTAGGGTAAACAAGTTAGGACTGTTTTAAGTTTGTGTACATCTCTATGGGATTGTCTCCCCAAGTGCCTATTTGGAGGTATAATAATATGTATTATAATATTGACTAAAGCAAACACGCTTCACGTCGAACCTATTTAAATAAACCGAATTATTCGATATCCATATAAATAGATAAGTCCATAACACATTCACAACACAACGGCAACGCACACAAGTGTGTAAAGGCCTTCGATCGTGGACGGGGTATTGTCCGACCGTCTTCCCTCTTTTGTTTATACTCTAACGTTTTTTGATGATCGCCATAGGATTTGTACACGGGAAAAGATCGTGGACGTTTTGTCAATCGTGGACCCATTGTTTGACTCCCAATTTTTTTGTCCGACGACCACGATTGCCGGTCAATACAAACGCAACGAAAACGCAAACGGCATCCACGACGCATTCAAAACGCACTCACTACACACCAACAACTAACGCATCCCCTGCGCATTTAAAATGCATCCACAACGCATTCACAACGCATCCACACCAATTTTAATAATTTCTCCTTCGCGCACATCGCCTTTTTGTAACCTATAGACGAGTGCACAAACGACTTAGCATTAGTATATGAATATTGTAATGGTCGTGTCAGTCAGTATACGTTCTTCAAATTGACGAGTGAGAAATTGCCTCATTTTGCCAATGTAGCAGTGTGGCAGAACTCACAGGTAACCAACATAATTTATGAGCATGCATTTGTGTATATGTATAGTATATGTGACCGGCTCTGCAATAAAGGGTATTAAGTCGCGCTGTGCACTATCATGTTGGACTACTCAACGTTGAGAGGATAAACATTTCATCAAAATGTGATTTACATTTGTTGCCATTAATGACATCTTTAACACCAATATATTCAGGTTTCATTCAAAGAAATGTTGATTTTGATGATTAAAGTGGAAAACACGCCCATTTTGTGTTCATCGTTCTGTTGTTCTACAACAAAGCCGGCTTTTTCAAAGCCTGTTTTCTCAGTTGTGTAATTTGAACTCCAAGGAAGTAATCAAAAGCAAACAAGTCATATCTCCAGAATGGGAGTAGCTATAAAGCTCTATTATATACCAACTGGAAGCTTACGCTGTGGGCTTTCCAACCATGTATATAACTAAATTTCACTATTTTGTGACATAATATACCCATTATTGTGGAGTGGGTCACAATATCAACGTGATCTAAGTCATATCCCGTACTCTATTAGATAGTAACGCATCTGATTGACATTTTATTAAGATGTGCAGCCACGCGTGGCTTATTGGCATTGCTGTTGTTTTTTCGAACAATTCTTGTTTGACCGATAATAGAAAGGAACATATGGTTTGTAGCTTTAAAAGAGATTTCTTTGAAGTAGCTGAGAATAAGAAAGCAGAATAATGGAGTATTAAAAAATGGCTCGTTTGATGTAAGTACATGTTGTCTGGATTTGTAATAACAATTTATAGAAACTGTCTGAAACTTGGATGGGATACACCATTGGATACACACATTCGCATTTTTGTATCACTGTGGAGACATGGCTTTATTCTCGTGTACAAAATGCTCCCATTTTAACCATAATTTTTTTCCTCGGTTTGAAATTTCGACCCAATATACCCTATATTATACCCTAACCCAAACACTAACCCTAACCCACATCCTAATCCTAGTTTTTGAGTAATTTAAGTAAAATCCAAAAATGTAATTCGTGAAATTCCCAGTGGAGACCTATTCATCTATAGAAATGTACCCTCCGGAGACGTTTTGTCTCCATTGTACACATTGTGTTCATGTCTCCAGAGGGTACTGTATTTCGCACCACCATTGGAAATTGCTTGAATTATCATAAATGAGTGGATTTTGGGGATTGTATTTTATAGTAAATATCGTTTAACTGACCCGTCGGAAGCTTTTAAATTATGGATGCTGAGAAAAGCAAGAAAAACGGCGTTCGTTTTCAACAGGCGTCGGGCAGTAGTTCTTATGTTGTTCTTGTTTTTTTCGCGATCGCTGTCCGTTTTTATTCAATTTTTAATTATTCATTTGTTTGTAACAATTACGGGATATCTAGCGCAATCATTTTGCTGGATGCCTACAATCTTTATTTACTTTCAAATAGGTAAGATATTTCTTAACTATTTGGTAGTAATTTGTTTAATATAATCTGCAAATGGTGTATCATACCTTTAAACATACTGTTTCCTAGTCGCCATACGTAATCGCCAGACGTATATCAATACATACCAAATTATCACGTACATTTTAGAACGTAGCATAAACTGTTCAAAGTAATTAACGTAATCACCAGACTTATATCAATACATACCAAATTATCACGTACATTTATAATGTACATTTATAACAAATGGACCGGTAGTTTGTTTAGACTCCTTTAGAAATGGCATGTTCACAGTAATGCCATCATAATCAATAATGCCGTGATTAAACGCCATGCCTGGTCCCCGAAATTGGCTATTATGACGGTTAGTTTACATCCATAATACCCAGCACGATATGAGACCGAAGGTTCCCCCCTAATACTCTTACACTCTCTATCCGTTGTTACCTAACGCACCCCTCCCTTAAAAAACCTTTAAACAAAAACTGAGAAACCACATTTCGCAAGCACAATGACCACCACATATTGATTCATATGTACGTCCATACTACCTACCGCGGAAATGTTCCCATGATGTTTACTTAACTATTATACATTCCTAATAGATCTGGGGCCAATTTCATAGAGCTGCTTATAATTTGTATGCTTATAAATAAGCATAAACATTGCTTGAGCACAAAACATTCTGGCTTAGTAAAACCAGCTTACCAGCCACAACTCCATGTGATGTACATGTATATTGTTTGTGATTGGTATTCACTTGGTTTTTTGCTTAAAGGGATCGTATACGTTCGGTAATTACTCCAAAAATTAATGGCAATAAAAACTTATTTGGTAAGAAATACAGCAGCTTTGGATATAATGCATTTTTAGAAACTGTTCACTTCGAAGTACTGCGGTTATGAACAAAGATATCACTTTTATCCCCAAAAATTTGAATCTGAGAAATGAAATTTCTACAGGTATAGTTTTATGGTATATATCTATAACTGTATAGGATTGAAACAAACAATGGGTTCCAATTACCAAACGTATACGATCCCTTTAAGCAATTTGTATGCTTAAGCAGCTCTATGGAATTGGCCCCAGTTTCCAATCAGGGTGCTAATGTATTGTGTTCAGCTATCCACGATGTTGAACATTCTAACCCAGATGACATGATTATTATTAATGGCAGCGACGTTAATCATGCTTTACTGAATAAGAGCAGTGTTCAGAATCGCCAATATGATGACTGCCCTGCCTATACACGTGGTAAAGCCACCCTTGGTTTGTTTGACTCGAACGGCAGCGAAGGCTAAATACAAGGTCAAGATTGAGAAGACTCTGATCGATGTGTTTTGGTTGTGACACAATAATTGTGCTGTATACAATAGTAACCATGGTAGCAGCAACAAACCGGTTATGAAATCGTGGTTTTCTTTAGGGGTGCACCAGCCTAATTCAAGTCCCATTGAAAACAGTGTAAAATCAACAATGTTCACGACCAAGTTTCATGCACACCGATATCACTGGGGTTTCTCAAACAACAATCAGATTATTGTCTTGGTCTTTATCTTTCCATTTCTTTTGAATTTTTAGTAGGTTAGCCGATTACATTTTTTAATATTCACACTAAAAGAAACTCACCTCCTGAAAAGTGATACTTCCCGAGCCTGCAAGCAGCCATTTTACAAATGGCATCCCTCCACGTTCTAGGGCAATTAGAACCCATTTTTTTCAACCATAATTTTGTCAAGTCTGCCCTCAGATTGGAGCTCAAAAACCAGGGAGTTGATCTTATGCTATATTTACACAATCCCACCATTTCTTTCACCAAACGGCATCCTTTTTCAAAAGAAATTGTGGGGGCACATTTCATGCAAATGAGCTCGCGTAGAAATTATCCTTTCAATTAGGGTGGTGCACCCTTAGACTCAGTGTTAGACAGGTCAGAGGTTGTCGAGTTTCGATAATAGCGTCGCTCGCCGAAGTTTTGATCATTCTCTTTGTTTTATCCTCTCAATTGATCTTGCCCTCAAATTAAAAAAAATAAGCTTTCTTTTAAGTTACGTAAACTCGATGGAGTGAACCTTCGGCAGATAGTTCTCAGTCCATCTAATCATGGAGGAATCGTGATTTTGAAACCTTCGCCGTTCTTTTAATTTGTAGTATTCGTTGACTGACTTACAAAACTGTCCATAAGTGCTCGTGGACAGCTTTTAAAAAAACACAAAATACGAATAGAACGTGTAAGTCTCGCCAGTTCACGTTTACTTGTTATGTGAGTGTCTTGGTACCAAACACTGACTAGTCTAGTCTCAGACTCCCCGTGTTTGAATTTACGTACCCAACCGTTATCTGTGTGATGAATTGAACGGAAGTCGAGGTTAACACAATCAATTGTATAAACAGTCAGAAATTCGCAGTATTTTAAAAAATGTTGAACATTTTGAATGCTTTTTTTTCTTTTTTTTTCAAAATACCCACGTATTGCCTTTGCTCGGATAGGCCCAGTCATAATGCCAAACAAAATATGCCAACAACTTAGGATGTTTGACATGTTTGACACGTAAAATCTCGCAAGATTTTAAGGTCAACTTTACGCTTTATTGCATTCGTAAGCAATTACCTCCATTCCAAGTTGAAAAGTACGAGCGTCTATTGTGGCAGTGAGTAAGTAATGTATACTGCCCCGTGAACGGGTCCAGGGATGCATTTGAGCGAATGCCATTGAGAATGAGAGCTGCTTCATCTTCAGACATTTGAGACTTTAGCCATCCGTAGCTAGCTATACAATGATTGGCCGCTACGTTTTTCTCATTATTACCGGGTAAACATTGTGGCTAGCAACGCCTGTCGTTGTGTGTTTTCGTTAACTACAGCTCTATGGAGCGTGACATGGGCGTTATAATAATAGATGCGACGAAAGAGGGAAGAGTAGGGACTACATTTTATAATGGAGTACACTTGTTTGTGTGATTAACGACGGGTTTTTTTTATGTTGGATGAGGACCATCGCCTACCAGACGACCATCATCTGAAATGGATTTAATTTGATATGAGGTATAGGCTAAACTCGCATAATCACAAGCAGCGCGAGACGTGTATAGCGCGTGTGCCGTGTTTATTGTGAGATTCGTTGTCTAATCCGATTGTTCAGAATGAAACGAATGCCTGATTGATGGTGAAGTGGCTGTTCAGCATTGTAAAGTGCGGTGTTTCGATGTACCTGCAGCATATATTAAAGTGAACACCAAACGTAAGAGAGCTACAACGTTACTTCATAATGCATGGCCAGGGGCCAATTTCATAGAGCTGAATTTGCTTAGCATGACAATTTGTCCTTGGCAAAAACAAGGTTACAGACCAAATTTTCACGTGATCTTTATTGCTTTGGATAAATAATCACTAAATCAGTTTTTTTTTTGCTTAGCATGGAAAACACATAGAATTGTGGCTGGTAACCTGTTTTTATTAATGAGCAAGACTTTTTTGTGCTAAGTACATTTTTGTGCTTAGCAGCTCTATGAAATTGGCCCCTGATTTGTGTAGGTTGATCCTGAATTTGAATTGTATAGTGCAGACATTTAACGCCATTTTGGTGTTACCCTTTGTGGTGCACAAGTAAAAGGGGACAGTACGTCTGAAGGATTATGAGTACGTTTGCCGTCCAAGAAATTTGCTCCTGTTTTTATTTTATTTTATTTTTGATGATACATTTATTGGCATGTCTTTCAGTGGCATCGTCGTCAATGTGTCTGAGCCGATAGGAACTAGACTTTCTGTAAGCTGAGGTTATAGAACAAATTGATGAAGTGCTGCATAGTGCTCCCCTGCATACCAAATATCGAGTTAATTCATTAGAATTCTTCCCAGCGAGTCGAGGTTGATTTGATGTCGAGAATTGGCTCCGTGCTCTGCTTTCGTTATATCGTAGTAGTCTGTCGGTGCCACGGGTTTGGGGGGGGTAATGTGGGGGGGGGGGGGGGGGGGGGGGGCTGGTCACGTGTATTCAACTACTCTGCCACATAGAACTGCCTTTGAATTGTGTGTTTGGATGACACATTGAGCGCGTGCTTCGGCTTGCTTCGGTTGACAAAAATCTCTTGTTGTGGTCACGTGTGTGGCGTTAGTATAGGTTTTACCGGTCAATTTCGGCAAATAAAGAGCCAATTTAATTTTCGTGCGTTCAATTTGAAACGATTTTGCCTGACAATTATTTACCGTGTTTCAAATTGAGAATTCGGGCGTTCAATTAAACTTTGAGGCATTCAAATTTCTTTAGCAATGTGTTTGATTTAGCATATCGTCGTTCTTTTTCGTGACGCACAATGATCATTCAATTTAGCAAAGCTAGTTCGACTGTAGATTTTCTTTTCTTCAATTTCGTAAAGAGGCAATCAATTTCGATAAATGAGAATTTGAATAAGTACGACAATGAAATGCGAACAAACAAATAAACAAATAAATTAAAAGAGTTGATCCGAATCATTAAGGTAGGATACACCGTTT
This sequence comes from Crossaster papposus, assembly GCA_037893245.1. Classification (NCBI taxonomy): domain Eukaryota; kingdom Metazoa; phylum Echinodermata; class Asteroidea; order Velatida; family Solasteridae; genus Crossaster; species Crossaster papposus. The sequence goes on along the minus strand of JBAIAA010000003.1, from coordinate 11,801 downwards.
GCAGATATTGAAAATCTGTAAGAAATATCTTACTTATTTGAAAGTAAATATTGATTGTAGGCATCAAGCAAAATGATTGCGCTAGATATCCTGTTACAGCTCCGAAAAATTAAATTGTATAAAACAAGAACGGCGACCGCGATAAAAAACAAGAACAACATAAGAACAACAGCCCGACGCCGTTTTGGCTGTTTTTCTGGCTTTTCTCGGCCTCCATGATTGTAAGACTTCTGACAGGTCAGTTAAACGATGTTTTACTAAAAAAATACAACCCCCCAAATCCACCCATTCCTGATAATTCAAGCAATTTCCAATGGTGTATCCTTTTACCTTTAAACAAGTTCGGGTCGGGTTTATTTTCAAGTTACCGGGACCACTAGCGGGATTATTTTTCATCGAAAAACATGTTTTCGAGTATGAACAAAAGAGGGAAAATAGACCGTGTAAGTCTCGCCCACAAAGGTCACAATTTAACTTCCGTGCACCGCTGAGCCGCCGGCTTGGGAACTTTTACGTAAGGTTGATTTTGTTTTCTATAATACTTTGTTTTTACGGAGATCTAAAGAACCAGGAAACGGCCATAAATATAGATGATAAATTAAAACTTCATTTAAATAGGGGATAAAAGGGTTTATCCTGGACTGAGTGGATGGCCTTTCATTTGAGATGCCAGGGGCAAAGCTAGCTTTCAGGAAACGGGGGTGGGGAGGATATGAGGGGGGGGGGGGGGAGGGGTGGTATGAGGGTGGGGGGGGGGGGGCGTCTTGCATTATAATGCAGTTTTCTCTTATAAATTTAAATGGTAGGATACACCATTGGTCATTTGCTTTAATTATCATGAATGAGTTAATTTCGGAGGTTCGTATTTTGTATAGTAAATATCGTTTTAACTGACCTTGTCCGAAGTTTTACAATCATGGATGCTGAGAATAGCAAGAAAAACAGCATTATTTTTCAACCGGCGTCAGGCAGTGGTTCTTTATGTTGTTCTTGAGTTTTTTCACAATCGCCGTCTAATAATCGTGATTGCTAAAAAGAATAAAATTCAGTCTTTTCGGAACAATTACAAGATATCTAGCGCAGATTCTTTTGCTCAGATTGCCTTACAATCATTCAAATTAAGTAAGATATATTTTCTAATAATTTGGTAGTAAATTTTTTCTCGATATCTGCAAATGGTGTATCCTACCTTTAATAACGTTACCATTTATTAATTCGGGCGCTTTTTGCTAGTATCATAACATTTAGTTCAGCGGCTGAACGTTTGAGAGGGGGGGGGGGGTGGGGGAGGGGGCGGGGGGGAGGGGGGAGTGGGGAGGGGTGAGCGGGTAGGGGAGGGTGCATCACCATCTCTTTCTACATCCGCTACAGTATGTTACTGTTTGGATTATTGCCGTGCAGCCAATCCAAGCTTGGTGTGAAAATGTGTCACGCATGTGATCATACAATTCCTAATCTACGTTGAAATCTTCATCCAAACGAAGACCTTCTTTGTCACAAAATTTGTTAATTGGATGGGTGCCCATCTAGAACCACGACGTCGATAGAGCAGCTTCAGTTTCACCACTCAATTTCTCAATTCCTGGCCTCCCCATGGGAAGGGTCAGCGGTTCCACTGAATTGGACATACCCCCCCCCCCTCCCCCCCCTCCCCCCCCCCCCTCCCCCCCCCCCCCCCCCCCACAAAAAAAAATGTAATTCACTGCCGATTTCTCATCTGAGCACAAAAGCTCGGAGACACCTCGGGATGATTTCATCAATCACTTGCGTTTGCAGTTATAGAACAGTTGCGCAATAACTTATGCGCCCTATCAATTTGCTGTCGCAGTGGTGAGAGTGTTTGGCGAAAATTCGCATCTAATTAAATCAAAGTATTGAATACGATAAATGTATGCCCAACGCAACACGGTTCGTTAAATTGAGCCGATTTCTTAGTAGCCAAAATTTAACATGACGAGACCTAGATTTTGCTTGTCTGTTATGCTGAGAGTACCCCCCTTTTTGAGGGTCCCCCATTTCTCCCCATGCTTCCAGCGCCGCTAGGCCTTATATACATGAGCAGCGCCACGCTCATTACACTCTAACAGAACTTCCCGGCAATCGTCCGCTGTTATGTGTAGAATTCCATGCGATCTTTCATCGTTTATCATCACTGGTCATCATCATCGTAGACAGACCGCGCGCGCGGCATATTCGCGGTATCCTTATTGGCGTCGTCGTGGGGACGGTATAGCTCGTGTTTCACCATTTTGAGAGGCATACAACCATTCGTGAATATGCTCAAAATGAGCATCGGGGGAGGAGGATGGGGAGGAGGGGGGGGGGGAGGAAGGGGACAACTATGTTTTCTCACGTCTAGGAAACGGTGCCATAGCAATTTGTATGACATAAACTCTTGCAAGCTGAACATTTATGGCATTATTTCACCACATTGGAGAAAGCATACGGAGGGACATGTTCAGATTTGTCCGGGTGGTATAATGTCATGTAGGATTGAAATAGTACTTCGAAAAACATCCATGAGCAATTTGCTGTTATTAATCAGTTGTATTCGAGTCCCTGCGAGTCCATGCAAGTCCCTGCAAGTCCCTGCAAGTACTCTGCAAGTCCATCACAAGTCCGTCGCAAGGTCCCTTCAGTTGCTCAAGTCAGAGTCACTATAGCTATTCAGATGAACTGTTAACAAAAGCATTCTCTTGAGTCATTGTTCAACCAGTTTACTAGCGACTGGCTTTATGAAAGGACTTGTGACCTGGACTTGGTGACTGGACTTGTGACTGGACTTGAGGACTGGACTTGTGACTGGGACTTGTGACTGGACTTCGTGACTGCGACTTGTGACTCGGACTTGTGACTGGACTTGTGACTGGACTTGTGACTGGACCTTGTGACTGGACTTGTGAAAGGATTTTGTGACTGGATCTTGTGAAAGGATTTGTGCAGGGACTCGACGAAAACAACACTGACATTAATGTAAGGTACCTTTTGAAAGGAACATCGTGTTTGCTGTTAAATTCTTCAAACAGTGGCTTAATTGCAGGTCGCCCCAGCTAAAACGTGCCTGTAAGCCGAGGTCCGGTTTTGTTACTTTGGACACACGGGTGGGTATTCATGAGAGCAAACGCGCGTGATCGTGTACCCATTACGGGCCTGTTATTGTAGTTAAGTAAGCATAGACCGGGTTGTGTATTATAGTACATATGCATGCGTATTCAAACATATACTCGCGTTGGTGTGCGGATTAGAGAGAGCCCTTTCAGGAATTCGATAGGAAAATTCAAGTGGGGTTGAATCGTTTTTAAAGGAATTATTGATTATCTTTAAACATATTAAGTTGGTTAACACTTTAAAAAAGTATCCTATTGTCGTCTGTTTCAGATTATTTCCCCTGCCATGATTTTGTTTGTTGGTTTTTGTTTGTTCTTACTTCTCTTGTTTTCCCCGTCCATTTTCCTTTACACCCCTTTCCTTGTAATACTTCGTGCCCACTCCCTTTTCTCCCCCCCCCCCTCTCATCTTTACTCCTGGTCCTTTTCCTTGTGGTTTCACCCCTTTCTTGTTTGTTTCCCACCCAGACTTTCACTCCTGCACCCCCCTTTGTCTGTCTTTACCCACTTTGACTCTTTTTATGTCTTGGCCTAGCCCTCCTCTTTTGTTGGGTTGTTCCACTCCACTTCTGTGTCCCTCTTTTGTGTTTCTTCTCCTCACCACCATGCTTATGCCAGCATACTTGTATGTTCCCCTTTATATGTTTTTTTCATGTACACATGTATAGTTGCCTGATGCGATTTGGGTTAAAAATACACTTTTCTGGGTCACAACCGGCACTTCTCTGACCCACTTTTCTTCGCCATTTCGACCGGGGAAAGTGTCCATTTGACTCGTGAGAAAGTGTCACGGTGACCCGAGGTAAAATGCCCTGTTGACGCGGAAATGTGTCTGACCCCACAGAACCCGGATTTCGGGCGAATTCTGAACCGGTATTTTTTTTTTTAATAGAGTGTACCCGTTTTGTGTCTGACAAAACAAAATTGTGTTCGTCGAATTTGTAGTCTGAAACGAATCCATACAAGAAATGCGCTCTGCAGAGTGGACAGCGCAAATATATGTTTTCAGGCGAATTTATACAGATGCGTCTGATCGGAAGACTACCACGTCGATTCTCGGTTTTACACCGTTATACATGCTGGAAATTCCGTGCGGGGTATTATGCACTTAGGTCCCGTGCCTTCATGCCTTGTTTGTTCCATGAGAGCGGCCCCTCCAATGTTCCCCAATACACCGGATTCATCGTGGCGGTAATTAGCCTAGACACATAGCCTAAGAGCTTTAAAGGCCGAATGGTCTAAAAGGGCCTCGGAAAAAGCTTCATCCGGAATTCTCTTTTTTTTTTATGGCGTAATTTCAGTATAGAGAGTGAAATATGATGATCTATTTGCAAGCCCGTGTCAATTTCAACAATTTTGAGGTTGGGCAATTTCCCCCCTTTTTCAGTACATCCCCCCCCCACCCCCGCGCCCACCGCCCCGCCTACTCGTTGTAGTAAAGGTTAAGGGGTGTTATGTCCTTGAAGCGCCGAATTGGGGCTACAGAACGTGTTTTTGAACAAATGAAGTTAAAGGTATGATTACACCATACACCATTGGTACTGGCTTGAATTATCATGAATGGGTAGATTTTTGGGGGTTGTATTTTTACAGTAAATATCGTTTAATGACCTGTCCGAAATTTTTACAATCGTGCATGGATGCTGAGAAACACACAAAAAACGGCGTTCGTTTTCAACTGGCGTCGGGCAGGTGTTTTTTTATGTTGTTGTTTTTTTTGTTTTTTTTGCCATTGTTGTCCGGCGATTGTGATTTGTTTTATAAAATTTAAATTTTTCGAACAATTACCGTACATCATCTAGTGCAATCCTTTTTGCTGGATGCCTACATTGATCACTTTCAAAACAAGTAAGATATTTCCTACTAATTCAGTAGTAAATTTTTCTCGATATCTGCAAAATGGTGTATCCTACCTTTTTAATCGGAAAGAGCATTTAAAAGTATAGGAATTAAACATTCACACAACCATTGAACATTTGTTTATGGTGTAGAATCAAGAAGTTTCCTTCTGTTCCTCTCGAAAAATTTACTTTGTTTTGTAGCTTTTCCCGATGGCTCTCATTGGTTTTTGTACCACGAATCTCAATCGAGGTCGTCCATCGATTCTAACCCTATACCCCAATTCACCTTCGTGTCGCCAGGTATGTGTCCTCCATTTACACCATAAACAAACGCATCCTTTAAAAACTGGAGTTTTTGTGTTATTCTTGTGGTAAAACGAGATTTTGGGTCACAAAATGGACTCCCAAAAACTCGAGCTATTTGGGTGGATTATAATCCACACATGCTCGCAATGTGCTCATGCGCACAATGCGCAAGTAGCCCCAAGCGAGGCTACTTTATTTTGAGTCCTTTAAACTAGCATTATGTGATGGACAGAATTAGAGCCAGAAATTGGCCAATGGAAGTGAAGTGGACGTCCCACCGTGACCTTGTCAACAAGTCAACCAATTGTAGTTATTTTTGTGTCCTAGAATTTGTCAGACATCGGATGTTAAACTCCTAAATATGGGATACACCATTTGAAGACATTATTATTAAGAAATATCTTGCTTATGTTGAAAGTAAATAGTGATTCTAGAATCCAGCAAAATAATCTGCGCTAGGTATCTCTTGTCATTGTTCAAAACAATTAACATTAAAACCAAATAAAATTGCCGGACGGTAATGTAGCATAAATACAAAGAACAAACTGCCTGACGGGTTGAAAACCGAACGCCGTTTTTCTTCTGCTTTTTTTCTTGGCATTCATGATTTGAATAACTGTGGAACAGGTCAGTTAAACGATATTTACTATAAAATACAACCCCCTAACTCCAACCACTATTGATAATTAAAGCTAAATTACCAATGGTGTATACCACCTTGTTAACATTTATAAAATCTTAAATTATTTTACTAACAAAACCAATTACATGACGAATGAATCGAAGCCAGGCATTTGGTGCAGTGAATTATCAACCGTGGTTTGTAATTGAGCTGATAATGTACGGAGACACATAGGCCCGAACATTCCACCAAATCGCCATTGCTGACGGGAATTGTAGATCTATCGTTGGCGCTGGTACCTTGCTTGTCGTGAGAACTCCTTCGGGCGTGTAGGCCATTAGATAAGATCGTAGACATATACCGACTGGAATATTGTATTCGTTTGTGGCTCCGCGATGGCTCGCATAAACAAGCTTATAAAAACCGGCTCGTAAATGGCAGTATCCATGACATTGCTATTAATGATATTGAATGTTCCCCTTTGTAGAATTTTATAGCTAGAAATTTGCTTTATGTGGTAGCTTAACCTAAAACGGACTATAAAAGTTTTATATTATTATTATGTTTTGTGGCACGATGAATGCGTGCATGCAGTTATTATATATTTCGTCTCGGCCCTCTTCCCCCAATGCTAAACAAATTAATCGTGCCACTATTTGTCGTAATCGTAAAATATTATGGTTTTAATAAGACAAATCAAAGGTATACCAACGATTTCCTCTTAGAAAGGTTGATACTATTGTTGTGTGTATCTGCTTGTGACAATTAAAGGTAGGATACACCATTGGTAATTGCCTTGAATTTATCAGGAATGAGTGGATGTAAAAGGTAGGATACACCATTGTGTAATTGCTTGAATTATCAGGAATTGGTGGATGTAAAGGGTAGGATACACCATTGGGAATTTGCTTTAATTATCAGGAATGGGTGGACTTGTAAAGGTAGGTATACACCATTGGTAATTGCTTTGAATTATCAGGAATGGGTGGATGTAAAGGTAGGATACACCATTGGTAATTGCTTGAATTATCAGGAAATGGGAGGAGTGTAAAGGTAGGATACACCATTGGTAATTGCTGGAATCATCATGGGTGGATGTAAAGGTAGGATACACCCATCGGTAATTGCTTGAATTATCAGGAATGGATGGATGTAAAGGTAGGAATACACCATTGGTAATTGCTTAAATTATCAGGAATTGGTGGATGTAAAGGTATAATATAGGGATAACACGATTAGTCATTGCTTACGCGATAATGTTGCTGGATGCCTACACACCATTATTTACTTTCAAAATAAGTAAGATATTTCTTGATAATTTAGGTAGTATTTTTTTTTTTTTGCAAATGATGTATCCTTTAATTATCTCAAACTGAGGTTATAGTGGCTAGAATAATAGTACATAAAACAATGAATAGTTAATATCACAACTTACGAAAGTGACATATTAATGCATGGGGTTGTGTTTTATTTCTGCGTCTATATATATCTTTTTTTGCTTGATTTACATTCAAATTGGTACCAGATTATAGAGAGAAACATACATTTAAGTATTAGGCTGTCATGATTAAATTGACTTGGGTATAAGTCCAAACGCGATAATGCATTAAATATGATTTCCTTTGCTCGAGGTTTTGTTGTTTGGTTCCCAATAAATTTAGAAGATTTTTTTTTTTCTTTTTTTTCTTTCTCCGGACCCTGTTACGACGTACTCGTGTCGTTGAACGCGGAGGTGCAAATGGAAGGCCGCAAATGTATCCATTTTCGCAGATTCTTATCGAGTTTATAGCGCGTTGAAAGAGTGGCTGCGGCTAGGTATAAGGGAAAAAATCGCCTATTAAATGTTGTATCAACACGAAGGACGAGAGCTACAGCCGTTAAGAAACGAGCGCGAAGGTATTTAAACACACAAACATGCTCTCTTCCCGCGCGCTCTCTCAATCGCGTTGCGCTAAGTGGCAAATTAGATCAAGGCTCCGTGCCTTTGCTACGCCTGGTGTCCATAACCCGTCTCCTTCATTAGTACTGCAGTCATGTACAGTTAGTGGGCTGGCTTTCGTATGCGTACCAGGCTCTCTCGATTTGGCCCTAGCCAATATCGATTCACGGCGCGCTCGCCGATATATATGCACAATATTCGCCGGAAACCGTCGACGAAGAGGTAGCTTAATGAAAGTGTCTAAATTTAAACCTATAAACTCGGAGCGAGGGGACGGAAAAAAGCTGCGCCGGGAAGCTCTTAGGCGTTGGTTAATTCCGTATAGTTATTTTCGAGATTTTCGAATTACAAATTTAAAAAGGAATGGTGCCTTGTCGCCTTTTCTATTGAAAATAACATTGCAGGAAAAGGTATTCCACACTGTCTGTAAAATAACATTACACTGGACATATCCGTTAATTTAGCATATATTATTTCGAAGGAAGAGATCGTTTAGAACTTTTGTCATGTTTATATATATATTAGTTATATTTGTTTTTGTGTGCGTGTGTTTTTACTTACGTTATTACATGTACTAGTTCGTGTGTAGGCTTGACGATGGCTAATCTTCCATAGTCAATATTCTGTGCCACATCACGAATCGCACGTATTTACAAATGTTATTCTTCCGTTTTATTAAAAATCACTTGTTAATAAAACCCTTTTATAATCACAGGTATAGTAATTTGTTGAATATGTTAATGGATGAGTTATAAAACTTTAACATATGACTTAAGGTTGTATTATGTTCAAACTCGACAGTCACCCGTTTCGTGCTTTTGTGAGGGGTTCTGGCAAGAAATGAGACGGAACTGGGCAGAGGTTGAATTGAGGATTTCTTAGATATTATATAAGAAAAGAGAGGATAAGAAATTGGGGTCAAATCAATTATATTGGTACATTTTAAACCAAAATAGTGTGGGTCGCAGGAAACCAATGATATTGGTCAGTTTAACAAAAAATGAGTTGGTCACAAATAACAAGTATTTTGGTGTTAAAATTGACCAATATAATTGGTTGGACACATTATCTGCCAAACAATTGGTCTATTTGCAACCAATCTTAGTTTATGGTGATACAAGAAATCATAAAATCTCCTAGTTTCCATGCTCAACCCCGAAAGCTAAAATTCAAAGAACTGGGTTTATCCAGCTCCATGGGCCTCAGAACGATGTGTGTGCAACGACATTTGTGGTGTCGCGTACACAATCTCTTTTAAGACATCGACGCATTGCGCGCGACTATTGGAAATGTCACAGGCCTCGGAGCGTTTTGCACTCGTTAATGCCGTGTTTGTCCCACAAAGAATACTGATGATCGAAACTATCAGACTGAATAGAAAAACCCCAGGTTACTACTCCTTGTATAGAGTGTGGACGATAAAGAGCCGTGTATAGACACACAGCTTGTGTTTCTGAGGGCAGGGATAACGGAACGAAGGGAGTACAGAAAAACGCTGAAGCGCACACAATAGAGAGACAGCTGGGACTACCATGGAAGAGCCCGGGTCGTTTAGCGTAGTGGAATTCATCCAGAGTCTAGGCCAGTTTAAGTAATCCCTCGGAACTAGTTAGGAACAACTTGTCCTCTCGTCTCCTGTCAACAATCGGAAGATGATCTGAATCATATTCTGATTTGGGTCTCTTCCTTGTATATAATGTGAAATGTTACAAAACAATTTGAATGAATCAATTCTCTCCAAATAGGCACTTGGGTAGACAAATTAGCGTAAGTTTTTAGGTAATAAAGAGACAGTGGCACTTAGGGAGATATTTCAGGTGTCTCCCTAAGTGTCTAGCCTACCCTAAAAAAACGAGATTTGGGAGTTATTTTTTGTCCTAGAACGATAGATTTTTGGTATAGAATAGCAATAAATCTCGAAGATTCTTAGAAGAAAAGGGTTTAGGGTAAGGACAAGTTAGGTACTGTTTTAAGTGTGTGTACATCTCCTATGGGATTGTCTTCCCAAGTGCCATATTTGGAGGTGTAACTAATTCACGTTTTTTGTTATTATTAATATTATTAATTATTCTGGTAATGAAACCAAGGATCCCTCAAACGCACTCTAGGCACTGTAGGCTCGTAAGCCTAAAAAAAAAACTGTAGAGAGAAGACTATGAGAAGAAGGTACAGTTTTAGAGCGTGGGAGGAAAACCCCAGATGAGAATATCCTGGGGGAAAACCTCACGAAATCTGGGCAGGGACTGAAAACCCAATCTACATATTGGCGCGCCCCTAGGCGGGATTCGAAACCCGGGTCATAGTGGTGGATAGGCGAGAAAGAACCGCTATACGCCAACCCGACTCCCCTAAATGTATGGATTTTAAACAAAGTACAAAACGTAGCACCAAACAGGAACACAATCTTGTATAGAGTTTTGTAAAAACAAATAAACCTTTGCTCAATTAAACATATTTGTTGCGCCCCTTTGCATACGCACCATGCAATTTCATTTTTAGCGTACTCGATTTATGTACTCTGTACAATTGGTAGAAAAAAATTACTAGATTTTGGTCGATCGGAGACTGTTATCAGAGAATCGAAAGATGCGGCTCTCCTGGCACAGATTTACCTACCATCATAATTGACATGAATGCAACACCCCAAAAACCAGGCCAACGGAAGAATTTCCAATTAAGGCCGACCATATCCAATGTGAGTATAGGGCCTAACTGGAAACGGACTGACGAGTGACACTCCGAACCAGGCATCCGCTGTTGCTTCTGCACGCGCGCTTGAATACGGCTTGATAACAGAGTCCGTAAGTGGGACCGCCATTGCCAGTCGCATTGCCATCTCTACAATTACTGACTCCAGACATTATGTGACCTGCCTCCCACTGAAATCAGAGTAAAGTTGACATTTTGACATTTTGAGATATTGGAGTATTCCAGATTCCCTTGAATTCTTAGCCTTTAAAATGATATCTAATTTTTTGGGTTAGGGTATTAAAAAATATCTAATATTGAACAAAACCAGCGGGCATTACACACATACACAAGAATAGTTAAGATATTAATTTCGCAAAATTTTGACTATTTTGAGATGTTTGCGTATTTCCAGATTCCCTTGAAATCTTAGCTTTAAATCTGATATCTAATTTATTAGGTAAGGGTATTTAAGAAATACCTAATCTTGAGCGAAAACCAGTGGTTAAAACCAGTATAATGACACACATCAAATTAAGAATAGTTAAGAAATTATTTCGCTACATTTTACTTCTTGGGTACGCTCAGTAAAATCAAATTTATATTTTGTTCTGTTAATTTTTTGCAAAAGATTACTTGGTAGTTTCGAAAGAAAACATATGTGGGGAATTGTATCATGCTAAAACCCCCCCAGAACGATTCCCCACTGTCAAATCGGCTATTTTCAATCATAACTCAATTATAGCATAGTGGCGTCTTTACGCGTTTTTCCGTTGGGAGCAGGTCAGATTATGAGAGACACCGTGCTAGCTAAAGAAAACCAACAAAAAAAACTGACCTCATTTGACACTCTAGGATCACTGAGTGATAATAATCTACCGGCCCTTGAGCTCATGATGCGTTTCGGGGTCCATGAAACGATGAATCTGTCCATGTGTCCCTAATGCGCCGTGTTTTTGGCCGCAATCGAGGGGCGCTGTATGTAAGACGCCATTTTGTGGGTACCCAACACAGGCAAAATGAACGTTTATTGAAATTAGTTTGAGTAACTTTACTTTTATCTAAAAATTGAATATTAGAAAAAAATTATATATATTGGAGCTAGTAAGAATATTTAAACACGACGTGAATTATCTCCTAATCACTTTTAATTATACCCCTAAATACCGTGAGCACAGCGCCCTCTACGTTCAATAATACAGTCCTATTGTGTGCCCACAGTCGAAAATTGGGAAGAAAAACATTAGTATTTTATTCTATAGAGGATGTCCCAGAAACGAAAAAAAAATAAGGAATGT